>CAMZMU010000087.1:8123391-9323391 GCA_947311845.1 Poa pratensis | reverse complement strand
AGTACTTACCCAACGAGAGTGGCAGGTTGCATTGTTTGGTGATCCTCATATTCACCCCTTTCTTGATCCATCCAATATTGTAGGGATTTGGGTGATCATGAGTCTCAAGCTTTAAATGGTTCACCAAATTCTGAGAGATAAGATTCTCACAGCTGCAACTGTCAATCACTAATTTGCATACCTTGCCATTCACGGTACATTTGCTCTCAAATATTTTCTTCCGTTGTGTGTTGTCGGGCTGTGGTGTCGAGCACAAGAGACGTTGAATCACACACACCACCTCTTCACCTTCTTCTTCACAAACATCTTGTCCTTCTACATCCTCAGATTCATACTCTTCGTCATCTCCATCATCATGGATAGTTGTGTTGGCGAATTTCCTCAATGGGCAATTGCTAGACACATGTCCCTCTTCACCACATTTATAGCATTTTACCACCGGCTTTGTCCTACTCTTGCCAGCTTGCCTTGGGGCAGGTTGTTTTGCCTTGGGTTGAGCGGACTTCTCTTCCACTGTATGGGAGTGACTCCTAGATGAACCTTCAGTATGAGGAAATGGAGCCTTACTTGCCTTTCTTGTCCTTGCCAACCTTTCAGCCTTTAATGCAAGAGCTTGTGCTTGGTCAATGGACCAAATTTGTTGCATCATCAAACGATCCTGAATAGTATCATTGAGACCATTGATGTACCTTGCAACTTGTTGATCTTCAGTTTCAGCAAGGTTGCACCTCACTTGTAGCCTTAGAAACTCTTCTGTATACTCTGAAACAGTCCTCTTTCCTTGAGCACAGTTTTGAAACTGAATAAATAGGATCTGATCATAATCTGCAGGCAAGAATCTCCCTTTTAAAAGACTCTTCATCTGCCGCCAAGATCTCACACGAGGTTCTCCTCTTAGTCTGCGGTCTTCTTGAAGGCGATGCCACCATGCACCAGCTCCTCCTTTCAACTTGTATGCGACCAAAGAAACTCTACGGTCTTCTGGAATATTCATGACCTCAAAGAAAGTCTCCACTTCATATAACCAATCAAGGCACCCTTCAATATCAACATTTCCATTAAAAGTTGGGATCTCAGCTTTCACCTTGTATGTATCCCTTGCATATGTAGGGTTGGGTACTCTTGGATATGCATAGAGATCAGGTTCTTCAAGGGTCTCATCATATTCCTCATCTCCAGAAGCTTCAGCATAAGTTGGCCTTCTTGAGGTACCATGAACAACATGTCGTTGAGGTGTTTTTACTTCAAGATGACCTCCCTTCCTTCGCTGCCGAATATCTTCTTCCTCCTTTGATGAATCACCTTCATTGGCAGTAGGAGGAACACCCTTTCTTATCATCTCAACCAGCTGATCGAATCTCCGGTTAAGATCTTCACGTAGCGCTTGGATTTGTTGTTCTGCAGCATCTATTCTCTTTCCCAATTCCTCCATTGCTTGCTGCAGCTTACTTTCAAAGAGTACACCAAGAGCTGGAACGGATCAGCAAGGCTCTGATACCACCTGAAGCAGCACAAGGCTGTGGAGGAACAGCTCCACCTTGCTGCTACAACGTGGACAGCACAAATGTTGAAGGAACCACTTCAACGTGCTGCGCTAGATATCGCTCTAGAGGCGTGGGCTGCCAAGAGTTCAATCCAAACTCTTTAACACACAAGATCTAATCCAAGATCTTTAGGACAGAACACAAGTTCTTATTATTGATAGGTAGAGTGTACATAGGCTGGTTACATATGTAGAGGTGAGGACCTCTATTTATAGGCTCCATGAGCTTTCACTACTTAGCTCTACTTAAAGCTAGAAGGTTCTAGAGTACACTACTTAAAGCTAGGAAAGCAAATACAAACAACCTAGTTACTACTCATGGCTGGAACACTCTAGAAACCACTACACAACGTATGGCTATAGTGCCAAATTATGTAGAATATAGTAGAAGTGTGTAGAAGCCATAATGAATTTGACTCCAACTTTATTTTTATTTTAGTTTCTCTACTGTCCCTCATCATCCTCCCCTGGTTGTTTAGAACTCGACCTCGAGTTATCCTCATAAAGTGCTTGTTCTGGATGATAAAGAGTCAGGTCTGCCACATTGAATGTGTTGGAGATTCCCATGTTATTTGGAAGATCTATCACATAGGCATTGTCATTTATCTTCCTCAGAATTGAGAAGGGTCCATATTTCCGCTGCCTAAGCTTCCCTTTGATGCCTAAAGGCAGTCTTTCTTTACGAAGGTATACCATTACCTTGTCACCAACTTGGAATGTCTTCAACCTCCGTTTGCAATCAGCTAGCTGTTTGTACTTCTGATTTTGCGCCTCCAACACATGGCGAATTTCTTCAAATAGTTTGGTGTAGTTATCAGCAAAGGACAATGCTGCTTTTGAGTTTCCCTTTGATGGTAGCTTCACTAGATCCACCACATGTGTTGGAACTTTAGTGTAGACAATAGAGAAAGGACTCCTGCTTGTTGATCTATGCTTGGAGTTGTTGTAGGAGAATTCAGCAAGGGATAAAGCTAAATCCCATTGTCCCTTTCTATCTCCACAAATGCAACGGATCAGATTACCCAAAAACTTGTTCACAACTTCCGTTTGCCCATCTGTTTGTGGGTGCGCAGTACTAGAAAATTTTAATTCAGTGTTGAACTGCTTCCACAAAGTCAGCCAAAATGCAGCTAGAAACTTGCTATCACGGTCCGAGACGATGGACCTTGGGACCCCATGAAGTCTGACCACTTCTCGAAAGAACATATTTGCCACATGATGCGCATCTGTTGTCTTGCGGCATGGAATGAAATGAGCCATTTTAGAAAATCTGTCCACCACGACAAACACTGCATCATTCCCGCGCCTTGTTCTTGGCAAACCCAAGATAAAGTCCATAGAGAGATCCTCCCATGGAGCTTCAGGAACAGGCAAAGGCATGTACAACCCTGTGTTCGTGACTTGGCCTTTGCAGGTTTGACATACGGGGCATCGCTGAACAAACTTTCCAGTATCTCTCTTTAGTTGTGGCCAAAAGTAACGATCCTCCAGGTTAGCGATAGTCTTGTCGCGTCCAACATGGCCACTAAGATCACTAGAATGGAGCTCTCTAATTAACTTGTCACGTAGAGAACTTCTTGGGATGCACAAGCGATCATTCTTGAAGAGATAGCCATCTTGCACCAAATAGTCGTCACCTAATGGCTGGCCTCTCATGTGCTCTGATACCACCTGAAGCAGCACAAGGCTGTGGAGGAACAACTCCACCTTGCTGCTACAACGTGGACAGCACAAATGTTGAAGGAACCACTTCAACGTGCTGCGCTAGATATCGCTCTAGAGGCGTGGGCTGTCAAGAGTTCAATCCAAACTCTTTAACACACAAGATCTAATCCAAGATCTTTAGGACAGAACACAGGTTCTTATTATTGATAGGTAGAGTGTACATAGGCTGGTTCCATAGGTAGAGGTGAGGACCTCTATTTATAGGCTCCATGAGCTTTCACTACTTAGCTCTACTTAAAGCTAGAAGGTTCTAGAGTACACTAGTTAAAGCTAGGAAAGCAAATACAAACAACCTAGTTACTACTCATGGCTGGAACACTCTAGAAACCACTACACAACGTATGGCTATAGTGCCAAATTATGTAGAATATAGTAGAAGTGTGTAGAAGCCATAATGAATTTGACTCCAACTTTATTTTTATTTTAGTTTCTCTACTGTCCCTCATCACGGTTACCCCTAGTCTCACACCGCCATGACAGGAGACCCACCGCTGCTTCCCGGTAGGGACTTTAACCCCACACTTTGCATGCCCAATTTCCTTATTGCGGCATTCGGTTCAGGGGACTCGAACCCCGTCTAGCCATTTTGAGGCAAAGCGCGCACTAGCACAAACAAGCTTCCGAAAGGCCCCGTGCCCATTTTGGAGTAATGTGGTTGTACTGTTAAATTGTCGGGCAAGATCCGCTAGGGCTGTACTTTGTTTTCCAAAAACATCTCCTTCTCCGACTGCTCCCAGCAGCTCGGGTTTTCGTAAGCATCTCCGATTTGCTCCCAGCATCTCGGGTTTTCGTAAACTTCTCCGGTTGCTCCCAGCATCTCGGGTTTTGTAAAACACTTTCTCTCCGAGTGCTCCCAGCGACTCGGGTTTTTTCCTCCGAAAACATTTTCGTAAAAACCAGGTCCCCATCCTATAGTTTTGAGATGAGAGTATGGATATATATAACTAAAGAAATTAATTTTCTTGATAGCGCCTTCAGTAAAAAGGCTTCTCAAGTAAAGTTTTACTTTAATATGCCTAGTATAACTAGTAGATATCCTTTGGCCAAACAACATTTTTGAAAATAGTTTTTGGGTGGCAAGTCGCCATAAAAGAATTAAAACATGCATTATTTTAATCTTGAAGACAAAACATGCTTATGTAAGTAAGGGGTATAAGGGTTGGTTGAGGTGGCTTGCCTTGTTCAGCAAAGTGTCCCTGGTCTTGCTCTTCCTCGTACACGGGTTCAGTTCCCACGTACAGCTCCTCCTCTCGCGGTCCTAAGGTACCGGAAAGTAAACGGGCTACCGTCAAAACTACGAATGCGGGTTGACAACAATCTAAAGTAAACAAGCAAACAAGTGACAACTGGCATTCAAACACAAGGAAATACTTCAGACAAAAGTTAGATATCTAAAGTACTCCTACACACCAGGGGTGACTTAGATGCTACTCTCTGACTAATACACAATCAATCGTACAGCAAGGCATTCCAAACAAAGCAAACATCAAGCTTAATTAACAAGCAATAAACAAGACACAAGACTATTATCTAACAAACAAGTTTAGCAATCACCACACTCTCCCCTTTTATAAGGATAGGCTTAAAGCAGTGATTAAACACCTTTTAGGGACTACTACTAACTTGCAAGGCTAAGAACTTCTAACAAACCTACACAACCAGAAGCTACAAACTTAGTTAAAAAGACTATTTAGCTAACACAAAATACCCAGTAACACAAGCATAACTAGCTAAAAGTTGGAGACTTCAAACACCACTAACCAACACAATTTAAGCTCAAATCAAGCCTCACACAAGCCACTAACAGTACTAACATATTAAGACAAACAAAACAGTTCTATTTTGCTAACAACAGTACCAAAACACCTAAAACACAAAGTCCTAAAAATAAACTACTTAATTTAATTAATCTAGAAAGGGGCACAAACACTAGTTTCACTAACAATTCTATTCAGAGAGTTCTACTAAACAAAACGTTCCACAAACTTGGATCTAAACTCTAGGATACTATCAGGGACTAACACAATTGGATTTACTCCAAAATCTATTTCACAAAAATTACTAAAAATGCACCAAGTGCTCACTGCCTTAATCTACACATGCACACAATTTTAATTCTAGGCATCCAAAAGACATGAGACAAATTTATACTGAAAGCTACTGTCAATAGCTTTCCAAAACAATTGGATTCACTCAATTTGGATCTGCCAAACTCAAGTAATTAACAAAACATTGTTTCAGACCAGTGATAGCAAAACATTTTTCAAGGACACTCAAAATAATATTTTTCAGATCTGCAAGTTGGAGATGCTTCTAAACCCATCGGGCTACCACTGTGATTTTTGGTTTACACAAATTGTATGTTTAACAATTTCAAAACGATTTAAAGCTACAGCACAGAAACAGATCTCAGGAAAAAGGAATAATCTGCAGGAAAAAAAAAATTATTGGGCCAGATCTAAACGGATCCAGGCTGCACAGTGCTGGATCCGGCCCAGGTCGGCGAGGCTGCATCATCTCCTTCGCTGGGACGCGAGCAGAGGACCAACAATGGTGGATTTTTGGGTGTGGCTCACCTAGGGCTCGTGAAGGCTGAAGCTGAGCGTCTGGATGGACCCTAGAGGTCGAGGGAAGGCCGGGGATGGCTGCAGTTCTTTCCGAGGAGCTCCAAAACAGCGGCTAGGTCGAGGACGGCCGCGACGGGCTCGAGATGGCAGCGGCAGCTCCGTGGCTTCCTGGACAAAATAATGGGTGCATGAGGAAGAGAGGAGCAAGGGGAACACGGAGGTGCAAGAATGGAGAGCAGAGAGGGATGACAACGATAGCGAGCTTGCTCGCAAGCTCTCGGGTCCGAGATGGACTTCTCACGTTCCTCGCCGGCAGAGGATGAGAGGGCAATGTCTCTTGCTAGGGGTGGCAGAGTGGAGGCTGGGGAGTGCAAATGGCAAGGTGAGGGTGCGGGAGAGGGTCTGTGGCCTCAAATCCACGAGGTGGCCGGTCCATGGTGCACACGGTGCACGGACGCGAGTGACGGGTGCACGAACGAGGGATTGGCCATGGAGGGCGGCAGCTCGCGTTCTCCTCACGCAGAGGCGGGCTTTGGACGCTTGCAGATGGCCTGGAGCCGTTGGCTCGGCCGGTGCCATGGACGAGGTCGAAGACGCTCGTGAGGTGCTCGACGAAAAGACTGAGCTGGATTGGCCGAGCTGGGCGGTGCTGTGAGGCGTGACAGGGGGTGAGAGAGTGCGTAGGGGGTACAGGCATACATGCCAGCCCACTGGTTGGAGCGAGGGAGGGGTGCAGAAGAAATCATGGCCATGGCAATGATGTCCTTGCCATCATCACTCTTTTCTTCCTCTCTCTATTTTTACAGCAGAAAGCAATGGTAAAACGTGCCAAGGGAGTCACTAGGAAGGTTAGGGGTAGTTTGGCACAAGTTCTACAGGTTTATAAACGCAAATTTAAAAGTTGGGCAGGTTTAGAAGTTGACAGATTTTTCAGAAAACTGACGACATGAAGGTCACGAAACCATCATGGATAAGTGATTAAATGACCACGATTGTTAAGAGTAAAGATACAGAGGTTAAGTAATACCTATAAGGATCACAAAGGTGAACAATGCACGAAGGATGAGGAGAGTTTGAGTGGTTTTGCAAGGAGGCGAAAAGGGTATAAAATAACAGGTTCAGAAAATTCAGAGTTTGGTCCTTAGAGAAATTTCCAAGTCCAGAAAACTGTTATTTTGGTGACACCAAAACCATCATGGGCTAAGGATGTTTAAGGCATTAAAGGATCAAACAATACATTAGGATGATATACAAGGTGTCAAGGATGGATGGGGTTCTGGTGCATTTCAATAAAGGCCAGGTTTAAGTGCCAAAACAAAATTGCCAAAAGGCTATCCAATACTGGAGTTATGGTCACTGTTTTGGCTAGACCACAAAACGATCATGGATAGCTGAACAAACAAACTGTTAATGAAACAAGATTTGTTTTGGTAGATTGGCAAGATAGAGTAGAAGATATTCATGTTGATGCATTTTCAATTTGACCAATGTTAAAGATTTGGTGAGAGTCAAGATATGGTATCTTTTAACAGAGAACAAGATAGGTCCAGCGATGGTTTGGCAAGTTTGCTTCAAGAGTTTGAATTGTTCAAGGTGGGGGTGATGCTCAATTAGGTCACACATGACCATGAGCATGTCAAGGATTTTTCTCGAGATTTTAGGGAACACTTTTGTTCACAAATATTCTAATAAACAACTCTAGTCTTGTTGAAAATAGTTAATATCAATATTTAACACAAGCAAGTCAATACAAAACAAACCATTCAACAAGACACAACAAACAAGCCACGTAACATCCCATTCAAAACAAAACACTCAAGGAGTTGGTGAGATCAAACAATTATCAATCAACAAAGTTCATAACCCTTAATATAATTAAGTGTATAGTGATCACACATATTCATGACAAGATGGTGTTTTAAAAGTATCTCAACTCGTAACTTGATAATTTTCAAAAGGTTTGATAAAGAGAAAATATATGGGGTAGTATATTCCCCAATTGTATCATTCTCAAAAGGTGTTGAAAATAGGATCTTTAAAATAAGAGATTTTGATACTTGCAAAATATCAAGGTATAAAATAAGTAGGAGATAGTATATAGATCTCCATAGTTTTGGAAACACTTAAACTTTTGGAATATTTTTATTTCTCAAACAGTAGGTCTTTGGTTAGTTGATAAAATCAAAACATCATTGAAAAAGGAGTTGGCCAAAATAAGATTTAGAGAAGACATATGGATCATTATTCTTGTCATGACATGATCACCAAAATTAAAATGACATGTTAAATTAGTTGAGTTCAAAGGTTAGTGTTTTCAGTGGTTGTTAACTCAATCAACAAAGCAGACAAGATCAAATAGAGAAATCAGGAGTGAAACACAAGCATTAGTGAAGCATTTCAAAAAGTTCTTGTTGACTCTGATTTTTGGCTCTACAAAAACTGTGTTTTTCTAACTTCCCAAAAATTGGGGCATTACATAAACTGGCATGCTTTTTGTTTGTATAGTCAGTTGAATATCCATTTCTCACTGTTTTGTTATGCCTGAGCAATACTGAAGCAGCCATTGGATAGTGGGTGAATGTCTTCTCCTTCTAACTGTTTAGTATTGTTTCTGAGAAAATATTGTTACTCTGCATATTTTGGGGGTATGGACTCATCTTGAAACTCCTAATGGGATGGTCTTTTTTTACCCACAATACACTTCGAGTAGAATGCTGCTGACTTGCTTTGGTTCCCCTGCTTCTGATAATATATCTTGTCGTGTTGTATTTTCTGTTGAAAGATGACTCTTCATTTTCCATGTTGCTTGTCCTAGGTATCTTGATATAATGGTTTCTGAAGGCCTAGAAATCACACAACCTGCTTTGGACCCTGATCTATCAACAGATATTCACCACCGGATCACAATCCGCAACAAGATGACAAAAGTGCATAGGTGCTTGTGTCTTTTAGATCATCATCTTAACATATGAAATGTTTTCCTAATCAATTGTTACTTAAGCAGTCAATAACCTGTTTAATGTTTCTGTAGGAGAGTGTACGATAATCGTTCAAGCATGAATTGTTCGGATGATAGTAAAGGACCTCCATGCACAGGGTAAAGATTGAGGCTTTGGCCTTATTAATTTTGGGAGCTATTCTAAATTGTACTTTTCCATTGCAGTTTGTTTTGTAGGTCTCATCCTCATGTTTTCCGTGTTCATTGCTTTATTTCAAGTTTTACTATGCTTTCTTCTGTGATTAAAGTACGCAGTAACCATGTGGTCATGCTCTTTGAATCTACTTATGTTTCTGTTGGGCTATTCTAAAGCCAAAATGCTGCTATATTCGATAGTATTGTTTTGACTCTTGTGATGAATCAAAGAACAACACCAGCTGATTGGTCCTTGAAAATATTCTGCTGGTCGTATTCCATAGGCTGGCTTCATTGGTTTATAATATTATAACTGGCTTTTCTTGGATAGATGGGTTGAGGGCATGGCACCAGTTTTTTCTCATGCTGCCTGGAAGTGTGTATGGCATTTAATACAGGTACAAGTTCTGAACGTCCTACTCGATAATCCATCATATCATTTGATTTACTCTAAGTGTGTCTGGAGGGTCATAACTCTTTATAGCACATCCAATTTTAATGTCTCGAACTTGCAGAATGACTTGATTCATGGATGGGGTCTTGACATGAAGCTCGGTTATTGTGCTCAGGTACCTAAGATAGTACAAACACGGTGGCGACTTGCTCTATGAAGCTTGACAATCTATTTTACCTTTTTTTTTTTTGCTTTTTTAGTACACTGTGCTACATGCCTAAATATGTTATTCGCCGACATTTCAAAGTAACTTAGAAGCACACGGCTTCTATGCAAACTTGTGTTGCTTGTTTCCTTTTATTAGCTGGTTATTTTTCGTATGCTCTGGAAAGATTACTATAATGATTAGATTGATGAAGTTAATATGGCAAGATGGCTTTAAGTCTTCTAGACGATAATATCGATAGCTTCTGTCTAGCTTTGTTCCTTTATTTCTATCACGGTGTAGTTTTTGTGCCACTTTGCAGCTTAAATATTTCTGACGTTTCAACTATCATCTCTGCCGATTAAGATGAATGTTATAAGCAAGAGTCTGTTGGAATAGTGAGTAACCAAAAGGTCCGAAACACTGATGCATGTAGTGACATGTGATTTCAGGGTGATCGAGCTGAGAAGGTTGGTGTTATTGATAGTGAGTATGTTGTCCATCAAGGGATACCATCATTAGGAGGACCATCAGATACCAGCAAGGTCTGTTTGTCATCATATTTTTTGAAACAATGATGTGGCTGTTGTATATGTGTTTATTGACATTATGATATGAACTAAAATTACAAAGAGAATAAACATCCCTTGTTTTCCGATTTCATTGCTAAGATAATTTTTTTTAAATGCACCAAACATACAGATTGGATCTTTTAATATGTGGTCAATGAAGGAGCGTCAGTTCAGTTATCTAACTCATAGTTATTTTGTCTAAAAAACTCATGGTTATTCGTATGCCAAACAAAGAACAATACTTTAGTGCCATTTATTGTGCTTTACTATAATTAGTGTTCTTTATAGCCTTGTTTGCTGTTGGCCCGCTGATAACTACAAGTATTCTCACCTAATCAACAATGAAATCCATCGGCATACTCCTTTACCGACTTTCCATTTTTGCTACAGATACCTCGAAGATCTTTGGATCTACGGACACAAGTGAGTGTCACCTATGTCCTCTTGCTGAATCTGAATCAATGTGTTCCTTTGTAATATCAAGTTATCAACTGCATTCCTCTGATTTCAATAGATAAGAAGAAAATCGTCAGCTGAGCTGGAGAAGTTCAAGGAACGGTGGGATAAAGCTGTAAGGGAAGATGATGAGTGGATGGATTCTTTCGAAGCTTAATCACTTTGGAAAACAGATCTGACATGAAGATAGAAGGCCCACATCGCATGAGTGACTGTGTTCACGTTCATCACATCAATCGGACTCGAGATCATCTTAAAGGGGAGCACGTGGGCCTCATAGCACAATAGTTAGCTAGTTATAGCCTTATATGCATTTTCCTGACTTGTGACTTACACAACACCAGTATGGCCCAAGAGCTGGAAGAACAAGTGGGAATGGCGCGTCACTCATACGAGGAGAAACCGAGCAAGAACACAAACTGACCAGGGACCGACACACTATCTTGTAATTTAATTTCAATTCCCCATTCACCGAGGTTGTATAGTGGCATGACGTATATGTATGTGCAGTTTAATCATAAGTATTATAGAAGAAAAACAATCTTGTTCGTTCTCCTCTGTTGTATTGATGCAGCAAACCATGCATCTCATAATTTGGATGTAAGATTCAACAATGTTTGACAGCGCAATATGGAAGATATGGTGGCGTGCTAGACCCTCAAGGATAAAAAGGACCAGTTTACTGGTAATTCTTGTGCTACTGAACCAAGATTCTTGCTATCCTAAGGTTAGTACGTACATGATCACTATTTTGAACCTAGATTCTTGCTATCCTAAGGTTAGTACATCATCACTTTTTTTGGTTGTTGTTGTACTTTCTGATGTAATTGTACTTGGTTTGCACTTATGAACTGTCAAACTGACCATGTCCCTGTTTCTGAATTTACATAGCATGTGGAGAAAATTGGTTCGTGAGGTGCCTGGCACCGTAACCAGTTGCCATCTATCTCTTGGGAGTTTGGATGCTGCATCAGATGATTCTGCATGTAATACTTTTGATGATGTGGATGCAGAGCAGATAGGCACCTGAATCTGTGTCAATTAATTGACTAGGCACCTGAATATGTGTCAATTAATTTATTTGGAATGGAGGAGTCTGACATAAAATGAACAAGAACAACAAATGTGGTAAAGCTTTCTAAGGCGATGCCAGGTTGTGATGTATCGGCCGTCATTGCTACAGGAAGAAGACATGCTAAAAAAACCATAGGATTGAGAGTTTGCATGACTTCTATGATTCGCAGAATTCAGCAGATGTGTGGACTGAATACCGTATATTATGTATGAAGATAATGCAGTTTGTGTTACACAAGTGCACTTTGGTTATGTGACGAGTATCTCACAAAACATGTTAACCCTAAATTTTTTCTATGTGCATGAGCTGCATAAGATGAATAAGGTGAGGATCTTGCATATTAAGTCAGTGTGAAAATCAGTTTTTTCTGGTATTTATTATACTGAGGTCTTTAATATGCCAATTTGAGCGACATAAGGAATTCTTTCTCCATATTTTCCCAATTGAGACTTTCGGAATTTTGAGACATAATACGGGATATCGGATTAAGGAGGGAGTGTTGGAAAATTGCAGCTCCCTTCCATTTTTGGGTGGTAAGTTTTTCCTCTTAAGTTAGAGAATCTCTAATAGATACCGGATAAGCCCCTGACCCGAAAAGATCCGGCTGATATGCAAGGTGGGCTTGTTTTCTGGCACCAGATTTCTATGTAAAAATCTCACGCGAGTTCTAGTTGTTCATTTCAGTTTGAATATCCAGTACAGGTTTCTTGGATCTGTTCTGTCCCAGTTCTTCCCGCGCAATCATTTTACTACTTACCGGACAATCATTTTACTACTTACCGGATACGATATATCCAGTACGAGATTTTAGTGTATCTGCTAGAGATATCTTAGTCTTTATCCACCTATCTCTGGCGGTCTAGCCCCTAAATATAGATAGAACAAATCATTGTAGACATATCAATAAAGAAATTTCTCCCTATTTCTCACTTGTAAATTTACTTTTCCGCATATGTAATTGCTCCACGTGTATGACCGATTCGACTACACTCTCGCTCCACACTATTGGAACAAACTCATCATCAAAGGCTGTTGAACACAATAGACAAGGAGCCTTCTAATAGATCACGATCATTAGCAGGCCCGACATAGCAAAACCCTTGTGATCCGAATGAAAAAAAAAAAAAGAAATGATGTTTCCGTAGCTCGCCCTTGCGGACTAACTGATGGCCGAGGGTTTTGCCCTCCCTTCCCCTCCCCTCCCCACACCGCAAACCCCCCGGCAAATGGCGGCCTCCTGCCTCCTCCTGTCGGTCCTCCGCCGCCACCGCGCCATCCCCAGCCCTTCCCTCCTCCTCCTCAACTGCTGCTGCCCTCCCTTCTCCTCCTCTCCCACGCATTGTGAAAGCATCCCTTACATTTATTGCTAAAAAGGAGGGAAATGCAGAAAAGTTGTTATACATAAAATTAGAAATTCATGGACGCTGTTCACACCAGCTTACTTCTAATCATTGCAACTCTTCTTTCTGGATGTGAAGAAATAGCTAGTACTATCAGAAACTACTAACCTAAAGCACATGATAACATAGGGTACACAAGCGAACCTAAAGCACACTAGCTTACATTTCTCACCCTTATGTTGCTTCCATTTGCTTGCTGACTTGCTTCAGTCACTACTGGCATAGGTTCATTCTGAATTGCAGTAGGTACCTCATGTTGAGAGACTTCCCCGCCCTTTTTGCAATCACAAACTGACTGTCTTCAACTTCAGGGTACACAACCTGCATAGGAGTAGGTTGCCCATGCTATGCTTCTTCTTGCTCTGCCTCCATTTGTTGTTCTTCTTCACCTTCTCTGTTCTGCACAGGCTTGCAAGGACTTATTATAAATGCTGGAAGTTGACCTCTAGGATTGTACACAACATCATCTTCATCACCTTGGTTGGCCAAGATGCTATCATCATGATCCAAATATATGCTGAAAAACTGGTGCCCAATTGTGAGAAATTGCATCATCTTCAGTCATGAGCTGCCTCAAACTATTCCTACTGAGTGTAAGCAAAGGGACACAATAGTAACACTTCAGCCTCCCTGCCATCTCCCAGCCAATGTCCTCGACAATGTTCTCAACCATGATCGCTGACCAAGTAACCTTGTCTAACTGATCATACCAAACTGCACGGCCTTTCACATAACTGCGGTTGTTCCATGAACAACAAAATACCCACCATTATTAATCTATACTCACTACTAGAAACGAGACCTTTAGTCTAGGGCCAATTTTGACTCTAGTCCTGGGTGGCTTACGACCCGGGACTAGAGGGGGAACTAGTCCCGGGTCAATGGCAAGCACTGGTCCCGGGTCGTGGTGGAGCTCTAGTCCGGGCTCGTAATACAGCCCGGGACTAGAGGGTGGTGGCAACTGTTCGCCTGGCGCGAGCCCCTCTAGTCCCGGTTCGTAATACCGCCCGGGACTAAAGGGCCGAACGGTTTGCCTCCCGCGCGATCAAAACACGGGAACCGCAATTGCTACAGTACCGCGGCCATTTCTCTTCGTCTCCCTCTCCTCTCTTCTTCCCCATCCTTCCACCATGAATCCAATCACTCGCTACGGGAAGGTGCTCGGACATGGCACGACCAATCTCAATGTCGTCTACACGAACGACAGCGCCAAGGTGCCGGATTTTCTTTCCGATTTCGAGTATTGGCTTGAAGAGGAGGAAGACAATAACAGGAAGTTCATGGGCCTTGATCTCGAGTACACGGCCGATCAAAGAGATGTTGCCGTCATCCAACTTTGTTTCAAGAAACATGTCATGGTCTTCCAGTGGGCAAGGTAATACGAATAGTAGTAGCCAGCTAGCTTGATGATCCCCATGTAATCGAATAGATGACGGTTCTAGTCCCTCTTATATATGGGATCTTTATATGTAAATTAATCCGGGAAACCGGGAAACCGTGAAAACGGGAAGCCGGGAAAACGTGAAACCGGGAAGCCGGGAGAACGTGAAACCGGGAAGCCAGGAAAACGCGAAACCGGGAAGCCGTGAAAACGGGAAGCCGGGAAGCCGGGAAAACGTGAAACCGGGAAGCCGGGAAAACGTGAAACCGGTTGTGATATACATGCAATCAATTAAAAATGATCGAAATTCTCATAAAGCTTTCTCTTACGAATATTTTTATATGCTATATGTATTTTTTTGATTTACAAATAATTAACCGTATATTTTGCAAGATTAATCATAAATACAACAACAGAAACGAAAAAAAGTTATATAGTTCTTGTTATATAGTTTTAATTGGGGATTTTCTTTGATTAATTCATAGGATAGGAAAATTGCATATATAGGATAGCAACATGTCCATTTGAATCCTATATGGGGAATTTTTATTATATATAGTACTTGTGCCAAAATAAATATATATACTTGTCATGATTCTTATTATACATACTTATGCATGCCGAAATATACTTGTTGCAGCAGTATTTAACATGTGTTCCACTTTGTTGTTGCAGTAGTGACAAGCACTGTCCAGAACTCATGGAGTTCCTTCTTCGCAGTGGCATACATTTTGCTAGCGTTGATATAACGAATGACAAGATCAAGATGAGGCGCACCTGGGGTATTGAGATACCAGATGCCTGCCACATTGATCTCCAGCGCATTTTCAAGCTTGAGGATGACAAGACTTCGATGGCTAAAATGGCATTCGCCTTGATCGACGAGGAGTACGCTGATATGAAGACAAAATTCCACAAGGATCAGCACAAACTCTGGGAGAAGACCCCACTTGACGCTATCAACATTGAGTATGCAGCAATAGATGTGTATGTTGCATACGAGGTATACCGCAAGATTAGAATCGTCAACTATGGGCAGCGTCACCTAGTACCACCACCAGTGCCCCATGGGTCTCCTGCTTGGGGGAATTCTGATCCGGAAGACGAGTAGTGTTTGCAATGGCGAACACTTTTATCTCTATTATTATGAAGTGCTTGGGGTCTCCTGATCCGGACGAGTAGATGTTTGCAGTTTCATATGTGTGTATCTTTAATTATGCTGTAATGGATATCTGAACTATTATTTGTATTAATTATGTCCCTGTTTAGGTATGATGTGATCAAGCTTTCTGAAGCTTTTGATGTATGTGCTGAATGTTTAGATCATGTCATTCTATTATAATTGTTTCTACATGATAGTGCTTTTTGTGAAGAATGTTTGCATTGCAGAATAATTGAAAGTAGCTAGGGAACATTATTTTCCTCACTTCACAAAAGCAGCATTGATCAAATTAATATGCAAAAGTATCACGCATACATCTTTATTTAATCCGGTTACATAGCTGGAGTCCATTTTTATTTAACCCTAATACATCACGAAGAATACAACTAACTTCTGCCTGGTCCTAAGCCGCGGGGTGCATCACAGGCGCTCATCACCCAAAGAACAGGAACCATCACAGGGTCAATACTCACATGAGAAGGAACCCTATGAAATACCTCCCATCTACTATTATACACCGCCGACGTATCCAACATATACATGTAGCGACGGACGTGCTCGTCCTCCTCCCTGATACGGCGACGTACCACCTCCTCGGGGGCCGGCTCCCTCTGGAACGACCGTGGCCCACGCGACCTCCACCAAAGAAGATCCGGGTCGACGACGTCACCCGGATTTCTCACCAAGCTACGCGTTCCGGAAGATACCACCTCCCAGTGCCAGCCCGGCGGAGCCCAGTCCCGCACACTGCCGTTATTATCCAATAGGTGTCCGGACATCGCCGACTCAAATGCCCGAGATCTGAAAAAATTAGTGGGGAATTTGATCAAACACCTAAGGTGCATGCAACCTACGTAGGGGAGGTAGGGGTTCAGGGAGAGAGGGCAGCGTACCTTGGCATGGGGACGGACTAGGGGCCGGCGGAGGACACGACAGGCAAGGACGGCGCCGGCGGAGGACACGACAGGCAGGGCGGCGCCGGGCGCGGAGGAGGGCGTCGAGCGGCGCGGAGTCGTAGGGGCTGCCTCAGGTCTCCCCCCTGGGCTTTATATAAGCAAAACTAAAAAGGAAAAGAACGAAACTAAAAAGGAACGAAAAAGGAAAAGAACAAAACTAAAAAGGAAAAGAACTAAAAAGGAAAAGAACGAAACTAAAAAGGAAAAGAACGAAAACTCAGAAGAGAACTCTAAACATTGATATTTGGTTCTAAAAATCCAACGGCTTACAAGCGCTCGAGAAAGTTTGAAACAAAACACACGATTTCCCCGTCATACAGCCCAACGGTGGCTCGTGAGTGCCTGCATATCAAATGCACCGTTGGACGTATGACGGGAATCCGAATGATTTGTATTCGGTCGATGAACTGAAGTATTTGGTAGATAGAACAAAATAGACGGTTTCCCCTGCATACAGCCCAACGGTGGCTCGTGAGTGCCCGCATATCAAATGCACCGTTGGACGTATGCAGGGAGTCCCTATGCTTCGTATACCAAAATGACCTACAATGAGTAGACAGTGAGTGCCGAACATGTCCGGGAGGGGGGCTATATATAGGGTCATGTGGCTCACAAAGTGGTCCTGATATTGCTGATCCAACAGCTCACAAGCCCTCAAAAGAAACACACCTCTGATCCAACGGCTCACAAGCGGTTGAAAGAAACACACGATCCGTGTGATTCTTTAGTCCCGGTTGGTGTTACCAACCGGGACCAAAGGCGGGTCCGTCACGTGTCCTCCCCCAGCGCTGCCCTAGCCACGTCTCCAACTCCAGCGCTGCCCTGGTCACACGTGTCCTACCTCAGCGCTGCCCTGGTCACACGTGTCCTACCTCAGCACTGACCTGGTCACACGTGTTCGAGGGTCACAAAAAAAAGTTGTACCGAACTTGCGACGATGACAACACAAAGCTCGGTACCACACTGGAATTACTGCAATGGAAGGCGGAGAATGGCTTATTTGACAAGGGACCAACGGATAACGAATTGCCTGACAGTATGTTTTCAAAATAAAGAGATGACTTTCAAATTTAAACAATATTAGTTAATGCATTTTAAATTGAAAATGGCAAAATGGTTAAAAGTTTGAATAGTTAGAACAATTATTTTAGAAAACAGAAAATTGCTTTGGATTAGTTTTGCAAATTCAAACACTTTTCATGTTGCATTTTTTTTCAGATTCGAAAGTATGCAGAAGCTATTCAAATTAATTTTCTAAATTTTGTGCGCAAAATTTTGAACATTTGGGCGCTGGAACGAAAAAAAGAGACCTCTTGTACCGGGTGGTGGCTCCACCCGGTACAAGAGGCTCTTTGCGCGCGCTGGGGGAAAAGACCTCTGGTCCCAGGTCGTGGCACCACCCGGGACCAGAGGATACCCTCTCGTCCCGGGCCGTGGCTCCGCCCGGGACTAGAGGTCCCGTGGTATAAATACCACACCTCTTCCCCGGGTCGAGCCACGACCCGGGAGAAGACCTCCGCCTCCAGCCCCCGCCGCCCTCCGCCTCCGCCTGCACGCCGTGAGGCTGCCGGATTTTTCCGCCGCCTCCACGCGTCGCGCCGTCGCCTCCACGCGTCGCGCCGCCCCCTCTCGTCCTCCACGCTACCCGAGCCCGCCTCCTCTCCTCCTCCGCCGCGCCGCCTCCTCGATCTCCTCCGCCGCGCCCGCCTCGCCCTCTCCAGCTCCTCCGCCGCCCGCCTCGCCCTCCGGCTCCTCCGCGCCGGCGCCGTCCGCACCGCCTCGCCCTCCAGCTCCGCCGGCCGCCGGTAATTTTTTTCCTAAGTTATTTTTGCTAAGTTATTTTTTTAGTTAGTGTAGGTTAGTTTAATTGGCTAAGTTAGTGTAGTTAGTGTAAATTTTGCTAAGTTAGTGTAGTGTAATTTGCTAAGTTAGTGTAGGTTAGTGTAAATTTTGGTAAGTTAGTGTAAATTATAGTTAGTTAGGTGTAAATTAGCTAAGTGTAATTTTGCTAAGTCTAGATCTTATAACGGGAAATCGGTCGGGAAATCGGAAGTCAGAATGGGAAATCGAAAGTCGTGAAGTCGGGAAATCGGAAGTCGGAACGGAAAGTCGTGAAGTCGGGAAAGTCGTGAAGTCCGAACGGAAAGTCGGAAAGTCGTGAAGTCGGAAAGTCGTGAAGTCGGGAAGTCGGAACGGAAAGTCGTGAAGTCGGGAAATTCCCGACTTCACGACTTTCCGATTTCCCGACTTCATGACTTTCCGACTTCCCGGTTTCCCGTTTTCACGTTTTCCCGGTTTCACGTTTTCCCGGTTTCCCGGTTTCACGTTTTCCCGTCTTCCCGGTTTCACGTTTTCCCGGCTTCCTGGCTTCCCGGTTTCCCGGTTTCACGTTTTCCCGGCTTCCCGGCTTCCCGGTTTCCCGGTTTCATGTTTTCCCGGTAACACATACAATACACATGAAGTATCGCTCATGTTAGTTTAAATTTTGATATGGTATATTTGTAGATGTAATTTTGCTAAGTGTAAAGTTCCCTACATTGAATTATTCTGCTAATGCTATCATTGTTTTATTTTCTTTTGTAATAGTTAAGCAATGGACGATGGAGATGTTCCTCCCTTCCAAAATAGAGAAGGGGAAGATGTGTTGCTCGACTATATCCGGCAACCCGCGGATGGTTATGAACACATTGGAGCAGAAGAAGATGGCTCCGAGTTTTTGAACGAGTCCGGTCCGGGAATGGAGGTGGAATGAAGCGTCCAAGGGCAAACTATCACAGTTGGTGAACCCCCGCAGTCCGGCGTGGTATATTAAGCCTCTATTTGATCAGATGTAAAATTTTATTTGTATATATATTAACAAATGTTTCTTCTTTTTAGACCTCCGCATCGACCCAAACTAGTAAACAAGGCCATGCCAAAGGGTTGGGAATAAAAGATCATTTCAGAATTGAGTCAGTCTCTTCAGATGGCAAACCGTTGGCGCCTCCGAAGAGCGCATCTAAGTTTGTGCATCAATGTGTAGTTGTTGTCAGGGACAATGTTCCGATCAGCCTTTCGGAATGGAATCAGATAAAAAACTTAGAGGGCAATTATTATGTCACCGAGAGAACTAAAGATATATGTTGGAAGAAGCTCATGGCACATTTCACTCTGCCGGTGTTGGATAGTCCCGAAAGGACAGAAGCCATGACGGACAAAGTCAAGCATTGGGCTCTGAAGAAGATGGCTGAACAATTCAATAAATGGAAGAACAGATTATACCGTGATTGGGTCGACAAAAAGAAAGTTCCAGATTTCACTGGGACACTAGAGAGGCAGCGGGCTAACTGGCCGGCATTTCTGCAATACAAGGATACAGAACTAGCCAAGGAAAGATCGGCAAAGAATAAGTTGAATGCAGCGAAGAAGATATATAACCATAAGTTGGGTGGAGGTGGCTACGTAACTGCCGAGCCTAAGTGGGATCGGATTGAGGCCACTATGCGCGAAAAAGGGATCATTCCAGTTACAGATATGTGGCCCCGTAGGGTCAGAAATTGGATACTTGCTCATGGGGCCAGTATGACGCATCAGGCGATGTAATAGTTGATGAAACGAAAGAAACTCCTATACCCCGGCAAACAATTCTGGATGCAATCGCCGATGCTCGTGAGGGAAGGTTTTTTCCCGACAGAGAATACGACGAGCTGTGGAAGGCCCTCGGTACTAAAGAAAAAGGAGGATCTGTTCGAGGCAGGGGAGGTGTGACGTGGCATGAAGGGTTTCCTGAGGACCGTGACTCTTATAGAAGTCGAGAAAGAGCAAAGAGGAGGAAGGAGCAGGAGCAAAACGACCGGTTGAGCAAAGTGGAAAGTATCGTGAGCGAGCAAGCCAAGCAACTAGAAGAATTGCGGAGCCAGCGAGCTAGTCAAGGGGCAACTCATCAGCTGCAGCTGCATGATAGTCAAGCAGGTGGTCCATCTCAACGGAAAAGCAGCGTGGCTTCCACGACGGTCGGTGCTGATGAGGCATCGAACCAAACATACCCCGTGGATTCTATCACTGAGAAGAAAACTTGTGAGCTACATGAGGCAGTGAGAAACTTAACCATGAAGGCGGCGGACGGCTATGCTTTACCTTGTGAATCTACATCACTGTATTGTGGCAATGAGATTCCTGATGGCTATGCTCGTGTCGGCGTGGATCAAGTTTACCCCGGATTTGAATCACTTGAACTTCAAATCCCTGGAGGTGATGATGAGAGGACACTGGGAGATGTCCAGGGTGGACTCATTCTATGGCCCAAGAAATTGATCATGTTTCCAGGCTGGACACCGCCAAGGCCACCATCGCTTCTCGTTCTCCGTCGCCGCGTCACTCGCCGCGTCAGCCGACTCCTGAGCCGTCTCCACCGCCTCCGCCCACTAAGGCTAACGGTCGAAAGGGGATGAAGACCACCGCCATGGGTTCCCGACCCAAACTCCGACTTGAGCCCCTGCCAAAAGTACCGAAGGTTCCTCCCCCGAGACCTTACGACGTCGAGTGTACTCAAGAGGAAGCCAGGGTGTGGCTACAAACAGAATCGAGAAGAAAGTTTGCAGAAATGGCTGAGAAAAGAAAACCTAAGCCAAAGGAAAAGTATTCGGAAGCTCAAACACAATTTGCTGTTAGTTTTCTTACTCAGCCATCGCAAATTTCGATAAATAGGCCAGATGACTATGTACGGACTATGAGGAAAATTCCACCCGGCGGGAAAAGGAGAAGAGATGTTGCCCAGCTCGGACATCAGTCAAATCAGTCCATCTCCCCGCTCAAGGTGGCCACTGATATGGGCTCTGCGCTTGAGAACAATCGCGCTTACCGCGCGCAATTTGCTGCAGATATTGGTATTTCACTTTCTCAACTGGATGCAGATGATATCCCCCCCCCCCCCTTATGGGACCTGCTAGATGGACCTGTGAATACGGGAAGGATCTAGTGTCACATGATGAGCTCCAGAATCTACCAACACAAATGACAAGACTGTATAAATGGTACAAGAATGTCACAAGTGAAGGTCGAAAATTGATCCCGGTGAAAATTACAGATGAACATTTCAACGGTGCAGACGAGATAACTATACCTATTGAAGAAATCTATCAGTTATACCAGCTTGACGCCCTCGACTTGAGCATCCTCACTACCTATTGTCTGTAAGTGATTCAATTCATTTATTTTCTAAAATAAAGTCTATAGCTTAGCTCGGTCATTGCCTGTTCTAATTATGCTCACTACGGTATTATGCAGAATGAAGAGCGATGAATGTGACAGAAACCAAGTGTTTGAGATTGGGTTCATCGACCCAAGCCGAGTTAATGAAAAATTGCTACGTCTCCACCACGAGGAAACGGTGAACACCTTGTTTAGGTCCATCCGGGACCAAAATTATAAAGGGAAGATATTGTTTCCTTACCACTTCAGGTAAGAGTCTTACTGTATTGTACACATTGGTTTTTGCTTTCTCGATGTTAAGTGTAACTGATTAGTTACTGACATATATAAACGTGCGCAGCACCCATTACATTCTGTTAATCATTCAAATCGATAGAGCAGAAGTTGAAATCTTGGACTCATTGCACTGGCCCAAAGAGCGGCACGAATATATCCAAGGAGTGCTCAAACGGTAATTTCAATCTTTATCGTATTACATCGGTCTCTTTCCTTCCATTCCTGAGATATCAAGTAACTAATTAATAACTCATTTATTCAATTGTTTGATGGGCAGGGTTTGGGAAGCTTTCCGAAATGCTACACCTGGTCAATTTAAAGAGGAAATTACTTTTGTTTACCCCAAAGTAAGTAGTACAAGCTAGGTGTTCGCGCATCCCTTTTAATTCAAATTTCAATACCATCGTGATGCTTGATTATTATTTGATTGAAATCTATTCTCGTGTAGTACTTGGATAGGCAGCCTCCCGGGACAAATTTGTGTGGATATTACGTCTGCGAGTGGATTCGCACGATAGTCTCTGAGCGGAACCCAGGGACATTTATCAAAGTAAGTGAACAAATAAATTCACAATTTCATTTTATAACCATCAATTGTGTTGAGTGTCATTCATAATTTTTGTTATGATGATTGATATTCATATTAATCTCCCTTCTTTTATAGATGGATCGAATGCGGAGGGACCTGCAACTAACGGACCGCTTTCGACCAATTTGCGAGGAAATTGCGGGCTTTTTGATGAACTATGTCTTAGACATGAAGGGAAAATACAATGGCACCAGATCAAATTAGATGATGGGCTCTAGTAGTGGCTTCATGATCTCCATGTAATCGAATAGATGACGGTTCTAGTCCCTCTTATATATGATCTTTATATGTAAATTAATCCGGGAAACCGGGAAAACGTGAAAACGGGAAGCCGGGAAAACGTGATACCGGGAAGCCGGGAAAACGTGAAACCGGGAAACCGGGAAGCCGGGAAAACGTGAAACCGGGAAACCGGGAAGCCGTGAAAACGGGAAGCCGGGAAGCCGGGAAAACGTGAAACCGGGAAACCGGGAAGCCGTGAAAACGGGAAGCCTGGAAGCCGGGAAAACGTGAAACCGGAAGCCGTGAAAACGGGAAGCCGGGAAGCCGGGAAAACGTGAAACCGGGAAACCGGGAAGCCGTGAAAACGGGAAGCCTGGAAGCCGGGAAAACGTGAAACCGGGAAGCCGGGAAGCCGGGAAAACGTGAAACCGGTTGTGATATACATGCAACCAATTAAAAATGATCGAAATTCTCATAAAGCTTTCTCTTACGAATATTTTGATATGCTATATGTATTTTTCTGATTTACAAATAATTAACCGTATATTTTGCAAATTATTCATAATATACAACAACCGAAACGAAAAAAACGACAGGCGAGATCCTCTCGCACGCGCCATGCGCTGGCCCCGCGTGGAGCTCTCTGGTCCCGGGTCGTAGGACACCCGGGACTAGAGGGGGGGGGGGGGCTAGTCCCGGTTGGCATGTACCGGATGGACATCCGGTCCCAGAGGCCTCTACCACCCGGGACTAAAGGCATGGTTTCCACTAGTGACTGAGAAATAAGTGTTGCGAGGACCTGATAAATGTGAAGATATAGTCCAAGCATCAATAATCGGGTCAGAAAGCTAGCGTTTTTCTGATTATAAACCCTAACACCAAACCCGCAAACCCCTAACACCAAACCCGAATTCCTATGCGAAACCCTAACACAATCCGTCCTACATTGCGAATTGACCTCATACAAGATGCAATAGGCTAGAAAAACGATGCTTTTCATCCGCATAAGACCAACAGCGAGCGGGACATGGGTACGTACTGTACGAGGTTAGAAAATATCCTGCAATCACACCAAGAAGGCCACGGCCTACCTAAAAAATAGTCAAGGCAAACAGGAGTAGCAGAGTGATAATCGTAGTGACTCGGGATTTTTTCCATGTGCTGATGAATTTATTGGCTGAATGCCAAGTAATACAGCTACCTTTCGTTGCTCCATCAGCCTTGATCGAGGTTTACTATCTTCAAATGCGACTTGATACAGTATGTTATTCTATAGCGTGGGGGGGACTCCTCAGTGTCGGCCCATCATTACGTTTAGATGAGCTGCTGGAGACGTTTGGTCGTCTATATCTGCTTTGTATGTCAGTTTAGATGAGTTGCTGTAGATGCTCTTACCTTGTAAGCAAGCGGCTAACTGTTGTTACAACTTACATGCTTGATCTTTTTCCTAATCAACTCACGGTCTCCTATACAATGTTCCTCTCCTGACGTTTGGTTGTGCAGTATTGGGCTCACTGATGGAGTTGATCTCTATACAGAATTTCTAACGTATCCCATTTCTAAAAGGTGTCTCCGTTCAACTATCGGTGCCAAGCCTGTCGGTCATTTTCCTCTCCTCCTAGACTTGCTGACACTGTGCATGATGGCCTCACACACCTTGACTGTAATTTCGAGCATTGCTTTTGCTACATGAGAAAGCTAGTTATTTATAGATTGGGTGTAAGTGTTAACTTCATTAGTTCACCAAACTTTCACATGGGTTTTGCTGCCCTTTTATTTCTCTCTTATGAGTGTAGTTGTTGTTGAGGAACTAACATCTCTAAGATTCATTATTGGCATCTCCAATGTATGCAGCATTAGGCTCAGGCTGTCACAGCCTGGCTCCATCTGAGTTGTGCAAATAACCACACACTATTACATGCTTATTCTTTATTTTACTGATTTAAAAGTTATTTCATGGATTACTGTAGCTGGAGGAATGGAGCCGCGAGGCAATCCTCCTGTTATTCAAGCTTTTTAAAATAATTATAGCAGATCTAACAAATATAATGGCTATGTGTCTTTTTACAGTTTTCCTAAGATGAATGGTCACTACAGGAATGGCGAACTGTGCCGACGGCCAGAACCTGTGCCGACGGCTATTTATCGGGGCCGTCGGCATAGGGGTGGACCAGGACCAGCCGTCGACAAGGCCGTCGGCACAGAAACGGCCGTCGGCACAGACATTCTATCCCGACGGCCACCGTCGGGACACAGGCAGCCGTCGGCACAGCAAATCAGGTGACGTCGACGGCAATCTGTGCCGACGGCTTTTGCCGTCGGCACAGGCCTCTACCATTTTTTTGGGCAATTTTGTTTCTATCGCTCATCGTTGCGGTTTCCACCCACAATTAAGTTTAATGTGTTTAAAAATATTTTTATTCATTTTTATGTATATTGATACACCGAATAGCTATATGTATATGTACAGATTCGCCGAAAATAGTCATAATGTTTTTTACCCTAATCTTCTTTTTTTATGTATCTATTTATTACTCTCAATTAAGTTGAATATGTTTTATTCATATTCTATGTACATAGCTACGCCGAATAGCGGTTTCCACCCACATAAAATAACGTCGCGAATAATTGTCTATACCGGAGCGTCGAAACCCCACCAAAACCTAGGTTGATGCATACCATATGTGTACAAGTGTTTTGGGTGATTCAAATGTCCAAGAATCTACCCCGGTGTGTGACCAGCTTCACCGGCTTCACTTTCTCTCTACCAAGTGTGTGGACTTAGAGGTGGAAACTCCCACTTCGGACGAAACGGGGGCAATCTTGTAAAAACTTGTGATAAAAGTTGGTTTCCCATGTGCCTATGTCCCAACCAAACACAATCAAGCAAAAAAGTCCACTGGCCTACCCCCTTTCGACGCCGTTCACGGGGGTAGACGTAAACATTAGAGTTTTTCCAGCGGATCTAGGGTTTCGCCGAAGCGGGGCCCCGGAGCGTCGGAACCCATCCCAAACCTAGGTTGTTCCATACCATATGTATACAAGTGTGTTTTGTGTTTTAAATATCCAAGATACCTGTGGCACCCCGATCCAGATGATCGAGCCACCCCATATACCAGTCCCAGAAACACTGGATATATGACAACTTGATAAACAAAGGCATAACCAAATATATTCATATGGCATCGAGTTCGGACAAATACAATATTACAACACGGGGTGAGGCTCCAGCTCTTGCGCAACAGGCGCACACAACAGTATGAACATTATTTTTCTAACATCAAGCCTCTAGCGGAAGTCGTAGCGGAAGCGTAGATAGTAGCGTGGCGACAACGGGCTTTATTCCACAGGGTTCTGCCTGGAATACGGTTCCTAGTTCTCGTACAACGGGTACTCGGCGACGGGTGCAGCAGGGTCTGGCCACATGAAAAGACAGGTGAGTACATTGAATGTACTCGCAAGACATTAGCCCAAAAACAAACAAGGTCTACCTATATGGCATGGCATAAGTTCAGAAGGTAGCATGGCATCAGTTTGGGTTTAGAAGTGCGAGTCTAAGCTAAATGGTTGGACATAACTTACCTACTTACCTTTGTAGGGAAGTTTCGTGGTTGCTGGAATGAGATCACGTTTCTCATCCAACAACATCTAGGCTTTCAAGCCTCTAGCCAACTCTGGCTTAATTCTAGCCAACTATGGCTTTTACTCTAGCCAACTCTGGGTGTCATTCCAGCCGATTCTGGCTATCATTTCCAGCCAACTCTGGCTTTAGGGTTGGGTTTCACATTCATTATTACTCCATATTCGACAGGACTGACTCATAGCGTGACTCGGCCCAAACAACGTCCCATGACCCAGGGACAAGGCTAGACATCCAGATTTACACTCTCGAGGGGTTGCACGTTTATCCACACGCTGAAGTCTAAGTTTGTACCGCCGGTACCGAAGTACTAGAACCAACCATGGCGGACAGCACAAACCCATACTTCCACAGTCGTTTACTCTACCAAGACACTCCCTGTATAGCCACCGACATAACTCTATGCCTTATGCAGAAGTGAATCCGGCACGTCCCCAACCCATGAGCGACGCCTAGCTCCGGAACCTTCGCAAGACTAGCCCTGACCAACTATGGTAACCGACTAGACTTGCCAAAGAGGTGGCATCAAAGGAGGCTGATAAAATACCCGGCCATGGTCCGCCCACACAGACGACGCATGGTTGTGCTGGTTGTGTTCGGTGAGTGGCACTATGTGACTCAATCTAGTCGAGGGAGGTGATTATCTTCTTAGTCATTTTGTTTGATTACAGACATCAACATTAACAAAGTAACACAAGGTAACCACATGATAATATCAGCAGTAAATAAGCATATCCACCTGCATGTACCAAAGTCCAAGCATAGCAAAATAAAACATCAACCGGATGACTGTGGCAGCGATTCCGCTGGCAAGCGCCTTCTCGTTTGACAAAATAAAAGAAACGTCAACCGGATGACTGTGGCAGCGATTCCGCTGGCAAGCGCCATCTCGTTCGACAAAATAAAAGAAACGTCAACCGGATGACTGTGGCAGCGATTCCGCTGGCAAGCGCCATCTCGTTCGACAAAATAAAAGAAACGTCAACCGGATGACTGTGGCAGCGATTCCACTGGCAAGCGCCATCTCGTTCGACAAAATAAAAGAGTGTTGCGATGATCCATAGATATATATATATATATATATATATATATATATATATATATATATATAAGTGCGGCAATATTAAAATGCAACATGGCATATGATATGCAACAACATTCAATTTTAAACAAGCAAGCAATTTTCTAAAGTTCGACCAAGCTTGGGATTAGGTTAATGGCTTGCCTTCAGCAGAGGGGTAGGGTTCGGGTTCGACTTCAACTTCGTTGGAGAAGTTTGAATCTATTTAAAGAATGAAATTGCATTAAAAACCCTTCCTACGGCATCAAATAAATGATCAAGCAAATGAACTCCAAATGAAATTCTTTTTGTGTCATAAGACAGACATTTTGAAAACAAAGCCATCAAAAAAAGATTCATATTTTTTTGATAATTTGGAGAGAGATATGGACTTTTAAAGTTCTGCCGTTTAATTAAACAGAAAATGGAAAACCTTTAAGTTTAAAAATCTGACAGTGGGTCCCACAGGGTACTGTGCTCGAATCGTTATTCTCTGGAAAATATAAAAACGGCACTGTTCACCGCCGGCGAACTCACCGGCGAGGTTTCCCAGCGGCTAGGGGGCAGGGGAGGCGAGGGAGAGGGTGCTGGGCGGCTCGGGAGGCTTGGCGAAGCTCGTCGGCGTACTTGTCGATGATGGGGAGGTCGGGGCAGCGCAGAGCTTCGTCGACAGCAGCTCCAGTGATCTGTCGATGATGGTTGCGGCGACTCCGGCCACCAATCACTCCGGAGAGAGCGGCGGGAGGTTCGCCATGGCCTAGTTAGGTGGTGGGTGGAAGGAATTGGACAGGGGAGCCTCTACGGTGGAGAATTTGAACGGAGCCCGTGCGGCTCGGGCGAGGTCGATTCCGGCGATGGGGTGCTCTACGGGATGCGAGACTCGAGGGGAGGGCGACTGGGAGTGAGAGGGAGGTGGTGTGGTGCTCTGTGTTGCCGGGGAGGTCCTTATATAGCGAGTGGAGGAGGTGGTGGCCGTCACGGGCATGGATGCGGTGTCCCGGAGATGTGGCGGAGCGGACTCGGCGTCGTCGGTGTAGCGTCGGTGCGGCGTCGTGCGGGTGGAGCACCTGCTGGACGACGAGGTTTGCGGAGAGGGGGAGTGGCACGGGTGGTCGGTGGAGAGGCTGGCAAGCGGGGCCATGGCGGCACTGCTCGCCGTGGCTGTGCTGGGCGGTGCGTCGCGGCGCTGGTGGCCTCTGTGTGCGTCCTCGGGCATTTACGAGCTCGCAGGAGGAAGGAGCAGGCACGGGAAGGCAGGGGAGGGGGGACGGCATGGCGGCGTTGACACCTGGCGGCGACAGTGGCGTGCGGCGCGTCGCCACGTGCTTGGAAGGTTGCGGCGGGGGCGTTGCCGGCGTCGGGGAGGAGGTGGAGTGGCCTGGGGGAGGTGGAGGTGGCCGGGGAGGGTCAGGGGAGCGGCTGGGGGGCCGTGGCGTCGCCGGCGACACCTGGCGCACTCTGTGCACGGGGAGGCTAGTGGTGATCAAGGTCAAGGGCATGCCGACGCCGGCATTAGGCCATATCTCGCGAACCACTGAACCAAATAAGTGGGGTTTGTTTTGTTGTGCGCCAAATTGAAAATGCAGCAACTTTCCTGACTAGTGTTTCCCCAAATTCGAAAGTTGGTCTATGAGAAATTTTGGAAAAACACTTCTGGTCAAAAGGGGAAAGTGGTTTTGGTGAAGCAAATGAAATGTAAAAGGGTTCAAATAATTCCCTGAGGTGTGTGCACTCCTAGGGTTGTGTCTAGGGTCTTGGATCACCAGGGAGAAAAAGTTTGCTTTGTACTTTGAAAATAAAGAAGGAAATAGGCAGAAACTAAAGTGGGGAATTACTTCATAATTTTGTAAACAAGGTACCAAATGTTTTTGCATATTTGGGCTATATATTGCCCAGGGGTCATCCCCTAATTTTTGCAGAATTTTAGGAAAGATATTTAGGGTACTTCCTTTGTAAAGTCACAATAAAGGAATTTTGGTAATTAAAATAAAGGAAAATATAGAAATAACATTTTTGGGTGAAATGAGCCAGCAACATGTTTACCAAGTGGGAGAGAATTCAAAACATAAGATCCCAAACTTGGACAAGGTTTCGTAAATGGTCGAGAATTTTTAAAAGGGCAACAAAATCAAGGGATAATTAAATCCCAAATTTCAAGAATAAATTTTTAAAGAAAATTTTTGAAAGGCCAAATTTCAGGATGTTACAGACCTTCCCCCCTTAAGATGAATCTCGTCCTCGAGATTCCTGTTGCTCGCTGAATAGATACGGGTATTCTGTCCTTAGCAAATCCTCTCGTTCCCATGTAGCTTCATCCTCCGTGTGCTTGTCCCATTGTACCTTGTAGAACTTTGTGACCCTGCTGCGAGTGCGGCGTTCTGACTCATCCAAGATTCTGACGGGGTGTTCCTCGTAAGTCAGTTCGCTGCTCAACTCAGTTCCTTAAAGTCAGCCTGCTTGGTTGGCGGTGAGATACACTTCCGTAGCTGAGATACGTGGAAAACATCATGTACCCCATCTAGTTCCTCTGGCAGTTCCAGCTGGTAGGCTACTGTCCCTTTCCTGGCTAGGATCTTGAAGGGTCCAATGAATTTTGGGGCCAGCTTCCCTTTCATGTGGAATCTTTGCAGGCCCTTGAGGGGTGTCACACGAAGATAGACATAGTCATTTTCTTCGAACTGGATTTGACGGTGTCTGCGGTCGTAATAACTTTTCTGGCGGGACTGTGCTGCCTTGAGTCGGTCTCGAATCAGACGTACTTGCTTTTCTGCCTCCAACAAATCATCGGGCCTAAAGATCTTGCGGTCTCCAACTTCGGACCAGTTGAGTGGGGTTCGGCATTTCCTACCATACAGTGCTTCAAAGGGTGACATTTTTAGGCTGCCTTGGTAGCTGTTGTTGTATGAGAACTCTGCATACGGTAAGCTATCTTCCCAACCTGCTCCGTAGGCGAGCACACACGAGCGGAGCATGTCTTCTAATATTTGATTGACTCGCTCGGTTTGACCGTCTGTCTGGGGGTGATAGGCGGTGCTGAAGGATAACTTTGTCCCCATGGCATGATGCAGGCTCGTCCAAAATTTGGAGGTAAATTGGGTACCTCTATCCGACACAATGGTCTTCGGGACTCCATGGAGTTTGACAATCCTGTTTACATAGAGTTGTGCCAGCTGGTCCGAGCGGTATGTTGTCTTGACGGGGATAAAGTGAGATACCTTCGTCAAACGGTCGACAATGACCCAGATAGAATCATTCCCTCGGCTGGATTTGGGAAGTCCGACAATGAAATCCATACTTATGTTGTCCCATTTCCACTCGGGTATCTTAAGGGGTTGGAGGTACCCAGCGGGTTTTTGATGCTCGGCCTTTACCAGGTTGCATACGTTGCAGCATGCGACATAGTAGGCGATATCCTTTTCATACCGGACCACCAGAATGTTTGTTTCAAGTCTTGGTACATCTTGGTGCTTCCCGGGTGAATGGAATAGGCAGACTCGTGGGCTTCCCTGAGGATCTGCTGTATTAGCGTGGCCTTGTAGGGCACACAAAGGCGGTTACCATAGCGGAGTACTCCTTGGCTGTCCAGGGAAAATTCCTTGGCCTGGCCCAGCGGTATCTTGGCCTTGATCTTGCTTAGGCCGGGGTCGTTGGCCTGCTCGGTCCTTATCTCTTCCTCCAGGTCTGGTTTCACCTCCAAGGTGCTTAGGTAGGCCTTACTTCCCACACACAAGTTTAGTTTTGCGAACTCCTTCTCTAAGCTTGGTCGCACCTTTGGGGGCTTCCTGCTTAGGGCATCTGCTACCACGTTGGCCTTCCCTGGATGGTAATGAATTCCGAGGTCGTAGTCCTTGATCACCTCTAGCCATCTCCTTTGCCTTAGGTTGAGGTCAGGCTGGGTGAAGATGTACTTCAAGCTTTTGTGATCAGTGTAGATCTCACATCTCCGACCAATAAGGTGATGTCGCCAAGTCTTCAGGGCGAGAATGACGGCAGCTAACTCCAAGTCATGGGTGGGGTAGTTGAGCTCGTGGGTCTTGAGTTGCCTTGACACATACGCGATGACCTTTCCTTCTTGCATGAGTACGGCCCCTAGTCCATTTCTGCATGCATCACAGTATACGGTAAAATCCTTGGCATCATCAGGCAACACCAGAATTGGGGCTGTGGTTAGCCGGGTCTTCAACTCGATGAAGCTTTCTTCACACTCGTCTGTCCAGGCATACTTGCGGTTCTTCTTTAACAACTCCGTCATAGGCTTGGCTATCTTGGAAAAGTTCTCAATGAATCTGCGGTAGTAACCAGCCAATCCTAGGAAGCTCCTGATTTCTGACACATTGGTGGGTGTTTTCCAGTTTAACACATCGGAGATTTTGTTGGGGTTTACGGCCACACCGGCTCCAGACAATACATGTCCTAGGAATTCCACTTCCTTTAACCAGAACTGGCACTTGCTGTACTTGGCATAAAGTTGTTGTTCCCGTAGTCTTCCGAGAACCAACCTGAGGTGCTCGGCGTGCTCCTCTCATTCTTGGAGTAGATGAGGATGTCGTCGATGAACACCACAACAAACTTGTCGAGGTACTCCATGAATACCTTGTTCATCATGCCCATGAAGTAGGCCGGTGCATTTGTTAGGCCGAAGGACATAACGGTGCACTCATACAATCCATATCTGGTGGTGAAAGCGGTCTTGGGAATATCACTCTCTCGAATCTTCAGCTGGTAATAACCCGTGCGGAGATCAATCTTGGAGAATACTCGGGCACCACGGAGTTGGTCAAATAGATCATTGATCCTTGGGAGTGGGTACTTGTTCTTGATGGTGACATCATTGAGTGCACGATAGTCGATACATAATCGGAGTGTACCGTCGCTCTTCTTTGCAAACAAAACTGGTGATCCCCAGGGTGAAATGCTCGGGCGAATGAACTTCTTCCGAATTAACTCGTCAAGCTGTTTCTTCAATTCCACTAGCTCGGGACTTGTCATACGGTAATGTTTCTTGAATATTGGGTTTGTTCCCGGTACCACTTCAATGGCAAACTCAATATCACGGTCAGGGGGCATTCCGGGTAGTTCATCTGGAAAGACATCCGGGTATTCACTGACCACATACACTTCCCCTATCTCCGGGGCTTGAGCAAGAAACATCTTTGCATTTATCTGGTGGGGCTTATTTGGCAAGTAGGTGGTACGTATGCCTTCCGGGTTGGTGAGAGTAACTGCTCTGGTTGCACAGTCAATCTGAGCTGCATGCTGGACCAACCAATCCATACCTAGGATGGCGTCGAGGCCGGGCACATTGAGAGTGTTGAGATGAGCTGGGAATTTTACTTGGTTGATGCTGATTGTCAGGTCTTGGCACATGGTGTTTGTTTTCATCTCAGAGGCAGGGGTTTGTATCACCAAAAGATGGCCCAAAGGGGAAACGGAAAAACGGTGTTTGGCAACAAAATCCTTTGAGATGAAAGAGTGGGAAGCTCCAGAATCAAATAAAATCAGCGCGGGTTTAGTGTTGATAGTACACGTACCAAGCACTACATCTGAGGCTTCATATGCTTCCTCCGCAGACATGTGGTGGACACGGGCAACTTGAGGTGGCTTGATCGCACCAGCAGGGTGACTGTTGTTGGAGTTGTTGTTGTTGCCGTTGTGAAGGGGGCAATCCTTGATGTAGTGTCCTGTCTTGCCACACTTGAAGCAGGAGTTCTCCCTCTTGCAATCATCCACTAGGGGGCGCTGGTGATAGAATCCTTCACGGGGATATCCTTCCTTCCTGGGTTGATTCCACGTATTCTGTGGTGTGGAGGTACGGTTGTTGGGCTGCCATGGGCGTGGTTTTGAAGTAGCTCCTTCATGTTGGTTCTTACGTGGCTCGAACTTCCGCTTGTGGGAGTCATAAATCGTGCGGTGCTCTTTCTCTGAGATTAGTGCCGTATTGATCATGGCCTGGAAATCTGGAAACTGTAAAACGCTGAGCTGGGTCTTTATGGCCTGATGCATCCCATGAAGGAACCTGTCCTTTTTCTTTTCTTCTGTGTTGGTGTCCTCAGGTGCATAGCGAGCAAGGTTGTTGAACTTGGTCAGGTATTCGCTGATGGATTTGCTGCCCTGAGTGAGTGCCAGAAATTCCTGTTGCTTCATCTTGATGAGACTTGAGGAATGTAGGCTCTGCGGTAGGCTTCCTGAAATTCTGTCCAAGTGATCGCGGGTCCATCGCCCCTAGCGTCCTTCTGATTGTCCCACCAAACGCTGGCGGGGCCCTCAAGGTAGTGGGTGGCGAAGGGCACCTTGTCCTGCTCGTCCACGCGAGCGAGCTCCAGTTTCTTTCCCATAGTACGGAGCCAATCGTCAGCCTCAAGTGGGTCGTCAGCATATGAGAACTTTGGGGGTTGAGCGCTGGAAGTCTTGCAGCTTTGAGCGGCCAGCGTGCGGGGCACCTTGGGCTTGCATATACGTGCCAAACTCTCTCATGATCTGAGTCAGATGCTGGTTGTGACGTTCATCCATCATCATCATGAACTGACTTGGGCTTGGTTCCTGAGCTGGTGGAGGAGGAGGTGGTTGCGGGGGCACGGGATCCTCGCCCGCTTGTCGTGCGGAACGACGAACCGGGGTTTCTTGGCTGCCACTCGCACCGCTATTGGGCCTCATCCTGAATAGTTGAACGTGGTGGCGCGTATCATGAGCATCCACATGGGGGAAAAGTGTAACATCCAAGAAAACCAAATGGTAACACGGTTTGCAAAAACAACAACAAGCATGGTGTTATACAATGGATGGGGAGTTACAAGATTCAAGCACTCGCTATTTTACAAAAGATGCAAAGTAAAGGTACAAGCTACCCGTACAGGATACATGATACAAGATGCGAGATACAAAGCACTCGGTACAAGATGCAGGATACAACCTACCACTACATTATTCAAGCACGCGATACATCGGAAGGTATAATACACTAAGCGATGCCGTCTCCGAGCGTCTAGAACTCCATCTCGAGGGGTGTCGCTGGCGTGGCGGTGTCGAGGGGCTCCTCCGCGGGGCTGTAGTCGGGTGAAGCGCGGCCGTCACGGGAGTCTCCGGAGTAAGCGGGTGGCTCGGCCTGGACGCGACGACGCTGAGACCGAACAGGGGTGAAGCGCGAGTAGTAGTGAGTGGCGCTGCTACGGGTACGGGGAGGTGGCGACGGAACGTGAGGTGCGGAGACACGGGCGATTCCCCTCCTGATCTGCTCGAGGGAGCTGTGGGTAAAGGTGGGGAGACGAGGTGGGTGGCGGGAAGTACCAGCTCCAGAGGCTCGCGTCATCTCGGCCAAGGCCACGTTGGCGCGAAGCGAGGCAAGCTGGAGAAGAGTGACGTGGAGGTACTGGTGGAGGAGGGTGGTGTACTGAAGAATGGCGGAGAGGGGTGAGCTAGGGTCTCCTGGGTTGGGAAAGAGGATGTCCCCGTTGTCTAAAGCTAACCTCGGGAAGTAGGCGTAACGGGTGCACTGCTTCATGACGGGATCGAAGGTGCGAAGGAAGAGGATGGCATCTCCTGCAACCTCCTGTATGGCTCGAGACGCCTGTGTACAGACACCGGAAGTGAGGCCGTGCTCGATCCCTGCGGACACGGGCTCCGGGCGCAGGTGGACGGTGGCGGTGAACTCCGAGGTGGCCCTGTCGAGACGGTTGTGGTACACGTGGTAAGTCGGGGGAGGTGCGCCTGGGTAGAGGTGGTCCCAGATCTCCCTCAAAAACTGCGGAAAGCCGGGAATGTGCACGGCGGTAGTCTGAGCGAGCAACTCTGCCATCTGTGACAGAGACAAATTCAAACAAAGTGAGCGTTAAGTTTAAAAGCACAAACAGACAGAGAAACAGTGAAGAAGTTGGCAACACAACAAGTTCTATCCTACGTCGTCCAAGAACTAGGGTATCCTACAGGCAGTTAGGCTCTGATACCAAGCTCTGTGGCACCCCGATCCAGATGATCGAGCCACCCCATATACCAGTCCCAGAAACACTGGATATATGACAACTTGATAAACAAAGGCATAACCAAATATATTCATATGGCATCGAGTTCGGACAAATACAATATTACAACACGGGGTGAGGCTCCAGCTCTTGCGCAACAGGCGCACACAACAGTATGAACATTATTTTTCTAACATCAAGCCTCTAGCGGAAGTCGTAGCGGAAGCTAGATAGTAGCGTGGCGACAGCGGGCTTTATTCCACAGGGTTCTGCCTGGAATACGGTTCCTAGTTCTCGTACAGCGGGTACTCGGCGACGGGTGCAGCAGGGTCTGGCCACATGAAAAGCCAGGTGAGTACATGGAATGTACTCGCAAGACATTAGCCCAAAAACAAACAAGGTCTACCTATATGGCATGGCATAAGTTCAGAAGGTAGCATGGCATCAGTTTGGGTTTAGAAGTGCGAGTCCAAGCTAAACGGTTGGACATAACTTACCTACTTACCTTTGTAGGGAAGTTTCGTGGTTGCTGGAATGAGATCACGTTTCTCATCCAACAACATCTAGGCTTTCAAGCCTCTAGCCAACTCTGGCTTAATTCTAGCCAACTATGGCTTTTACTCTAGCCAACTCTGGCTGTCATTCCAGCCAACTCTGGCTATCATTTCCAGCCAACTCTGGCTTTAGGGTTGGGTTTCACATTCATTATTCTCCATATTCGACAGGACTGACTCATAGCGTGACTTGACCCAAACAACGTCCCATAACCCAGGGACAAGGCTAGACATCCAGATTTACACTCTCGAGAGGTTGCAACTTTTATCCACACGCTGAAGTCTAGGCTTGTACCGCCGGTACCGAAGTACTAGAACCAACCATGGCGGACAGCACAAACCCATACTTCCACAGTCGTTTACTCTACCAAGACACTCCCTGTATAGCCACCGACATAACTCTATGCCTTATGCAGAAGTGAATCCGGCACGTCCCCAACCCATGAGCGACGCCTAGCTCCGGAACCTTCGCAAGACTAGCCCCGACCAACTATGGTAACCGACTAGACTTGCCAAAAGGTGGCATCAAAGGAGGCTGATAAAATACCCGGCCATGGTCCGCCCACACAGACGACGCATGGTTGTGCTGGTTGTGTTTGGTGAGTGGCACTATGTGACTCAATCTAGTCGAGGGAGGTGATTATCTTCTTAGTCATTTTGTTTGATTACAGACATCAACATTAACAAAGTAACACAAGGTAACCACATGATAATATCAGCAGTAAATAAGCATATCCACCTGCATGTACCAAAGTCCAAGCATAGCAAAATAAAACGTCAACCGGATGACTGTGGCGCGAACCGCCGGCAGCGCCTTCTCGTTCGACAAAATAAAAGAAACGTCAACCGGATGACTGTGGCAGCGATTCCGCTGGCAAGCGCCATCTCGTTCGAAAAATAAAAGAAACGTCAACCGGATGACTGTGGCAGCGATTCCGCTGGCAAGCGCCATCTCGTTTACAAAATAAAAGAAACGTCAACCGGATGACTGTGGCAGCGATTCCGCTGGCAAGCGCCATCTCGTTCGACAAAATAAAAGAGTGTTGCGATGATCCATAGATATATATATATATATATATATAAGTGCGGCAATATTAAAATGCAACATGGCATATGATATGCAACAACATTCAATTTTAAACAAGCAAGCAATTTTCTAAAGTTCGACCAAGCTTGGGATTAGGTTAATGGCTTGCCTTCAGCAGAGGGGTAGGGTTCGGGTTCGACTTCAACTTCGTTGGAGAAATTTGAATCTATTTAAAGAATGAAATTGCATTAAAAACCCTTCCTACGGCATCAAATAAATGATCAAGCAAATGAACTCCAAATGAAATTCTTTTTGTGTCATAAGACAGACATTTTGAAAACAAAGCCATAAAAAAAGATTCATATTTTTTTGATAATTTTTGAGAGAGATATGGACTTTTAAAGTTCTGCCTTTTAATCAAACAGAAAATGGAAAACCTTTATGTTTAAAAATCTGACAGTGGGTCCCACATGGTACTGTGCTCGAATCGTTATTCTCTGGAAAATAGAAAAACGGCACTGTTCACCGCCGGTGAACTCACCGGCGTGGTTTCCTGGCGGCTAGGGGGCAGGGGAGGCGAGGGAGAGGGTGCTGGGCGGCTCGGGGAGGCTTGGCGAAGCTCGTCGGCGTACTTGTCGATGCTGGGGAGGTCGGGGCAGCGCAGAGCTTCGTCGACAGCGGCTCCAGTGATCTGTCGATGATGGTTGCGGCGACTCCGGCCACCAATCACTCCGGCGAGAGCGGCTGGACGTTCGCCATGGCCTAGTTAGGTGGTGGGTGGAAGGAATTGGACAGGGGAGCCTCTACGGTGGAGAATTCGAACGGAGCCCGTGCGGCTCGGGCGAGGTCGATTCGGCGATGGGGTGCTCTACGGGATGCGAGACTCGAGGGGAGGGCGACTGGGAGTGAGAGGGAGGTGGTGTGGTGCTCTGTGTTGCCGGGGAGGTCCTTATATAGCGAGTGGAGGAGGTGGTGGCCGTCACGGGCATGGATGCGGTGTCCCGGAGATGTGGCGGAGCGGACTCGGCGTCGTCGGTGTAGCGTCGGTGCGGCGTCGTGCGGGTGGAGCACCTGCTGGACGACGAGGTTTGCGGAGAGGGGGAGTGGCACGGGTGGTCGGTGGAGAGGCTGGCAAGCGGGGCCATGGCGGCACTGCTCGTCGTGGCTGTGCTGGGCGGTGCGTCGCGACGCTGGTGGCCTCTGTGTGCGTCCTCGGGCATTTACGAGCTCGCAGGAGGAAGGAGCAGGCACGGGAAGGCAGGGAGGGGGGGGGGGGGACGGCATGGCGGCGTTGACACCTGGCGGCGACAGTGGCGTGCGCGCGTCGCCGCGTGCTTGGAAGGTTGCGGCGGGGGCATTGCCGGCGTCGGGGAGGAGGTGGAGTGGCCTGGGGGAGGTGGAGGTGGCCGGGGAGGGTCAGAGGAGCGGCTGGGGGGCCGTGGCGTCGCCGGCGACACCTGGCGCGCTCTGTGCACGGGGAGGCTAGTGGCGATCAAGGTCAAGGGCATGCCGACACCAGCATTAGGCCATATCTCGCGAACCACTGAACCAAATCAAGTGGGGTTTGTTTTGTTGTGCGCCAAACTGAAAATGCAGCAACTTTCCTGACTAGTGTTTCCCTAAATTCGAAAGTTGGTCTATGAGAAATTTTGGAAAAACACTTCTGGTCAAAAAGGGGAAAGTGGTTTTGGTGAAGCAAATGAAATGGAAAAGGGTTCAAATAATTCCCTGAGGTGTGTGCACTCCTAGGGGTTGTGTCTAGGGTCTTGGATCACCAGGGAGAAAAAGTTTGCTTTGTACTTTGAAAATAAAGAAGGAAATAGGCAGAAACTAAAGTGGGGAATTACTTCATAATTTTGTAAGCAAGGTACCAAATGTTTTTGCATATTTGGGCTATATATTGCCCAGGGGTCATCCCCTAATTTTTGCAGAATTTTAGGAAAGATATTTAGGGTACTTCCTTTGTAAAGTCACAATAAAGGAATTTTGGTAATTAAAATAAAGGAAAATATAGAAATAACATTTTTGGGTGAAATGAGCCAGCAACATGTTTACCAAGTGGGAGAGAATTCAAAACATAAGATCCCAAACTTGGACAAGGTTTCGTAAATGGTCGAGAAATTTAAAAAGGGCAACACAATCAAGGGATAATTAAATCCCAAATTTCAAGAATAAATTTTTAAAGAAATTTTTTGAAAGGCCAAATTTCAGGATGTTACAATACCACTCCGGGGTGTGACCGGCTTCACCGACTGCACTTTCTCTCGAGTGAGTTCCTGCACTTAGAGGTGAAAACTCCCGTTTCGGACTAACCGGGGGCAACCTTGTGACAACTTGTTATAAAAGTTGGTTTCACATGTTCCCATGGACTAGTCTAACACAATCAAGCAAAAAGTTCCACTGGCCTACCCCCTTTCGACGCCGTTCATGGGGGTAGACGAAAACGTTAGGGTTTTTCCAGCGGATCTAGGGTTTCGCCGAAGCGGGGCCCAGGAGCGTCGGAACCCCACCAAAACCTAGGTTGCTGCATACCATATGTGTACAAGTGTTTTGGGTGATTCAAATGTCCAAGAATCTACCCCGGTGTGTGACCGGCTTCACCGGCTTCACTTTCTCTCTACCAAGTGTGTGGACTTATAGGTGCAAACTCCCACTTCGGACGAAACGGGGTCAATCTTGTAAAAACTTGTGATAAAAGTTGGTTTCCCATGTGCCTATGTCCCAACCAAACACAATCAAGCAAAAAAGTCCACCGGCCTACCCCTTTCGACGCCGTTCGCGGGGGTAGACGTAAATATTAGGGTTTTTCCAGCGGATCTTGGGTTTCGCCGAAGCTGGGCCCCGGAGCGTCGGAACCCATCCCAAACCTAGGGTGTTCCATACCATATGTATACAAGTGTGTTGTGTGTTTTAAATATCCAAGATACCACTCCGGGGTGTGACCGGCTTCACCGACTGCACTTTCTCTCTAGTGAGTTCCTGCACTTAGAGGTGAAAACTCACGTTTCGGACTAACCGGGGGCAACCTTGTGACAACTTGTTATAAAAGTTGGTTTCACATGTTCCCATGGACTAGTCTAACACAATCAAGCAAAAAGTTCCACTGGCCTACCCCCTTTCGACGCCGTTCATGGGGGTGGACAAAAACGTTAGGGTTTTTCCAGCGGATCTAGGGTTTCGCCGAAGCAGGGCCCAGGAGCGTCGGAACCCCACCAAAACCTAGGTTGCTGCATACCATATGTGTACAAGTGTTTTGGGTGATTCAAATGTCCAAGAATCTACCCCGGTGTGTGACCGGCTTCACCGGCTTCACTTTCTCTCTACCAAGTGAGTGGACTTATAGGTGAAAACTCCCACTTCGGACGAAACGGGGGCAATCTTGTAAAAACTTGTGATAAAAGTTGGTTTCCCATGTGCCTATGTCCCAACCAAACACAATCAAGCAAAAAAGTCCACTGGCCTGCCCCCTTTCGATGCCGTTCATGGGGGTAGACGTAAACGTTAGGGTTTTTCCAACGGATCTAGGGTTTCGCCGAAGCGGGGCCCAGGAGCGTTGGAACCCCACCAAAACCTAGGTTGCTGCATACCATATGTGTACAAGTGTTTTGGGTGATTCAAATGTCCAAGAATCTACCCCGGTGTGTGACCGGCTTCACTTTCTCTCTACCAAGTGTGTGGACTTATAGGTGAAAACTCCCACTTCGGACGAAACGGGGGCAATCTTGTAAAAACTTGTGATAAAAGTTGGTTTCCCATGTGCCTATGTCCTAACCAAACACAATCAAGCAAAAAATTCCACTGGCCTACCCCCTTTCGACGCCGTTCACGGGGGTAGACGTAAATATTAGGGTTTTTCCAGCAGATCTAGGGTTTCGCCGAAGCGGGGCCCCGGAGCGTCGGAACCCCACCAAAACCTAGGTTGCTGCATACCATATGTGTACAAGTGTTTTGGGTGATTCAAATGTCCAGGAATCTACCCCGGTGTGTGACTGGCTTCACCGGCTTCACTTTCTCTCTACCAAGTGTGTGGACTTATAGGTGAAAACTCCCACTCCGGACGAATCGGGGGCAATCTTGTAAAAACTTGTGATAAAAGTTGATTTCCCATGTGCCTATGTCCCAACCAAACACAATCAAGCAAAAAAGTCCACTGGCCTACCCCCTTTCGACGCCGTTCATGGGGGTAGACGTAAACGTTAGGGTTTTTCCAGCGGATCTAGGGTTTCGCCGAAGCGGGGCCCAGGAGCGTCGGAACCCTACCAAAACCTAGGTTGCTGCATACCATATGTGTACAAGTGTTTTGGGTGATTCAAATGTCCAAGAATCTACCCCGGTGTGTGACCGGCTTCACTTTCTCTCTACCAAGTGTGTGGACTTATAGGTGAAAACTCCCACTTCGGACGAAACGGGGGCAATCTTGTAAAAACTTGTGATAAAAGTTGGTTTCCCATGTGCCTATGTCCCAACCAAACACAATCAAGCAAAAAAGTCCACTGGCCTACCCCCTTTCGACGCCGTTCACGGCGGTAGACGTAAATATTAGGGTTTTTCCAGCGGATCTAGGGTTTCGCCGAAGCGGGGCCCCGGAGCGTCGGAACCCATCCCAAACCTAGGTTGTTCCATACCATATGTATACAAGTGTGTTGTGTGTTTTAAATATCCAAGATACCACTTCGGGGTGTGACCGGCTTCACCGACTGCACTTTCTCTCCAGTGAGTTCCTACACTTAGAGGTGAAAACTCCCGTTTCGGACTAACCGGGGGCAACCTTGTGACAACTTGTTATAAAAGTTGGTTTCACATGTTCCCATGGACTAGTCTAACACAATCAAGCAAAAAGTTCCAATGGCCTACCCCCTTTCGACGCCGTTCATGGGGGTGGACGAAAACGTTAGGGTTTTACATGCGAAAAATGACGACGATGACGAGCCTGGCGATGAGCTTCCACCCTACTACTCATGTGATAGTGATAGCGATAGTGAGAATGGAACCGACACCCTGATGAGGAGAGTGATGAGGATAGGTGACGGTCTATAATGTCTTTATGCTTTAGTAATTATTTTCCAACATGCTTCTTAATTGCATTACATCTTTATGCTTGGTATCTACATGTTATTATGTCTTTTATTGTTTAGTATTTATTTTTCGACATGCTTCTTCATTGCATTATGTCTTTATGCTTAGTGTCTACATTTTATTATGTCTTGATGCTTAATTGTTTTCTCTTTCTCAATGCAGTTGATTGAACAATATGAGCCAGGGCAAGGAAAGCGCAGCTACCTTGCTTAGTACGATGAAGGCACAGAAGTCTAACCTTACACGGAGTGGACGACCTACCACCTCGCGTTACGCCGCGGACGAGGGTGCACGAGTAGGACGAGGTGGAGGACGAGGTGGACGGCAAGGTGGAGGACGAGGTGGAGGGCGAGGTGGAGGACGAGGTGGAGGAGACGTGGAGCACCCACCCTCCGCTTCTGGCGACGTGGATTCCGAGTTGCTCTCCGCTTCAGGCGACGTGGCTTCCCATATCCAGCTGGAGCTGGAGCTGGAGCTGGAGGACGAGGTGGAGGACGAGCTGGAGGCGGCGCCGAAGCGGAAGAAGAGTCGTGGCGAAGCAAGAGTTCCCGAGGAAAAATACTGGCCTAAGACCGAGGAGGCGAAAACCCTCATTGAGCCTCATGGCGTTGAGTAAGTGTACTAGTTTTGTAATTTTGAACATGAAATTTCATTTTGGTCATAACAATTTGGCATATGTACTAATGTTTGCTTATTGTGTAGTTCATGGACATGGACAGGCCCTAAGATTCCACGCACTCCTGGGAGCTTGCTTGGAGCTCTGATTAGTAAATATTGGCCAGACTTGTACACTACAGGGCCCGACGACGAGCCGAAGTTAGCCACGAAATGGGCGGACTATGAGGCTGCGCCGTCCCCACCGTTCGAGAGAGCTGGTCACACCGTGATCACCACTTTTTGGGTAAGACATATTTTTCAAATTCCGTTCATAGTTAATGACCCCACCGTGATAACTCATGACTCACAATTTTTTTATGCATGGTTGAAGCGGTTTAGTGCTGGACCAACAAGCTGCGGATAGCACTTTGCATGCTCATTGTGTGAGGTTGACACGGCAGCAATTCTACAACCAAAAGTTTACATCCGCCAATGACTTTACGTATGAGAAGATGGGCAAGAGGGCTAAGAAGGCGGATAATGCCAAGAATGCAGCGGAGATGACAAAGGAGGAGTACATTTCAGTAAGTAAATTGTCAATGAAATTCTATATTGCTGCTAAGTTGTCATTGCATTTAGCTCTTCTTGAATTGCATTTTCAGGTTATGCCCGACTGGGCCGACGGCAATGAAGACGCATGGGATGCGTTGGTTAGGAGGTGGGTCGGGGAAGACGCGGATTTCGGCGTCGTGAGCCAGCGGAATAAGGCAAACTGAGGCTCCGAGGGAACACACAGTGCGGGAAACCGCAACCACTTCCTCTTTAAGGATAAGATGGTATATATATACATGGAACGACGTGCATTTATTTTTACCGCATGTTTCTACTTGGTATGAATAACATTTCTTTTCGTGATGCAGGACGCCGATACTGGGACGGTAAGCTCCCACGTCGGTGCGTGGAAGAAGATGAGGCAAAAGAAGCCCGATCCATCGAAGCCTCAGCCAAAGGTTCCTGAGTACTACGGCAGAACCGAGGAGGCCGTGGATAGCTACTGCACGACGTTCCAGGGTTTTCACCCGGAGGTGGATGACCCCTTGAGCGAGGTCGACGAGAGGTCGGTATATATATATATATATATATATATATATACATGGAACAACGTGCATTTATTTTCACCGCATGTTTCTACTTGGTATGAATAACAATTCTTTTCGCGATGCAGGGTGGTGGTCCTCTCGGGGCACGGAAGGCCGCATGGCCGTAATCGCACTCTTAATAAGGTGGTTAGGCCTGCCATGACCTTCACGCAGGCAAAAGCTACTCTCCCTGACAACAGCCCACTGATCCCGCCTCGTCCACAGCCTCGTCGATCCACTCCCATCGATGTAAGTTTTTTTGCATCCTCTTTCCGACATTCGTTCTTACATGGCTAAGTTGACGAGATTCATTCTTTTCAAAATTGTAGCCCGATTTTGAGGAAGCCTACGCTGCCGCTCATGCGGAGTATGAGGTGGCCTTTGCCAAGTGGGAGGAGATGAACAAGCCTTGGACCGAGTATCAAAAGTTGTTCCGAGCTGTAAGTTTTAACCTTTACTTTTTTCAAATATGACAAGTCCCACTTCCCTAGTTTGAACCTTTATTTTTGCAACACCTGACATCTAAACTATCTTGCAGTCGGTGCTGAACTTTTTCACCACTGGAGTGCGGGTAGCCCCTCCTATGGACGAGCCTCCGGAGCCGGGTACGACTCCACGGATGCCATCGAGGGACGTGTTCGCTCTCTCCTACTACAAAAGTACGCCGGTAAGTTTGATCCCAAACCACTGGTTACTGCTTTCCTTTGCCTCGCAGTTGCTAACTCTTGCTCAAACATGTAGGAAACGGGATGCTCGTCGGAGAACCCACACATTGATCCTTTTGCTTCTCCTAGTTCCTCGACGGGTTCGCCTGGCATCACACCGTTACATACCGGTGGTCCTTCTCCCGGTGCTTCAGCTTCTCCTGGTGCTTCGCCTTCTTCCGGTGCTTCTGCTGCGCCGATCCGACGCTCACCTATTATCAGTCGGGGAGATATGGGGTTCACCCCGTCGCCGTCGCCGCAATAGATGTAGGGCTTTGGGCGTCTAGACATCTAGCTATGTATGTATCTACTTGATGATGGTCCTATGTGTGTATCTACTTGATGATATAGCATTTTGCTTGATGATATATGGAGCCATTGTGTGATCTTGTTTGTTGTGAATTTGTCATGATTTTTGATTATTTTTTCTGCTATTTTTGCTGCAAAAAACGAGCTGCTGGATCAAAAATCTGGTCAAACCTGTGCCGACGGCATTGCCGTCGGCACAGACCCCTTAATGTGACCAAATGGTCAAACCTGTGCCGACGACATTGCCGTCGGCACAAGCCCCTCCCAGGAGCGCCCAGCTGCCTCCACGTGGCTAGGGGTGGGCGTTCGGTCTTTTCGGTTAGTTTGGTTCGGTCTTTCCGGTCTTTAACAATTTCGGTCATTCAGAAATGATACCCGTAATAAATTTGGTCTTTTCGGTTTTATGTTCTTCGGTCTTCGGTCTATTCGTTCTGGTCTTCGGTCATGACCAAATAGATCAAAATATAGGGCGCAAGAAGGGGAATCGATGCCCGGGACTGGGAAAGTGGGAAGCGATCGACTGGTCTCTCATGCACGGGAGAATCTACAGTACGCTGGGCTGAGATACCCAGTTGTTGAGTCTAGAGACTAGATGGTATGGTTGGTTTAGTAGTTGGGCCTATATACTAGATGACACATAAGCTGGGCTGGCACACAAATTCGGCTGCTTCCGTGCGTAATTCACTCAAAATAAAATAATATCGGTCATTCGGTCTATTCGGGTTATGTATAAGTGATAACCGAATTTCTGATCTAACTTCGGTCTTTTCTAATTTGCTACCCAAATTTCTAACGGTCTTTTCGGTCTCGGTCATTTCGGTTTCGGTCTCGGTCTTTTCGGTTTCGGTTTTCGGTCTTCGGTTTTTATGCCCACCCCTACACGTGGCAACGCTGTGCCGACGGCTTGGCCGTCGGCACAGGCCCCTCCACCTCGCCCGGCCAATGTGGGCCCCACCCGCCGCTGTGCCGACAACCTAGGTGCCGACGGTGCGTTTCTGGCCGTCGGCAAAAGTGTATAGCTGTGTCGACGGCCAGGTGGCCTGTGCCTACAAGGCCCTATGCCGACCACCCTGTGCCGACGGTGGCCGTCGGCATAGGTGTGTGCCGACGGCATTGGGACCTTTGCCCGTCGGCACAGGTGGCCATTCCTGTAGTGGGTGCTGAAAATAGCTATTGCAAATACACTGCAAAACAATGGTCTTGCCGACAGCCCGACACTACTAATTGATCGGTTTCTGAACTAATAAATATTTTCTATTTCTAGTGGAAAAAACATTTTTAATCAGCTAAGCCTTTTGATCTTAGCACCTATTTCCATAGCCTTCGCACATGTGCTACACAGTTTCTCTTAGCCTTTAGAAATGCCAGGCCGCATTGCACCTGATAAGAGTGTTTAGCTCACATTTCTGATTTATGTAAGGATGTCACGCACTCACGATGCAAAATGCACGACGAACTAGTACACGATTGGTCTCAGAGAATGTTTTAGATCAATTGAAAGATTGATAAAAGAACCCAGCAACAAAACGTTACGCCTCTCTGCTGAAATTACTGCGCCCAATCCAGGAATAAGATAAAGACGCGGGCGGGGGTTAAGGGAGTGCAGACGGAGTGTGTTTGTGTAATGGCGGCTCAAGCTTGGAAACAGTCGTACATGTGGTGGAGGACAGCACGGAGGGAGCCGTGGGGATGAGCGTCGGAGGACGGCCGGTTGGAATGCAACCAGATGAGCGCTGTCGTGAAGATATGATGCCAAACAATATCGGACACATAAGAGACTATAAAAAAACTCCAAGGAAAACGTAGAAATTACGCCCAGATCAATGGTGATCATATTCAATACTACTCTCTCCTAGTATTGTAATAAACTATATCACACCTTCATAATATCGTGCGCCACAAAAACGTATTGGTTATGGATGTTTTATCGGTTGCGTCTCTAAACATTCAGTTTAGGAGGGCTAGTCCCGGGGACAAAATGACCTCTTGGCTGCACCTAATGGAGAGATTGATGAGTATCTCTCTTTCAAATGTGTCTGGCTCTTTTAAGTGGAAATTGTCGGCATGGGGATAGTTTTCAGTTAAGTCTCTTTATGCTGATCTAATAAATGTTCACACAAAATTTTTGCGCCAATACTTATGAAAGCTTATGATACGATTCAAATTAAGATTTTCCTATGGTTTCTGAATAGAAGACTCTTATTAACCAAAAATATAACCTTGATAGGAGACGTTGGACGGGATGTAAAAAAGTGTGTATTCTGCGACTCTGAGCTGTTGAACACTTATTAGTTTTTCTTGTTCTTTTGTGCGCAACATTAGGAGATTGATTCATTTACATTTAATATTTATTTTCCAACAAGTATTTCTAATATGTTTAATAGTTGGCATAATGGGATTGACGAAAAACGAAAGCACGGATACATATATATGCGTTTATGGTTTTTTTTGGACAATTTGGAATTTCCGCAATAACATTGTTCTGAAAAGATAGTACTAGTTGCTACTCCCTCCGTCCAATAATAACTGTCTTAGATTTGTCCAAAAATAGATGTATCTAGACATGAAACATGTATAGATACACCCACTTTTGTACAAACTTGAGACACTTATTTTAGGACGGAGGGAGTATTTTTTTGCAGGTGGCCAACTAGGCTATTTATTACATCCATATGTAGTTCCACTTCCGCTTCTGTCCTTGCCCCCCAGACACATCAAGGGCCGAGATTTGCACGATACCCCTTCGCTAAAGTACAACATGTTCACTAAACGTATAATATGCTCTGTATAGCTCACTGATAGGCTCGAGCCGAGCCCGACAAAGATTGAGCCGGACCTGGAGGGCACCAAGTCAGCTCTACCTGTAGACTCGGCCCTAGCCCAGCCGGTGGAAAAAGTATGCAAATTGGTGGCCACAGGTACTCGAACCTGGGTCTCCCAAGGGCTGCACATGGAGCAAAGCCGACGTACTGACTTTGTCTCTATGATGCATTACCCATCTTATTAGAAATATATAAATTATCTACGATGCTAAGTTAAACGTGCTAGAGGCAAAACCTGAGCGTACAGAACTATCGAACCCACATGACACTAGGAAGATTCCATCGTTCTTTCACTGACTAATCATTAAAATTGAGCACCAAATAATTCAAAGCTAATTCTAAGAAATTAACAACATGAAATTAAAATACAAATGAACCCATTTTTATAAAAAAGTTGATAATTAGAGCAAGTGATTTTTTTGACCCGTTCGAAATGATCCATTATTTTTTCCTAATATAGTATGATCAAATTAGGCATACTTGACAAGTATTATTATTTTTTGACTAGTTCAACATATTATTAATTTTTTCTCAACAATTGTGTCAAAAAGGGCATTTTGGCACGTGCAGCAAATATTTCGACAACTGAATCTCTATTTTAGGTTCTCACATGCGGTTGTATGACCTACCCATACACATTCAATGAGCAAACCCAATTGGTCTACCCCATTCGATATCGGCCCAATGGGTAGATAACACACGACGGACTGATCATCAGGGTTCCTCATAAATCTATGATAGTATGCGCTGGGACCACTTAAAAAGGTGGACTTGAGCATAGTATTCCAATATAGGTGTGCCGTGAAGTTGAGGAGACACTATACAGTCATAAAATTCACAGAATTATCAGTTTGTCCTTATTATCAACATGTTTGTATTGAAAAATGAAAAAAAGTATGAAAATATTGCCAAAATTTAAAATAACATTACATTAATGCCTAATTGTATTTGGTCTAGCTAGCCTAGAGAGAAAACTCAGGTCATCTCGGAATAAGATTGCCAAAATGCAAAATAACATTGCATTAATGCCAAACATAGCTAGAACGGGTCTATTTGCAAGTGATTTTTTTTACTCCTCATAATGACCCAGTATCTTTTCTCTAATATAGTATAACCAAATTAGGCATCCTTTATTTTATTTTTAAAGTCCAACATATTATTTAATTTTTCCTCAACAAATGTGTCGAAATAACGGCAGTCTGGCACGTTCAACGAATCTTGTGACAACTAAGAATCACGTGCTTGTATGGCCTACCCTGACACGGTCAATGAGGAAGGCCAATTAGTCTAACCATTTCAACATCGGTCAAAGGGGTAAACGACACACGACAAACAAATCATTAGGGTTGATCAAGAATTTATGATAGTATACATCAGAACCACTCGAAATATTTGACATATCATAATATTTATATGTAGGTGTGGAGTGAAGTTCAACAGACAATGTCCACCCTCCAATTCACAGATTATCATTTTTCCATTAATCCCATCATTTTTGTATTAAAAATTTAAATACTCCAATTTTGCAAAATAACATTGGATTCACTACTAATTTGGTCTAGCTAGATATCTAGGAAGATATCTAGGAGTGTTGCCTTTGGACCCACATGTCCCAAAGTTGGTGCAAACACTGTCTAGTAGGCGATATAGTTGTATATCAACCACTTTGGGACATGTGGACCCCCACGCAACACACCTGATTTTGTTGCATGTTGTGGGATCCACATGATAGTTCTAGTTTAAACTGTTTAGGGCTGCATGGTGCGTGTGGGTACGGCTTTCTAGTAGGTCATGTAAGTATGTATCCCACATTTGGGACAAGTGGACCCACATGCAAAACACATAACCATTTTGACCTAGCATATTTGAGATATGTGGACACACATGCAACACTCATAACTATCTAGTTGTATATCTGCCATCTTTGGGACATGTGGACCCACACGCACAATGCTAACCATGTTTCATGTTATGGGACCCACATGATAGTTCTAGATCAAGCTGTCTAGTGCTGGTGTATGTGGGTCTAGATGTCTAGTAGGTCTATGTATCTATCATCTTTTAAACACGTGGACCCACATGCAACACCCCTATTGAGCTAGCACATTCGGAACATGTGGATCCACATGCAACACTCATTAATCATCTAATGGTATATCTACCACTTTTGGGACATGTGGACCCACATACAACACTTCTAACCATGTTGCATGTTCTGGGACTCACATGATAGTTCTAGATCAAGGTGTCTAGGGCTGGTGTATGTGGTCCAGATGTCTAGTAGGTCATATAGGTTTGTATGTACTACCTTTGAAACATGTGGACCCACGTGTAGCACCCCCAAGCCATTTTGAGCTAGCACATCCGGGACATGTGGATCCACATGCAATACTAATAGCCATCTAGTTGAATATCTGTCACCTTTGGACATGTGGATCCACACGCAACACTCTTAAACATGTTGCATGTTATGGGAGTGACATGATAGTTCTAGATTAAGGTGTCTAGAGCTGGTGTATATGGGTCCAAATGTCTAGTAGGTATATAGTTATGTATCTACCACTTTTGAAACATGTGGACCCACATGCGGCACCCCTAACCATTTTGAGCTAGCACATCCGGGGCATGTGGACCCACATCCAACACTCATAACCATCAAACCATCTAGTTGTATACCTCCCACCTTTGGGACATTTGGATCCACAAGCAACACTCTAACCATGTTGCATGTTATGGGACCCACGTGATAATTCTAGATCAAGCTGTCTCGGGCTTGTGTATGTGGGTCCAGATGTCTAGTAGGTCATATAGGTATGTATCTACCACCTTTGAAACATGTGGACCCACATGCGCCACCCCTAGCCGTTTTGAGCTAGCACATTCGGGACATGTGGACCCACATACAACACTCATAACCATCAAACCATCTAGTTGTATACCTACCACCTTTGGGACATGTGGATCCACACGCAACACTCTAACCATGTTGCATGTTATGAGACCCACGTGATAATTCTAGATCAAGCTGTCTCGGGCTTGTGTATGTGGGTCCCGATGTCTAGTAGGTCATATTGGTATGTATCTACCACCTTTGAAACATGTGGACCCACATGCGCCACCCCTAGCCGTTTTGAGTTAGCACATTCGGGACATGTGGATCCACATGCAAAACTCATAGTCATCTTGCTGTATATCTACCACATTTGGGACATGTGGACCCACATAGCCTTCGAAACCATTTGTTTTTTTCTAGCAAAGAACATTAAAGCTTTGTTCGGTAATATTGATAGCTCTACATCAAGCTGTATAGGTCTGGTGCACCCAGATATCTAGTACGTCATATATGTAGGTGTCTACAACCACAAGAATAGCAAGGAATAAAGGCGACGCCGCGATGCTCCCGCCGCCGGCACGCCTCGCCCCATGCTCCCGCGAGGAAAGCATAAAAGATGCACACAATGTCTTTTATTTTTTATGTTTATGAGTGTGCTATAATCATATAATCATCAAGATTTTCATGAAAATGGGTTTATCTATATTTTAATTTCATGTTGTAAATTTCTTAGAATTAATTATGAATGATTCAATATATACTCAATTTTTATGATTAATGAGTTGAAGAGCGATGGAAATCTTGGACATGTGTTACCCCCGTCATATATGTATGTATTCAAAACTATGTATTTAAGTTTCGAAAAAATGTGTAAAAAATCCTGAATGTCAAAAATGGTTTGTGCTGTGTGAAAATGAAAACTTTCTGAACCTGAGACGTGAATAGTGCAAAATTTCAGATTTTGTCAAACTTTATCATTTTCGTGTAGGCCGGAACACAAACTATTTCAGGTTGAAATTTTACAGAACCGTATGATACATAATTGTCAACGTCTATAATGTTTTGCAGAATTTTCGGAAACACTAAATGTCGATTTATATGCACCATGGTATTGAGTCCGTGCTCCAAATGACTTTTCGGTGGTCTATCTGTTTCCCTTAACTCTGAAGGGCACGAGACGTTTATAGTACTTACTAAATGTTGAGTACGTCACAGACACGGATGTAGCCCAACGGTTTTACTCTGTGCGAGCACCTGCGAGGCCTAGGTTCGATTCCTAGCAGGCACCAATTTTACTGTCTTTTTTCTAGGCTTGTTCAGTCGGCTCGGCTCTAGTCTCCTGGCCAGCTCGGCTCTCTCCAGGTCGGCTCGGCTCCACGGGGAAAAACTTCTCAGTTCAATATGTACGGTTAATTATTATACATTTAGGGGGCAAGGACCGAAGCAGGGCTCATGTAGTTCATTGTTTTTCCCGCGACTAACAAAGTCATGTAGATTCTAGAATCTAGATGCACACGATTGAAGTCTATTATTCGGACTACTTTTCGTCGTGCTGGATGGTGGCATGGTAAAAGACTGGATGCTTAGGATTGCAGTCTTCTGTTGGTTAATCTTTATCTTCATTTTGCAATCATGAGTTGTAGTGCCTTCTGAAGTTTGTAATAAGTGGCGTTGGTCCCCTTTTGGAAAAAAAATCCCACATTTCTTTTTTTTTTAAATCCCACAAGGAAATCCCACATTTCCTTGATGACCATAAAGGAGTTTAATCCCAACTAAATATTAATAAAGCTCGTGCGTTCTTAAAAAGAAAAAAGACTCCGCTTGGTGTGAGAACGAGAGTGCAAGCAATTCCTAGGAAAAGGAAATCAAGACACAATGTCACGCTCTTATCAAGACATGTAAACGCATTTTTGTCCTATCTCCCACTGTGCTCTAGGTCTTCCACTATTCCCGATGGCTCCTGTTCTCAAAGTTTCTTATGTATCTTTTGGTGATTCGTTATCATTTCTCGTCATTGTGAATCTACACCTATTTGATATGCTAAGTCGGTGTTGGGAACAGAGAAAAGTGAAACGATGGTAGAGCTTGTTGTCTTCTCAGGCAAATATGGAGTGGTATATATGAGGAGTGTGGTGTGGTCTATTTATCGAATTGTATGATTGACTTGTAGGGTCGTTGCTTTATTATCATTTAAGGTGGGGCGAAAGCCTATTTCAAGAGAACCCATTCCGAAGGTAAACGTTGTTTGGCTGTTTCGGCAGCTCGCCCTCTCTGACTAACTGACGGACGGCCGAGGGTTTTGCCCTCACACCGCCAAACCCCTGGCAAATGGCGGCCTCCCTCCTGTGGATCCTCCGCCGCCGCCGCGCCATCCCCAACCCCAACCCCAACCCTTCCCTCCTTCTCCTCAACCGCCGGTGCCGTCCCTTCTCCTCCTCTCCCACACATTGTGAAAGCATTCCTTACATTTATTGCTAAAAAGGAGGGACATGCAGAAAAGCTGTTATGCATAAAATCAGAAATTCATGGACGCTGTGCACACTAGCTTACTTATGATAATTGCAACGCTTCTTTCTGGATGTGAGGAAATAGCTAGTACTATCAGACACTACTAACCTATAGCACATGCTGACATAGGGTAACTCATACTTATACCAAAACAGTGAGTACTGTCCGTACACGTATTTTTTTCTGAAACAATCTGGAATTCATATAAAAGGTTATAGCAATGATGTTAACAGTTCCTCAATGACGCAGACCGCTGCCTAGGAAGGATCTTCAAGTATTGGTTGGCCATGGGTGCCCCGACTCTAGAAAAGTGAAACGACGACAATTAGCAGCCCCGACGCTTTATCTTGCCTTGGGTGTGTGTCGTGTGGTGTGGGGGAACTCCTTGCCGTCGGCCCATCATGACCCTTACCTTGTACGAAGTGGGATACTGGTTGTTACATGCTTGATCTTTTTCCTACTCAACTCATGGAGTCCTATACAATGTTGTTCTCCTTACGATTGCCTTTGTAATGTTGGGCTTATTGATGTTGTTGATCTCTGAGTGTAATTTCTAATGCATTCCATTTCTAAAAGGTGTGTCCATTCAACTGTCAGTGTTGCACCTGTTGTGTTGGCCATTTCCTCTCCTCTTAGACTTGATGCTGCCCCTGTCAGCCTGGGAATGGTGCGGTCCTAAATGGGTTTTTCGGTGCGGGTCTTTCTCTGGTTTCATGTGGATTGGGCTTAAATGGTTTGATGAAAAGAATGGTGCGGTGCGGTGCGGATTCAGGGCAAAAGAGGACTGGAGTGGTGCGGTTTGGACTGAAATCGTATGGGTTGAACCCATGGGGGCTGACCCGTGGTTGCGGTCCATAACAAACACACAGCATCGCGCCTGTAAAAAAAATACAGACTACAGCACCACGCATACGGCGTACACACGCTCAATCCCCGACACCTAAATCTTGCGCCGTCGCCATCTGCCGCCGGGATCCTACCTGAGCATCTCGCCGTCGTCGTCAAAGTCTTACAACTAGCAGTAACTCGCCGGAGCAGTTCACCTGCCCGGCTCGACATGTTCCACGACGGCACGACTGCTGCTCTCATCCGGCGCGGCGAAGAAAGGGCCACTCCATCTCCTTGCACAACCACAGCTGTCGTCGCTTGCTTCTTCGCGCCCATCTTCGCACAGCCACAGCTGCCGTCGGCGTCGTCCACCACGTCGTCGGGCGACGGGCGCGGCACCGGCCAACTCCAGAGCACGACGGCGGGCTTGAGGCACTGCTGCCTTCTTCGCGCTCATCATGCCGCACCGCCGCTTCACGAGGCCGGTCACCTCCACGGTCGACGTGGACCAGTCGCCGCGCGGCACGGCGCTGTGGTTGCGCACGTAGTGCAGCGGTGCCGGAGTGATGAAGCCGCGGCCAAGACCTTCCCATCGCGCCGGAAGCGTCCGCGAGCACCTCGACCGCGTCGGCGTTGGCCATCGGCGCGGTTGGTGACGCACCAGGATCATGCGGCGCGTGGCGTGTTTGGTGCCAAGTCGCGGAGTAGCACGGCGCCGCCGGAGACGAAGCTGTAGCCGCCTACAGTGTTGGAATTTTTTAAGAAACAAAGCACCTATGGCGACGTGTTGGTCCATAACTGTTTTAGCTGTAAGCAGCTCGCTGTGGGGTTGGATTTGGGGCTGTGATTTGGTTTCAACCCGCAACAATCGAACGGGGTGGTGCGGTTTGGAGGCAAAAGTGTTGCGGGCTAGTGCGGGTTGGGTTCTAGAAAGTAATTAATGGGGTGGGTTGGTGTAGGCCTCAGATCATTTCCTTGATGGACTGGGTTGGATACGGTGCGGATTTAGCCCCATTCCCAGGCTGATGCCCCTGTGCATGATGACCTCGCACTCCTTGACTTAGGGCCACTTCTTTTACAGTTTCTGGGCTGCTTCTAGGTCCAGAGAAGCAGAAGCCCAAAAGAAGGGCCTGACTTCTGCCTCGCTTATTCCCACCGATAAGCAGGTTTCCTTCACGTTCGCAGAAACTGGGAGGGAGGCGTTTCCCGAGCTTCTCGTCTGCGGGAGAAAAGGGCTACGAAAAAAGGGACATGTCGTTCGACCAAATTACAACGAAACTGCCACCCTCGTCCAGAGAGCGTAACTGGACAACTCCCAACCCGCTGCGACGGAAAAAAAGAAGGAAGAAGTGAATCGAGCCACTGACCCGCATCTTCCCCCAGCTCCCGAGCCTGACCCCCACCCCCACCCAGGGCCTGCGGGCGCTCGCCCGCCGCCGCCGCCGTCGCTCGCCCACGTCCGCCACCACCAGATCTCGGCATCCCCCTCCCGGATCCACTCGCTCGTCTCGATTTCGACCCCGGACAAGCAGTGTTCCGCCCCGGCCAATCTGGTCCGCCTCGGCCGGTCTGCTCCCCGTCGGCGGCCGCCAGCTTCTCCTCGAGCTCGTCCGCACCAAGGCCGACATCCTCGAGTTCTTCCGCACGACCAGCGAGCCGGCAGCAACATCCCTCGGCACATCCATGTCGACGTCCCAAGCAGCGGTAAAAATTCGATTTCCCCCCAAATTTATGTGCTAGATGTTTTGTTCTGCTTCCTCTGTATATCAATGCTAGATGTGTATGCTATGCAAGAACTATGTCAATATGTTTATTTCCGGTTTGCTAGACAGTGTACTGTTAATACATGTTTTGCTACATTGTGTACTGTTAACAAATGGTGTTCTTCATGTTGAATAGATTATACTAGTAATAATGATGAGGATGCATCTAGATTGGTCTACTGTTAATAAATGGGTGGATAATTATTTGTTGTTGTGCATCTACTAGATTGTTAAGCGAAAGCAAGTGAAAGCTTGCTGGGATGCCACTGCGCATCGTGTGTTTCTTCATTGCTTCACCAAACTTCACACATGCCAGCTGCTGCCCTTTTATTTTCTTTTACGCGAGTGTAGTTGTCGTTGAGGAACTAACATCTTTCCAAGGTTCTTACGGCATCTCCAATGTATGCGCAAATAACCACATGCTATTACATGATTATTTCATGGATTGTGGAGGAATGGAGGCGATCTTCCTGCTATTTCAACCTTTTTTATTCATTATAGATGGATCCAATAAATATAATGGTTGATTGGTCGTTTTACAGTTTTTCTAAGGTGAATGTTGCCGGAAATAGCTACTCGAAACTACAAGTACATTGAAAAAAACAACGGATGTACAACACCAATTCATCGGTTTCTGAATCAATAAAGATTCTCTGTTTCTAGTGGGAAAAAGTTCGAAAATAACATCTGAATCAGCTAAGACTTTTGATCTTAGTACCTATTTCCATAGCCTTGGCACACGTGCTACACACAGTTTTCTCTTAGCCTCCAGAAATGCCGCACGACATTGCATTTGATATTTATTTTAGGCGCAACATTAGGAGATTGATTCACTTACATTTCATATTTATTTTCCCACATGTGTTGCTAATATGTTTAATAGTTGGCATAATGGGGTTGACGAAAAATGAAAGCACGTATACACATATGCATTTATGGTTTTCTTTGGACAATTTGGAATTGCCACAATAACATTGTTTTGAAAAGATGTAGTTGATATTTTTTTGCGGGGGGCAACTAGGATATTTATTGGATCCATATGTGGTGCATTGTTTTCCCCGCGACTAACATAGTCATATAGATTCTAGATGCACACGACCGAAGTCTGTTATTTGGTCGAGATGAATGGTGGCATGGTAAAAGACTGGATGTTTAGGCTTGCAGTCTTTTGTTCGTTGATATTTATCTTCATGTTGTGTGAATCATGAGTTGTAAGTTGTAACTGTTCTGAATTTTGTAATAAGTGGCGTTGGTCCCCAATTTGGAAAAAAAATCCCACATTTCCTTGATGACCAGAAATGATTTTTAATCCCGACTAAATATTAATAAAGCCGTGAGTTCTCAAAAAGAAACTCTGCTTGGCGGTATGAGAACGAGAGTGCAAGCAATTCCTAGGAAAAGAAAATCGAGATGCAATGTCACGCTCTTATCAAGACATGTAAACGCATTTTTGTCCTATCTCCCACTGTGCTCTAGGTCTTCCACTGTTCCCGATGGCGACTGTTCTCAAAGTTTCTTATGTACTATCTCTTTTGTTGATTCTCATCATGAATCTACACCTATTTGATATGCTAAGTTGGTGTTGCAAACATAGAAAAGTGAAACGACGACAGAGCTTGTTGTCTTTTCAGACAAATATAGAGTGGTATACATGAGGAGTGTGGTGTGGTGTATTGGTCAACTTGTATGGTGGTTGCTTTATCTTATAAAGTGGGGTGAAAGCATATAGTGGGGGAAGTCTATTTCGAGAGCAGCTCGAAAAAAATCATATACGTACGAAGGTAATTGCTGTTTGCCTCCTATGAACGACCATCAGATTCCGGTCTTCGGGCCAGATGGATACTGCGGTCTTCATCGCAGCTCTGCTGCTTTGGGGCTTCGTCCAGCTTTGGGTGTGCGGTGGCTTCGTCTTCCTCCGCTCCAGGATCATTCCGGCGGTGTTGGTGGTGGTCGGCGGCGAGCAGTTCGGTGGCAGGCTCCAGGGTTGTTTCTAGCGTGTGCGTGTGTGCTTACGTGTTTTCTTTTCCCTGTTTGATCACGCAGCCTCTTGTATCAATTTTTTTTTGCTGTTTGCCTGTTTCCGCAGCTCGCCCTCTACTGACGGCCGAGGGTTTTGCCCTCCCCTCCCAACGCCGCCAAACCCCCGGCAAATGGCGGCCTCCCTCCTCCTGCCGCTCCTCCGCCGCCGCCGCTCCATCCCCAACCCTTCCCTCCTCCTCCACCTCCCCCGCCGCTGCCGTCCCTTCTGCTCCACCTCTCCCACGCCCCCCTCGCCAGCTCCCCCGGCTCCCCCACCCCGAAGCCCCCGTCCCTCTCCGCCCGCCTCTCCTTCGTCTTCGACCAGCTCGACGCCCTCGACCGCTCCCGCTCCTCCGACCTCTCCGCCCGCGACGCCGCCCTCCGCCGCATCCAGTCCTGGCGCCGCCCCCCGCCCCCGCCCCCGCCACCCGACGCCTCTCCCCCGCCGCCCCTCTCCCCCGAACCGGAGAAGGATGTCGAGCTTGAGGCGGCGGCGACCGTCGGAGAGCAGGAGCAGGCGGTGGTGGGGGTGGAGGCGATGAGCGTCGCGGAGGTGCTGCGGCGGGAGGTGGAGCTGGTGCACCCCTGGCCCGAGTGGATCGAGCTCATGGAGCGCCTCGCGCAGCAGCGCTACTTCGACCTCGGCGCCCCGGACGAGGAGGCCCGCCTCGCCGCCGCCGTGCCCATGGACCTCGCCGAGGTCTCCGAGGACTCCGGCTTCGACTTCTCCAGGGACTGGACCACCGTCAAGAACGCCTGCATGAACTTCGGACGCGACCGCTTCGACATCCTCAAGTACGTTCGTCTGCCGCTTAGCTTTACTGCCATATGCTGCAGAGCGTTTACGTTTGCTCGCGTACCAAACTGTTGGGGTATTCTTTGATACAAAACTTATGTCCATACAACCTATTCACATTAAGGAATAGCTGAATGCTTCCACAGAGGTTTACATCTGGAAACTTGTCATTGCTCTAAGTGGAGAACGGTTGATGTTTTTGTTAGAATCCTTTTATCAGGCATAGGACTCACCTTTTGTCTCCTAAAATTTCATCTAGGTTCAGTTAAAATTGTGAAAGCATCCCTTACATTTATTGCTAAAAAGGAGGGAAATGCAGAAAGCTGCTATACATAAATCAGAAATTCATGGATGCTGTGCACACTAGCTTACTTCTGATCGTTGCAACGCTTCTTTCGGGATGTGAAGAGATAGCTAGGACTATCAGAAACTACTAACCTAAAGCACATGCTAACATAGGGTAACTCTAACTTATACCAAAACAGTGAGTACTGTTCGTATAGAGCATTATGCCTACGTAAAAAAAAATGCTGAGACAATCTGGAATTCGTATAAAAATGTTATATGAATGATGTTAACAGTTCCTCTATGATGCAGACCACTGCCTAGGAAGGATCTTCAAGTATTGGTTGGCCATGGGTGCCCCAGCATGGACGCAAAAGTTGTGTTTTCTGCAAAACTGATAAGAAAACTGGTCCACCTTGACGAGGGTGATGTAAGTTGCTAAATTCAAGTTTATCTCTGTTGACTACATGTTTTCATTTCACCATGTTATGTTCAATCTGGGGGATTAAAAACAGAAAAACAAGATGGAATAGGATCACTTCCTTTCTTGATGTCTAGCACTCTATAGATGTATGTAAGTTTACAAAAGGTGTATTTCTGCGCTCGCCTACGTGTGCATAAGTGCTGGGAGGTGGCAGAACACTGCACCTTGGCCTTATGCAAAGATTTAGGCTGCCGGCAAGGTCCTCCGGGAGGGAGTTGACCTATCGGGTGAGGAGTTGTGTTTCTCGTGAGGGACTGGCCTTCTTTGGCGAGAGACGACCTTTTCCGGTAAAGAAAAAAAATTCACCATCTCCGATGAGGACTCACTCTTCTCCAGAGCAACATCACTCCTCTCCGGCGAAGAATAAAACTCTGACAGTTCTAGCCCATCGCTATCGCTTCAAGGAGGGAAAGAGGCAGAGGAATGGGGCAATGTGGAACAGAAACTGTAGCTTTTGTTATCCTGTTCCCACAGTATTGCTTAAATGGTCACATCTAGGCCTTTCTAGTGTATTAATGGACTGGATCAGCCCATATTACCCTATTTTCCATTTCCTTTTCCTTTCCTATTTGCTCTTACATTTTACGCATCTTCTTCAAGCTGTTTCCGTCCCTTGGTGGTGCAAAACGGTCGCCTAGCAGCTTTTTTAACCTTGGATATACGTAATTTCTCAATTTTAACAGTCCCATATGCACAATAATGGTCACACTTCGGGAGCACATCAATTTATTGCTTCACAAATTATTTATGTACCAGATTACAGCATGCGTTTTGGGTTGTTATATGCAACTGCTATTTATCTTTATGTAACTGGTTGCTACTAATGTTAGTACATTTTATTACCTCTCCTGATTTCGTAGAAGGTTAATACAACATTCGCTGCCCAATAGGACTGCATTTTATAGCAGTAGGATTAAATAACTGCAGTCGTACTCTGTATTTGATTTTCTCACTTATGTTCACATATTAGAAACACGCCTCTTAATTTTCTTGTTAATATCTGTTTGCATAAGAGGTGGCTATGTTACATACCTGCAAATAATCATCAAAACATTGCCTCTCTCGACAGTTTGGTTTCTTATTCAGTTTCTCTGTTTTTTATGCCCAACCGTGCTGACTTCTAAATAAACATGAAGGGTGCGAATACTCTAGAAAAACCAGACAGGATGTAATCTTCTAATTTTTTTAATTTTGCTCCTGATTTGCAGGTCTGTAGTTCTTGTAATTTGCGGAATTCATGCTCAAGGGGCTATATCCTTACACGTAAAGAAGATGAAGCTCGGACTCTTGATGTTATGCGTATTTTATTGGTCTATGGTTTTGATCACGTAAAGGGAACCGTAGAGAACAAACCACTTCTCAAATTGAAATCCGTGAAGACTGTCGTCCGGAAATTAATACATGAGATTGCCAAGCTGAGTGCTGTTCCTATCGACCCTAATCTTCCACCTCCTGTAATCAGGAAGTTGCCACCTAAGGTGAAGCAACCACCTCCACCACCAAAGAAACGAGTTGGACGTGATGACGTAGAGATGAAGAAAGGAGACTGGCTCTGCCCAAAGTACTATAACCACTCTCATCTATAATTTGTAGAATGTTGACTTCACGAGCTATTCTTATTTTCTCAAGTATGTGGTTGCAGGTGTGACTTCATGAACTTTGCGAAAAATACTATTTGCTTGCAGTGTGATTCTAAGCGTCCCAAAAGGCAACTGCTCCCTGGAGAGTGGGAGTGCCCTCGGTTAGTTCACTTGCCGCAGATTTATTTTGTCTATTTTTTGCGCTTATACTGTAGTAAATGTATACACACTAGTAACCCTTGTACATTTCAACATATTTATCACATCCATGTTTATTATCTGTCCATGAAGATGCCTGCGAATAAGAATAACTTAGTATCTGATTTCTTTTCATAATTCATCTTGAACTGTTTCTCTGTGTTATCATCTGTTTCTCAAGAGGCAGTTAGTTCATAATTTTACGAATGAGAAACGATAAACGGAAACAGTGCACATCTGAACCATTCATGAACATACTTGTGATAATTTATCATCCTTACATATTACTAATTTTTTTTATCAATTTCTAGGTGCAATTTTTTGAACTACAGACGGAACATGTCATGTTTCCATTGTGAACACGATCGCCCTCCAGATGAATACACTAACAACCAAATGGATGCATATCAATCTGCACCGCGAAAACGATTGGAAAGACCAGCTCGCAAGCCTGAGGTTTCTGGTTCGTGGAACTTCGACTTTGATGATAATGAATCTGATGGTGCTGATGTCGCAGCATTTGAGTTTGCTGATTCATCTAAAGTCAGGGAGAGTTCATCTGTGGACAACTCATATAGAGATAATGCGAAGGGTTTTGAGGCTGAGAAATTTGGAATGGATGAAACAAGGAGGAGCAATGGACAAGACAGAAAGTTCACCGAAAGAGACAGCTTGAACTCATCTCGAGTTGGTTTTGATGATTTTGACGATGAAGAGGACGATATTGACAGTTACGAGCTTGATTTGTCAAAAGGTGGTCAGTCAGGTGGTGTGTCAAGGGTGAGTTATTCTGACCTTGATAATGCTTCTGATTCAGATGACTACAGCGACTTCTCTCACAGTAGAAATTCCAATCACGGGGAAAAGGATGATGTAGGTTCAGCCGATGATGATGAATTTGATGGCCAACCCTCCTTAAAATCTAGTCATATTGCTGATTCTTGGCAGAAAACCAGAGGTCGGAGTGGTTCAAACAACCGCAGAAACGCATCTTTTGGCTCGGAGAGTAATGATGGGGTTATTTCTGATTCTGATGAGGACATTGACAACGGTTTTAGACATAAACGAGGGCGTAACCAGGGCAATCGTGAAACAGTTCCTGATATGGACTCTGACATGGATGACCAGTTACAATCAGATAATAGGAGGAGCAGGTCCTCGCCAAATTTCAGAGATAACTTCCCTGACAGAAGCTCTAACAACAGTAGAAGCTTTAATGGGGGGAACAGGTCCTCGGCAAATTTCATAGATAACTTCCCTGACAGAAGCTCTAACAACAGTAGAAGCTTTAATGGGGGAACAGGTCTTCGGCAAATTTCAGAGATAACTTCCCTGGCAGAAGCTCTAATGGGGACCGTTATGGTAGGACAAAAGGCAATGAACAATTCAGGAGTTCTAATGTGCATCATGATGGGTCGCCCTTTGATAGGAATCGTCGAGGAAGGGCTAACCAGCAAGATCATGGCTCAAGAGATCCACAAAGAAATGCAAGAAGAAGTTGGGATAAAAGTAGTGAGTTTGATGGCGGTGACAGGCCCCCCAGGCATTTCAATAGAAGGTAAGAGTGCAGCAATGCAAGTGGCAGCATAAGCATCGAAAGTATGGACAGCGAGCCCATAATCATTGGATATCAAAACTGAATAGATGGCACTGGATCCTGATACCCTGCCGATATGGGGTGTTTTCAGAGAGCGTTCATATTTCTAAGAACTTCTCCAAGGCTCCAACAGAGCCAAAAGGTGGAGTGTTGCATCATGGAATTTGGTATGTTCAGATTTTGTGGAAGGACTTTTACCATTTTCCACTACTTACTGTTCAATAAACTTTGGAAGAACGGGCCTAGAATACATGCCTACATGCATGTATCTTTAAAATTTGTTGTATTGATTACTTCATCTCCGACATATATTCAAAGATACGACAGTAATGGAGTTCAGTTGACATCTGTGAAATGTGAAAACTCAAGCTATTTGTTTCTCAGTAATGATTTTTGTTGAATTTTTTACCTGAAACTATTGATCTGTAAACTCTTGTAACAGAATGGGCCTTTTGGTTCTGTCCTCTTGGACAAGTCTTGGCAGCATTAGTCTCCTTTTGTTGTCTGGATTAGGTTAAGTCTTTGGATAGTTCATTTTGCTAATTTTGCTGTCACTCATTTGCTCTGTGCAGTTTGAGTCTTAGTTGGTTCGTCAATACGCTTGCCAACTTTCTCGTTAGTTAATTTGTATATATCCTTAAGTGTATCGGTTAGTTCTTCCATACATTTTTTGATTGGATGTTCTTCCATACATCTAAATATATTTGGAAGATGTATCGAAGATGATCGTATATTTGGATGTATGGAAGATGTCCACGCTCGTCCAACGAGAGCAGCGTCATTCTCTCCTCATTTGGCTGGCTTCGATTCCGCTTCACCGACCTGGATGCTGCTGCTGTCACGAGACCGAGTGTTTGGGGATGGACCTCAATGACGCCTCCTGGAGCAGAGTGCGGCGGTGGACTGCGGGTTATGAGACCGGCAGTACTGCTCCCTGGTACAGCGATAGGTATTCCACGGCAGCGGCAGGCAGTTCGAACTTCAAGGTCCGTATGTGTTCCTCCTTTTAGTTAATGTTTGTATTTCAATGGGCAAACCAATTTTTTTTAAATGCATATGATTGCTCCATGGTCATTAGTTGATCTCTACCTTGACGATCTAAACCTGCTGCTCTTTTTTCAGAAGTCATTTGGTTGCTGGAGAGATGGCGGCTTGAGATAAGAGCTCCCTCACTAGCACCATTGACTTCAAAAGTTTACTCCCTGAAGCGGTATTTTCAGAGTGGCAGCCACCTCTATTTGATTATCAATATTTTTGTCGCCTTCGTTCTAAGCTTCCAAAGTTAACCGTGTTTAGAAGAAACACATGCACTACTAATCACATCGTTAATGGGCACATTATAGTCTTATTTCACAGTTTTCCCTAAATTTCCATTTACTGGCCTTTTGTTTCGTTATCTTAATTTTTAATCACAGTATCATATACGTAGTCTGTCAATATTTAGATCGTGACTGGCTGAGAAAATAGGCTAGTCAATATGTAGTTATGAATATTTTTCGTAAATAGGTTAGTCAAAATATGTACGTAGTCTCTTTCGCCAGATGCATCACTGACTGAGCTGAGTATTTAGATCTTAAATTTATCCTCCCTTCACCATTTACAGTGTTAAAGATTGCACTTTGCGAAGGTAGATATGGAAGGAATCTGTTGGTGATCAATGCACGGAAGGGATCTAGAAGAGGAAGGCCGAAACAAGTAAGCTGATCAACGGGGCTGAACGCTAGAGAATTCACTCTCTTAAGCTTTCTTGTGCATTCATATTCTTTGCATGACTGAGAAGATGATGATGTCCTGCATTCACACCAAGAAGGCCACAGTCTACCTTAAAAAAAGTCAGGCAAATAGGAGTAGCAAGAGATAATTTTGGTGACTCTTGGGACTTCTTCCATTTTCTAGACTTTTGCTGGCTGCATGCCAAGTAACACGGCTACCTTTTGTTGCCTCATCAGCATTGATTTATTTACTAGATTTACTATCTTGAAATGCGACTTAATACTGTCTGTTGCTCTATTGCGTGTGGGGCAATTCCTCGCCGCCGGCCCATCATGACCCTTAGCTTGTAAGCAAGCGGCTAATGATGCTACATGCTTCATGCTAATTATTGGTGTAGCTATATTTTTGGATTGCATATGGTACTTGTTTCCTATGCAAGTCATGCATTCCTATGCAATGTTGCTGTCCTGACTAATGTGTTTGCAATCTTGGGCTGGCTGACTGTGTTTCTCTCTAAATGGAATTTCTAATGCATCCCATTTCTGAAAGGTGTCTTTGCTCAACTATCGGTTCCGCACCTGTTGTGTTGGCTATTTTCCTCTCCTCTTAGACTTGATGCTGCCACTGTGCATGATGGCCTCACACACCTTGACTGTAGTTTCGAGCATTTGCTTTTGCTACATGAGAAAGCCAGTTATTTATAGATTGGGTGTCAGTGCAGACTTTATTCCTTCACCAAACTTTATTTCCCGCTTATAAGTGTAGTTGTTGAGGAACTAACATCTCTAAGATTTATTATGGCATCTCCATTGTTTGCTGCCTCAGGCTCACGCTATTAGATGTCCTCGTACTCCATCTTAGTAGTGCAAATAACCACATCTGTTACATGATCTTTCTTTATTTACCGATTGGATAGTCTTATTCCATGGATTACTCTAGCCGCGAGGTGATCCTCCTGTTATTCAGCCTCTTATTAATATTATAGCTATATCCACTAAATATAATGGTTGATCGGTCCATTTACAGTTTTCCTAAGGTGAATGGTGACAGAAATAGCTAATGAAAAGTATTGCAAAACAATGGATGTAACTAATCGATCGGTTTCTGAAGCAATGAAGATTTTTTTCTGTTTCTAGTGAAAAAAGTTCGAAAGGAACATTTTTTTTTTTGTCGAAAGGAACATTTGAATCAGCTAAGCCTTTTGATCTTAGCACCTATAGCATTAGCACATGTGCTACAAAGTTTCTCTTAGCCTCCAGAAATGCCGCACCGTATTGCACCTAATAAGAGTGTTTAGTTCAGTTGCTGATTTATGTAAGGATGTCACACACTCACAATGCAAAATGCACGACGAAATAGTATACCTATTAAAAAGGTTAATCAAAATATCCATCCTGAACATGGAAAGTTTAACTGCAACAACTCTTGAGAACCCTACTGATGGACCAGAAACCGCTATATATTTGTCCGTAAGAAAGTTCAAGTAGACAATCAACAGATGTGCACTCCACATTTTAAGTGGAGTAAGAAAGGGCATCGCATTGAGAGAGGCGTTTTGTCTCCCGAGGGACCCGAGCACACCTACTCCTGTGCGATTAAAAAATTCTAAAAAATTAGTAAAACATTTTTTAAAAATATGAATTTTTTGGTGATGAACATAGACAAGTTTTCTACAAACTGCCAAGTTTCATGGTGAAATGATATTCGTGGATCCGGGTGAAGATGCGCTCGAACGTGCCGACCCTGTGGCACATTCGTCTCTTTCGGTGAGGAAGCCGACACTGAGGTTAACGATCTTCTTGATGGTGGCCGAAATGGAGGAATGCTCGTACTCGGATGTTGATGTCAGCCCGTTGAGTGGCCGGCCGACTATCGGCCCCTTCTTGATCTGCACGAGGCCATCAGCGTGGGCAACCTGACCCCGAGGCGGTCGAACTTGAAGAAGGATGGCACTGGTCCCTGAGGCCATCGGGTCTGGGCACGCCGGCGACTGAGGCGGCGGAAGGAATGCCCTATGGCGTGGGATCTGAACGTGGGAAGGGCGATTAGTAGGAATATTAAGCAAGTAATTTTTTTATCACTAAATAATTTCCCGTGTCTAGATTTGTTTACGCAACCTAAAACTAGACAAGTTGATTGAATCAACTTTCACAATTATTTTCTTCTTTGCTCGCTTCATAGTTTAATTGCGAAAATTGGGCCGGTCTCGTCATTGATCATGGTTCATAAAGGACTTTCATAGATGTGGACTAGAGGAATCATGCATCTGGTTTTTGTGGAGCAGCTTCAGCCCAGAGACATAACACGATTCAAGATGAATATTTACAAGAAAAAAAGGAGAGTCAAGCTAAGATAGCAGGGTGGGTTAAGATCCCGCGTTTCTCACCATCCCCGATCCTCAAAACAAAAACTTGGTATCAGGCTTCAGGCATGGGCCACTGGACAAGGCAACCAACATCTCTGGAGCGTCAGGGAGCTCCATTCACAAGCTTGGTGGAGGACAGCCGGAGGAGCTGTGGGGGTGAGTGAACATAACTGAACATGGTGAAGGACGCAGAACGGAGCAGAAAGGAGATGAGAGCTCGTAGGACGACCGGCAGGAATACAACCAGATGAGCACTGCCGCGGAGATGATGCTGAACAAGATCAGGCACATAAAGCTGGAAAAAGGCTGTGGAAAAATTGCGAAAAATGTAGAAATTACGCCCTGATCAATGGCTGACCATATTCAATCCTACTCTCGCTTAGTAATAATAAGTTGTATACTGTACATAACTCCCTAATTAATTGCACCACAAGTGAAGAATGCAGCCACATGGCACGAACATGCCGGTTCAGAGAGTGCCACAGTGCAAGACACCCCTAATTTGCTAGGAGATGGTACATAGACTGCGATATCACGCTCTTGTCAACATAAGTAAACGCGGTATAAACCTATCCTCGATTGTTCTATCGGTTTTCCATTGTTCCTGATGCCTACCGTTCTCAAGGTTTCTTAACTATCTCTTTTGTTCCCTTGCCATTCTTTCCACGCCATTGTGTGTGATTTACACCTATTTGATACGCTAACTTGGTGTTGCAAACATGTAAACGCGAACCGAACAATAGAGCTTGACGCATCTTTAGGAAAACATAGTGGTATATATAAAGGGCAAACCATTATTATTTGGAAAGGCGAAGGTAGGTGGTGCATTTAGTTTTTTGTCCAGTGAATTCCCACGAGCCTTCCACGTCGATTCCCCATCAACCGCGCCGCCGGATGCTCCGTCGACGCCACCACCACCGCCAGGGAGAGGGAGATGAGAGACGCGAGGAGAGAAGTCAATGATTCGGGAGAAGTGAGAAAAAATCGTAGAGCTGCAGCTTTACACATGTGAGGAAGGAACAAGGGGCCCACAGCCAGTGACACAAAGCAGTAAAGGCCCACAAACAGCCACAGTAAAAACGGCAGATGGCCTGAGGAGCCGTGCAGAGCAACGGCCTTACAGGCTTAGAGCATCTCTAGCAGATACCGGATAAGCCCCGGCCGAGAAAATAACTACCTTTTTCCGGGTCCGGGGCGAAAATTGGGACGGAAAAGATCCCGGATAAGCCCCCTACCGGATTTTCTTTCCGAGGAGCAGGATATTTCACCCTCTGTGCTCTACATGTTTCGTTTCCCCGGTCGATTTTCCCGCCCCCCCCCCCGATTCTTGGCGCGAACCCTCCCGCGCGGAAGTTTCAACTGAACTACCGGCTTGAGCTTGGCACCGCCGCCGCTGATACGATGTCCTGCCGCCGATTTGACCCTCTCGGCGCCGCCTCGCCACCGATTCGGCACCCATGGACCCGCTGCAGCCTTCGCCAGTCCTCCCACACGCCGCATTCGTCGCCCCGCAGGCCCCTAAGCACCGCCGCGACCTACCACGCCTCCGGCGGCCTGCGGCCCCTTCAACGCACCAATTCGGCCATCGTCGGCCAAAGGGAATCGGATGCTCGGGTTGGTTGGCGCCGTCCGTCCTCCCTCTCCTCGCATCCTCCTCCTCCAGCCGCCGTGGTGGCCGGCGCGGCTTCTGGAAGCGATAAGCGAAGCCGAAGACGCATGCCACCGGGCCGAAGCCACCGAAGAAGGCCAAGGTTCCGACGGACCGAGGCCGTGCTCCTCGTGGATGGGCTGTCGGTCAAAGCTCCGCCGCGCCCAACGTGTTCAACGAAAGTACGGAGAGGTCAAAAATTCATATCTTTCTACTGTGTATTCAACATTCGCGTGGTCCGAAGCTAAGCAATTCACATGTTTCAATTGTGTAGCTATCCCGTGCATTCAACATACTCGCAAATTTTGAATGAGAACTCGGTTAATCTCTCAACTACTCCAATTGAGTTTGATTACGAGTTGCCCGAGGCCGAAGCGGAGGAGGAAGAAGGGGATGACGAGGAAGACCTAGAAGAAATTGGGGAGGATGTGTTTGAGGGAAGTCAAGCTTGGTATGGAAAGAGGGCCGACAACTACACCGAGTTGGAGGACACCACATTGATCCGAGCATGGGAGAGTGTGACCCTTGATGCGGGTGTGGGCAGTGATCAAACGAGGGCAAGATATTGGCAATGCAATGATCTAAGATGGAAGATGATGAAGATGGCGATGATGCACCAAATGGAGGAAGAAACAAGGATAGGCCGGATGGAGAAAGATTAAGGTAAGAGGACGACCGAAGCATCCTCTTTGAGAGACCAAATTGCTTCAATGATGAAATGAAAGGAGGCAATGATGGCCAAACACTTGGAGGACAAGGTGACATTGGCCGAAAAGAAGAATGAAAGCAAAGAGAAGAAGTGGGCGACAAGATACAACTTTATAGAGCGCAAGATCACTATTGAGGAGGAAAAGATGAAGGCGGAGAAGAGGGCCTAAGAGAACCGTTCATGATGCTTGATCCCAACTCCATGGATCCAATGGCAAGGGAGTTTTGGGAGATCACAAGGGAGGAGATCATGTTTCGAAGGAGACAAGAGCTCCATGATATCATGGTTGGTTATGGTACTCCGGCCAATGGAGTTCATGGTGGTGGTGATGTTGGTGGTGGTGGTGTTGATGGTGGTGATGGAGCTTCAGCCAATGGAGGAGGTGGTGGTGGTGTTGATGATGATGTTGGTAGTGGTGGTGCTTCGGCCAATGGAGGTCATGGTGGTGGTGTTGATGGAGGTCTTGGAGGTGGCGGTTCTTCGGAGGTTGTTGATGTTGATCCTTGATTCACTCAAGTTGATTGATTACACATTTCTTTGAACGATCTTATTGTATCTAGATTGCGCATGATTTTGGTTGTGTAGTAGTATATCGAATATATTTTATATTCGGTGAGACATGTTAAAACTTTGATTTGGTTCGGTGAGACATGATGATTTGGTTTGGTGAGACATGATCAAAACTTGTTATCCGGCACCGGTAGAGTTTACCGCATCTGTTCTGCCTCCGGGCCGCGTGGTACTACCTCTCCTTTATCTTTTTATCCAAGTATTTAGCACCATGTATCATTTTCTATAAATTCCTGCAGTAATGTACGGGGTATCAACTAGTGCTACTACCTCTCGAAAACCTAAAATGGAGCCGGGGTACATGGTGCCTGTTTTTTCAAAAATTCGAAATTGATATTTTTAACTTTTCAAAAATCGAGAAAAATTTACGGATGTAGATATGTCGAGATCAAGAGTCGTGCAAATTGTCAACTCCAAATTCGTTGTATTTTGGGCTGCATAAAAAAGACAAATCGGTGGATCTGGGTGGTGAACAATACACAGTTTCAAAATTTTCAAAAAAAATCTGATTTATCTTTTTTGTACAGCCGAAAATACATCAAATTTTAAGGTAAATTTTGCACACTTTTAGATCTCGACACTATCTACATCTGTGATTTATTTCGTGATTTTTGGAAACTCAAAAATATCATTTTCAATTTTTCAAAAAAAGGGCTCCATATAACCCGGATTCCAAAAATCAACTCGCTACTACCTCTGCTCTACAATGTAATCCTTTTTATCATGCTCGAAGTACTAGATTTCTCTCACCTCCCGCATCCAGGATATCGCTAGCATCTAAGGACGCAGATGCTCTAAAACCAGGATACTGCATCTTACAAGTGTTTGTCTCACACGGTGTCGATTTATGTAATGGCACACACTAAAGGATGCAAAATGCACCTAAAGGCTACTACCTGACACTGACAGCATACAGCGGATGCACTTTGCAATCAATTTGGGCCAACCAATATTTTTTGCACAGCACCTAAAATACAGACTGAAGAACAAATGCTCAGGGCTTCCCCCAAACTGAACTACCCAGCAACAGGGCTACGCTTCCTGCATGCTTCGTCCTCCACTAGGCTGCTTCTCCTCAGTCAGGTCATGAATTAAAGATTCCACATCGCGTCTCCAGCACACTGCAGCCATCATCAAGCTTGTCTAACCCTGAACCCGGACGGACCGACCGGCGATGATCGATGCCGCCGCACTCCCACAGTCCCACTCCACGGTGTCATTAGAGTCGGCATGAGACCTCCTACCGCCGCGAACCTCAAGCTTTTCTGTTAGATCATCAGTTTCTCTATACGAGCAACATCACGGTTAGCGAGAGCTAGGACGGTTAGGTCTCGTCACTTCCCGAATCTCAAGCATTTGTTCTGCTTCGCTTCGTCCATGCTCGAGGACGGCGGCATCTGGGGCGCCTTGGGTATTTTCTCTCTCGCGAGCTTCTCCATCGTGTTGACAAACCTCCTGAGATGCCTGATGTACTCGGGGTACGTCTCCAGGTTGCAGTGGCCACCGCCTTTGACCCATAGAGGCTCGTACTTCTCCTTCGCTAGCTCCCACAGGCGCTTGCCATGGGAGAAGTCGACGATGTCGTCCGCTGTGCCCTGACATGTCATCCAGAAAGTTCAGATCAAACAAAAAAACCCGGTTCAAAGCAATGATAAAGTATAGCATGTTAATGAGTCTTGATAGAAAGATAATGAACTACACGACCTGTTGAACTTTAGTTAACAGGACGTATTTGAACACAATATTTGGAAACAGATCAAGTATATGTTCATAACAGGCATACATTCCCTTGCGGGCAAAAGAAATACTAGTATAGTACATTTTAAGAGTTGTACTGAAGCAAAGGTCTAAGCAAAACTGAATGGGCTCAATATAGACAGGCACTAATAAGATGGTCCATGTGCATAAGCCACAAGCAATGAAGCAACAAGTTGGTGAGGTGGGAACTTGTCATAATAAAGATATGATTTGCTTTCTTTATTGGAAGGAACAAAATCACAGAAGTTCCATCGATGACAGAGATCAATGACGTAGACTCGCTATGAGAAAAAGATACTGGACACCAATAATGCAAAAGTGAAGTGCCTACTCACATGTATAACCAGCACTGGACATTCGACCTGCTTTATTTTGTCGATGTTCTGCAAACATTGGGGCCGGGTAAGGGGATTAGGACTACAAAAACCTATAATTCAGAACCAAAGCAAAAGCATGTCCAGACTCTGACTTACCTTGAAGATATCAAACCAAAGAGTCACTTTAACTGGATACAGAACACGTATGCCTGATAGAATACCACTGTGAAGAACGACCCCTCTTAGTTTTTCCAAACGTGAGGCCAAGTGCAATGTCGGTCCGCTTCCAACTGACTGCCCATACAGGATTAGGTCCTCTTGCTCTATCCCATACTCCTTTTTCAAACAGTCATAGACAGCCTCTATGTCGTAGTACGTGTTATACTCCGACGGCTTTTGAAGCAGAAAACAAGATTGAAAAAGGGCGTAATTAGGATATGTATTCCTCGCAGGAAAAAAATGTACTCAGCTACCTAACCTAAGTGCATAGACATGAACGTGTCAACTATCATTATTCTGCTCTAACTCCAATTGTCTCCCAGCTATGTATTGCATATAGGAACAAGCACACATGCTAATTTATTTCTGCTTGGCCAAGGAAGTTCTTGAGTAGGGACCGACTACCGATAAGTTGGGGCTGTTGGTCCCTTTATCTTTATCAAAAGGATGACTACCAGGACAAAGGTAACATCATGGTCTAGAGTAGCAGAAAGCCAATATGACTTTTGGGGTGTTTCTAGTGAAAGTGAAAGAAAAAGCACGACCAACCATTTGCCGAAGTCCTTTTCTAGATGAGGCCAACAAAGATAGGAGTGACTAATAATTATTGGCTTTGCGAAAAGGTGCCCACACACCCGGTGAAGAACTAACAGTAGATTATGAGAAGTGGTAGGGAGCAATTCAATCTAGTAGTTGTCGCCGAAGTCATTGATGAAATGTGGCACTATCATACAAGAGTTTGAGTTCTTATAATTACTTAGGAATTCAGATTCTTACTTTTCCTGTAGAGGCCCCATACCCTGAATAATCATAGCTGCACAAGAAAACCAAGTAAACAGATTTAGTAGATCCATTGAAGGAAAATCCAGGAAAAAAAATCAGCATAACTGTCCACTTTTCTACATTTATGGGTGCAAGGAAAAAATCACAGTCCCATCAGATTAGACAGAAACTTTTCAGGTGGTGGAAATGATTATGTTCTCAAAGTCAAGCTGTAGGCATCAACTTGATACACCAGAAAAAATTCACATGAATATGAGATCTGAAAATATTCCATGGACAAACATTCATGCACAATTTCATGATTTATAAGGGAAAATGCAAGTTATCATCATCCGCAATCCAAACATCACAGGGAAACAATATTACTACAACATGAGACGGACACTGACTCCTGGCTGGTGTGCCTCGGAGAACCGGCCCCTGTGTAACCTCCCTCTGTACCCCTCCTCTCCACCTTGTAACACCACACGGCATTTTCAGATAGCCACATATATATGAAATATTCAGGTGGGGCTTTGGCCCCCCGGTGAAAACTCAAAAAAAAACAATATACTACAATAAGACTGAAGGTGATGCTGGTGTTGTTTTCTGTAAAACACAATGCTCTAAATCCTAGATTCCTTATAAACCACCACAACAAAAAATAGCACACAAGTGAATGATGCCGTAATTTGCCCACTACAACGCAAGACGCTGACTAGCATTGCTGAAGGCAGCAGCAAGAGCAGAACACCTAGCGGAGCATTTGTCAGCATCAGAGCATAACCTGACGAAATGGTACAGACGTAGTAGTAAATAATTGAAGCTGTTGAAAAGCATGGGATCTTGACAAGATTAACCTCAGTCAGATGTCAGGTTATCAACCCCTAGTACTTAACAAATGCAAGCAGCTAGATGTTTCTCTACCCCAGAATTGTGATTAGGATAATGCTGGAGCAAATTGTAAACCAAACTACAAAAACACAAGCAAATGAATGGTCAAACAGGGAAACAGATCTTCTCCCGACCAATCAAAAAGTTGCAGACGCCACAGTATTTATTATTTGACCCCAATTGGCTGACTAACAGACAAAAAAAACTTCAATTAAATCCTGGACGGACCAAAGCAGCATGTCCTGCCTACAGCGAGAAAATAACTCATGACGTTGATACGGAATGTTATGAGGAACACGACGAACCAACAACCGCCAAATCCATTCGGAAGGAAGTTGCACAGAAAAATACCAAAAAATGCTGAATGTAGGATGTTGGACCTGAAGATTGTTTGTTCGTTAGTTTTTTAAGAGAAGAGACAGCGCGCCGTAGCCCTGAAGGCGGCTCCGGGCGAACGCAGCGCAACTCGAAGCCAGAAAAATGCGAGAGGAACAAGCACCCTGAGAGAGGAACAAGGTTTACGGACCTCATGATGTTGACGCGGAGGTGTGAGCGTAGCTCGGCGAAGAGGCCGAGCATCTGTCCGAGGTCGGCGGCGTTGCCGTGGGAGTAGAGCAGCGTGAGGCGAGCGGCGGGGTGGCGCCAGAATGCTGCGACGACGCGCGTGCCGGCCCTGGTGGGCAGCGCGTGCACGTCGACGGCCGCGTCCGGCAGCAGCCCCGTCATCCGCAGCTCGCCCGCCGCGGAAGCCACCACCTCGTACGTCGCTGGCTCCGGCGGGAAGAAGGCCAGCCGCGCCGCCACCGACGACGTCACGTTCCCCATCCGCCCCAACCGACGGCTGGCTATTCCTGGCGACGTGGGAGCTGGCTGGCTAGCTCCCTCCCTCCGCTTATGAGGGAGGCGCGGCGTCCCCCTCCTTTTTGGGCTCCTCTCTCCTGCTCTGCTTTCTTGGTTTGGTTAGGTTTCTCTCTGTTTCCTGTGCTCGCTGGCCGGCTTGTGTGTGGCGTGTGAGCTTGGGCTGGCTTGTCGAGGGCGACGAGACGGAAGCTTTGGATTTTGGATACGGATTCCTCCGCCTACTTCCCATTCTTTCGGACGGACGCGCGTAAATGGGAGCAAAAATGCAGGTGAGAACGGATCGTACGGAGAGACGCTACGGCGGTGGTGGTACCATCCCTTTCGCCTGTGCCGAAGTCATACGCTACAAAAATGGAATAAAATGCCGATTGGTTGTGCAATAGTATCTTTTTGTCAGTTCACAAATCATTGTCTTCTCCTAAAGAAAGACAGAGACAGATTCTTAATAGTCCAAGCAGGGGCGGACCCAGAAGAAATTATGAGAGGGGGCAAATCCATTGACTGGGGGCATTATGTGCACAAATTTGCATAATTTAAATATTTTTCCTTTCAAACATGAACAAATACTAGGGGAATTCAGATTTTTGAGTGGGGGCCAAGGCCCCACTAGAGTGTACTTGGGTCCGCCCCCGAGTCCAAGGGCCCATCTAAACTGTACATACTCCGCTTGAACAACGACCCCCGCGTCGCTCCGCTTGAGCGACACGGGGAAACCCTAGCGCCGCCGCCGGGGATCCCTTCCATGCCTAGCCCCCGCCGCTGCCGCTGGCCTCACCACGGTGGCGGCGGCCCCGGCCCCCAAAGGAGGCGCGGGGAATTCTCACGGTGGACGCGCGAGGCGGCGCGGCCCTTCTCTCGTGGCGGCGGCGATGCAGATCGACGGCGGTGCGGCGAAGGTTCCCGCGGCCGCGGGGAGGCGTGGCGGCCCTTGATGGCCTCTGCTTCCCGGTGTGTGGTGGGGGAGGCTCGTCCTCGACCTCTGCGGCCGGCGTGCTGCCTCCCGGCGAGCGGTGGCCCTGTCCCCTTCTGGCGCCCTCCCTGCGGCTTCCTCGTCGGCGTGCGGCCTTGGCCGTCGCCCGGTGCGGCGGCGCTAGCAGGCCTTCCTGCTTGGCGTGACGGGGTGGGGTGGCAGCCCCCCCTCCTGCTTCGTGGTGGTGCGGCCCGGGGTGGATTGGATGCTGCTGGCTGCTGGCGGCGTCGGCTCTTGTCGGCGTTGGGCGGCTGTTTCTGGTCCTGTGGGTGGAGGCGAGGTACGGTGGTGGTTCCAGTGTGGCAGTGGCGCTGCTGCCGTGTTGGAGGTGCACGGGTCAGCGGATCTGCGGGCTGATCTCGTCAGCTGCGCGGGGTGGTGGTTTGTCGAAGCTCCGGGCGAAGGTCTGCCCGGCTTGCCGGCCGGCGGTGGCGGCGTCCGTGGACGTCGTGGTCCTCGTTGGAGGCACCGCTGTGGAGCCCTCCGACAGCCACAATCCCCGAGCCATGTCCTTCAGGCGAATGCCTAAACCCCGTGGGGTTGGGCGGCGGCGGCGCTTACACGTCGTGACCCTCTTTGGGGCGCCGTTTTGAAGTTCATTGGCTCCTTTCACGCTTTCCTTGGGCTGGACGTGCACGGCGTCGCGATTGGCAGGTGACCGGTCGGCGGCGTGGAGTCTCGTGGCGTTGCGAGTTGTGTGGCAACGATGACGGGGGTGAGGGAAGCCCAGTCGCGGCACGTCCTTTGTCACCGACTGTCCGTGCTGCGCCCAGTTGTGAAGCTGTGAAGTCGGAGCTGCGTGTCGCGGGGCGGCAGGCTGGCAACGATGCCACTTTTTCTCCTGGTGCCACGCGGATCTTCGCCGGCGCAAGGTGTGCATATTTCTGCGGTGAAGCTCTTCGTCGAAGTCGGAGCTGCCTTTTCCTCGACGCTTTGGGTCAACTGTTTGGCATGGGCCGACATGGTTTGCCGGCGGTGCTTGCGACGAGGACTGGGTTGATGGTCGCGGAAGGTGAAGTCGGAGTCGCTGCCTCGCGGAGGTGTGATGACGATGACGCCGGATTGCAACCTCGACGTTAGTCTCTCTTCTCGGCGGCGTGTGTGTGCTCCGTGTCGGTGGCCAGGTTGGCCGGATGCACAATGTGGTCGTGCTCCATGACGACATTGGTGTATCACTGTTGTAACGGTTTTAGGCCGGTTCCCCGCTAATGAACCGGTCAATTCTCTCCTACTTTTTTTAATAAAATGAGGCAAATTGCCCGTTTTGTTTCAAAAAAATAATAGTCCAAGGCATTGGAGTTATCATTTCAATTTTAATTACATACATAGGAGTACATACATACATACATACATACATACATACATACATACATACATACATACATACATACATACATACATACATACATAAGTGAATATATGTACAAAACAAGTCTAGATAAATTTGAATCGAGTAAAAACTAAAATGCCTTAACGGAGAGAGTATGTTTATTTGTTATTAGAGAGAAGGACTTCTAGAAAACAAGAAAACAATTTTTTATAAGTACTATACATAAAAAATTTAAAATGATAATAAGTTCAAAAGCCCTCGGTGTGCAGACCAAAGCCGAAAGGAGGGCTTGGTATCATGGACCTTGAAATCATGCACTCCGCACTCCAAGTGAGCTGGGCTTGGAATGCTAGAACAGCTGACAAGGGTTGGAGTCCTTTGATGGCACCGGTTGATGAGAAAATTAGACACCTGTTCAATGCTGCAGCCCGGGTGGAACTTGGAGATGGAGAAAAGACCTTTTTTTCTGAACGGATAAGTGGATTTTGGGTCGCTCGGTGGAGAACATAGCTCCGGAGGTTTTTCACGCCGTGAACCCCATGATCAGAGCAACTAGAACGGTTGCAGAAGGCCTTCCAGAGTGCAACTGGATCAAAGACATCAAGAAGCCCATAAACATCCAAACTTTCTTGCAGGCGGTCGCTCTTTGGGAAGAAACACCGTCGATTGTCTTAACTCCTGGCTCCGAGGACGTCTGGACTTGGACTTGGGAGTCCAACAGCATCTACACTGCAAAGTCCGTCTATGCTGCCCAGTTCGCCACCAACACGGATTGTGAGGCCGCCCAGGTAATTTGGAAGTCCAGAGCTCCGCTCAAGATCAAGTTCTTCGCGTGGTTGTTGTTCAGAAGGCGAGTCTGGACATCAGATAGGTTGGCTAAGAGAGGCCTCCCCCGTAATCCGAAGTGCGTCTTCTGCAACACGGAGAATGAGACCGTCAAGCACTTGTTCATGGGTTGCGCGGTCATCAACATTCTATGGTGCACAACCTTGGGATGGGCCGGTCTAAACCGCATGAAACCACGGGCCAGCGCCTCGCTAAACAGATGGTGGTTAAAGAATGAGAAAAGACATCAAGGGGATGATCGGAAAAAATTCCTCGACATCTTCATGTTGGTTACCTAGACGTTCTAGTGCGAGAGAAACAGAAGGGTGTTCGACAAAGTGTCTAAACCAATGCAAATTTTGATCGAGAACATCAAATCCGAGGCTCTCCAATGGGCGGCAGTCAGCAAGGGCCGCTTATCCTTTTAGTAGTAGCCCGTAGTTCCTTCTGGTCGCTGTTCTTTGATGTTGTTGTTTTTTCTTTTCTTTTTGCTGTAGGTCGTTGCAGGTCGCTGTTAGCGTTTTGGGTCCTTGTACTAAGGTCTTTCCTGACCTAAACTTCTTCCTTCTTATATATTACATGCAGCCCTCTTGCATGGTACAAAAAAAAAGGCTCGTCGAGGAGAGCAAGTCTTAGCCGGATTAAAAGTCGTTTTAATGAGACAACATATCAAGTACATATTAATGAACATTAATGGAACAATTAATCTTTTGCCATTCAAAAGAGGATATGTCAGAAATTATCCATTCGTTGGACATATTTAAATGTTGAGTTAGCCATCAAAAATCTGAATTTACAACTTTCCATAAAAAGACCTATCTCTACTCTATATATTCTCTTCTCCAAATAACGTACATTCCAGTAAGGAGCCATACAATTCTAATTTTCTTTGAAGGAATAAACTTCCTTGTGCGACTGGGCCGTTGTTTGATTGCCATATCAATCTTACTGTGGTTTTTGTTCGCACCTTTCTACCATAGTTTGGTTGAAGCAATAAAATTCAAATAAAAAATAGTTTGGTTGAAGCAACAGATAGTGGTGGTAATACGTTGACGAATGAGAAGGTACGAATCAACACATGAAACTCTTTCAACTTCGTACCACGTTCTTTCAATAATGATTGTCACTACAAAATTAGTCGCTCGTAATTATTCTTCGTTATTTTCAGATAATGATAACGTGGCTCAAGAAGATAGTACCAAAAATAGATTGTATGGGGTGCATCTATTCATATACACATGATTATTTACTCGTGATATTCTTTGTTATATGTTTCCATTATTGAATTAGAGAACTACATGTTGGCAAAAAAACTTTTATGAGCTTAGAAATACATTTATTGTAACCAGTAACTTTTGTGTTGCAGAACACTACTCCCTCTCTACCTAAATCTTTCCGTACCATCTCAGGAGCCGAATTTCAAGATGGTGGAGGCTTAACACTATTTCTCATGTACTCTCTCTCTCTCTCTCTCTCTCTCTCTCTCTCTCTCTCTCTCTCGCAGACACACTCTTTTTTGCCATGTACACGGTCATAGAGCAAAACTTTGAGAAAATAACTCCTTTCTGTGGATACTTATAATGATCAACAAAATGGTCATAGAACAAAACTTTGAGAAAATAACTCCTTTATGAGGATACTTATAATGATCAACAAAATAATGTATTGTGAAAAAACGTTTAGTAACAAATTTATGCATATCATTTTCATGTACATAATCCAAAAATCTTGTTAGTTGTGCATAAGCAAATTTCAAAAGTCCGACTTTGGTTATGTGTGAAACGATAAATTTTTGATAGCTGGAGCAAATAATTGGTCAAACTGAATTGTGGTATTACTTAGACGGACATAAGCCATCCACTTTCAAAGATACTTTAAAACTCAAATACATCTGTCTCGATAGGCAGAGGTATGTGTTTAATCAAGAAGAATAGATATACGTAGTTAGTTAGCAGAAAATTCACAAAAACAAGATAGAAACGCATATACCTACACGATCAAGTGAACTAGTTAGAAAAAACTTTTGTACAACATATAGTTTATTTAACGGTTAGCTAATTTGAACTTTGTATCACTAGTACGCAATGTGGCACACAGATCTAGGAACTTACCATGTTCTTCGAGCTGAAATGAGTATATGGGGTTCACCAAATCAACAATCCTCTCAAGATTCTGGATCAGCCATACAAATATATTGTCAAGACGGAGGACACTATAGCTTAATTGAAGCTGGATTTCATGTGAATCATCGCTTTCACTCATTCTGATAAACTAAAATGTCTTTTGTAATGGGTATGTTACAGTGTAGTTTGGCTTGCAGGTTTCCCCCTCATTGTAGCACAATAGAGATGTTCGCTTCTTTACATACTGGACGGTAAGTGTAAGGCAGACCATTTTATAAAATCAGTAACATAGAGATCTCTTTGTACATCAACATAAAAAATGTTTCCTTATACCATTGCTCAGAAAGACACAAAGTCTGCCGGATGCTACAACCTGGATTGCAAAGTATTTGTTCCTGCAAAAGGGGCAGCACTCGTGCCTGGCCAAGCAGAAATACACAAAGTCTGCCGGATGCTACAACCTGGATTGCAAAGTATTTGTTCCTGCAAAAGGGGCAGCACTCGTGCCTGGCCAAGCAGTTGCTCCCCCCTCAATTTATGGCGAATCTGACCACTACGTTAGGCTTAGCTTAAACAAGATGCCCCATTTTTTCGTCTTAAAAAAGTATATTCTACTCTATTGTGTACTATATTTTAAAAGTACATTTAAAATATAGAAAAACAATATCATTATATGGTTTCATAAATCTACACACCATCCCAGTAGATGTATGAAACTCTCTTGAAAATCTGGACAACCATAGCAAACTCTTAATACGAAATTCTAGCTAAGAAAGGTTGGCAATGTTCTTGATCATGACATAATAAATGGCATATATTCCAAATACTAAATCAAAGAAACAAATTAATAGTTAGTTATCTAGTAATTACACCCTACATTCTGAATAAGTGTAGCATGACACTTATTTGGGAACGGAGGGAATAGATACAACATTAGGCATTGTGAACGAAAAAAATGAGATTTGGCTAGGTGTTAATTTTCTTAATTAGGTGGATGCTAAATATTATCCGATGGCGTGTTCTAATAAAATGGAAGATATGACTGCTCACGAAAGATGTTTCGCTAAACTATCTTTTTTCTTTATGAGAATTGTCATTTATGACCATCACCGCTCGGTTTATTCTATGTAGGATCCAAACTACGGAGATTGGGTGTTGTACCGACATGATTTAGACACCCCATCATTCTTGGGGCATTTTTCAAAGGAGTTCTGTCCCACGAAATTTCGGATGCAAGCATTAACTGGATTCGTGAATTACCTGAATACCACATCAGGTCCTCCAATGGGTAGCGGTAACTTTCCTGACGAAGATGTGAAGAGATCGGCATACTTCAAACATATTAAGATGTACGACTCCAAAGGTCACGCATGTGACCCGCTCACAACTTTAATACTTAATTTAACGGACAAGCCGGACTGCTACAAGGCAACTAGTTACCGTAGGGTTACCAGTTTTACTGTGGTGGACAAGGTGGCTGTGTTGGTTGATAACACAAGTTCTTCCTTCTTCTTGTGATGCAATAAAATATAAATTATGATCCTTGGTGGACAGAAATATTTCCCTGTTTTATATTTCTGTAGTACTCCATTGTATCGCGGTGGATTATTGTAGTTTCCACAATTTCATATCGTTTGGTTTTTCTATCAATCTGCAAACCGGTACCATTAGGTAATCCAGTCATCTCGCCTACCGCCATACCACTACATGTACAAGAAAAACGGAATGCGACTGTGTAAAAAAATTGTAAATCAAAAAGCGTAATTGAGCTGGTGCGCCAATGGCGACGTGGTGAAGATAGATTCGGTGAAAAGCCAAGCAGAAGAGAGGATGGATGGTTCGTGTTTGGCCTTTGGCGACGAGTGAGTGATTGACTGGACTCTGGAGTGATGGCGGCGGCTGACTGCTTGAGTCTGAATGATGTGTACAACAATCACTGTCGACCTGCCCCCACAACAGCTCTCGTCTTCCCTGTAGTGTTTCAGCCTGGAGACCCTCGCGATGCCATCTCCCGTGTAATGTTTCGGCCTCGAGATCCTTTTTTTCACCTATTTCCGTACCGCACTCACAAGCAGAATTTATACTTCACTTTGAAATTTCTACGTACCAAACAATCTGGATCTCCCATATAGAGTTCTCGTCGAGTGCCCTTGGTCGCGCAGGATTTGGAACGTGGCGGCGATAGGGCCGTACCTGAAGACTCTCAAGCCGGCATCCTGGACAGAGGTTTCTTCAATAGATGAATGGCTACAAGCCTACAGCTCTGTAGTCTCAATTCTCCAATGGACAATAGAAAGGGCCCACAATCTCTGCTTCTCTTGACCGCTTGGGAGGTATGGTGGGAACGCAATAGGAGGATTTTCCAGCGCGAGAAACTGACGGTCTTGGTTGCGCACATTCGTAACCAAGTCGTTCTATGGAATATGGCAGAGGCCTCGATCCCTTTTGATCCGGGTTGATCTGTTGTATTTTTCGGTTCTCGTTTGGGTGACTCAAGGCCTTCTCCCGTGTTTTTTTCCCATTCTTTATACAACTCTTCTTATAATAAATGAATTTAGCAGCTCTCTTGCTAACATTCAAAAAAAATGTCCAAGATTGATGGCAAAAAGTGGTTTAAATATTTTTTTGCTGGAAAAAAATTATGATTGAATGGGAAAGTGGGAAAAGAAGGTGTTTTATCTAAAAAAGAGTAGTTATGTAAAATAATTGAGTTTCTGGCCACCGTAAACAGAGAATACATGGTCGAAAATGTGCACATGTCAATGCCACCGTGGCCCTACTCAGCTAGCATAGCCACCATAGTGTAACATTTCGAATCCTTGGCAAAAAAAGAGAGAGGCAAATTTAACCAATTTTTCTTACCGGCAGAGGAAAGGATAATAGTTGAGGAAGAGGTCGTTTTGGCTCCCGGGTGCACATGCACCCGGTTTTGGATTTTTTTTTGAAAATTCAAAACATGTCGAAAAATTCCGAAAAAAATCATGCACGTACCTGAGCATGTCACCCACCATCTTGTCAAATTTGGCGACGATTCGACATCGTATGCGCCCTGTGCAAAAATGACAAATCTCAGATCTAAAAATTCAAATTTTGGATCTATTTTCAGATCTGAGATTTGTCATTTTTGCACAAGGCGCATACGATGTCGACTCGTCGCCAAATTTTACACGATGGTGGGTGACATGCTCAGGTACGTGCATGATTTTTTCGGAATTTTTCGACATGTTTTGAATTTTCAAAAAAAAAATTACAAAACCGGGTGCATGTGCACCCGGGTGCAGAAGTGAGTTTCACAATAGTTGAGCCAATTTTTGGCTATATGTTATTGGAATGTCATTTATAACCAGTTTAATAGACAACATTCATAGTTAATAGGATAGTTTATTCATATTTTCCCATATTACAGTCTTCGAATGCTATGGTGTGGCTGAACTTTTGTCTACATCCCCCTTATCTTCTCTCTTATTTTTCTCTCCTCTAACTCAAGTATATATTATGTAAACTCTTACACCTTGCCTACATTGGCTTATTATACTTACTCTTACCAGTGTCGTGTATCTAGTTGTTCACGTGTAATGAACAGGTTCCTGTGTATCCTCGGGAGGAGGGGATGATGCACTGCAAGTAGACATGTGAGGCCGACTGAAAGTGCGATATGCAAGACAATCCAGACGATGTTTTTTATTTGAATCCCTACTCTCTAGGTAGGGACTCTGTCAGGATCGCAGCGACAATGGGCTGTGATAGATCAATTTGCTCGTCTCTAATTTGGTCTTTCGACCAATGTGCATAACTCAGTTGGATATGGAGTCACCATGAATAGAAACAATGACAAGTGGTTTGGGATTTAAAGTAGTTGTATTTAGTGAAATACGATTGGTTGGATTTATGTACTTCACTTACAACCGGTTTTCGCGCCTTTACAGTATAAAGAGTGGTTGGACTTCCAATGCAAGTCACGGTCTATAGTATATATGTTTGATATTGAGTACAACACCTACGCTAAACTAGGTATCGTATATATGTTTGATATTGAGTACAACACCTATGCTAAACTAGGCAAGTCTCTCTCTTCGTATTGGAACCGGACTCCAAGCATCCTAGTTGCCCCCTAGATCAGAGTCAAACTTCCTCCCGTGTTGGAGTAGATCTCGCCAAGCGTTCATGTTGAAGTCGGCCTTGCCTCTAATCATGTCGGATCAGGACACAAGTTCCCTCCTAGCCCCTGTATTTACACTACGACGGGAATATGCCAACTGTCCGAGTCGAAGTAGCCTCCGTACAAGAGTCAGTATCCTAGCTATCGGGGGAGCATAACCACTTTGTCTTCGAGTCGGTGTCGCCACCGTCTTTGGTCTGTGAGCACAAGTTGGCTTCCCTTCTGACCTCCACCTGGTTGTACTTCCAATACTTGGTGACGTGCCTTCTAGATCTTTCCTACTTTGCCATGTCTAAGCAATATACCTTGTCCGGTTCCGTTTGAACCCGACTCTAACTCAAACTCGTCCATTCGTGTCTATGGTGTTCCGAGGGTTTCCACCGTAAACCGGCAGTCGGCCAAAACTGACTGCAACACAAGCTCTTCCACCCATGTACCACTAATTGGTGTATGATTCACATAATTAATTTTACATCAGAGAGTTCCATGTAAACTACATGCATGCCTCGCTACTGGCTAGCTGTTCCAGAAGTGGATGACTTCTGAAGCATCAAAATTTCTGAATAATATAACCGTCATGTGCTGAAATGTGTGGTCTAGCTCATCCAGGCCAAGTCCGGGCCATTCCTGAGAGTTGCGCCACAGACGCTACTCTTGGGAGCGTCCTCGAACACACATGCCGGTTGAGCCGGGGTGCAGAACATCCATGATATAACCCTGAAACATTTGGGCCTGCAATGCAGCAACAAAATAGCTAGACATGGAGAGTGAAACTCTCGGACATGTGAAGGCTTAATGGTACATATGAGAATTTGTGTAAGTGGTATGATTCCGCCCATATCTTCTAAAGCGGGCCCCTATTGGAAGAACAGTTTCCTAATGACTCAGTAAAAAAACGTAAGGGTAGCTTAACATATCTTTTCACCTTAAGGGTCTCCAACCATCTCATGCTTTCTCTGAATGTGCCCAGAAACTGTAAATTTAGTCCGCTCATGTTATCACAAACACAACAAAACCTTATTGATGGAAATGCCTTATCAGACAGATCAAAGAAATGTGTTGCAACCGCCATCATCGTCATCTTCGCCTAGCATCCATATGGATCTAGGATACTTTGTCCTATTTTGACCTCAAAATCTCGTCGAGTTTAACATACGATCTCTTGAATTTCCCAAACTGTAATATCCACTCTATTCTCCACATATAGTAGAAACCAGGGCAGGAGTAGGTTGTTACCCTGCATTAATCGAGTCATGTGTAGCATCTTGTGAAATGAGTTCTAGTGAACAAACAAATTATGTGCTCTTACGGGTCTTGAGGTCTTAGCATCTAGTAACCTGAGTGCTCGCATGACCAAACAAATTATGTGCTCTTACAGGTACACTTGTGACGTTGTAGGATCTCTCGACTATTTTATCCTTCGATAGTTGGAGCCACCATGGGTTCCTCGCATGATCAAGTCAACTCTACATCAGCGACATCAACATAAAAATCTACAACATGTGCAACTCATGAGATCATATGATGAAATTGAGAGTTTCTTCGAGGTGGTTGAAATAAGGCGAAATGACGTAGATTAGTATGGTTTATGGATGAACTTGACAATAATAGCGCCTAGCACTTCAGTTGACCTGGAATGGATGTACATTTAAAATGTAAAATAATGGCTTATTAAAAAGAAAACAGGGAGACCAAAATCTTATTAAAATAGTGTTTATAATTCTTGTAATTTTCTATACATTTAAAATGTAAAATAATGGCTTATTAAAAATGAAAATAGGGAGACCAAAATATTAGATAGATTTGAAATCATTTAAAATGAGTACAAAAAAGATCATTACATATTAATGAACATTTATGATACAAATCTTTGTCCATATCCAAAATAAGATATGTCATAAATTATCCATTTGTTGGGTACATTAAATCCTGATTTAACCATCAATAATATGAATTTAAAACTATCCATATTAGAAGGTGTCTCTACTCTATATATTCTCTTCTCGGATACCATATAAGCCAATAGGGAGCCATACAATTCTAAGTTCTTTTGAAGCAACACAATTCCTTGAACCAATGAGTCATGGTTTTGCTGCCATCTCAATCTTGTTGTGGTTTTTATTCGCACCATGCTACCATAGTTTGGTTGATAAAATAGATGGTGGTAGTAATGCATTGATGAATGCGAAGGTATGGCTCGACGCATGAAACTCCTTTCACTTCTTTCAGAATTCTGTTTTTCTGTTTGCTAGATCACTTCATAATGATTGTCATTTCAAATTAGTCTCTTCTATTTATTCTTCGTTGTGTTGAGATAAGGGTTTATTCTTCGTTGTGTTGAGATAACCATGATGTGACTCTCGAAGATGGCACCGAAATAGATAGTAACGGGCCATCAGTTAAACATGATTATTTACAACAAATATTTCATGAACGTAGGAAGACACTAATTCTAGTTGACCAAAACTAACTTTGTGTTTTGCAGAATGCTACTCTCTTGGTACCTAAACCATTCCAGCATGTCCGAGGAGGTGGATTTCAAGACGGTGAAGGCAACACTATTTCACATGTACTCTCTCTCTCTCCCTCCCTCTCACACACCAGTGCCCTGGATTTTTGAGAAATACAAACCATGTGTATAATTCCTTGAGAAATAATAGTGCAAATTTACATGCATTAATGACTTTCCTAACTCGTATCCTCTCGTTCCCTAAAGGTTGTCGTTTTGCATGCAAGGTCTATAGAACAAAACTTTGACAAAAAACTCCTTTTAAGAGGATACTTATAATGCTCAACAAAATAATGTATTGTCAAATAACTTTATTAACAAGTTTATGCAAATGATTATCATGTAGGTAATCCAAAAATGTTGAAATATATGCATAATAAAAGTTATAAATGTTTGACTTTATCTATGTCTGGAACGAGTTTTTGGAAGATCGAGGGAATAATTGATCAAGATAAACTGTGGCATCACTTAGAAGCACAGAAGGGCCCAGTGTGAGTGTTTGTTGAACTGGTTTTTTTCTTGAGAGGCATAGGTATGTACTTAATCAAAGAAGAATAGCTATACCTAGTTAGTTAGGAGAAAATCGGACGAAAACTAGATACAGATACATATACCTACAAGATCATAGGAATACATATTATCGTTGGACTGGGTCGCTGATTTGAACTAATTTGTATCACTAGTATGCAATGTGGCACACGGAGCCAGGAAATTACCATGGTCTTCGAGCTGAAATGAGTATATGGGGTTCACCAAATCAACAATCCTCTCAAGACTCTGGATCAACCATACAGATATATTGCCAAGACGGAGGACATTATAGTTTGATTGAAGCTGGATTTCATGTGAATCCTCGATCTCACCTATTCTAATAATCTAAAATACCTCTTTAAGAAACCCATACATTACATTATGTTCGACTTGCAGGTTTCGCCCTCGTTGTACCACAATAGAGATGTACGCTTCTTTACATATTCAACGGTAAGTGTAAGACAAGCCATTTTATAAAATATGTAACATTGAGGGTTTTTTCTATGACAAAATAACAATTTTTTCGTTGTACCATTGTTCAGAAAGACACAAAATCTGCTGGATGCTACAACTTGGATTGCCCAGGATTTGTTCCAGCAAAAGGAGCAGCACTTGCGCCTGGCCAAGCAGTTGCTCCCACCTCAATTTATGACGAAGCTGACCACTATGTCCGGCTTAGCTTAAGTGAGGTGTCCCTTTTGTTCTTGTAGATACTAGTAGATATCTAAGGAGATTGCATTTTATCATATATACATGGCTAATAAACATGCATGCTTCTAACTTATGGAGGAAACACTAAGAGGAGCATGTTCTATTGCATTCTTTACTACATTTTTTGAAAGTACCTTAACATTAAGTACAAAGAAAAATTAATCATAATATGGTTTCATAAACCTACTCACCATCCAGCAGATGTATGTACATAAGAAAACTCCCTTGAGAAAATATGGGCAACAATGGAAAATTCTCAGTACAAAATTTTGAGATAACAAATGTTGATATTTGGCTCAATGTTCTTGATCATGGCATAATACCGGACATATTTTCCAAATAATCAATGAAAAAATTATAAATTAGTTATCTAGTAATTAGATTTAAAAATTAAGCATGAGGAGAAGAAGAAAAATTAAATTTGGTGATGTGTTAATTTTCTTTATTAGGTGGACGCTAAATATTCGCCTATGGCATGTTCTACTATAAAGTTATGGAAGTTAAGATTTCTCCTGTAAAATCTGTTGCTGACTATCTTTTCTCTTTACTAGAATTATCATTTATGTGTATAACCCCTTGTTGATTTTATATATATAGGATCCAAACTCTGGAGACTGGGTGGTGTACCGGCATGATTTAGACACTCCGTCATTCTTGGGGCATTTTCCAAAGAATCTTTGCCCCACAAAATCACGCATACAAGCATTTTCTGGGTTCGTGAATTATCTTAATACCGCATTGGGTCCTCCAATGGGTAGCGGTCACTTTCCTGAGAACAATTGGGATGTAACGAGATCAGCATACTTCAGACATGCTAAGATATACGACTCCAAAGGTCACGCATGGGACCCGTTTACGACTTACATGCATGTTTTAGTTGATAAGCCAGACTGCTATAAGGTAAGTGACTTCTCTTTCGTCGACTTCAAGACGGGCTACATGTTTTTCTATGGTGGACCAGGTGGTTGTGTTGGTTGATAATAGAAGTTTTGTCCTTGTTTCGTGTGATTCAATAAATTATAAAACATGACCCTCGATGGACAGACATTGTTCCTTAGGTTTTGGCTATCAATCTGAAACAGTTACCACTGGATAACTAAGTGATGACAAATATTTTTTATGTTGCCAACTGAAAAAATGGAGGGCACGCATGATGCAGCAAAAGAAAAACATTGTCGCCGATCGTCGTACCGTACCGCTACCTGTAAGAAAAGAAAAAAAAACTGTCCACGACTGTGTAAACAAGTTTTAAAATCGAAGGCCGGGGCGCCGGTGGCAACGTGGTTACGCTAGATTCGGTCAAAAAAGCGATGCACAGGGGATGGATGGTTCGTGTTGGCGACGAGTGACTGTCTGACAATTTAGTGATGCGAGTGCGTGTGTGTACAGGAAACACTGTCGCCCTGGACCCACGCCAGCATCCACGTTTACTCTTCTTATCAATAGGGCTCCTGTCTTTTTACTGTCTTTTAACGTAGGAAGTGAGCTGCGTACATGATTCTCCTGCAAAATCTCCAAGTTGTAAATAGATAGGATTATTCATACGACGAAAAGGTCACCGGAGGCACGAACTGACAAGACGATCGACTAATCACACTAGACACTTGTGAGTCTTGACTCTTGAGTGCAACTACGTGAAAAAGTGGAGGAGAATAATGGGTAGCAAACAAAGCAGCTCGCTCCCGTGTCCCTCGCTACAGTAGAGAGCAGGCGACTCGGAGGGCGACCAGAAAGTTCTCGGTCTCGCCGGCGATTTCGCCGCTCCCCTCCGCCTCCGGTCGCCGTCTGGGCACCGGGAGGCGGGGGGGAGCTCCGGTAATCGTTGTGCGTGTAGATAGGGTTAGCTAGGTATGCGTGCTCCCCGGCGGCGTCGAAGACGGCGGCGATGGCGTCGGCGAGCTTGTTCTGGTCCTTCCCCTCCTTACCCCGTTCCGGCCTTTGCGCCGGGGAGGTCGTGAAGGTGCTCCGTCGGGCGCGTTCTTCCTGCCGCGCTTCTCCGGCCGGCCGAGGTGGCGAGGGGAGGAGCCGGTGGTTGTTCGTGTTCCGCTTTTGGTGGCGCTGGTGGTGGAGGTCTTCTTCTCCGGCGTTTCTGCTCCGGCCGGCCTCGGTGGCGAGGGGAGTGGAGGCTGGAGGTGGTCGGGGGCTGGCGGTGGTGGTCCTGGACGACGACGAGTCGGCTGGAGGTTGGGTGGTGTCGGGGTGCTGGCGCTGTGACCGTGCTCGTTCAGCGCGTTTCAGCTCCGTCGCGCGGCGGCGGACGGCTCCTGCGGTCATCTACAAGTTGTGGCAGCGTCTTCTCTCCGGCGGCTTGCGGTACGGCGACCTCGTCGGCGTCTAGGAAGCTTGGGGGGCGCGCTGGATCTGATTGCGTTTTTTTCGGTGGCTGAGGGTGCTTTGTGCACTTTTCCTAGGTTCTTTTATAATTTTGTGTTTTCTTCTGGACCTAGCTGTAAAAGTGTCGAGCCTCCTTAATTTATGACCAGATCCTTCCTCAAAAAAAAGTGGAGGAGAATAAATAGGCTCGATGATGTCATAGCCATCGGCTTTAGTAGAAGAGTCGCAAAAAGTAGTTGGGGAGGAGTGACTGTCAGTAAAAACTATTGTCGACTCACTGCTCCAGGGAAACTCTAGATTGGACGATGTCGGCGTATCAAGGGGCATTATTTTTGGGGCAGGTGCTGGATGGAAGAGGGAAGAGGTAGAGCGGTATCGGTGACGGCCATGACATGATGGACTCGCGCAGGACTGGGGCTTTGTCTGGCGCCGTGGTGGCATAAATGACAGGCCTAACAAGGTCAAGGCCTTGATACCTGTTCTAAAGATGTATCGGCGGAAGATGGTGGCGGCGGCATCTGGAGCGTGCACATGTTGTGCTCACCGAGAGTCTGCTAGACCGGTTTGTGCCATGTTGGGCCTTGGGTAATTCGGTTGAGATCTCCGATTTTAAATGATGGGCGCTGGTATGAGGTCTGGGTAGACGGCCCCAATCCTGTCCACCCCCTTCATTAAATTGGTAGGAGTTGCGACAGATGTTGTCGGGAAGGTGGTTTCGGACTTATTATGATGTATTTTCTTTGTAAAAATTAGTTAAATAATTAATAAAAAGGTTGTAGGCATTTGCATAGGTAAGGATAAAAAATGTATGTTGTCATGGACACGACACGAGACAAAAGGATCGATGGGGCCGTATCATGCGGCTCTACTGTGGACCTATATATACATCTGCTCCATGCTTAGGCATGCGTAATGAACATATTTTAAAAAGGACTTAGGGTGTGTTGGTTTGAGTTTTAGCTGCTTTCCTCGAAAATAAGCTGGACGGGATAGCTTTGTCTTAGGCTTTTACGGAAGCGCTTCGTTTTCCTTCACACGTGAAAAAGCATCTGGGAGAGGTTCCTCCGGTGTTCGCCGCTATCCAAGATTGTTCTGCAGGGGCGCTATGCACACCATTGCTTGCATCGCCAAGATGACGCCTTTCTCTGGGCGGACCAAATCCCGCCATCCACCTCTTTAGGATGATGCGTCGACGAGGAAAGTCAAGATGAAAATGTTCTTCTTGGAGGTGGCGGCATCGGTTGAGACACGGCCTTGCTGCTCAGTTTAGGATAGACTTTTCTTGTTGTTGTTGTTGTTGTTGTTGTTGTTGTGGGCTGTCTGCAGACTAACCGATGTGGTGTGACAGTGTTGTGTACTCAAACCTCTGTTTTCCATAGAAAAATAATGTACGCAATTGCGTACTCTCGAAAAAAATTAATCTCCCGAACAGGTACGTGCCATATGCCCATTTCGTTCTTCGGAATTACAAGGAAACTGCCACCCTGGGACCGAAACAGTTCGACCCAAATCTCCACCCCGCGTGCTCTGCCCCGAGCCCCCGACCTCGAACTGTTCGCGTCTCCTTCCTCGTATCGAGCCGCGGCCACCCCTTTCCCCGCCTTCCCCGCCGGCGACCGGCCCTCTCCACCGCAGGATCTTGACCCCGCCACGCCGGATCTCGTCGGCGTGCGAGTTACGGCGCCCTGCTGACTGCTACTCGTATCGAGAAGACCGGCCTACGTACATGTGCAGCGCATGGTGTACATGCATGCTCCCTGCTAGGAGCCGTGATGTGTTCTCTGTCGCCGCCCGTCAGTTACTACTTCGAGTGCAGGGATCGTAGATGGCAGCTAGCATACACACACGCCACGGAGCTGAATGGAGATAAGATCCATTTGACCATCGTACTACTTTATTTGTTTTATTGATTAGCAGCAGAGAAAATGTTGAATTAATATTTCAATGTTATTAATCGGTTTTGCGATATTTCAATGTTTGGAATAAAGGTGGGTGACGGAGAGAAGGAAAAAGAGAGCCTTTTTCAACGTGTACAACAATGCACAATTTCCGCGACTTAGGGTGCTTCAAACGATTTCATAAATTACCGTCAGACAACTATCTAGTTTGCCAAACACTATCTACACAACAGTTTTTCCTGCACAATAGCTTCCTCTCGACAGCAGCACAGCCAGCTACAGCCAGCCCACACAAACACACCCTTACTTAGGAGTAGCACGTAAACCCGAGTGTGGATATTTTGCACTAGTTGCACCCGCACCACATTATCGGATACTCCCACTTGAGAGTTTTAAAAATTGCAAATTAAATCATAGACATGGATTATCCACAAAATTTCATCCAAAAACATGACCATATGTGACATGTGAAAAAAAAGAGCTAAATGAATAGTATCATGTGCTATTCACATTTTATTTGTATTTTTTGTACAGGTCACGTGTGTTCATATTTTTGGATGAAAATTTGTGGGTGCATAATACATAACATAGTCTATGTATATAATTTATTTCACAATTTTTGAAAACTCCGAAATGGTGTATCCGATAATGTGGTGTGGACGCAACTAGTTGTAAATTGTAGTTTCCGGTAAACTGCTTAAAACATTCTCCGTGCTTGCCTCAAGGGATCTCTCACAGAGGACGAGAATGATCGGATTGGAAAGAGAGAAAAGAAGGCCCGTAAACCAGTGGCGGAGTCAGGATTCAAACTCTGTGATGTCAACCTTTACTGATGTAACAAAATTTTCTTTTGAGAACACAACGTATGTAGACTAGACAAATTAAATAGGCGCACAAAAGATTGAACTTTATTGCAACATAATCATGGTAGCACTTCTTTGCGATCATGCTTACCTTGATAGGTATGCATAATAGCATCGGTACTAATAAACTGGAATATATCAGTTTCAACGTAGGTAATGAGACAGTGATATAAGAAATCATCGCCTATTCTATTGCGCAAATCAGTCTTGATAATTTTCATTGCGGAAAATGCTCTCTCAACTGTTGTCGTCGCCACCGGCAGAATCAATGCTAGCTTCACCAGAAGAAATACTAGAGGAAAACTTGTATGCTTCTGTCGTGTCTCGATGCACGGACACCGGGAGTAGAGGATACCCCCTTTTAGGTTCGGCACGGGGCGCGAAGGAGGCTGAGAATCGTCTTCTCGGGCGGAGTCTAGATCAAGCTCTCCTCTCCACGATCAAAGCATGCAACCAAAGGGACACAAGGAGCTACCCAGGTTCAGGCCGCCCGGAGGCTAAAAGCCCTACTCCTGCATGTCTGGATTGATGGGTTCTTCATAGTGTGGCTTACAATGGAACCTCCCGGATGGGGTACCCGGAAGGGTTTTGGCTGGAGGTAGAAGAAGGACAGATCCTGACCCGGAGGAGATCACCTTCCCCTTTACCTTCGCAGCCCTAGTCTAGTCTTGCTCTGGTTGGACTTGTTCTCTGATCCGACATTTTCTCCTTTCTTCTCCTCCCCCTCTCCTTCGTGCCTTGGTCCTCCTTTTATAGGTTAAGGGGTTGCCACAGGGTCACGTGAGGGGCACGAGGGGCCTTCGGCGTGAAGGACCCTCCTTATCTAGTTCAGGGGGAGACGTGGCCTCTTCTCAGCCTAGCGTCTCCTTTGGGTTAGGTGGGAGCATCCTCCTTGGGGTGGACAGGGGCTGACACCACCACGGGTTGTGCTTCCTGCCCGCGCTACCTTCGCCTTGCTTCCCAAGTCTTCCGAGGTCATCCAGCGTGAGGTGGAGAGCTTATCCACAGTGACGTGGGGAAGTACCCGAGAGGGAGTCCGGCCTCCTGCCGGAAACTCGGGCTCTCGGGTCCTTCCTTGCCTTCGTGCTTGGTTCGGGGACCCGGCAGGCCCCCAGGACCGGAGCCCCTTTGTCGACTTAGGCCTTGCTTGTCCTGACGGTGAACCCGCCAGCTTGACTTGAGTCTTGGTCTTGTCCATCTTCATCTTGGGCCCACATGGGGTGGACCCACTTTGGCAGCACTAGGGAACCCCGTGTTCCACTGCTGCGACAGCTTCTTTGTCTCAACTAGTTTTCGGCAAAGATCACTAACTCCTTTCAGATTGGATAGTCTTGAATCATCACAACATTTTCAATAAAATTGTCAAGCTGGACGCTAAGCTCTTTCATCTTGAATCATCACTTTCAAAATCATCCGGATATAACTGAGCCATTGCCAATGCTTTGTCTTTTTCAAAATTAGAGAACGAATCAGAAGGATCCAAACAAGCCATTCCAACTCCCAAGTAGCAAGGTTGTGCTGCTCTCACTAAAGCGGTCATGCAGCTCATGACCCTTTGATAATAATTCATATTTGATATGCCATCAGTTTGAGATTTTCGCTTCGATATTAATCCCCGAGGAATATGCATAGCATTCATATCTGGAAGTTTAATATCATTTTTTAGGCAGAAATTGTTAACCTTCGTAAACATATCTTCCCAGCCTTCGTTTATCATTCCTTGTAGCCTTCTTTTTGTTGTACCAAGAAATGACACATCATTTACATGTCTTGATCTTTCCTTTGCAAAGCGAGGTTCAGATCATTAGTAATCCCTAGCATAACCTTCATCAAGTGTAGCATAAAAACAAAGTCAAATGTCTGAATACCATCTAGAACTCCTTTTGCTTTAATCATGTCAAGAGCTTTTCCGGAATTTTGTGCATTGTCATCAATAATTTCAATTACAGAGGGAAACATAACAATCATATTCATAAGAGAACTGAAATGGGAACCCATCGAGTATCGCTGGGCCTTTTAACTCCAAGTTCCTGATTCAAACCTCTCCCAATTTCAAGTTCACCATTCTGAAGTGCTTTCTCAATTTGATTGGTCTCCAACCATCATATGCTTTCTCCAGATGTGCCTAGGCCTGTTATATTTAGTATGCTAATCATGTTGTCACTAAAATAAAATAAAACCTTAGTGATGGAAATTCCCTACCATAAGCAACTTCATATCAAATAAATGTGCTGCAACCGCCATCATCGTCATTTTGTCTAGCTGCCATATGGATCTAGGATACTCGGTCCTATTTTGACAACTACAAAACCTCGTCGAGTTTAACATCCGATCTCTTGAATTTCCCGAACTATAATATCCATTGTATTCTCCATATATTATAGAAATCCAGGCAGGAGTAGGTTGTTATACCCTGCATTCATCGAGTCATGTGTATCGTCTTGTGACATGAGTTCTCCCATGAACAAACAGATTATGTGCTCTCGCGGGTCTTGAGGTCGTAGCATCTAGTGACCTGAGTGCTCCCATGACCAAAGAAATCATGTGCTCTTACAGGTACGCTTGTGAGATCGTAGTATCTGATGACGTGAGTGCTCCCACAACCAAACAAGTAATGTGCTCTTATGCGTACACTTGTGACGTTGTAGTATCTCGGCGATTTTATCCTTTGATAGTTGTAGCCACGTGGGGTCCTCGCATGATTAGATCGACTTTCCATCGGCTACAACGACATCAACGTCTACAACATGCGGAACTCATGAGATCTTAGACCGATTCGGAATCATTTAAAGAGGTCAACACCGATTAAGTACATATTAATGAACATTTATGCAACAATATATCATGATCAGAGAGATCTTAGACGGAATCATTTAAAATAGGACATGTCATATATTATCCATTCGTTGGGTATACTTAAACGCTGTGTTAACCACCAACAATACGAATTTAAAACTTTACATACTAGAACGTGTCTCTACACTATATATTCTCTTCTCCAGAAAACATATAAGCAAATAGTGAGCCATATAATTCGAAGTTATTTTGAAGCAACACAATTCCTTGTACCAATGGGTCGTGGTTTTGTTGCCATACCAAGCTTACTGTGGTTTTTATTCGCACCTTGCTACCATAGTTTGGTTGAACCAATAGATGGAGGTAGTAATCCATTGACGAATGAGAAGGTATGACTTGACGCATGAAACTCCTTTAACTTCTTTCACGATTCACGTTTTTCTATTTGTTGGAGCACTTCATAATGATTGTCATTTCAAAATTAGTTTATTGTATTTATTCTTCGTTGTGTTGAGATAATGATGACGTGACTCTAGAAAATGGCACCCAAATAGATAGTAGCGAGGCATCAGTTACACATGATTATTTACAACAAATATTTCATGAACATAGGAAGAGGGCTAATTCTAATTGGCCAAAATTAACTTTGTATTTTCCAGAATGTTACTCTCTTGGTACCCAAACCATTCCAGTTCGCCCGAGGAGCTAGATTTCAAGACGGTGAAGGCAACACTATTTCACATGTACTCTCTCTCTCTCTCTCTCTCTCTCTCTCTCTCTCACTCACACACACACACGTGTGCCCTTGATTTTTGAGGAAACATAGAAATAATATGTATGATTCCTTGGTGAATAATAGTGTAAATTTACATGCATTAATGCTTTCCTAACTCGCACTTCCTCTGGTTCCCTAAAGGTTGTCGCTTTGCTTGCAAGGTCTATAGAACAAAAGATTAACAAACAAACTACTTTTCATACGATACTTATAATGCTCAGCAGTATAACGTATTGCAAAGAACTTTAGTAACAAGCTTAAATGATTATCAAGTAGGTAATCCGAAATATGCAGAAATATATGCATAGTCAAAGTTTCAAAATTTTGACTTTATCTATGTATATTTTTTAGGGATATGGAGGGAATAATTGATGAAGATAAATTGTGGTATCACTTAAAAGCACATAAGGACCCACAGTCATATGTACTTTATTTTGTTTTTGAAATAAATTTGTCTCGAGAGGCATATGTATGTATTTAATCAAGAAAATAGCTATACCTAGCTAGTTAGGAGAAAATTGGGCGAAAACTAGATACAAATGCATATACCTACAAGATCACATGAACTGGTTTGGAGAAAATTGTGTACTATATATACATATATTTCCAGAATGTTTTGCTGATTTCAAGTAATTTTGTATACTAGTATGCAATGCGGCACACAGAGCCAGGAAAATACCATGGTCTTCGAGCTGAAATAAGTATATGGGGTTCACCAAATCAACAACCCTCTCAAGACTCTGGATCAGCCATACAGATATACTGTCAAGATGGAGGAAATTATAGTTTAATTGAAGTTGGATTTCATGTGAATCCTCTATCTCACCCATTCTAATAAACTAAAATGCCTTTTAAGAAACCGGTACATTACATTATGGTTTGACTTGCAGGTTTCACCCTCGTTGTACCACAATAGAGATGTCCACTTCTTTACATATTCGACCGTAAGTGTAAACCAAGCAATTTTATAAAATATGTAACATATAAATATCTTTGTACATCAATATAACAAATGTTTCCTTGTACCATTGTATTGTTCAGAAAGACACAAAATCAGCCGGATGCTACGACTTGCATTGCGCAGGATTTGTTCCCTCAAAAGGAGCAGCACTTGTGCCTGGCCAAGCAGTTGCTCCCACCTCAGTTTATGGGGAAGCTGACTACTATGTCCGGCTTAGCTTAAACGAGGTGCCCTCTTTGGTTCTTGTAGAGACTAATAGATCTCCAAGGAGAATTCATTTTATCACGTATATATATATATATATATATATATATATATATATATATATAGATGGCTAATAAACATGCATGCTTCTAACTTATGGAGGGCAACACTAAGGGGAGTATGTTCTATTGCGCGCATTCTTTACTACATTTTTTGGAAGTACATTAACATTAAGTACAGATAAAAGTTATATCATATATGGTTTCGTAAATCTACTCACCATCCTAGCAGATGTATGTACATAAGAAAACTCACTTGAAAAAAAGGACAACCATGGAAAAATCTCAGTACAAATCTTTGAGATAACAAATGTTGAGATTTGGCTCAAGGTTCTTGATCATGACATAATACCGGATGTATATTCCAAATACTCAATGAAAGAAATAAGTTATTAATTAGTTATCTAGTAATTAGATTAAAAACATTAAGCATCAGGGGAAGGAGAAAAATTAAATTTGGTTATGCATTAATTTTCTTAATTAGGTGTATGCTAAATATTACCCTATGGCTTGTTCTACTATAATGTTATGGAAGATAAGATTTCTCCTGGAAGATTTGTTGCTAACTATCTTTTTATTTACTAGAATTATCATTTATCGTATAACCCCTCGTTGATTCTATAGGATCCGAACTCTGGAGACTGGGTGGTGTACCGGCATGATTTAGACACCCCATCATTCTTGGGACATTTTCCAAAGAATCTTTGCCCCACAACAACACGCATACAAGCACTAATTGGGTTCGTGAATTACCTCAATACCACGTCGGGTCCTCCGATGGGTAGCGGTCACTTTCCTGATGACTACGAGGATTTAAAGAGATCGGCATACTTCAAGCATGTTAAGATATATGACTCCGAAGGTCACGCAAGGGACCCGATTACGACTGCCATGCATGAGTTAGTTGACAAGCCAGGCTGCTATAACGCAAGTGACTTCTTTTTGACTTTAAGAAGGGCTACATGTTTTTGTATGGTGGACCAGGTGGTTGTGTTGGTTGATAACAAAAAATATTGTCCTTGCTTCCTGTGATTCAATAAGTTATAAAACATGAACCTTGGTGGACAGAAATTGTTCCTTGTTTTATGTTTTCCATCGTGCTCCATTTGTATCGAGTCGGATTATCACAGTTTCATCTCAACTACACACATCCCATAATATAAGATGTTATTACAACAAAAATTATTTTGTAATATATTAGTTGCAATAATTGTTGAAGTGTATATGTTGATTGCACTAGCCCTTTCCATCAGTTCGGACTTTTGAGATAGTTGCAATAATTGTTGAAGTGTATATGTTAATTCCTTGTTTTTCACTTTTGAAGTGTATAGTTTGAGTCTTCGCAATTTAACCAAAAAATATTGTAGCTCCCTCTTTGTCCATGCATAGGCCTCTTGAGTCATACCCCTGAGACTCGCGCGGCGTCGCTTTGTTCCGGTTTGCACGTGTTGACTTTTCGTGTCACACGCGAGAGGGTGTGTTGAAGTGTATATATGAAATGTATTAGCCCTTTCCATCAGTTCAGACTTTTGGGTTAGTTGGTTAGTGCATGAGGCTTAATTTGTAATCACTCTATATTTGTTGTAATACCATTTTATATTTTGAGATGGAAGGAGTATTTCTAATCATTGGGTTTTGGCTATCAGTCTGCAACCGGTACCACTGGATAATTCAGCGATGACAATTATTTCTTATGTTGCCAACTGAAAAAAAGAGGGCAGGCATGGTGCAGCAAAAGAAAAACATTCTCGCCGATCGTGGTAGCGCGACATGTTAAGAGAAAACTGACCACGACTGTGTAAACAGGTTTCAAATCGAGGGCTGGTGCGCCGATGTACTCACGCCAGCATCCCCGTTTACTCTTCTCTTCCACAGGGCACTTGTCTTTGTACTGTCTTTTTACGGCATCAATTCACGTAGGAAGTGAACTGAGTACATGATTTTCCTGCAAAACCTCCAAGACTCCAAGTTGTAAACAAACAAGATTATTCATACTACGAAAAGATCACCGGAGGGACGAGCTGACAAGACATCTGCTTCATGATCAGGCATGTAAAGTAAAACCGTGGATCGTCTCACCACGGAAATGAGAGAAACATGGTCGGTCGATCGATGATCGCCATGCACATGCCACTGCCACTACGGCCCTAGCCACCACCATACGGCGGCTGGCTACCGTCTCGATCACCTGTTTCGTTTGCACGACCAATGTCGAGCTCTTCCACTTATCAACAGCGTTCCATCACGGGATTTCAGGTCAGCATGCATGAAGCTCGTTGCCCGGCTTCAGAAAATCCCAATGCAACTGAATTCTTCTCGCTTGGGATCCTGAATCCTAGGGATTTCCCGTGCTACACACATGGCAATGGCATGATGCGGCTGAAGTGTGAATGTTCTCCTAAAATCCTTGGTACTCGTGATTCCTGGTCGGGTTGGTCGTTAGCGGCCCATACTGGATCTGATGATACTAAGAGTAGCGCTCACTGTTGGTGAGTATGACGGTCAAGTGATGGAGGGCCATCAGTCAGCTCATCATTCCCTTTCCCCTCTCTTTACCACTCAGCTCCGGTGACCACTCAAAAAATGAAAATCCTCGGGGCACCATCTCTTTTCACCTTGAGGGGTCTCCAACCATCTCTGGATATGTCTAGGCACTGTCAAATAGTTCAAACATATGGTTAGTCCGCTAATTATGTTGTCATTAACACAAAAAACCCTTAGTGATGGCAATGCCCTATCAAAAGCAACTTCAGATCAACAAAATGTAATGCATCCGTCACCGTTGTCATCTTAGTCTGGCAGCCATATGGATCTAGGATACTTTGTCCTATTTCGACCAGTACAAATCCTCATCGAGTTTAACATCATATCTCTTCAATTTCCCACACTTTAATCCCCATTACATTCTCTATATATAATACAAAGGAATGCAGTAGTAGGTTGTTACCCGCAAAGGGGGTCCGAACAAGCATTAATCGAGTCCCGCGTAGCATCTTGTGACATCTTGTGACATGTGTTCACCCATGAACAAACAAATTATTACCCTTGAGGTTGTAGCATCTGGTGACCTGAGTGCTCCCATGAACAAAGAAATCATGTGCTCTTACATGTAAGCTTGTCCGGTCGTAGCATCTGGTGACGTCAGTGCTACAACGACCAAACAAATTATGTGCTCTTACGGGTACACTTGTGAGGTTGTAGGCTCTCGACGATTTTATCCTTTGATGGTTGGAGTCACTGTGGGGTCCTCATGTGATAAGATCGACGCTACCACGGCGACATAACGTCAAAATCTACAACATGTGGAACTCATGAGATCTTATGATGAAATTGAAGAGGTCTCTTCGAGGTGATCGAAATAAGGAGAAGTGACGTAATAGATCAGTATGGCTTATGGATGAAATTGACAATGATGGCGGTCTGGCACTTCAGTTGATCTTGAATGGCTTAGTTCATCACGAGGGCAAGGAGTTCGATCATGTCACCTTCCATCTGTGTGAGAGTCCTAGTATGTCACGAATGAGAGTCAAGCGCGTATACGAGGGGTCTTCTCACTTCCTTTCTTCCTATTCAAGTATTTAATTATGAAACTGTAGCCTTCCATCGCAGGGTCCTGACGGAGCCTTAGACTAGTCACAATGGGGAGTATCATATACTAGTATCATGCATATGATACTAGTCTATGTTACTACCTCCACAATGGATAGTAACATATGTGTGGTATCATATAATACAACATTAATTAGGTTGTAGACTCATATTGCATTGGAATGCGTTATGTTACGGTATCTATCTATGATACCACTATCATCTCTCTCATCATTAATTGCAGTGCCATGTCAGTTTTTCGCCAACATGGCATGCATGATACCACCTATGATACCACCATTGTGGCTAGTCTTATGGATTGTTCACAACTTAGTCCATGCAGACCCACGTGGCAAACACACCGGAGAGAGTGTCGGGGTAGGATAATATTTATCTGCCGACAAAAAGGGTGTGCACTATATTGCAGATGTTAATGACTAGAAAACATGAAAATGGTGATTTTTTGTGGTCTCCCTGTAACCTTTAAAAAAATCCATATATATGTTGAACAGTCCATCATGTATATGTAAAGTGGCCATCGAGCGACATCTAGCAATAGTGTTTATAATTCTTTTAGTTGGCTGTACATTGAAAATGTAAAATAATGGCTTATTAAAAATGAAATCAGGGAGACCGAAGTCTTAGACGGATTGGGACTTTTCTCAACTAGATTATCAGATCTCGATCATGGGGAACTCAAACCCAATCTGGACAACTTGAGTATGGAATCATTTAAACGGGGACAACACAGATTAAGTACATATTAATTAACATTTATGGAATAATTAATATTTATCCATATCCAAAAGAGGATATGTCATAAATTATCCATGCGTTGGTTATAGTTAAATGTCGAGTTAACCATCAACAATATGAATTTAAAACTTCCCATATTAGAACGTCTCTCTACTCTATATATTCTCTTCTCTATATGACATATAAGCCAACCGGAAGACATGCAGTTCTAAGTTCCTTTGAAGCAACACACTTCCTTGTACCAATGGGTAGTGGTTTTTCTCTCGTATCAATCTTATTGTGGTTTTTATTCGCACCTTGCTACCATAGTTTGGTTGAACCAATAGATGGTGGAAGTAATCCATTAATAAATGACAAGGTATGACTCGACGCATGAAACTCCTTCAACTTCTTTCCTTATCCACCTTTGTGTATTTGCGGCAGCACTTCATAATGATTGTCATTACAAAATTAGGATCTGGTATTTATTCTTCGCTATCTTGAGATAACGATGACGTGAATGAAAAACATGACACTGAAATATATAGTAGGGGCATCGGTTACATATGATTATTTAGTTGTGACAATTCATTTGTATACATTTCCATTTTTTTTAATTAGAGCAGTTGATGTTAAAAAAAACAAATCTTTCCTGAACACGGGAAGAAACTAATTTTAATTAGCCAAAATTAACTTTGTGTTTGCAGAACGCTACTCTCTTAGTACCTAAACGTTTTTGGCTCGCCCAAGGAGCCGGATTTCAAGGCGGTCAAGACAACACTATTTCGCATGTATGCCCCCCCCCCCCCACACACACACACACTCATGCGCCTAGATATACAAGAAAAACGCAAACCATATGTATAAGTTCTTGATAAATAGTAGTGTAAATTTTCATTCATTAATGACTTGCCTAACTTGTCTTCCTTTGGTTTCCTAAAGGTTGCGTTTTACATGCAAGGTATATAGAACAAAATTTTGACAAAAGCTCCTTTTGAGAGGATACTTACAATGCTAAACAAAATAACGTATTGTGAAAGAAATTTACTAACAACTTTATGCATATGATTATCAGGTAGGTAATCCAAAAAGGTTTAGATATATGCATAATCAAAGTTTCAAATTGTTGACTTTACCTATGTCTGAAACGAAATATTTCGGGACACCGAGGGAATAATTTGTCAAGCTAAATTGTGGTGTCACAAGAAGCACATAAGGGCCACTACTGTTTGTACTTTTTTTATTGAAACAAAATTTCTCAATAGGCATAGGTATGTATTTAATCAAGAAGTATAGATATACCTAGCTAGTTAGGAGAAAATCTGACGAAAACTAGATACAAAATGCATATACCTACAAAATCACATGACTAGTTAGGAGAAAATTGTGCATTGTATATACATATATGTCCGGAATGTTTTGCTGATTTGAACTAATTTCGTGTCACTAGTATGCAATGTGGCACACTGAGCCAGGAAATCACCACGGTCTTCGAGCCGAAATGAGTATATGGGGTTCACCAAATCAGCAATCCTCTCAAGACTCTGGATCAGCCATACAGATATATTGTCAAGATGGAGGACATTATAGTTTAATTGAAGTTGGATTTCATGTGAATCCTCGATCTCACCCATTCAAAAACTAAAATGCCTTTTTAAGAAACCGGTACATTACATTATGGTTGGACTTGCAGGTTTCCCCCTCATTGTACCACAATAGAGATGTTCGCTTCTTTACATATTCGACGGTAAGTGTAAACTAAACAATTTTATAAGATGTGTAACATTGAGATCTCTTTGTACATCAACACAACAAATGTTATCTTATACCATTGTTCAGAAAGACACAAAGTCAGCGGGATGCTACAACTTGCATTGCGCGGGATTTGTTCCCGCAAAAGGAGCAGCACTCGTGCTTGGCCAAGCAGTTGCTCCCCCCTCAATTTATGGCGAAGCTGACCACTATGTCCGGCTTAGCTTAAACGAGGTGCCCCCTTTTGATCTTGTAGAGACTAATACATCTCAAAAGAGATTGCATTTTATCATATATATATGTCAAAAGAGATTGCAGATGTATGTACATAAGAAAACTTACTTGAAAAAATGGACAACCATCGAAAACTCACAGTAGAGAATTCGAGATAACAAAGGTTGAGATTTGTCTCAATGTTCTTGATCATGACATGCTCAATGAAAGGAACAAGTTAATAATTAGTCATCCAATATTCCTTCAAAAAATAGTTATCTTGTAATTTGATTGCAAACATTAAGCATTAGGGAAAAATGAAATGAAATTTGGTTATGTGTTAAGTTTCTTAATTAGTTGGTTTCTAAATATTACCCTATGGCATGTTCCAATTTAAAGCTATGGAAGAGAAGATTGCTCACCAATAATTTGGTGATGACTTATCATTGATGACCATAACCCCTCATTCATTATGTATATAGGATCCGAACTCTGGAGACTGGATGGTGTATTGGCATGATTTAGACACCCCATCATTCTTGGGGCATTTTCCAAAGCAGCTTTGCCCCACAACATCACGCATACAAGCACTAACTGGGTTTGTCAATTACCTCAAGACCACATCGGGTCCTCCAATGGGTAGCGGTCACTTTCCTGACAATGAGGATGTAAAGAGATCGGCCTATTTCAAGCATGTTAAGATGTACGACTCCAAAGGTCATGCATGGGACCCGATTACGACTTCCATGTTTGATTTAGTTGACAAGTCAGACTGCTATAGGGCAACTGACTTCCTTTTGGACTTTAAGAAAGGCTACACCTTTTACTATGGTGGACCAGGTGGTTGTGTTGGTTGATAATAGAAGTTTTGTCCTTGCTTCTTGTGATTCAATAAATTATAAAACATGACCCTTGGTGGACGTAAATTGTTCCTTGTTTTATATTTTCCATCGTGCCCGATTTGTATCAAGTCGGATTATCATTGTTTCATCTCAAGTACGACCTCCCCCCCCAAACACACTTCCCATAATATAAGATGCTAGTACAACAAACATATTTTAATTAATGTAATATCATCTTATAATAACCCTATGCTTGTTGCAATAACATTTTATATTTCGAGATGGAGGGAGTATTTCTTATCATTGGGTTTTGGCTACCAATCAGTACCACTGGATAATTTAGTGATGACAATTATTTCTTTTGTGGCAGATCGTCGTACCGCTACGTGTAAGAACAAAACTTACCACGATTGTGTAAACAAGTTTGAAATGGAAGGCTGTTGCACCGGTGGCAACGTGGTTAAGCTAGATTCGGTAAAAAAATCGAGGCACAGGGGATGGTTGGTTCGTGTTGGCCACTAGTGTCTGCCTTACTGGATTGATGGCTGCTTCAGTTTATGGCAAAATTGACGCAACTGGCCATTTTCTGATTTTTTTTAGCACAAAATGAAGAAGATCGACAAAATATTCACACTCCGACCCTTTTTTGCACGGCGACCCGGGCTAGAGTGCCATGCTACATTGCACGATGTCCCAGGCTAGGGCACCATGTATTGTAGCATGGCGCCCGGCCTGACGCCCCAAGGCCGGGTGCCATGAAAAAGGGTTAGGTCGTGATTTTTTTTTGGATACGGTTTATTTTGTGTTAAAGTTTCAGAAAAGTGTCAAATTTATCCATTTTGCCCCAGTTTAATAATGCGAGTGCGTGTATGTACAGCAAACACTATCGCCCTGGACCCACGCCGGCATCTGTCTTTGTAATGTCTTTACGGCATCAATGCACGTAGGAAGTGAGCTGAGTACATGATTTTCCTGCAAAACCTTCAAGTTGTAAAGTTGTAAACAGACAAGATTATTCATACCAGGAAAAGATCACCGGAGGCACGAACTGACAAGACGATCGACTAATCAGAGTAGAGTAGACACTCGTGAGTCGTGAGTGCGACTAGGTGCAAATGCGGGGAATAAATAGGCTCGAGTCTATGATGTTGTACAGTATAGTACTCCCTCATTTCTAAATATAACATGTTTTAGCATTTGTCCATATTCATATGTATATAAATTTATCTAGACATATTTTAGTGTGTATGTCTATACAAAATGTGTAACACATAAAACATCTTATATTGTGAAACGAAGGGAGTAGACTAGTAGTAGAACAAGGATCGACGGAGTATCATGCATGCAGCTCCGAAGTGGACCTATATTGCATCTGCTTCATGATCTGCAACAGGCATGCCTTGTTTTATTTACTCGCTTCGTCCGGAAATAGATGACTTGGGTTTATCTAAATATGAAAGACATGTTTTAGTGTGTACATACATTCGAATTTAGACAAAACTAATACATCTATTTCGGGACGGAGGGAGTACATGTTTTCTTAGAAAGAACTTACTACGGAGTACTATAACCGCATATAATGAACATTCTCCGTGCTTGCCTTTAGGGGGCTCTTAGAGAGAATGGGATTGATCGCATTGTAAAGAGAGAAAACAAGGCGTGTAAAAGCATGGATTGTCTCACTGCGGAAAAGAGAAATATGGTCGGTGGATCGATCATCGACATGCACATGCCACTGCCGCTTAGGGCCCTAGCCATCACCTGTTTCGTTTACATTGACGAATGTCGAGCTCTTCCACTTATCTTGCACCGCCACTGATTAACTAACTTACCAACAGCGTTCCATCATGGGATTTCAGTTCAAGATGCATGCAGCTCGTTGCCCGGCTTCAGAAATCCCAATGTAACTGATTCTTCTCGCTTGGGACCCTGAATCCCGGGGATTTCCCGTGCTACACACATGGCAATTGCATGGAGCGGCTGAAGCGTGAATGTTCTCCTGAAATCCTTGGTACTCGTGATTCCTAGTCGGGTTGGTCGTTAGCGGCCCATACTGGATCTGATGATTACTACGAGTAGCACTGTTGGTGAGTATGACGGTCAAGGGATGGAGGGCCATTAGTCGGCTCATCATTCCCTTTCCCCTTCTTTACCACTCAGCTCAGGTGACCACATGCAGGCAGATGCAGACGCAGACGCATCAGCTCTTCCTTTCACGAGGGCTGAGCTGGCTGTGGTCAAAGGTAGAAAGGAGAGCCGTCAACGGCCAACATTTGCGTGTTAACATTTGCGTAGTCAGCAGCAGCTGATTAATTAAGCTCCTAGTACCAACATTTGCGTGTTAACCGAGCTCTGTCGACGTGATCATGACAAAGGAGAGCCGTCAACGGCCACAGGGCGAAGGAGTAGTACGCATTCCGATGGCAAAGGTGGCCGAGGTCCAAGGAGATGCTGGCAGTGGGTTTGAGTGCGTCAGGTGGTGAACAGCTAGCTGAAGCCAAACACTGGAGCTGACTGGTAGTACGGCTGTGATGGGAGTCAGGTTTCCAAGGCAGACAGCGTCGCGTCCCATGCTCCCATTGCATCGGATCCGCTTCGGCTGCTGCTGCTTTTCTTGCTCTCTTGGCAACTCGCAGCGAATAACGATGCCGCTGGGATCTGCGCGGGCACACTAATCTGCACTACTTCTACTAGCTTGCTTCAAGTTAATCTTGGCTAGATGCCATCGCTCACTGGCATACTGGTGTGTGTTCAGGAGTACACCATATGGGAATTGCCATAGAGAAGTGGGGTGCCATTCAAAATTTTAAAGATGAACAAAAATTAAAGATAAACTTCTGAGCGAGACTTAGCATTTGGGTCTCTTTTTTTCCCGTAACATTAGGATGATTTTTTCCCGGTGGCAGCCGGCAGAATCGGCAGCGGCCATCGCGAGCTGCGTCTTGTGCGTCAACCGGGACGAAGGTGCGGGCTGCTTGCACGTTTCCTGCACACAACGTTGGTTTCTGTTAGCGTCAACTTATATTCAGAGAGACTGTCCCCAGTGTTTCCAAGCACCACCCCTAGGATTCACCAGCATCAGTTTCAAGGGTAAAGTGATGGACTGGTAAATTCAGAAGGTACATTCTACTGTGAAACTTCAGATACACAACAGAAACAAAATAATGATGCTGCTTCGGCAAACTTACCTGTACAACCTGCACTCCGTAGCTGGAGCGTATATCATAACACTCGTCATTTCCAACTCCTTTCGCTGAAGGGCCAGCTATGCAGAAGCTTTGCTCAGGTCTTCAAAATCAAAAAACATGAAAATCTATTATATTACAGGTGGTGAAGGGGAAACAATGCAGAACCTGGCCTGGTCCCAGTAGCGTATCTTCAAATCTGTTCCTCCAGTCAACAGATCTCCCCCTGGCAAAGGAAGCAAGCAACGGATGCCTGAAAGGCGTGGAGGCGGATCAGCCAATTCCTCAATTCTGTATTTGTAGCTTCCTGCTCGCCTCACGTCTTTGGTGTTTGTCTTGGTAAGAGGCCTTGATGGTGTCTTCGGCGTAACAGCCTCATTCTCGGTGCTTGCTGTCCTAAACATCTGTAGAGTGTGTTCAATGTTTCAGATACTGACCATAATCTTTCAAAGGTGTTCAACACTTGTACAAAATGATATAAAGCTATGATTGCGCTGAAAAGAGAGCATGCATTCCACATTCTAAAACATGCGAAGTAGCATCAGGAGCTTCTAAAATCTAAATGGAATAGTCTTCATTTACAAGGGTGTGGCATCAGTGATGTCTCAAAGTCGAGTAAATGAGATGTGCTAACAAGAGAATACTACAAGAAAGCTATTTAATTACCTGGTGGCAGCTACCATTCTCGGCATTCCACAAGGAAACTTCATTGCAGCCTGCGGCAACAAAAACCAGTGGTCTTCCAGCAGAAGATATTGAGTTGTGTGGTGGTATAAGCAAGCATAATTTCTCTATAGGGCTTACTGTGGAATAGTTCCATGAGTTAACAGGCAGCAAAAACCTATGGTCCCACAGTGTAAGAGCACCTCTTGAAGACCCTGAGATGAACCAATTTTCACACTGGCCCATCACAAGTGCCGAGATATAGCCCTCCTCCGGTGAGGACTTGTATGACCAAGATTCTGAATTGGTCCTTGTATCCCATTTATGGATGTCACAATGTTCAGTGCTGAACAGGATGGTTGGGCTAAAGCTGTCCGATGAACAATTTGCAACACTGAGAACTGCACCTTCTTTCAGGTCTTTCCTTTTTACATTAACAATGCCAGAGTACCTCTCTGCAACACTCCCAACACTACGTGCGCAGTCAACGGAAAACAAGTGCAATGCGCCATCGCTAGCACCAACAACAACCTGTGAGCTGCCACAAAGCATCGTTGTACATAGAGCTCGTCTACTACCCAGGCTATAGGTTAATCTTGATCTGAAGGCAATGTCCTTTTCCAACTTTCTTGTATCCCATATATTGACACTTGAGTCATCTGAAGCCGTCACAAAAAAGGCATTGTCATCTGACACCGCAATATCATTGACAGACAAACGATGTTCCTGGAGATGTGCCACTAGAACTCCACGAGGCTTCCAACCTGTCTCCAGAGCCACTACTGATCTGGTGAAGGAGGGCGATAGTGCAGTCTCAGAGTTGGAAACGCCATCACCTGACGCAGAGGAGCTGCTCTTCATTGAGTCACTGATGCTTAAATCACCATGCCTGCTACTGAAATGATTCTCTCTAGTCTGGAGGCCTTGAACTGAACTTGATAAGCCTGGATGCCGGTTCGATTCCCAGGGCATGTATATTTCTCCTAAACCACGCTTATCAGTAGTAACAGAATATGATGGTATTCCCTTAGACAATCCATCATAAAATGAACTACTCCCAGCAGATGCATGTGTCGCATTGCCATAATATAACGATCTGTCCGAAGAAATTGAATCTTTGATGTCCAAAGGCACATTACCGGACAAATTAGATGTTCTCAACCTTACAGCATCTTCAAGAGCGGCCGAGGGCCCACTTTGTGTTGTAGCAGTATGTCTTCCACCATGTACTGTATGCTCCTTTTTAGCATCACCCTTCAGTAAAATGTCTCCAGTGTCCTTGGCAACCTCTAAAGCTTGGTATAAGACTGATTTCGAAACTGGAGGCTTAAGACATGCAAGAAGAGCAGTTTCAGACAATGAAGGTGGCTCTCTGTGTAGATATTGCCTTAGATGTGGAGAAAGATACACATAAGTATCTACAGGTCCTAAGCTCTCACTACAGGCAGCAATAAGTCTTACAGCAGACCGTTTAACCCATTGAATTGGATGACATAGTAGGGGAAGGGCCTTTCCAAACAAGCCAACAATTACCCTTTTCCTCAAATAACCGCTTTCGCACATCATGGTTAAGCAATCAAGTACGTTTACAACCACAGCCTCCATATCATCACTTAGTGCCTGCTACATTGTACATAAAGTAAGGTGAAGAGAGGGTAATACCAGAGGACGGCCACCAGCTCCTTGCCGGTGCTAATTGTAGTGATTGGGCATTGTTTGGCACCTGGAGAACATTCCAATACAGATGCAAGTGCTGTTCCAACAGAAAATATCAACATCTTGAGTTCGTAGCATAAAACCCCAAATATCAGTTCAGTTCACACACTATATAGACACCAAAACCACATGCATGACTCTAAATGGAGTATATATATCAGTACTATCGAAAAATGATTGTCTATGTGTAAATAAGTCAACTTAGAGTGCAATTAATAAGTCATCAATCAATTATGATTGTACACAGCATGGCTAATATACAGATTTAGGCTGCAACTCACATATGAAATGAGCGAAACGTACATATTATGAGAACAGCAAGTAGAAACATAATCGAACAGGGCGACCATACCGTAATTGATACTGTGATCTTCGAAGTTTCCTAAGCAGTGCTCTAAGCCATCCATAAAGTTCCCTATTGCATGTAACCTCAATGCAGGTGTTCAAGAAACTCTTGCTTATTTGAGAGTATCCATCTAAGCCCTACAACAAAGAATGGCAACTTAAGGAACTAATGATAAATAAAGCTTCCAGCTGAGTCATATTCGAGAAATGGATATTTACACCATTCAAGAAAGAATGTAAGATCCCTTACCTGATCAAACTGAAAACTTCTGAGAGTGATTGCCTCTTCAACATCCTGTTTGTCTACATGTGTTAATTGACAGCCTCTTTTTTGTACTTAGCTGCATGATGATACACACGTTTTGCAGCGGCCTCCTGTCCATGGCAGCGACCGGGATATATTGATCGTCGAGGACACGTTTTGCTGAGGATACACACGTTTGCTCTAGTTCGACTATGATTCACGTACGTTGAATATTGGGCCGCCTATAATAAAGTGGGATCGCTTAACCAACAAACTCAGCCTGCAAACACTTCGGGCCCATGTCGTATTCCCAAATACTTGTCCAGGCTATTACCAGCAACGTGAGGCGCGCCATGGCTTGCATATCGTATGAAAATCGGGACAACTCGTCACGGGAGGCGCGCCATGGCTTGCATACAAACGTGGAGGTCGGACCATAGTGAGATGGAAAATAGGAGATGGATTAGAGGGATACGATAGCGATTGATTCGTGTGCAAGAGATTACTAGCCAGCCTTCCCCATGGCACCGGAGGAAGAAGGGATCCAGTGATGTGGGAAGAGAGGCGGGGGAGTGCCATCCTAGCTAGCATGTCATTTACCTCTTACACTACTTTCCCATAAAAACAAATGCAAACCGCACAAGGTAAAGTAGTACACTACTACGCATTTAACAGTAAGGTACATCAAAGTACTTTGGTAGATGCCAAGAGGATGACACATCGTATATAACAGTACAATGTACTGTATGGATTCAAGTATTCAACACCAAAGTACATGATAGTAAAGCCATTAAAGTTCGCCACACAGGTAATTATCCATCAGGTATCCTTCAAACTACAAACTCATGCTCATACAATTGATGTTCTGTGTTTCTCTGATTTGTTTTCGTGTCTGCTAGCTGCATCTTTGAAATAGAATTAACTAATTTCCATTATTGCGATTCCCTTCTCACCTGTGATGACAAGGCTGCAAACAAACGATGATATAGTAAGAAGTTTTGAACTTTCAAAAATAGCTCTCTGATATATAGCATACAAAAGAGGAAAGACCAAACAAAACATGTGAACTATGAGTTTTTTTTTCCTCAATTGCACAGCTAGATGTTTATAATGCCCGCCAAGGATATATATTCTGCCACTTCACTTTACAATTTTTGCTGATGCACTACGATAACTTCCGTATCTATCTTTTCTTGGGTATAGTTGGAATTTGGTTGTCTCAGTCAACCAATTTTTTTTCCATGAATTCAGCAGGTATTGTCTACAAAGTATATTTTATTATTTTGTAAAGTTGTAGGCTACGTTTCTCTAATGCATATGTTTTCTTCGTATGTGTCGAGAATAATGTGAAAAGAAGTAAAAGGCTCTAGGCTAGAAGATTTATTTGAAAAGGATAAGCTTTAGGCCTCCGCATATATAGGTTGACACACACATTCATATATTACTTACGAAGCAGATTTTCTACCATGGGTGGTAGCTGCGCATAGGATGCGGACCGTTGGATTTGCATCCTATCTACTCCCTTGATGAAACCTGACAAGGAGAACCGTTGATGCATGTGAGTTCTCAAATATGCATGGCTCCATGTGGAAAGTTGAGTCAATTATAGATGTGACACACACTAGTAATCTTGCTTTCACCATGAAATTCTCAAATAGATCTACTAAACCTAAATCCATCAAGCTAGCTCCTAAATTAACAGAATCATAAAAAAAAACTAATCCATCGGTTGGAAGAAGCAAGAAATTTAACTTCAAATCCATGTGCCTTATCACACAACAAAACCCCACAATCTAGCAGCGTGCCCCTCGGGCTGGAGATGCGCACGGCTAGCGACGCACTCCAGAAGCTCCAGCTAGGGCAAGCCGCATAGCCGCCAGCCTTTCCACTACCGGCCGCCGTTGCGCATCCACAGCAACACCACCGGCAGAGCCGGTCGTCGGTCCCAGATCTAGCGAGAAGAGCCCCACGGGCCACTCGCCCGCCGCCACCGCGCCTCCATAACCCCCCCCCCCCCCCCCCCCCCCCCCGTCCGAGCTCACACACCCCCTTCTTCCAGCCGGCGTCGCCCCTCTCTTGACATGTATCCCGCTCGTCTGGCCACGGAGTTCCGCTGCGGCATGGAAATTGACCGGATGGAATACGTGCTCTGGTCACCAAGCCCGACCCCTCTACGCCAGTCGGGTCCGCGTTCACCGTAGCGCGGAGGACCGGCGATGTGCCCTGACCAGGCACCCCGCCGCATGGTACCCCTCCTCCTTTGTTGGGCACAACCCAATTGTTTTGCACGGCGTGCAGTGTCAATGACGACGATGGCCGGGGCAAGGTGGGGAACGGGCGGTGGTGGGAATCGCCAGATCGGCATTTGTTAGGAAAGGAACGAGAGACTTGTTTGTTACTAAGGTATTTTAGAGAATTGTTGAGGATAATCTTCTAGCGGATTGAGTGAAACCCCAAACTTCACCCAATTCTATCGGGGATTGGGTATCCAACCAACTAGGTAGGGGTAATGTTTTGGTTATTGTCTCACCCAATTCTATCGGGGATTGGGTATCCAACCAACTAGGTAGGGGTAATGTTTTCGTTATTGAGAAAATGCACTAGAGTTTGGTGATTTATGGGTAAATGTGGGGATGAAATATGTCCAATACATTAAAAACAAAGGATGTTTTGGGATATATAGCGATTTAGAGGTTTCCCACCAAAATCTAAAAATACTATAGAAACAAGCATAGTGGTTGTTTTGGCGGTGCCTCCGAAAAGCTGGGTAATGTGGTAGGCCGCAATCTTTGGTCGCACTTGTGATAGAGTAGTTGACGTTGTAGGTATACGACCATGGTATCGATGTGGAAGCTAAAGCTGTGGTTACGAATATTGACTTTGTTTTGTAGGACTTGGGCTCTTTGTTGCTTGGGTGTCAAAGCCGTTCAGCCTATAGACCAATAAGTGTCCGCACACTGAAAGACATGATTCAACTTCAGTGGCTTGGAGGTATAAAGTCTAACTGTGACTTTGTTGTCATCTCATCCCTAATCCAATTGATAGAAAAGAGTGAACATTTTCAGCCTAACATTTTATATATTCTTTATTAACAAACTGTATGTCCAAATGCCACGAAATTTTCTGAGAATGCATAGTAAAGTACGTGCGGTTTACTAATTTTTCTCAGAATGCATAGTAAAGTGAGTGGAGACACTGTCGGAACAATTAGCAGCTAAAGACACAAGGTTATAAATTAACTGAAGTTTGACCAAACAAACAAGTGTCACTCGAATGGGGCGTGCACACCCACACCCCTGACTAACAGATCAATTCATCGTAACTAACAAAGTGGTAAACAAAAGATTTTAAGTCATTTTTTATTAGATCTTGTTCGTTTGTGCTCGTCGTATGGTAGATACCGTCACTATTAGGAAATAGGCTTTCTGTGAAACACATTCCATGGCGCACCAAATAGCCATGCGCCACAAAAAATATTTCTGTGGCGCATAGTTTTGCATCCGCCACAGAATTTCGAAATTCTGTGGCGCATGAAAGACACATGCGCCACAGAAAGGGACATTCTGTGGCGCATGGGTAAAGTGTGTCACAGAAAGTTACATTTATGTGGCGCATGTGGAACATGCGCCACAGAAAACATATTTATGTGGCGCATATACCACACGCGCGACATAAATGGTACTTTCTGTGGCGCATGGGGTCCCATGTGGCACAGAATTGTGAGAACTCATATCCCCTGTGGATGGCCTTTTCAGTTTTGCAAACAAGAACGGAAAATGATAAAAAAAATCAATAATAAAATCCTTTGAGATATAGTTAGGTTTTAGTATCTAGTTGGTATAGAAATTTTGAAACATGGATTTTGACCTTTTTTGCAAAAAACTGAAAAACAAAACGTAAAACGATTTTTTTCATGTAGGATACAACATCCAAATGCCGACCTCTACAGGAACGTGAGCTTCACAATAAAAGAAAAAATCTAGATTATCAGAATTATGGAAAATTCAGAAATTTCGTGCAAAAGCATGCATTCTTAGGAGTAAATTTAATTCCAAAGAAGCTATTTAATACATATCTTTCTCGAGAAAGTGTGTAGCTACATGGAGTATTAGCCATATGTGGATGTCTGATTTTCATAAATATTTGTCAAAACTTCTAAACACGCTACTCGATTTTTCCCAAAAATGAGACTACCAATCAATGAGCTTAAGAGCACAATATTTAGTCCAGGAAAACCTCACATACTAACAAACAAGCTTGAAAATAAAAAGATACATTGTAAACTACAAAAATGCCAAGAATTATTATTGTTATTACCTTCTTGTGTGCTTGATGTAGGCAATATCCATAATAAATCCCAGTTTAAAGTCAACCATATTCTGGTATCTGCAGAATTGTAAAGCATGTGTTATTTGCAATAATTTTTCATCACTTAGCCTAAATGCAAGAGATTTTTCGTCCAGCTCCCGCTACAGATGCGGCAACTTTGATTCGCGAGCCGTCTGTCGCTAATGCTCCCCGCAAACCAAAGCTGTCAGCATGGCCAAGAAAGTCGCACGTGCTAAAGATCTTGCGCCGCTTTTCTACACAAAGTCGAAACGATTGATCTCGTTGGGAGAATAGATTCGCCGCTGCTGCCGCACGGGCGTTGACCGGCGACCGGCGACGCTCCTGGCAGCGGCTGGAGAGGAAGGCTAACACGGAGAAAGGCTGGAGGTGGCCGGCGAGGAAGCTCCGGTGCGGGCTTTTTAAGTTTTTTTTTCTTAAGTGCAATTTTACATCTTTGCTTGCATGTTATTTCTGTGATACTTCCACACTGAAATTTAGTTCTGAACAATGCGGTAGATATATAAAATATTGTAAGACACAATTTTCTACATTATCTACGCGGGGCCGCCCATCATGTGACCCGAGAGGTGAGGGGAACAGAATATCCTTGAATAAGGATTATACATCTGAAGTGTTGGATCTCCGAATACACCTCAACGAAAAAGATGGCGCCGTAGGGAGAATTAAGAGGCAGGTTCATGTGATGGATATTTTTTTCAAGATCTTAGGTTACCTGTGTTTAGTGGAGTTGCAGAAAGAAACAATCTGGTCATGCGAAATTGTAACCAAAATTGGATGTCTTGGAAGGCAGTCGAAGACAGCAACACCATTGTTTACTTGGACTCCCTCGATTTGTTGAATACATGCCTCCGTCCCTAAATCCCAAATCTGTTGAATAGTAATTAACGATCGAGTGTGAGTATTAACTAGAGCAGTATGTCTGTATGTACGTATACTCGATGTGCATATGATACTGTAGAATAGTGAAGAGATGCATGGCCTACCTGTGCAGTCCCATCGCAAGATCCTGTAACGATGTACTCATGGTTATGATGAAGGACGAAATAATCAAGCGTCCTCAGTTCTTTCATCCCACATTCCAACGTGGTGATAGGAGTGTCCGAAAATATGCTCCAGAGCTGTAAATACCAAGCATTAATTGGTTACAAAACGTACGTGGAAATAAAAAAACCTTCCGATACAAAAAATGTGATAGCTTCTATACTACTCCCTCCGTTTTTTAATATAAGATGTTTTAGCATTTGTCTACATTCACATGTGTACAAATGTATGTAGACATGTTTTAGTATGTGTGTCCACTTATTTTAGTATGTATCTAGACAACATGTGCAACCCCTAAAACATCTTATATTAAAAAACGGAGGAAGTAGTCAACCTTTACGGTGCGGTCCCGGGAAGCACTAGCAAATGTGTTGCGCGCAGTCGGGCTAAACTTCACTGACGTCACCGTTTTGGTGTGTGATCGGAATGTCCTGATGCACTCCCAACCATTCTCCCAGTTCCAAAGTTTGATCAGCTTGTCCGCCGCCGATGACAGGACCAACGGATCAGTTGGGTGAACTTCCAGTGACAAGATCTGTTCCGCATGAGCCTGGAACTCCTTCAGCTTGCTCTTTGTAGTAGCATATGTATACACGTGGATTTTGCCGTTGCGAGAACCGGCAATAATCCACTCCTTCCGTGCAATGAATCCAACGACACCTATTGCAGTGCGATCTTCGAATGTTCTTTTAATCCATGACCGTTCCTCTAACTTATCAAATGTCTCCAGTTGTGCCTGCTCACAGTTGAGAAATCCCAAATCAATTCCATCGAAATCCGAGCGAACGAAACACATGGAAAACACGAAATAACCTATGATCGGACAAAACAAGTACTAGTATGTTTTTCATATGGAAATAACACATACATATATGTGGTTTTAATTCCGTTGGTGCGCGCCACCAGTAACTATTATCCCATCTGCCGGCCGGAACGGAACCGGACGGTGCCTGGGAAGCGGAATTAATGTACCTTTTCTGCTTCCTCTAGTCAATAACTCAATATGCTAAATCGAGTTGCATATAAGCGACTATTGGAGTTTAATCAACTGGACCGAATCCTAGGTGTATAAGCAATGAATAGATCGATTCTGGTTGTTGTGATAATTTTGCTCATTTTTATTTTAAGAATACAAAATTTGGATTGTCTTTTCTTATGGAATTTTATAAATTATCAATAATACGAATAACCTGCAGACCACCTAGGAGTCACATCCTCACGACGGTTTGGACTCTTGGCTCGGTGTCTTACCTAGCAAAGAGTGGTGCACGCCTGGTTATGGAGCACGGCGGCCGGTGATGGACCGTGAGGTCCTTCGTGTTGTCGCATGAGCTTGATTCCCCTGGAGTCCTTCTGGTTGTGATGGTTCGAGGCAAAATGAAGCTCTATCAACAAGCGCTGATTCAACAACGACAACACCAACGGGTATTTTTCCTCTCCACGGAAGGGTTGGTCGTGGAACCAAAATCACCCTGGTTGGCGAAAGCCCCTACCCGCTAGTTGTAGTGTCTGGACATAGATGCTCCGAAGTGTGTTTGAGAGACCATGTCGGCACACACTTTTTGGAAATGGGGTACGAAGCCCGGCCCTGCATCGAAAAAGCTGGACGTGCACCGGTTAGGACGAGTCCATCCAAGGATCAAGCTCGCAATTTCATCTGCAAAGATGATCTTTGAGACAACACCTTCAAGAACGATGCGTCCACACGCACGTCAAATAGTGCCATCAAAAAGTTTCCACCGACGTGTCTCAACTCGATGTATACACTTGTACTCGTCTGGCCAACGAATCACACTAACAAGATGCCTCCGGAGGAGAAACTGGATGTCGATGACGTCAAATACCGCGAGGCCTCCAACCATTGTGTCACTGTCGCAACAGTGGAACACGGGGTTCCCCTAGTGCTGCCAAAGTGGGTCCATCACCTGCGGGCCCAACACGAAGATGGACAAGGCCAAGACACGGCGCAAGACTGGCGGGCATCTCGCGCGCCAGCCAAGTCTGCCGGGTGCAGGGGTCCCCGGGACCCCTCGCACCCCGGAAGAACAAGGTGACACCGAGAGCCCGAGACCCTGGCGAGGCCGGACTCCCTCTCGGGTACCAGGCGAAGACAGGGCTTCCAGCGCCCTCCCGAAGATAATAGAAGAACCTAGAAGACTTGGTAAGCAAGGCGCAGGCAGGAGACACCACGTGCGGTGTGCCAGTCTTTTCCCACCTCGCTTTCCCCCAAAGGGCGGGGGATCTCACCAAACCGGAGGAAGATACTTGGAGGAGAAGAGGCCACGTCTTCACCTCAACCATGGAGAGGGGGAACTTCCCGCCAAGACCCCCCTCACGCTCCTCGCATGACCCTTGTGGCACCCCTTGTCTATAAAAGGAGGGCCAAGTCATGGCGAGGAGAAGAGGACGAATCCAAGGCAAGACAAACCAGAGCACAGCTGGAGATAGCTAGGGCAGAGAGGAAATGGGAGGTGATCTCCTGAGGGCCAGGATCTGCCTTTTCTTCCTCCTCTCGCCAAAACCCTTCCCGGGTACCTCGCCTGAACTCCTTTGTAGCCACAACATGATGCCTCCATCTATTCAGACATGCAGGAGTAGGGCTGTTAGCCTTCGGGCGGTCTGAACCTGGGTAGATCGATGTGTCCCTTGTTTGTTTTCCATACACGCAGAGAGAGAGAGAGAGAGTGTGACGGAGAGCTCGCCGACGGTACTTCTCCGGGAGATGTCTTCCAGCCTCCTTCGCACCCCTGCCGAATCTACAAAAGGGGTGTCCCTCATCCCCGGTGTCCGTCCTTCGTGACACGACAGTCACCACTTCCATCAAGCAACACACGCATGGCTTAACACTGTATAGGAAACGTCGTGTGTAGCACATTCCAGAATCAGGCTTAACATGATGCCTCCACATGAGACGCCACATCAGCACAGCCAGCCATTTATGCCTCAACATCTAGTCTATATTCGTCGTGCATAGTGTTAAAATATGAAGCCTAGCCTTTCCCATCAGTTCGGACTTTTGGGATAATTGGCTAGTGCATCAATTCAATATGGTATCAGAGCCAGGAGGTCTCAAGTTCAAGCCCCTGCTAACGCGCTATTTAATATAAAAATAGTTGCGCCCTCCCTGCTACTCCGCGTCTAAGGTCTTACCGATTGTCCAGCCTAGACGTGAGGGGGAGTGTTAAAATATAAAGCCTAGCATTTCTCATTAGTTCATACTTTTGGGATAATTGGCTAGTGCATCAATTCAATACATAGGACCTCCTTCTCGATATGGATGTGGCATCCCATACTGACGCCGTCCTCGATGGCAGAAGAGGACTTTCCCTGCCACCATCGACTGTGATACAAAGAGCTAAAGATATCACCATAACTATGATTCGACCATGCATCATCCACGCGACAACGGAGGCCGCCACTGTCGAATAAGACAGGCTGCCGCCCATTGCCAAACTTAGGTGGCATCATCAAACGACGTCACAACGAGCAAATTGCGGCCGCAACGCCTCCGCTAAGCAGGCTTCTTGCTGCCATGTTGTGATGAAACAACAGCCGCTAGCAGCCACCACCTCCCCTCAGAAATCCGCTGTAGTTCCCGCTCCTTAGGACCGACGAGACGAGGAAATGAGCCCACCGCAACTTTGACACCACTGCCGGTAGTCCATTTAACTGGTTAAAACTCCAGAAAGGATGCCCGCATAAGCACCTTCGTTGCTTGATCCCGAGGGGAGGTTTCTCCCGGAGTTGTATCGGCTCGGGTACGAGGGCATTAGATATGGTGCACGAGTCGTCGTCATCGTCTTCTGTCTCCGCAAACAACAATCCTAATAGGAGATCCACCATCTGGATACACTACCGCCAAGCTTTCCGCTCCGCCACACGCCATGGCGGCACCACGTAGCGCTGCTCGCCGCCAAGATCCACCGCCCAAGGATCTCATCATGCCGCGAGAGTTTCCCACGCCGTCACCATCGGTCGTGGCTTCGCTGAGAGGGGTGGCGCTAGGAGGCGTTGACGGCGTCCCCCAGAGTTGTTTGGGTGAGGGCGACGCGGGGTCCCTAATCTTCTTTATCCTACTGTTCTAGTGGTTCTTCTAATTTTATCAGACAATGGAATGTTGTTATTTTAGAAGTATTTGCATCTTAGTGTTCATAGTCTTAAGTTGTAGAGAAGTCATTCGTCCCCACAAGCTTTTCTAGACTCTCTATAGCTTTAAATTTCTAACACCCCTTTGTTTTTTATGGTAGATACTCTCAACCATTATTCCATTTTATCTTGGGGTATATATCCGAATTATATGTGGCCATAGTAAATCCAAATTATACCGTGGGGGGTCGTCTTTCCTTGGTCGAAAAATATAAACATAAGAGCAAATTACCATTAGAATGGCCATAGCATTCTACATTGTATTGCATCTTTTTCTCGTTACACACTTTGTCATGTTGGATACAGGCTCTACACTTCAGAATCCTGTAGTAGTCTGGCGAGGGTTCCAAACGGAGACATACCTTGGTCTGATGGTTCCAAACAGAGACAGACCCATCAAAGTGACCAACCAAAATCCTGTATGATGCAAGAAAATGCTTAATTAAATGTTGATTATACTACAAGGTTTTTTGTAAGAAGATCATTTAATACTAGTACTATTAGTTAATTACTACTACAACTAAGTTTAAGTTGGTACATTAAGATTACTAGATAATACCCAGCGCGTTGCGGCGGGAATTCATAGTGATGTATATTAGAAAATCTTATGTTGTAACGAATATGAATATTTTAGAGTTTTGGGCTACTCTAATATGAAACGAAAACATATTAGGCATCAACTATCACATCCGGTGGCAAAAGCAGCGATTGATGCCGGTAAGAATCAAGGAATTAACCATACCGGGTGTAGTACGTCTCCCAGCTACAAAATTATCAGCACAACTAATGAGTAGAAAGCAAAAGTGTGAACTGGAGTTTCATCTCTGCATTTGATTGTGCATGTCCATATGAATAACATAAGCATCCGTGATTGATTTTTGTAGCAAAGTCGTGACTGAATAGACATGTATATAGTGGAGATCATGAAATAAGTAAACATATTATAATTGACAGTGAACTCTAGTTTGACTTTTGGTCCAAAAAGTCAACACATCGTTGACTTGGGTGCAAAAATATTTTTTTCCAAATTCCGAAACCACTTTTGTATAGCAGAATTCCACGTTCTACTAGGAAACCAAGCTAAAAAGTGCGGTTATATGGCTTGAATTGAAGTTAGACAGATGTGCGTACGCACCACCATTGGTACCGAATCATTTTTGTTTACTTTATAAGAAGTATAGATATCTCAGGCCATATAGAGACATCACGTTTTTACACCACCATAAAAGAGAATTCCACATTGTACCTATTCATTAAGTTGGAAATGGGGAACTACTAGAAAATATTCATATAAGAATCATAGTAAAGGACATAAGGTAAACGATATTGTTTTTAACTTGATGACGGCTATTGCTTAGAAATCGTAGGAGGCTTTTCAAGAAAACATCTATGAAATATAAATATTTCACTAATGTGTTTTTGAGAAGTTGTCCTGATATTAATGAAACATCAGTCCAAGACTGGAAAAGCATAACACTTTCAACACAAAATCACTTTTCAAAAATTGTTGCAATCAAAGTTTAGCCATGTATTATTATTTTTAAGTTGTTTGGGATATGGAAAGATAATCCATGTGACGTTTATGATAGACGACTTCTTTGATTGGGCTAACACACTTAACCCATTATCATTTACCCTTTAGACCCAACCAAACCATAGACTTTTGACGCAAGTCCAGCTCTCCTAGACATCTTCTTTGGTCACGTCCTTCTCTATAATCCTCCCTCCCTAACCAGATTCTACTGCTATAGATATAACACACCATTTCTTATTCGTTTCACATCGATATAGCCAGAGATATCAACTGACATGGCCAATATTTGCATATATTTTATATCTTCAAGCTAACATCATCCTTCATTTTTTACTAAAAGTATATTTTATGAACAAGAGTAATAAAGAAAATGCACACATCTTTTCTCTTAAGTAACTAAATATCATCACATATATTGTTTGATCTCTGACATCCAATATGCCAACCACTTAACATGATGCCAGCCAATGACTTTGGGGCCTCCTGGCAGTTGTAAATGATGTGGGTCATATAGGAAAGGATGCAACCGTCTAGAAGGGTAAGAACTTTGAAACCCCGCGGCGAAAGCCCTTTTGTAATGTATGTCGTTTGATAAAGTGTTCCTTGCTTGCTAACGTTTTGTTCCTCTTGCAATTAGCAGGGTGATTGCTTGGAAATGAATTCTTATAAGAAACTTGTCTCACAAAAACAATGAGTAACTACTTTTAAAAACAAGGAACCTTTATTTGTTGGGCTCAAGTATGTTTTGGTCTTAGACTACAGTAAAACACAACATCAACTTACCATAAATATTTTGCTACAATCCGAGATCTAGTCGTTTAAACTAGGTATACTTAGTGTCATAAATAATAATGAAGTCTCACTTGATCTATGATCTTAAAATATCGTATGTATAAATCTTTTTCAGTAATAGATATTCCCTGGAGTGGCCTGGATGCAAAGTTAATATAGATAATAGAAGCATGAGACATACCAAGGCTCCGTTGGGTGAACACTGCTTGAAAATATTAGTGACAAATCTTCCATGTCTATGATCTGTATTGATAGGGTTGTCAAAATAGTTTGAGAGAAATATGCAAAATCAAAGCCAGGTAAATTCAAAAGAGTATATGTTACCTTAATTTTTGGCCGCATATGTTCCTAGATATTAAGCGTGCAACAAAGGATGAAATATCAAACAATATCCTAGCATGTAAGTGATATCGAGTCAAGTCCAAAAACACCTACTGACCTCGAAGGTTGATGCATCGTCTTCCAGGCGGCAAACAGTGGAAATTATTGTCTTGTGCAAGTTTCCTTTGTTGTCAGTGACATCTAGTGTGTAGGAGACTAATTTGTTTAGCGGGTTATCCATCCATTCTCTCTTGTTTGAAATGCAATGGCATATCTACAAGTAAGAAAAACCAAACACACAGTTAAAGTACGCACACTTACATTGAAATATCTCACTCGTCGGGGGAAGGTTTCCGTTCTTTTTTTAGGTAGTTCCACTGTTCTTTTTCGGGACGGTGTGGCGGCGGGGACGTCTTGAAGGTAGAATAAGGTCCTCCCCGTCCCATCCTCGCTCTGGTGGTGCGCCTAGCATCGTCGGAGGTCATGTGTAGTTATGTGTCTGTTGGATCTCTTTGGATCTTGGCTGTTTTCGTGTTTGTTTGTGTGGTTGTAGGTCTGAGTCTTCCGATATACGGTTGTCATTATTGGCGATGGTTGCTGCTCTGGTGCGTTGGTCTTTCGAGGCCTTAGCACGAATTTCCCGTCTGTCTACTATAACAAGCTCTACTACGACAAGCTTTGCCCGTCTCCAGTGAGGGAGGGGTGAGGACAGCGTCGCGCCTGCGGCTCGCTTCAGTGCTCGTAGTCATCACTAGATGGTCTAAAGACTCGTTTGTAATTTTTATTTCTTTTGGGATTCTTTGTATCGTTGTTCATGATCAATAGATTGGTTGGACTTTTCGCAGCAGAAGATAACTTTGTTTTGTTAGTATGAATAAAAAATCAAATTTAGCCAATAATGAAAATGTGGAATTAGTGATCAAACCTTGTACGGCGCTGATGTCCCTATATCCTTATATGGAGACTGCATTAGAGTCTCTATCTCATTCAGCATATTGACGATTTGCCCTATATTTGGCCTTTTGTGTCGATCGTCTTCCAAACAGCTTAAAGCTATTTCGATGCATCTCTTCACTTGTCCAGAATATGAATCATGCAGGTACACCGATGTTGCATGTAGCCTTTTCCTCCAGTTCGCATGTACCTATAATGTTTTCGCACAAAACATGGTAGTATATTTGAAAATATTGCTTTTATGGGTGAAATATATAGTGTTGATCTCAATCAAGGAGTTTCTCTTACATGCTCTATGATTTCTTGGGAAGACATTTCTACGCTTCTATAGTATCTTGCAGGTACGGCAATTATCTTCATGATTACAACCCCCAAGCTGAATACATCAAACTTATTTGAGATAATTCCTTGGGGATGTACCCACTGCATGATACATCAAATATATATGTCACACATAACATGAATCTAGTGGAAGAAAAATTCTTATAGAAAAAATATTTTCCGTGAAGTAAGCTTACAATGTTCCTATAGAGCTTGTTGACATTTGTGTTTTTTGTCCTCCGAATAGTCTAGACATTCCAAAATCTGCTATTTTTGGATCCAAGTTCTCATCCAGTAATACATTTCCCGGCTTTAAATCCAAATGGTACATAGGGGAATGTAGTTCCTCATGAAGGTATTTCAAACCTTGGCAAATCCCCTTAATTATTGCATATCGTCGGGACCAATCATGTCCACAGATTTCATCTGTGCCAAGAATAGGGCATACCTTTTGTGTTAAGAATTACATATAACTTTATACTTGCCAACATAGATAGTGAACCATGTATCATACCTGAAAGATACTTGTCAAGGCCTCCATTGTGCATGTACTGGAAGCAAAGGGCCCTCTTGGTCCCATCAGCAAACACATGTTTCCCATTATAGTTTACGACTTCTCGTCGAGTTTCATCGCAATAACCAACTAACCTCACGATATTTTTGTGTTGGAGGCTTGCAATGTTGTGGTACTCCTTCTCGAATTTCTTAGCATCAACTCCAGGAATTTCATGAAGCAACTTCACAGCAATTGTCTCTCCATTTTTCTGCACTCCCTGTTCACACCAATATACTGTGTTGTAACATGCATTGAAAAGAAAAGAAAAAAGTACATAGTCATGTATGAAGTGGTGGACATCCTTTTTGTTGTACATTGATGGCATGAGCAGTAAGCAAGGTAGTAACTAACAAGCTCACTGGCGAAAAATTCTCAAGTGGATAGTGAACGTCGGATAGTGAACGTCAGCGTCCAGGGTAAATGGGTAATGGTGTGTGATCTGTTCGAATCTTTGGTGTGGTCCTAAATTTATATAGTTAATAATGATGACTGTCCATAAGCGTCTGTTCTAATTAGTAAATGATGCGTCCATGTAACGGATAAATTTGTAGTGCAATGGAATACAAAGTGTTCATTTGTTCAATCTAAGATGGATGGTTTGCGTGTCAGTCCACGAAGTGTGACCCTCACCCCAGCATGTAAACGATTTGATACTACTTGCTAGAGGAACCCTACATATAGGTTCTAAGTCATACCTTGTAAACAGTTCCATATGAACCCGCTCCAACTATGTGATCCTCAGAGAAACCATTTGTAATCTCCATTAAAAAATGCAGGGACATAGGCCTTGGATCGACAAATGCGTTGTCCATTGTATTCCTTCTTCTGCTTGGGGAATGAATAGGAAATAGTTACAAGACTGAGATTACACGTATTGGTTTTACAGGTTTGAATAGTTAGTTCTAGCCTATGTAACTGATTTTGTCCTAGTTGACAGAAATTCAATCACTGAGCTGAAAGTAAACACGAAATACAATATAAGGACCTCTAAAAGAATAACAATACAAATCCTTTCTTGAGCTTTATATTTTGTAACTTTCCCAATGTTTCTTCATATAATTTAGCAATGTCGAGCGGAGGTACCTGATGTCGATGCGCAGTAGCGAAGACAAGAGGAGGATTCGCAGCGGTAGCCTTAGCTCGTCAGAGATCTAAAGCAAACAGATCAGAAGGCCTGCAAACTTAGGAGGATCGGTATAGATTTTCAAGCATGTTTTGTGAAGCAAGCTAGCAAGCAGTGGACTTTATTGAAAGGAAGGAGGAGAACTGCAAGCTAGATCTGATCATCTGAAGTGTATTTGCTGAAGTTGGATCGCAATTAGCCTTGTCAAGTTGCATTAATAATAATGAAATAAAAGCTGAAGTATTATTAATTAACTTGACACGTTATCAAGTCGATCGTGGCACGTAGGAGCCGTTGACCGACCCAGCATTGATGGTGGGCAATTTTTTTGCGTTGCCATCCGCAGCGGACACCTTATTCCAAGCTGCCATCACATGGTAGCCATGGAAGGAACCTCCTCAAGTCGTCGACAGCGGGTCAATGCTTGCATACGACGAGGAAGTAAACGATTTCGGTGGGCGCGCAGATGCGGCTGGATATCTCGATGGGATAAACTACACTACACCTAGATGTTGAGTATTATGTGTTCTAAAAAAAAATAGATGTTGGGTATTGGGCTGCCTATCAGAGTGGGATTAACCAACAAACTCAGCCTGCAAGCACTTCGGACCCATCTATAACCAAATCTGTACATATGCAAAAAAACAAAGTATTCCCAATAAATACTTGTCCAGGATTACCATATACGAGTAGAATTATAGATTACTTTTGTCGTCGGCGAAAATCTTAACTGATTGGATTAACCAACAAACTCAGCCTGCAAGCACTTCGGGCCCATCTATAACCAAATCTGTACATATGCAAAAAAACAAAGTATTCCCAATAAATACTTGTCCAGGATTACCATATACGAGTAGAATTATAGATTACTTTTGTCGTCGGCGAAAATCTTAACTGATTTGTTCAATCTGATGCTTTGGTCGATTCGATTGGTTTCCGTCTGCTGCTTATTTCTTTCCTCTTTCGCGCCTTGATCCATCTCCCGCCGCCATGCGCCAGAAAGGGTGGTCTGAGTCTCTGACCTCCCGCCGGATCTGCTCCGCGAGATCGCCGACCACCTGCACGTTGCCACCGACTTCGTCATCTTCCACGCCGTCTGCAGTCCATGGCGCAGCTCTCGCGACCTGTCGTCCGGGACGACGACGACCCGGCTCCTCCCCTGGTTCCTCGCACGGACGGAGAGACAAGGACCGCTGAAGGTCAGGTGCATCTTCTCAAAGTCCAGCCACCACGTGCTTGTTAGCAATAAGCCATGTGCGCCATGGACGCGTGATCAAGGTGTCAGTGCACCGGGTCGAGGCCATGGCGGAGCGCGTCCAGGTCGCGAGCCGGAACGTGCGGATCACGGGCGAGGTGGGCGCGTGGACTGCGTGGGTGCGCGTCCAGTGCGCGGCCGTGGCTTCGTTAGGGTGAGCTAGAGCGGCTATAAAGCCCAACCTCTGTACCCCATTGCTGTATCGAGTTAGTGCTCGAGTCATTGAAGAAATCCGTTGTTGCGGAGGGCGTTAGTGCGCCAGAAATCCTTGTGTCCATCCACTGTTCATCGTCTTCCTCTCGTAGTTGCAGGTTTTGAAACAACAGTGCTGGCATTGGTAACTCCGGTGGCCGTGGCAATGACGTCACGGTCAGGTTCCACGCGGCGCTCCCGCGACCCGGAGACGCATGCTGGACGCTCGTCGACAGGACCTTTGGAATCAACGGCTGGCGGACTGAGCTCGGCGCCGCGTACCATAGGGGAAGGTTTCTAGTCAGCACAGAGTCTACCATCTGGCGCGTGGTCACGCCGGACGATGACGTCCCAAGGCCATGGAGGATGCGCCTACTTCGTCCACAACAACAGTAATGTCGGGACAACTAAGGAGTACCGCTTGTTTTGGTACAGTTTCATCGACGGCAAGACAGAGTGCATCGAGCGGCTGCCTGAAGAATGGAGGGATGACAAGTGCATGTGGCTTGTTCCCCAGCCCACCGTCGCACCTAAAGCAGGCAGGTGGGTGAGTTCTCCGGTGAGAGGGTCATGGATGGTTGGGCAGTGGTGTTCCAGGGTAAGGTATCGGAGGGCTGTGCCATCGGCGCCTAGCACCCAATTCCGAGCTGCCACCTCCGGTGGCGGCGGCATCACATGGTAGCTGGACTTGGAGAAGATGCATCTGAACCTGGGCTGGGTGGACTCTTTGTCGGCCGGCAGCGCGAGGAGCCATGGCAGGAACGTCCGGGACAGAGGGTCGTGGGAGGCGCGCCAGTTCTTGCATACGTCGTGGAAGTAGACGAATTGGGCGGGCTCGGAGACGCGGCTGGAGATCTCACGGAGGATGTCCGCCGGGAGGTCTGACCACGGCCTCCTGTCCATGGCGGATCGAGATGGGGAATAGGAGGATAGATAGATCGTCGAGATACTACGTACGTTGGCTCTAGTTTTCGACTGCAATACACCTAGAGGTTGACCAACAACCTCAGCCGGCATACACTTCAGGCCCATCTATAACCAAATCTGTACATTTCCAGCAAACCAAGTATTCCCAAATACTTGTTTGTTCAAAAAAAAATTATTCCCAAATACTTTGTCCGGGTGATTACTAGCAACGATATTGATTACTATGCATATCGTATGAATATCGGGACAGCTTTTTTCAGTCGGATGCGGCAGGGGGCTCGCAGTTTTGGAAAGGGTTACACGCGATTAAAAAGTGGGCTGCTAGGGGTATTGCTTATCGGGTGGGTGATGGGAAGAAGGCGAGATTTTGGCGGGACGTGTGGCGTGCAGATGTCCCTCTTTCCATCAGTTTTCCTCGGCTGTTTGAGATCTATGGGGATACAGAGGTGAACGTAGCTAGTGTTATTAGGCCAGATGGGCTGCATTTAGTTTTTAGAAGATCTTTTGGGGAGAGAGAGACGGCGGAGTGGGATGAGTTGAGGAGAGATCTGGGAGGAGTTAGTCTGTCAACAGAGGCGGATGTGGGTTATTGGGCTTTGAATGGAAAAGGGAATTATACTACTAAATCGATGTATAACATGATCCTGGATACGGGTGTGAAAGATACCCGCATTCTGGAAATGTGGAAAACTTACATGCCTTTAAAAATTAAAAAATTTATTTGGATGTGCATCAGAGATAGAATTCAGGTTACGGTGGATCTCAGGGCTAAAGGTTGGCCTGGGAATGTGGGATGTAGCCTGTGTGGCGAACCGGAGACGGTTGATCATTTAATCTTTAATTGCCCAATCTCTCATTTTAGTTGGTGGTGCCTGAAAGAGGCTTTTGGCTGGGACCACCCACCGTGTGATTTCTCGGATTTTTCGGAGGTTGCTCTGAAAAAACCAGGGTTTAAATCTAATAAGGTTTTTGGTTGTGTCTTGGTGCTATGGCATGGGCTATTTGGAACACAAGGAATGATCTTGTGTTTAATCGGAAAGTGTGCTCTTCTCCTTTGACTAACCTTCACCGTACTATTTCCTTTATCTCTCAGTGGAAGGTGCTCTTGCCGGAAAAGCATAGGGAGGAGCGAGACGGTATCCTGGAGAAGTTGAAGTTGGTGGCGAAAAATTTCCAATTGCTGGCGACGACGCGGAGAGGCGTTGGTTGACTCCTTTTTTAGTTTCCTATTTTGCTGTTCTTAGTTTATGTTGCTCCTGCGTGAGCCTTGCCAGGGGCCTGTGTGCTGCCTTTGCTATAATGTAAAAAGGGACCCCTTTTTATCCTTCTTTTAGTTTTGTTAGTTTTTTCTGGATGCTGTGTGTGTAACAGTAGGGGTGGATGTCCCCCCTTAACTGGTTTGTTGTTTGTGCTGCTTTATAAAAGCAGGGCTCTTTGAGTCTTCCCTCTAAAAAAATATCGGGACAGCTCGTACTGGGATGCGCGCCATGGCCTGCATACAACATGCAGTAGACGAATTCGGCGGGCGCGCAGGTTGGAGATCCCGTGGAGGATGTCTGCCGGGACGTCGGACCACGGCCACCCGTCCATGGCGGCGGGATTGATATGGAAAATAGGAGATGGATTAGAGAGATACGATGGCTAGTTGTATGTGCTGGATCGAGTCTTGTGCGGGAGAGTACTATAGGCGGAGGAAGAAGGAATCAAGTGAGATGTGGGAGGAGAGGTAGGGGTGTGTGCCACCCTAGCATGTCGTTTATCTCTTAAGAACCAATGCAAACCGCACCAGGTAAAGTAGTACACTACTACGCATTTAACAGCAAGGTACATTAAAGTACTTTGGTAGGTGCCAAGAGGATGGCATCGTATATAACAGTATAATGTACGGATTCAACACAAAAGTTCATGATAGTAAAGCAATTACGGTTCGCCATACTGGTAATTATCCTTCAGGCATCCTTCAAGCTGCAAACTCATGGTCATACAATTGATGTTCTATGTTTCTCTGATTTGTTTCGTGTCTGCTACCAGGATCTTTGAAGTAGAATTAACTAATTTCCATTATTGCGATTCCCTCCCTACCCACGACGACGAGGCTGCAAACATACGATGATATAGTAAGAAGTTTTGAACTTTCAAAAATAGCTCTCTGATATATAACATATAAAAGAGCGAAGACTAAACAAAAACATGTCAACATAAACATGTCAACTCTCCGGAGATGGCGGCATCACATGGTAACTGGACTTGGAGAAGATGCATCTGAACCTGGGCTAGGTGGACTCTTTGTCGGCCGGCGGCGCGAGGAGCCATGGCAGGAACGTCCGGGACAGCTGGTCGTGGGAGGCGCGCCAGTGCTTGCATACGGCGTGGAAGTAGACGAATTGGGCGGGCGCACAGACGCGGAGGATGTCCGCCGGGACGTCGGACCACGGCCTCCTGTCCATGGCGGCGACTTGGATCGAGATGGGGAATAGGAGGACACGTTTTGCTGCAGATCGTCGAGGATAATGACCGCCTATCATTAACCAACTCATCCCTGCAAACACTTCGGGCCCATGTCGTATTCCCAAATACTTGTCCAGGCGATTACCAGCAATGTGAGGCGCGCCATGGCATGCATATCGTATATCGTATGAAAATTACGGGAGGCGCGCCATGGCTTGCATACAACGTGGAGGTCGGAGCCGTGGCCGCCCATGGTCATGGGCGCCGGGTGGTGGTACACGGCCGGCGGAACGTATCAGGTGGAAACCAACCAGTTTCTGCAAATCTGAAAATAAGGAGTTGCACCGTTCAATGTCATCTCAATGGTCAGACGAAGAGCCCCAGTCCCACCTCCCCCTATTTCACACAAAGCCCCCGGAATCAATGAGAAAGAGCTCCGCTCATCCTCCCAATCTCTGCCGCCGATGCCGCCGCCTCCTAGGCCCTTGCGGAGTCCCGCACGGTTCCTCTGGATCGATTTCCCATCTGAGCTCTCCCTTTCTTCCATCTCTAGCTAGCTCCCTGTAATCCCAACGCCACCACTGCCATTAAAAATTGATTCGCCACTCCATAGACGAGCGGCGGCCGCATCTGCCAACAAAATCCGTTGATTACTTCCACAGCAGAACTGACGTTGTCACAGAAACCTTTTCGCGGGGATTGGTAGAGCAGATCCATCAGAGAGCTTGGATCTTGGCTCCTGTTTTTCTATCCTTCTATGATCCAACCTTTTTTTTCTTGAATTTGGATCGGGAGCAAACATTAGTACTGGTGAAAAGCGGTGCGTGCGTGAGATGTTATTGTCCTGATTTTACCTTTGAATTAGGGAATTTCTCTTCCCGTCCCAATCTGGTGAAATTTTTCCTTATTTTCCTTGGTATCTTATTGTATCTTTTTTTTTTTTTTTTTTTTTTTTTTGCGAAACACAGTACAACGCAAGCGCTCATATACACGCGCACACACTCACCCCTATGAACGCACGCACGCACACCCTACCCCTATGAGCACCTCCGAGAGACTGAGCCGGCGGGTCGAGTCTTGAGATTGACGAAGTCACCACGGGCGCCTCGCTGTCGACGGGAACGTCGCCTCCCACTGAAGAATATTCCGCCTTAAATGAGAAACACCAGCGTCAAACCTGGGGTTTGAACTCTGGTGGGCTAGGGGTACAACCACCCACCTAACCATCTTGCCACAGGCAAGTTCTGTATCTGAACGGTGGATTGTGAATGATTTTGGTCAGAGTTACGATGGCTTTTATACTACTATTAAAAGAGCAAACTTGTTGGGATACTTTAAATCTGTACCGTTCAATATCGGATCAAACAGTCCAGATCGTCCGAATGTTTGACAACTCAACAATGTCCGATTTTTTCCGTTTTACCCTCCCACAAAATCACATAATACTACTAAATTGCCACTGTACCGGTTCGTTCTTCTATTTCTCCTCTCAAAGTCGTGTGTGACCGTGTCATACTCAAATCAGGTTACAGAATTACTTCACGTAGCCCCGTCTTGGTGTGGCTCATGGCCGCCTCACCGAACTGGAACAGCGTCACGGCAGACAGGCCCACGTGCGCGATCACGACCTGATGGTGGTCTCCCAACACGGCGTGTTGGCCCGCCCGAGTGCGGCTGGATGCGGGCCATCGTCATTCGTCCACAGCACGAAGCCGCCCTGCACACGAGCTCCGGGGGCGCCCTCTCGGGGAGCTCGGTCCTGTCGGCATCCCTGGGGCTCGGCCAGCGGGATTTTGCCCTCACGGACTGGGTCGACTGCTGACTGCATGTAGGGCTGAGCGTCACCGGCGTGCCGCCTGTCTCGCCGGCTCCGCATCCCTCGATCCCAGGCTTAGGATCCTCGGCATCTTCCCCGACCGCGTGCTTGTGGTGCACCGCAGCGAGACCTCCGTCCAGCCGCCGCCGCTCACCACGTGCTCCTGGCTGCTCCGCTGGTGCTTCGACAGTGAGGTCGTCGATCTGTGCAAAGAGTCCACCCTCGGCCCCCGGGCCGGTGGCGCGACTGTGTTCCCCAACACCAACGTCGATCGCGGCCGCGTCAACGACGACGGCGACTGGCAGCCTGGTGGCCGGGGGGACCTGCCTGTAGGCGTCGTGGTATCTGGATCGAGATGGACACCCTCGGCTTGGCGGCACGGCCAGCTGTCTTGGGCGTAGCAGGGCGACGACGTCCTTGTCCGGCCGAGGCGCGGTCTGGCAGTCCGACCGCCTCGCTGCCACCACCCGGGCCATTACTCCGTCTCGCACGCAGGTACAGGACAGAGTTCAGGAAAAGAACATGAACAGAAGGTCTACACCGAACTACAATGGCCAATTGGCGATCACTACCTGCTGAGAGAATGCGTATGACAGTGCCCTCTGCCGCTCGATGCAGCCTCCTGTTTCATCTCAAGCGTGGCCTCCATCTGCTACTTGGACTGATGGCTGTGATCCCAGCCTTCACCAATCTGTTAGAAAACACACACACTGGTCACGCATTCGTACAGCACAGCAGATAAATTTTCAGATATCTATATACACTAAGATGAACAACAAATGTTGCTTCAATATATATTAGGGAAGCTACGCACAATATAATTTTGAATTTTGTTTTGTAGTTTTTCTAACCACCTTGAAAAATATAGCATGTCATTTTAATGATTCCTTCTTTATTTTTAAATGCAAATTTTCTTAGTGCCAAAATAATGCATGATATGACATTATCAACTCATTCATACTTATCTATACTACTTATAAAATAGCAAAAATATTGGTATACATCAATCCCAAGGCGTTCAATTAACACGATCAAGATTGTCAAAATGTGGAGAACCAAATAATTTTGACTGGTCCAACCATTTTTGTTATCTCGATCCGTATACATACAGGGGAAGAGGATAAAATAAATTCGAGGTCTCCTGATCGATCTATCTCCAAGAACTCATTTATACTTATGTATACTACTTATAAAATAGCAAAAATGTTGGCATACATTAAATCTAAAGCGTTCAATTAACACCGTCCAGATTGTCAAAATGTGGAACACCAAATAATTTTGACTGGTCTAACCATTTTTGTTATTTCAAGGTCTCCTATGAATCTATCTCCAAGAAAAATACGTTTTCTCTACTCTCTCGGAACAATCCCCACCTCCGAGCGAAACAAAAGCCACCGTCGCCACCTCAATCTCAGCTGATAGAGCCATCGCAATATTCCTTCCATTTCTTTCTCTGCATCTAACCTCTATGAGCTGAGTTATGATACCACTTTGTTGAGGTACAGGTCACAAAAAATCCACATAGACCCTGCTATGATTTTTTCTACTTGTAAATTGTCCAATGTAATTGTGAAGACGTGCGTTGCACGTACATGTCAACTAGTCAGAAATGTAAAGGCACAAACTGTATTAGTGGGTTTTTTTTTCAAGACGAACATATGTGAAGGACTTATTGCAAACTCAAACTAGTGGCTGCGGGCTGTTTTTTGTAAGATGACCAGGACGAGGATCACACAAGATCTGATGCAGATGCATGCAGATGCAGATGCAGCCGCAGCAGCTCTTCCTTTCACGAGGGCTGGGCTGGCTGTGGTCAAAGGAAGAAAAGGAAGAGTCAGCAGCAGCAGCTAATTAGTTAAGCTCCTAGCAACATTTGCGTGTTAACCTAGCTCTGTCAACGCGATCATCTCACTGGCAAAGCTACGGTGCACGCATTCCGATTGCAAAGGTGGCCGAGGTCCAAGGAGATGCTGGCAGTGGGTTTGAGTGCGTCAGGTGGTGAACAGCTAGTACGACGGCTGTGATGGGAGTGAGGTTTCCAAGGCAGGCAGCGTCGCGTCCCATACTCCCATTGCATCGGATCCGCTTCGGCTGCTGCTGCTGCTTTTCTTGCTCTCTTCGCAACTCGCACCGAATAACGATGCCGCTGGGATCTGCGCGGGCATACTAGTCTGCAGTAGTACTTCTACCTTGCTTCAAATTAATTTTGGCTAGATGCTCGCTCACTGGCATACTGGTGTGTGTTCAGGAGTACACCAAATGAGAATTGCCGTACAGAAGTGGAGTGCCATTCAAAAATTTAAAGATAAACCAAAATCCAAAATTAATACAAGCTTCTGACCGAGATTTTAGCATTTAAGTCTCTCTCTTTTTTCCGTACCATTAGGATGATTTTTTCATAATCAAGGCTGTACACGCAGGGAAGTACATCAGGAAATGAGTTTGCATGTTTGTCTGATGCCCAGAGCAAAAACAGATTGTGGTTGCACGGCGCGCGTTACCAACAAACTGGTTATGCTACCAACCCAAATAGCCAGGGATACATGCCGATTTTTCATTAGTATTGATTGAATTGTTACATCATCAGCTGTACAGCAGTGGATCATGATATGTGCACTTGTGTCATGGAACTAAATATGTACACCAAAGGGCTAGAATAGCTATTTCCACACTTTGACGGCACCGTCTCTGCTGGCCGATATCAACCGCTGGCTCGACAAGTTGACGGATGCCAGCGCCACGATCGCGTCCCGGTGGCAGCCGGCCGAATCGGCAGCGGCCATCGCAAGCTGCGTCTTGTGCGTCAACCGGGACGCCGGTGCAGGCTGCTTGCACGTTTCCTGCACACAACGTTGGTTTCTGTTAGCGTCAACTAATATTCAGAGAGACTGTCCAAGTGTTTACAAGCACCACGCCTAGGATTCACCAGCATAAGTTTGAAGGGTAAAGTGATGGATTTGGTAAATTTAGAAGTATTTTTAGTTGACATTCTACTGTGAAACTTCAGATAAACAACAGAAACAAATACTAATACTGTTTCGGCAAACTTACCTGTACAACCTGTACTCCGTAGCTGGAGTGTATATCATAGCACTCGTCATTTCTAACTCCTTTCGCTGAAGGACCAGCTATGCAGAAGCTTTGCTCAGGTCTTCAAAATCATCACCATATGAACATGTTATTATTACAGGTGGTGAAAGAAAAAAAAAGCAGAGCAAAGAGTGTATGGTAGTAGTATTCAACCTGGCTTGGTCCCAGTAGCGTATCTTCAAATCTGTTCCTCCAGTCAACAGATCTCCCCCAGGCAAAGGAAGCAAGCAACGGATGCCTGAAAGGCGTGGAGGCGGATCAGCCAATTCCTCAATTCTGTATTTGTAGCTTCCTGCTCGCCTCACGTCTTTGGTGTTTGTCTTGGTAAGAGGCCTCGATGGTGTCTTTGGCGTAACAGCCTCATTCTCGGTACTTGCTGTCCTAAACATCTGTACAGTGTGTTCAATGTTTCAGATACTGACCATAGTATTAGATATATCCATCTTTTAAAGGTATTGACACTTGTAAAAAAATAATATAAAGCTTATGAGAAAGCACTCAAAAGAGAGCAGGCATTCCACATTATGAATTATGCAAAGTATCATCAGGAGCTTCTAAATCTAGATAGAATAGTCTTCAATTACAAGGGTGTGGCACCAGTGATGTCTCAAAGTCGAGTAAATGAGATGTGCTAACAAGAGAATACTACAAGAAAGTGATTTAATTACCTGGTGGCAGCTACCATTCTCGGCATTCCACAAGGAAACTTCATTGCAGCCTGCGGCAACAAACACCAATGGTCTTCCAGCAGAAGATATTGAGTTGTGTAGTGGTATAAGCAAGCATAATTTCTCTATAGGGCTTACTGTGGAATAGTTCCATGAGTTAACAGGCAGCAGAAACCTATGGTCCCACAATGTAAGAACACCTCTTGAAGACCCTGAGATGAACCAATTTCCACACTGGCCCATCACAAGTGCCGAGATATAGCCCTCCTCCGGTGAGGACTTGTATGACCAAGATTCTGAATTGGTCCTTGTATCCCATTTATGGATGTCACAATGTTCAGTGCTGAAAAGGATGGTTGGGCTAAAGCTGTCCGATGAACAATTTACAACACTGAGAACTGCACCTTCTTTCAGGTCTTTCCTTTTTACATTAACAATGCCAGAGTACCTCTCTGCAACACTCCCAACACCACGTGCACAGTCAACGGAAAACAAGTGCAGTGCGCCATCGCTAGCACCAACAACAACTTGTGAGCTGCCACAAAGCATCGTTGTACATAGAGCTCGGCTACTACCCAGACTATAGGTTAACCTTGATCTGAAGGCAATGTCCTTTTCCAACTTTCTTGTATCCCATATCTTGACACTTGAGTCATCTGAAGCCGTCACAAAAAAGGCATTGTCATCTGACACCGCAATATCATTGACAGACAACCGATGTTCCTGGAGATGTGCCACTAGAACTCCACGAGGCTTCCAACCTGTCTCCAGAGCCACTACTGATCTGGTGAAGGAGGGCGATAGTGCAGTCTCAGAGTTGGAAACGCCATCACCTGACGCAGAGGAGCTGCTCTTAATTGAGTCACTGATGCTTAAATCACCATGCCTGCTACTGAAATGATTCTCTCTAGTCTGGAGGCCTTGAACTGAACTTGATAAGCCTGGATGCCGGTTCGATTCCCAGGGCATGTATATTTCTCCTAAACCACGCTTATCAGTAGTAACAGAATATGATGGTATTCCCTTAGACAATCCATCATAAAATGAACTACTTGCAGCAGATGCATGTGGCACATTGCCATAATATAACGATCTATCCGAAGAAATTGAATCTTTGATGTCCAAAGGCACATTACCGGACAGATTAGATGTTCTCAACCTTACAGCATCTTCCAGAGCGGCCGAGGGCCCACTTTGTGTTGTAGCAGTATGTCTTCCGCCATGTACTGTATGCTCTTTTTTACCATCACCCTTCAGTAAAATGTCTCCTGTGTCCTTGGCAACCTCTAAAGCTTGGTATAAGACTGATTTCGAAACTGGAGGCTTAAGACATGCAAGAAGAGCAGTTTCAGACAATGAAGGTGGCTCTCTATGTAGATATTGCCTTAGATGTGGAGAAAGATACACATAAGTATCTACAGGTCCTAAGCTCTCACTACAGGCAGCAATAAGTCTTACAGCAGACCGTTTAACCCATTGAATTGGATGACATAGTAGGGGAAGGGCCTTTCCAAACAAGCCAACAATTACCCTTTTCCTCAAATAACCGCTTTCGCACATCATGGTTAAGCAATCAAGTACGTTTACAACCACAGCCTCCATATCATCACTTAGTGCCTGTTCAAGATAGGGCAAGAGATACTCCTCGACACTTCTTGAACCAATGAAGTAGCAAACAACGACGATTTGACCAAAGTAAACTGCACGGAGCTGCTCATCATGGTCATTTAGAAATGCTGGAAGTATAGGAAGAAGAAAATCATTACTTTGTCTGTGCCCAAAAAAGTAACATAGATAACCTATATCTTGCAATAGAGCTCTTCGGACATTAGGTGTCTGCTTTGGTCCCATTACCAACTCTTGCACTATGTCATAAATATTTCTCCTCAGACGTGCAAGTTGGCGATCAATTTTATCATGCTGCTTCTTCGCTGGTGCATCTGCAAACTGTGATACAGCAGCTACCACTGATTTGTCGAGAGGCCCAGTATCTGCTATGCTCCGAGAACGATGGAGAAATCTGTAAGCTGTTAAAGCCAGCTTATAAATGTTACTAGCATAGCAAATTCTAACACTCTCCTCTGCATCATCTGGGAGCAAAGAGAGCATTGGGAGGATGTACTCAGGGAATATCATTGCATCGCTGATAGGAAACTCTTGAACAAGACAGAGAACATCAGACAAGGTTTCCAAAGCAGCACAGCGAACAATGGCAGCTGGATCTGAAAGCATTGCAATAACATAGGGAATAACCAGCTGTAAGCGACTATCATCATCTATGTATGTGGAAGCAATCTTCAGAAGCATGAGACCGGCCCTTCTCAGTTCTGGTTTTTTAACACTCCGTATTGATGAGCAGATTAATGAGGCAAGCAAGACCATGCCTTCACAGCTCACTTTAGAATGTGTCTGTTGAAAAATGTCAAAACTATAAGTATCTGATTGGGCATCATAACCAGACACTAAAGCAGGTAAGTTACTCTTGGATATCTTGTGCACATGGGATACATCATTGTTCTGGGCCGCCAAGACACTTGCAATTTGACTTTGTGTTTGATTAGCCTGCGGCAAGGGCCCATTTGCACGTGAAACATTTGAAGCCGAATAACTGTCTGTGCTCTGCACGACGTTTGTGCCTCCATGGTTGTTCCTTTGCTCCACTTCCTTGAGAAGGAGATTGAGATCTCCAACAATCTGCCGATGGTCACCAGGAGTGTTTCTCTTAACTAAAGATGCACTTTTGGCAGATTCTCTCGGTGAGTTTGTAGCTTGTCCTCCAATACCTTTCTCCCCTGATGCTTGAATCTGTTCACTTGTTAAGCCACTTATCATCATGTCACGCATCCTTTCGAAATTTTCTTGTGTCTTCTCTACCTGCATTAAGTAAAGTATGTTATGATGCTCATGGTGAAGAGTAGTGGATGGACCATAAACTGAACACAAACTTAAACGTCCTTACCCTAGCATCTGATCCAATTGGAACAATATCCGAGAAAAACTTGTGCAGAAATCTTGAAAAATAGGTTGGAAAAATAACAGTTTCATATTTTTGCAGATAGCTTTTACATGATAGCCTTTCTTTGGGGTCTAACTGGATCATGTGAAGTACCATGTCTTGGATACCAGCATCTTGTATCTGAAAGCACAAATAAACAAGGCGACATAAGGAATTTTTAGTATATCTCAAAGGAATGTAAACATGCCTAATATGGCATAACATCAGTAAAATGCAGAAGAACCAGTGGGACATTGATCGCAAATGAAAGCATTTTCATATGCAAACATTTAATCTTACTCCATACACCATGCATTCTCAGTACATGTTTCGCAAATGAATCGCAAATGAAGGAATGTTTACCTACAAACTACTCAAGTTAGTTTTAATTGATTTAGGTCCACATAGAAAATATTGTTTTATATGAAACACTATTCGGACCCTTTGGTTGGTCACTTACACGCTAGTTGATTAGCCTGCCTACCAAGTAGCCCATTGTTTACTCAGTTAATGAGTAAGCATGCAGGCGGACAGGTCCACAGTGTGTCCGTCGCCGTCCACCTCGTCCGTAAACTACTAATTGCAGGATTACGGCTTCCGCCTCCACTAATTATTTCGTTCGCTTGGTCCGACGGATAGACACGGACATCCGCGTCCGCTAACTTAGCTGTCGAGGGACACGCTGCGTTGAGCGGTCAACGGTGAATCAGCGCTCCACCAAACCAGGCAACTGAGATCCACTGGCCAGCCGAAGCTAATCCTCGCCAAGTCGCCATGGATTGGGCAAGGAGGTGTCGGCCTAAGAAGCACCACCATCAATCATCATCTCTCCAACCGTCCACCTAGTTGCAGAGCAGCCAAAGAGAGAGTCAAGAGGGGAGCAAATGGATCCGGATCCGACCGCCGGGGAGGAAATACTGGAGAAGCGACCTGCCGGCAACCATGGCCGCCGGCGGTGGCGGAGAGAGAGGCCGGCGAGGAGATCTCGGAAGGAAACACTCAAGAAGAGGAAGTCGCTTCGGAGGGCAGTCAAAGGACGGGCAAGCAAGATTTTGGTGTTGCGCTGCGAACCATGCGCGTGCGAGCTAGCGGACGGACGGCCCAACAGGCCGGGCGGACGAATCCGTGAGGGCCGTCTAGTTTCAGCGGGCTATCCATCGAGCCGTTTCGGCATTTAGAGCGGCGCGGACGAAGCGGACGAGCGGATTCCGCCTCCGCCTGCATCCTGATTAATGAGACTTCACAGACATGGAAATTTTATCATTAGTTGAAGTTCTATGATTGCATTAAATTCTGCAATGAATCGTCCACTTAAAGTCGTCCATATTAATGCTCTTAAGACTTGAGAAAAACAAGTCATGATGTGATAGGTCCTATAACAAGAAGTAATTCTGCAGGCACCATGGAGCAACACGGATATACAGTTGCTCAGAAGTGAATACCAGACATGTTTTATATTAGAAAAACACCAACTCCGAAATAATTCAGAACAAACATGGAAACTATTCAAAAGAGCAAGGAAGAACAGAAAAACCTTTTCTATGGTATGCATAGGGTCATACTGGCCACGCCGATAAGCGAGAAGTTGTGAAAGCTCAAAGAGTGGCTGACCCTCCAGGAAAAGTTCAGCAAGAACACACCTGGAAAGAAGGCCAATAGTTTACCCTTTGGTGAAATACATCACTTAGATTTATAGTTATAGCACAGAGTACTGCAGAAAATATATGTAGCTAGTAAAGAAACACAGGGGAAATAACATTTTTTAAAGTAACAAGTAACAACTCTTCTAAATTTTAACTGAACAGCACTCTTCAATCTAGAGAAAAATAATTTTCAGTGCAATATTTGTGGATATGCATGCAACCTCAAATGAATCCAAAACAGTTTCAAATACTTCCCCGGTCTCTAGGTAAAACTAGGTACTTCACCATATGGGAACATTATGTCAAGGTGAAAATATAGTGCACCGCGGCAAAATACATCATGGACGGCACTAATACTGCTGACACAGAAGGTAGATTGTGCTTGCGCATAAACTTATGAGAGTAATCTTCCAATAATCATCAGATATTGTCTCACGAGAAAATTCCCCTTTTGTCATATAAAGATAGAGAGATCAAATCATAATACATCCCATATGATCAAATTAAAATGATCAATGCAAGAGATAGTGGTGAGTAATCTATCATTAATACGTGAAATGGGAAGCACCCATATCCAAATGAAACAACACAACTTTCTACAAAACTAACAAAACCTTCAGCGAGACAATGCCACATACCCGAGAGAAAATATGTCCATAGATGGCTGCAAAGGTGCATCCGCTGAAATTTGTGACTCACCACCATGTTCGTGGAATCTCTGGAGAAAAAAAAAGGATTTTAGGTTATTTCACAGTACAAACAACATATATGCTATTAAAAAGAAGTTATAGGTGCTCAAAGATATAGCGGAAAAGTACAGTGTTACAAAACACAAGGACTGCCTTCAAAATGAAGTATGTTTTTCTTTTCCTTATACACCACAGACATGCTATTGATGTGATTCCAACTTCAGTAACAGTCTCAGATTCCATCAATGAAATGATCAAATGAGTGCGTCCACCTATGGTAATAAGAATGAGCTTTTGTATGGCATAATTACACAGGTCTTTCTACTGCTACATTCTTCTACTCCCTCTGTTTCATATTACAGGGCCCAATGTTTTCGTTTCAGTTTTTTTATTCTACAAAGCGTATGTTCTTAGCAAATCATCTATTATTATATGATCTTCCAACCGTACCCTTCCTTATTTAAAATGATGGAGATACAGTGAGAGCAAGTATATTGGTGAAGAGCATCTATTAATAATAACTAAATACTGTAAAATAAACTATTAGTAAATATGCAACAGTTACAACAATGAGAGCAATCAAACTGAAATACAGCACATAAAAGAACATAGAAATTTGGAATGTAATCTTAGTGATGAGGGGACTAACTTCGGGTGCTAGGTAGCATCTTCGCCTTCCTCCAGTGTCAAAGAAGAACGAAAAATCAGATGGATCATCATCCGGGATGTAAGTTGGTTTAAAAGATGCAAAGTCCGTGAGGTAGAGCCAATTCCATGAGGTAACAAGTACATTCTCACATTTTATGTCACCTGACAGAAATAACAGTGTAAATATCGAAGAAAGAGAAAAAAAATACTGCTGGTATAACTTGGAGAAAACCTTCTCACCATGGCAAAATCCCTTACTATGGCTCTGCTCCACGGCATGGATTAACTGCACAACCAAATGAGCTAAGTTGACAACCATATCTGGAAAGGAAAGGAACGAAAAATGACCCTTACATGTCCCACTAATTTGAGATACGCCTACACTAGACTGTACAACTTCCTACAGTCACCAGCATGATCGACTCCTTCACCCTTCTAAATATTATTAATGACCATTCAACAGCAGCGACAAGAAAGGAAGGGGGGCTCACCTGAAAAGCAAGCCATTTCTTCTCAATTTGACTGAGGAAAGGGCGTGTGCTAAGCCTATCATGCAGATTGCTGTAGAAGTACTGCCTCAGGAGATATGCTGCCTTATCCGTTTGAAACCAGACCTGAGAAACATTCAAAGTCATGTCAGCATGTCAACGAACCAAGGGAGTGAAAAAACAACCTCTCTTGCCACACTGAAATGTAATGGCATATTTCAATGTTCACGCATGTACCATGTTTTATGCGAAAACATCAAAGTGAACATACTCCTGACTGCTACTAAATGATAACCTGAAAATCAGAATTTAACCTGCCATCCATCGTAACCCCGGAAGTAGAAACCCCTAAATGATATAACAAGCAAGCAAGCAAACGCTGGAACCAATTAACTCCAATTCCAACCTTAATTGCTGCCTCGACTGAAGCCAAACAGAGATAGTACACATACATGGCATGGCAAAAATCACTAAACCTCACTAAATGCCACGGAATAACGCACACACTACTACTCCCTCCGTTTCAAATTAATTGACTTCCATTTGTCCACATGTGGATGTATCTATACGTGTAACATGTCTAGATATATCCATGTGTGGACAAATGGAAGTCAATTAATTTGGAACGGAGGGAGTAGTAATCAATCGCTCCCTCGTTCGTAATGTACATACAGGTGAAAGTTAAAGTGCATAGAGTCCTGACTGACCTGGAAGGGCAGGACGTGGGAGCCCTCCAGCCCCTGGAACGCCCTCCGGATCCGCTCCAGCCTCCGCTCATGCTCCTGCGCACGTGACAGAGAACGGGTCAATCAATCTCTTCAGGACGCGATTCAAATCGAAAGGGGGCGGATGAGGAGGAGTTACCTTGAGGTCTAGCGGCTCCCCTGCGCGCTTGAAGTAGACCTTGACGATGAGTAGCCCCTCGTCGTGCTTGCAGAGGACGGACTTGAGGAATCGGCCGCGGGAGACAACGTCGAGGAGCACGAGGTTGTAGGTGGAGGGCAGGTCGTGCAGGTAGTACTCCGTCGCCGACCCCTGCGTCGTCCGCGCGATCTTGTTCCCCATCGCCGCCGCCGCCGCCGCGGCTCTCCTCCCTGGGCGGCCGCAACGCCGTCGACGTGGAGGGGGCTCGCCGGTGCGGGGGTTTGGCTTGCTAAGCGTGCGGCGGAGGCGACCGGGTTTCCGCCGGAAGGAAGCGGCTCGGAGGAGGAAGCTTGTTTGATGTGTCGTGTTGTCGTGTTGGGCTCTCGATGGACGATCGATCGATACACGGTGGCCTGGTCGTGTGGGAACCGGATCCCGTTCCGTCACGACTTTGCCAAATAGGACTTGCCGATGATGTCGACGAGTGAAATACAGAAGTTTTTTCTTCGAGTAAAATATCACCACTCCATATATCTTCTTCTTGCTATATCACAACCTTTTGAGATACATAAAGACTTCTTCACTTGATAATATGCCCCACGGCTTGGTCAACCATTGGCTCACACATGAGACCATCATGACCATGACCTATAGCCATATATTTAAATCTTCTCTTATAATCGTCTTCTCGAGATCTTGATCCTACATGGCTTAACACATAAGGTAGGGCAAGACAAACTTACACTTTCATAGAAGAAATCTATCTTTTTCACTTTATTCTTATCTAACCTTTAATTCAACATATGGTTTTTAACCATTACCTATGGGCAAATCGTTTAAATATGACTTGATGCAAACATTAGTACATAGTGATTATCATCAGTTACCAAAATCACACTTGGACACAATGCACTTTCACTAATGGAGAAGAAGGGCTAAGTAAGAAGACTTGGGTGCATACATGCATGGCCTCTCCAAACAAAGACGTAGATTTGAGCCAACAGATTGAACTTCGGAAAACACATCAAGACACTATGTTCCCTTTTACTTACAGTTCATCTTTAAAGTTTGATAATTTTATTTTCTTTCTGTTGCTTCAAATATTGCGTATATTTTGATGTACTATATTCATCTCTAAAGTTTTGGTTTGTCTGTTCAATTGATCTGCTCTACTACTTTATGAATTGTATTTCTTAACATACAATTCATTTGTTGCTTCAAGATTCAAACTTTACTTTGGGGAATAAACGTGTTTCAAATTTCCTAAGTATTCATTTTTATTACAACATTTTATAGACTCAACCCCCCCACACCCCCTCCCAACTCTCTCTCTCTCTCACTCTCTCTCTCTCTCTTTCTCTCTCTCTCTCTCTCTAATCGTGTATATTGATCCTTCAAAGTTGTCTCTTGGTTTGTACGCTCAGGATCGCGGGAACCCTTCCTGCCTTTGGGAGTCTAAACCCAACCGCGAGGGGAGGTGGATTGAGTTCCGGGCCACCATGATTTTAGACCCGCCAAGAGGATGAATGTGTTATAGGATGATAGATTAAGAGGGAGTGTGGACTAGAGGAGGCTCAAGGGAGGGTGTGGCCCACTCCGGCGAGAACGCGACCATAGGCTGATGTGCGGGGCGGGAGTTTTGATGGTGGTCCAATGGGGGGAGCAATGGGGAATGGCTCGGCAAAAGGTCGTATGACACACGGTGTGGCGGTCGGCCCAAAGTGAGGTAGACATGGCGCCATGCGGAGGAGGTCCTCTCCTCCTTTCCTCTTCTCTCTCCAAAGGAGGAAATGAAGTGGGTGGGGAGGGGGGGGGGGGGGGGGGGGGGGGGGGTGTGCGATGAAATCACCTTGCCTCTTGACAAGGGATGATGGGCTCCTTTGATTGAAAGGAAGTGCAAAGAATCTGTGAAGGAATGAATCCTATAAGAAATTTTCCTATCTTGGTCATTTGATTTGTAGGATTGGATACTATAGGGAAAAATATAAAAAAATCCTATAGGAATCATTTGTACTACTTCCCATAGTAAATCTAACGTTCACTCCGAAATCTAACATTCACTCCAAACTCATTTTACAATTTCTTCGGTGAAACCAAATGAACTTTGGTGTATGCAAAATCATATAGGATTAGAGATGAGCATGACATTAAAATCCTACGATTTTCTCATTCTTACGATTTTCCTATCCTACGAATTAGAGGCCCTTAGTGGGAAAATCCCAGGTACTCCAACCAGAATTCACCCTAATAGCATTTGCAAAAACTCTGCATTCAACACAACTTCAGAAACTTGTGCCAAAGACTATAGTACATCAAAATAATTTCTGTAAAGTATCACCAATCAGATCAGCTAATGTTTCACATGTACCCACAGAAATGCATCACCAATCGATCTGAAAGGGCGTTAACAGAATATTCTCTAATTACAGCCCATAACCATGGATCCGTATTCGCTCCTTCCATCAGCTGACACAAACAGGATCGCTATTGCTACTGTTTTGGCGACAAAGGGGAGCGTTGTGTTTCTAAACTGCTAAGTATGGTGGACAACACGGTACAAAATTCTTAATGACCAGCTATTCATCTGTTGTGTCCAGAAAAAGAATGAAGATGCTATAATCCACGCACCTAATCTCCCAAAACTTCAGCCGTAGAATCTGCGCAAATCTCCCGATCTGTTCTGCTATGATGGTACAACAACCAAATGGAGCCTCGGTCTTCCAAAAGTACACGACTAATCATGTGAAGAACGTGACGACGTCTTTCCTGTATCCTCTAACTATCAACATGCGTGGGACGTTCTCGACGAGCAGATCCATGTACTCCATGTAGAAATACGCAGGGTGGTTCAGCGGCGGCGGGGGAGGCTCACCAGCACCACGGCCGCCATTCTGGAGTACCTGAGTATCGTGGAGTTTAGCTTCAACATCGTGTAGAGGAACTTATCCACCTTCTGTTCGTTCACGACAGCTTGCTTCCCGTCCACCATCTGCGGCCGTCCTTCTCTCTGTGTGGTTTCCCTCATCTCGAAAGGTATGCGCTGATCCTTTGCTGCGCACTTCTGTACGCCTCTTGGGAATCGTCTGGCTGCTGAGCGCTACTGCTACTGCTGCTGCTCTCCAAGTGAGACTCCCATGACTTCATAGTCACGACAATGACCTCAGCATGCATCCTAAGATCATACAAGAACTTTTTGACATCAGTCTTCAGCTCTTCAGCGTCAGTGTCCTCTTCAGCTATGCAGAAGACTTGGATCTTGCAGCTTTCAAAGGTCGCTTTCGTGAGCAGGAGCTGAGACAGAAGAAGCATCAACCCACCATCCCTCACAATCCAGTACAGGTCAATAGTCCCATACTGTCTCTGGAACTCATTAGGCCACTCATCCAGACCCTTCACAATGACAACTGCCTTGTTAGCAATGATGCAGTCATTTATTATGCTGACAAATGTTGATGGTATCTCGTCAGATTCTCACGGCGCCAGATCTCAGGGTACCGCACCACGACAATATTCGGCTTCAAGTTACCTAGGCCCATCGTCTGCACAATGCTGCGGAAGCCCTCAGACATTGAAGGTGCTACAATGATCTCCGCAACACCCTCGCAGCGTTTGTACTCGATGTAGGCTTCCAGCTGATGACAGGCAGTCTTAGCGTCCTCGGCCAGTTCGTGATAATCACCATCAATTGTCGAGACAAATATTGACATACCACGGCCCTTCTTCTTCATACAATTGGCGAAATCCGCAAGTTTTGGATGACAAGGGACATTTTCTGGAAGTTTACCCCAAGGCGGCATAATATCAGAGGAATGGGGTACCAATTCTTAGGATGAACTTGGTTTGCTGTGAGAAGAACAATGAATGAAGTGAGTGTTAGAATAAAGAGTTTGTATAGTTTACTAATGACTATTTTCTTTGCCATGTAGAAAATGTACCTCCTAGCGATCTGAGACTTCGCAGTGCCAACTGAAAATACGCACTCTTGAACCCATCTCCCCAGTCTCCAGCCTTCCCTTTTATACTCACGTAGTAATAGATGAGGCTTGCAAGGGCAAGGGAGATAACAGTGAAAGACCAAGAGATCAAAAACATGATAACTGAAATTTGAGAGAAAGACCATGTAAGTGGAAAGCACGACTATAAACACAATGCGAGGATGCATTTTAACTAGCTGTGGGCCACAAGTAATACGAGGTAAACAATACACAGTAGATTAGGAGAAGCTGGTTGGATTAAAAATCATACTCCGTCCGTTCCAAAATACATCACGTATTAGATTTCATTAGGACAGCCCTTTGACCAACAATTACTCCATTTGTAAATTTATATACATTTATGTTATATAAATTGATGTCATTAGATTCGCATTCCAAATGCTTATCTGTGGTTATGATTTTCTTTCACAAAAGTAACATAACAATAGTGTAATTGTTGGTCAAAGGCTTGTCCTAATGAAACCTATACGCAATGCATTTTGGAACGGAGGGAGTACAGTGAACAAATTCTTCAATCAAATTGAAAATAATGCCTATTACATTTTGAAGTACAAAAAATAATATCAGTAAAAGTATTACAGGCAGCTCAGGATGAATTCATGGATGACAAATGAAATAGTAGGAGTCAAATGGCATACCAACACAGAGCAATGCACCAACAAGTGAAAGACTCCAGTGGTGAAGTTTCCATCGAGGGCGCCAACTAGGAGCATCAAGTAAGTCAAGCAGAAAGCATGACAGGTTGACACCAGCATAGCACAGCAGAAAAAACATAGTGATAGTGGGTGTAATCAAATCTAAGTTCCCAATAATCACACATCCAATGCAGATTAATGCTGTGAATAAAGTTGCTGCGTGAGGCTCGGCTCCTTCAGAAACCTTAAAGTAATTAAGGACTGGAAGGATGTCGTCGTTTGCTATTGCTGCTAGTAACCTTGGAGCCCCTGTCAAACTCTGCAGCGCTGCACCTAAAGTGGACAGGATAATACCAATGTAAATCACTACGGAGCAGGCCATGCACTGTAGCAGTAAGAAGCCTGCAAGTATTGAGGAAATTATGAGTTGACCACAAAATAACTCAGTAAAGTAGCAGCTTATGGGACAAAGAACTACACTGTAGCTTACAGCCATTCTGTCAGAACATAGTTGTTTGATAAAAGAATAGACAAAAACAGATTCAATAAATATGTGTGTTATATAAAGCATGTATACGATTAGTCGATAGAACTTTCTGTTAGCTCAAGGTGAAAAAAAGAGATTGTTCCGAGTGTAAAAGCATGGAGTATACTATACCTCAAACAGGACCTACCCATACAAGGAAGATGCACTAACAAGAAAATAACTTTATGTGCCCGATGCCCATAACAGCCAGACGAATAGCTGTGGCAGTGAGACCGCAACAAAGTAATGAATCAATATTTTTCTACTGATAGAGCAAATAATCATGCCCTGGCAACATCATAAATGCAAAACTCAAACATACAAATTATTCGAAACCCTAGAAACACACTATCTGCAATTCTTAGGTGGGAGCATTTATAACTTGCAGCATCAGAAACACGTACCTATCAGTTAGAAGTTCTCTCTAGTGGACAAGGCTCCAAATAGAAGCACAGAAAACAAGTACATAGCAGTTGTTGTAAGAGTTGCACATAGTGTTCCAATGGTATTGAACGCTGTGTATCTTTCAGTGAAGCAGATCGGTTTGAGCCAGCCATAATTCCAGTGACTGCTGGGAAAAAGAGACCTACCAAAGCACTGAAAAATAAACAAAAATGTGTTGGCAAATTGCATTGCACAGACATGAAGAAATGAATAAATTGTCTGGCAGGTCCGTAAATTCTTTGTTTTCAATAATAGAGTTTGATTCATTCATCCTTCAACATTGCAAGGTTAGACAACAGATCCTGAACTCATACAGAAGTTCCACTTAGGCCTTATAAGCCAGGAAAATCCCTAAGCTTGTCAACCTTAGTCAAATGGTACCAAAGCTGTGTTAATGTTAGTTGCTGATGCGAGGCAAGCAGGTGGATTTCATTGTTCAATAAAAGATGGGAGGGAATCATATGACCTTTCTGGCTAGAGACTACCCCATCAATAGATGGGAGTTTTGCTGCTTGGGTCTGTCTGAATATTTAGGGTCAATGTTGGTATTGCGTCCACTATATCCCTGTTAATGAACCTATCAGGTGACTGGACAAACTATGTAAGCAAGTGTGTAAGACTTATCTATATGTATATATGTCGTCCCATTATACAAATGTATGAATTTCTTCAGATTTTTCTACAGACCCGGTGGAAATTGCACATTGTTGTGTAAACCTAGTGTAAAATGAAAACTCTTGCAAAACCTGGTGCAAGGTGAAATAAAAGGTACAAGGATGAAAATACTTGTGAGGAAACTCACACCCCTTAGCCTTGACCATATTAATATATACTGGGAGTGGGGTCATTGACATGATTTGTCAAAATTCATAGGGTAAAGTGGAATTGTGTAAAATGGCTAGAGTATTCTTGAGATTCATCATAAATTTACATGGAATGATAGATGTGTTAAAGTTTTTAAAGAGTGATATAAGCTTACTTGAAATCCCAATATATAGAACCATTTGGATCAGGAACTCCAGCATTGTTTGTAAGTTGATATTCTGAACCCCAGTTGTCTCTGAGTGAGGTCAGACTCAACCCGGTGATCCCCTCTAGTAGGCAAGCCCGTTAGAATTAAACACACAAATGCACAATGATAATTATCCAACATATAAGCCATATGGTACTTACTTGGAGCATTGTGTCTTGGTGCAATGAAGACACCAAGATAAATGCACAACAGTGAAAAGAGTACTGGTATTAAGAAGGCAGGTGCAACCTTGTTGATGATTTTTACACCACCGAATACAATAAAACAGAGCAGTATGGTCACAATAACACCATATACTTGAAGGTCATGCAAGCTGGGAGTCGATATAGTTGCCGTGCCAGCTGTTGCTGTGCCGTTTAATAGGGTATTGTTGACCACTGTTACACTCTCTGCATTATTAAAAAGCTATAACTTAGTCAAATAAAATCAAAACTGAAATTGCATGTTAAGAAAATAATAAGCACTGTGCAGTGTAGCTCTGCTTCCTTTTCTCGACTCCTCACAAAACGTGCACCCACTAGCAATGCAAATGAAATAAAATGCATGCACTCTTTATGCCCTACAAAAGGTTTGAAGTACAATGGTCTACACTTTGGATGTTTGGAAAATATTTCAACATTTCTACTCGGCAATCGCAAATACAAATAAAACTCATTGCTAATATCACTTATAGCTTGCCTTGAAACAATCCTGCAGAAGGAACGGCATCCAAAAATGTTTCTACAGCACCCAGAACATACCTGAAATGACAGGTGAGTTAGCATACATGCCAAACTAACAAATAATAACATATTAAAAATTGATTATCTGATAATCTAATGGCCGAAGAGCTAAGAGTTTTTATTACTAATTCAGCTGCATTCTATCATTATTTCCAATCCAGACATTTATTTCAAACATACTGGTTTAAGTGTAGACTATAAATAACCAACATTTGGAACCTAAGAGCTAAGAATTTATATTATTAAGTCAGCTGTATTCTATCATTATTTCCAATCCAGACATATTTCTTTCAAACATACTGCTTTAAGTGTAGACTATAAATAACCAACATTAGGAACCTCTGCAAATTCATTGGTAGCAGGAAAGGCCAACAAGCATCAAAATGTAGAACAAAACACATCAATTTCACCACATTACATTCTACTATAAACCATTTGGCTCATCACATACTAACTTCATAAACTCATATGATGTCGGCTTCCAAGCAGCAGATGCAGAAATATCTATATCCTCGTAACTTCGTTGATTCGTACACAGGCGAACAAAAGATGAACGAAATCTGAAAGGAGAACTACAAGTGCTTGGCTATTGCAGTGTACTCACATGGATCCAGCAACCGCGTTTCCAAGAAAGAAGCACAATCCAATACTAACTCCAACTTCAGGACCAAGTGCACGGCCAATTAGATAATATGGTCCACCACCCTATGGATCATACAAAATGTATATCAGCTAACTTGTACATTGAAACTTATCGAGGTAGCAGCATCGCACATCAAGCAAGCTCTCGAAGTATTCCCAGCAAATCAAGATCAACTTTAACCATACAAATAGAATCCCGTATCTGGCACCAGGTTCCACAAAACGAAATGAAGAAAACGAACAAGCAAAAATAAGGCATATCAGGTATCAACCCTACTACACAAACTCGTCACCAGTAGCACAATACCTTCATTGCCCCATTCGTTGCAATGGCACTTAATGATAAGCTGGTTAAAAATGTGCAAGCACCACAGAACGAGACTAAAACAAGTGACTGCCATATGCCTGCCATACCTACAATCCTACAGAAAGGAAAAAATATTAGTCAGTGTTGACTAACACAAAAAGAATATTCTAGATGAACAAAAAAGGTACATGCATCACACTTTCTGAAATGACACTTCGTACAAGGTACAAAAGTGTCCAAGGTACCAGGGATAAATATTGCAAGTGCAGTCAAATATCCCCACACTGCATAAAGATACCTTTACACACTTTGCAGTTACTTTCACTTGGTTCTACCATAGGGAAAGCTCGTAAATTGGGAATGAAAAAATTGCAGCTGGCTTTCTGCCAAAGAATGACAATAGCGATACGGTGACCAGCATGGCAAATTTATTTTGCAAAAACCAAATAGGAATGAAACTTTGATGTGCAGTAGCAAAAACAAATGCACATAATACTTACCAGGTAAAGCGGATATAATAAATGATTCCCAATATATTCTGCAAGCATGGCACAAAGACACCCATCAACGTACCAAACTTAGGTGCAGTATCCTGCAAAACAAATGAAAGTAATAGAATAAGTAATGCAATTTTAAGAATATTCATATGTCCAAATGACATAAACCAAACAAAAAGAAACAATCTGGTCAATGAAAACCAACAAAACACTGAACGACCTTGGAAGATGAGGTATGAAAACTCCTTACAAATGGGCAACTTAAAGTTGACTAAATATATTTAGGGATGTAAACATCGTCAAATACGATAGGTAAAGGTATCAGCAATTAACTGAGCCAAAGTTCTAACTAAAGTACTATGGTTTCCTGTTAACTAAGTCCAGATATAATAACTCCTAGTTATTCACGATTAACTAGGAAAAGTGTGATGGAGTACCAAACAGATGACACTCATCCTAAATGTTGGAACCAGAGATAACCTTGGGACGTCCAATCGTAATTGCTACATCCTCTCCCTCCCTAGGACTCGAAGGGGCTTGGGTCTGTTCTCCTGTCATGCTGTTCCGATTCAGTCAGATGGTTATGTCATAAACTAAAATCAAAAGTACAAACTATTTATTTGGAGAGCACATGCTTAATACATTAATATAAAAAAATATGTGCCCTAACAAAAAGAGATGGATCTCGAGTTTTTAGTCAACCTAAATAAAATTATAGAAAGATGGATCATACCTCTTGAGGCCCAAAATATTTACAAGTGAGTCGAATCCAAAAAGCTCTAGCTTTGAATCCCTTTGTGATCCACTGGATGTAGCATGATCACTAGAACCTTCTTGCATGCTTGGATCAATAGTAAGATTAGCACCACCAGGCTTGAGGTTCCTATGATATGCATAAAAGAAAGCACGAGTTCATAAATTCGTAGCTAGACTGTTTGTAAGGAAATCTGCAGAATAATGACTAATTTCGTATCATGGAATATAATGACCATCGAAAGAAACACACATTAGGAAATCTGCATAAATAATGCCTAGTTATATATCATGAAAAATGCAACCAAGATGGCAAATGGAGCAAGGAAGCCAGTACATACAACAAAAGGATGTATATTCATGACGCAAAAAAGTAAAATAACATCAAGGAATATCCCAACCAAACTACAAAGATCGAGAACAAGAACTGGTATTAAAAGGAAAACATTAACCGCTCAAGTAGTTACAGATGTTGCATCAATCAACTAACAATATAACTACAGAACTCTAAACCATAGATATATAGCACCCAATTTTCAAAAGTGGAGTGCCTAACATTAAAGATATTCCACAAAACCTTGCTCTTAATGCCCTGAGCTTTAAATGAAAGAAGTGACTCCAAAGGCGTAAACCCGCTTGGCTGCCAAGCACCAGTGTGCTCGTTATCGTGGCCAACCGCTGCTAGTGAGATGCAGATTGATGCTCGCCCATACCCATACAAGGCTTAGTAGATAATGCTAGCCGCTGCCAGGGTCATTTAGTGCACACCCTCGTATTGCTGCAGTGTATTCCATGTTTATTAATTAAATAACTATTTTGGCAATGTCTGTCGAACAGGATACTGAGCACACTAGTGCGATCCAGAATTCCCTCCAAAAGGCTATAAAATCCTAAAATTGTAGTCTCAAACAGTCCACAACCAGTATGTAGTCAAAACTGCAAATTAACATCTCATGTGTTTGTACTGCTTCCCATTAGTTCCTAATGCCTAGACTATCCCCCGAGTCCAACTGTTCAGCTGGACACCTAGGTTGGCTAAATAACTGACGGTCAATGCAATGCACACACACATTCGCAGCAGCTATGCTGGTAGTTTGCGCCGAAGTGTCACATGTACTGAATCCGAACCAAACCAAAAAACGGGAAATGCTCAACATATACGAGGCGAAGTAAGCGTGCGTCACCTAGGCGGCTGGGGCGTGACGCCGTCGTGGCCAGTGACGGAGGTGGAGGCGCCGCGGCCGGGCTCCATGGAGGTCATCTGGACGACGGCGCTGTCCTCCGAGCCCACGGGCCGGTACCGCCGCCCGATGGGCGGCGCCGGCACCGGCAGCCCTTCCTCGGCGGCCTCGATCTCCGCATTCTCCATCCCGGGCAGCCGCGGCACGCACGAGAAGGGTGTGTGTCCTGAGAGATCTGGATCCGAGGCCGAGCGCGGGGAAGAAGGGGGCGGTTGGGGCGGTACAGCGGGGCGTGCGGAGATCTTTGGGAAGCTTACGGCGGGAGGCCGGCGGGCGCTGCGGCGGAGGAACCAGTCGCCGGCGGTGACGAGGAGACGGGCGGAGGGGGGAGTTGGAAAAGCTTTGCTATGGAGTTGGACGGAGTACGTTTTTGCGGTGAGCACCCTGGAAAGTGCTCGTCTTTGAGTTGAGGACACGGCTGATGGCGGATTGCTTCGCCACGAGGTTGTGGACTTTTGACTTTACGAATTGAAAATTGTTTCAAATCCCTGAACGACCGCCACCGTCCAATCGCGGCGCTGCCGGAGGTGCGGCTGACGACTATTGTTAGGTCGAGTTTCGAGAATTTCAGTTTTGGAAGAAATTGTTTAGGGCAATGGTACAGTAGAGGTTACCATGTCATGTCGCTGGCACAGCATGACAGCAATCCTTGCCTAGTGCCACAACATCTCACCAAGCAATGTCAAGCCATAGAAACGGGAGTCATAGACTGGTAGACAACAGAGGTTTCACAATGTGGGCTTACAGGGGCGACACCAAAAGATTCAGCTATTCTCGCCGGATTCCTGGCGGCGGCAAAGTTAACAACAAAGAACACTGTGCTAGAGCACCCGACGAACAACGGTTTCAGCTAACTGAAACAATGGTCTTACTCTTACAACATACTTCATCAAACTACACAAGGGGGTAACCTAAAACACGGCGCATCCCGTCGGGCAACCAAGGGTTGAGACGCCACGGGTACCCTGAATTAGGGTGGTTGGGGTTCTGATTAGTGGTCCCAGCTTCAGTCGACGGAGGTGTAGCATCAGACTCCTAACCTTACTTATGTCAAGGTCTGGTTAAGCTCCTGCAATGGACACAACAAGATTAGCGGTGAGCTAGACGCATCGAGGAAAAGAGGGGCTTAAACGTTGAGCACTCTTACTGCTATCATGTATTGCCAGTGGCATCGCCAGGCGGCTCTCCGCTTCCGTTTCCAGATTCTGCAACGTGTTTTTTCATTAGTGGAAAAAAGGACTGCAACATGAGAAGGTTGTGGTATCAGGAGCAAAGGGAAACATCGGTGTGTACCAGTGATAGGTGCCAGATTTTCTTCTTTGTACATTCCGAGAGGTGACCCGTGCACAGATAAGAGCATCTCGCCGTTCTTGGGTAACCTTACGGTTTTTGGTGTCATGCCAAAAGAGAGCCGGCTACTTGTAGCCTGTTCAGCATTATGTTATAATGCAATATGTTAAGCCTAAAAGGTGATTCAAATCAAACTGTTCATTTGATCTTCCAGGATTATAATGATAGATAACAGTTCGTTTCAAGAGGGGTTAAACACAAACCCCAGGTGTCTGTAGAGAATCCGCTGCTCCTGCCGTTTGGCCTTCCGGTAGCTCACTCCAAGTCTTCAAAGCAACAGAAAATAGTAAGGGGTTGCGAAGGGTGCACCAAAAATATCTGGTACCACTATACAAAGAAAAATACTTACAAAGTTGTTAAAATCAAAGGTGCTCTCGATGAAGTTCTTCTGCACTGCACACACACACATCATATAAGGTGACAAAATAGTTCAACCCAGCTACTTTGGTGACTACAAAAGTAAATCATCAACAAGTAGATATCATTTGAACCTGAATCTCCCGAGAAATGAAAACCAGCAGCAGTTGCCAATGACGTGATTGAAGCTCGCGAAACCTTGTCATCCCTCAGGTCTCCATTTATGTGATTATCCCACTCTTTCCACTTCAACTCAAGCTCATCCTGCTTTTCATTCGGGACAACTGACAGGTTGGGCAAGTTCTCCTGGAAATATTGCAAGGCACATGCTTCTTCTTGCTCCTTGGAAATATAGGTTCGCACCAAGCGCAGCCGAGAAAGTATGCTCTCAATCTCTGCTGCTTGAATAGCTCTGATGGCAGCTTTCCGACGTTCAACTGTTTATTGAGGAGACTGGATTAGCCATGAAATCCTGATCACTGCATTAGTAAAGTGGACGGTGCATGTATTGTATAATGAGGAAGACACTGAGCAAGTTTAAGTTGTTACATCGAACAGCGGCAGCAGGTTTACCTTTACGAAATGATAGTGAGTTTGACAAGACATACTAAAACCCAACTGCCAAGAGAATTAAGATATGAGTATTACTCACCATATTTTATTCGCACTATTTATTGAGGAGACTGGATTAACAATAGATTCTGATCATTGCATGATGTAAGATGGATGAATTCTTAACATATTAAAAACTGGGGAAGATTGAATAAAATTCAGGTTTTGACACTAATAGCAGAAGGAGTCTTCCTTCAATTGAATCATAAGGAGAGTACAATAAGGTATACTAAAGCCGACTGCCAAGATAATAAGATATATGTATGCACTCTTCAGTTCCTTGTTTTATTTGCACTAGATTACATACCTTGAAATCAACATTAAATTTCAAAGTTCAACCTTGATTGCAGACTGTAGCCTACTAATCATGAGTGCAATGATAATGCCATAATGGTGCCCTAACATCTTTGGAAAAATTGTGGATCCGCATTAAAGAAAGTTGCTTCCTACAGCTCTAGAGAATTTTTTAAACTGATTCCTCGAGACAGTATGAACTGTTGCTTTCTACAGCTTGATATAAAATTTATGCAATCAAACCAATAACAGGTCCACAATGCACTGTCAAGTCAAGGGTGGATGTAACCACACCAAGCCCAAATACACACCGCACTTAACCCCAAACTGCACTACTCCGCAAGCTGTACCTACAGGCCTACGCAAGAACTGAAGTCTTTTTAATCGTTTACAATGCAAAGCAACACTCCATCAGGGAAACAACTGCAGTACCCGCAACTCGCAGGTCTAACTGATATCTATAAATTGATCAAAACTATAATGAATTTCAGAAATTGTAGTTAGAATTCGGAGGCACATACTCTCTTGGTCAGCAAGCCATCGCAGCTGCTCCACCACGGGCGCATTGGGGCCGGGTGGCTCCGGTGGCAGCTGTTGTTGCTGCTTGGTGGCAGGGGCAGCCCCTTTTCTTCCCCGCTTCCTTGGCGGCATCGCCCCGTGCGTCACAGGAAGATCTCAGGAAGAAAATACTGACAAAGAAAGAATAAAAAACAAGCATACTAATATGAGCCTATTGTTCAAATTTCTTCCCAATCCGAGTGCTTATGAAATATAAATAACATCTGAAGTTGCTGTCCAGAAAATTTTCAAATGGGCCCAACGTTTGAACTACCCAGAAAAATCTGAAGAGAATACGGAAATAGAAGCATACTTGTTTGGGTACCAATGTTGGGGCGGTGAAGTTGAATCGAATGGAAATACCAAATTAGTGTGGAAATGGTAATGGGTTTCAGTACCAATTAAGTTGTGATGTGTAATTGCTAGTTGAAGCATACAAATATAATTATGTCAAATATAAGCGCATAATTCAAAGTTCACTTCCGTAGCTCGTAGCTTCACATTCACTTCCTCGCAAATCTCTGTTAACTACCAATCCTTCCTCACGTCCATCAGAGGCTCAAGAAACACTTGCTATAACAAAGCAATGAATCGGGACATTTTTTGAAAAAAAAAAAGGTCACAACATTCTCGCAGCACTTGGTAACACCTCGGCCTATGCAAATCGGGGGTATATAGTATTTGCATATCACAAGGTACTTACTATACTGCCTGTGCAGGATAACATGGCTTTCAGAGTAAAAAACTCAGAGCGCACTGTACCACTGTGCTGCATCTAGACACACGAAATTCACCTAAAAAAAGCAGGGCAGATGCATTCTCGTTACCTTTTTCTTAACTTGATTACTGCGAATTTCTGCTCGGATTAACCTGCAAAGGGAAAAAAGGATTAGGGTTTGAGAACGTGTTTGTGTTCTAGGATTTTAGGGAGAGCGTGACCACAGCAAGGAAGATCGGGAAGCCACGGGGAGGAGACAGGGAGTGGGCGCCATAGGGGGGGGGGGGGGGGGGGGGGGGGGGGGGGGAGGGCATGGAAAGGAAGGGGGGTCGCCATGGGAGAAGAGAGGAATGGGGAGGGGGCAAGAGACATTGGGAAGGGGGAGGCGCCATGGGAGTCGAGAGAGTGAGCGGATTCAGGGACGAGAGGGCCGCTGCACATGGGAAGAGGACCGGAGGTGGGAGAAGAGAATGGATGTGAGCATTTCTTACCCGTGCCGTCGTCGCCGGGGTTTCGCCGCCGCCTTCCGCTCCTGCTCGTCGGCCTACCACCCACCCGGATCTCCTGGGCTGATGGAATAGGAGAGGGCAAGGCGGTAGCGCCGAAGAGGACCTACAGCGAGTGGAGGAGGGCCGGCGGGTGGAGGGCGGCGGAGGAGCAGTCCAGCCGGCGCGGCCTCTTGTTCTTTTGGGATTTCTGTTGGGGACAATTCTGTCTTTTCCCATCTCTAGTTTTTCTTCTCTTTTTTGAACGGGCAAGCGGGGATTGATGAAAAGTACTACTCCTACGTAGCGGGGATTGGTTTGGGTTTTTTCTACGGCGGCGTCGGTGCTCACAAATCCCATGAGAATGGGAAGTATCGTGATATTAGTGTATGATACTACCCATACAATGCATAGTATCATATACTCCCTCCGTTCACTTTTACTTTGCGTTCTAGTTTTTTAGAAATTTTCCCTTTTACTTTGCGTTGGCCACTTGACTTCCGAATTTACCCCCACGCTGGTCCAGCCATGCATTAAAGCCTCCACATGAATCGCTCAGCTTCTTCCTCCGCTTCCTCGTCTCCCCCGCTCCCCCGCGTGGACTAAATTTTTCACTAGTGCGCCTGCTTGGAGCTTAACGATGGACTGCCAGCCGGAGAGCAGCGCTGGCACCGACGTCCGCAACGGCAAGTCCGACGAGGACGACGAGCCATGGTGCTTGGCAGGCGAGAGCCAAGAACCGGACTCTCTTTCCGACGTTGAGGCGTCCATGCTTGAGCTCTGCGCCTCCGTCCGAGACGACGCGCCGCGGGCTGGTGATGGCCTGCCGTCCCTCGGCAGCGTCCGCGACCTCAGCGAGGAAGAAGACACACTGGTCGGAGTGAACGGCGCCGGCGGCGTCCACGAACTTGGCGATGCAAACGGTACAGATCAGAGTAAGTTTGTGCATGGCGTTGTTTGCAAGACCAATCCCTCACACATTTTCGCATGCACGCAGGTGTCCTGGATGAATCAAAGGAGATCCCAAGCTTCGTGGAGGAGGATACAGAAGACTCCATTCCGGTGGACGAAGACGGCGGCGTGCGGCAATATGTTCCGGACACATACGACGACTCCATGCCGGTGAACCAAGACGGCGGCGTGCGGCGTTACGTCCCCGACACATACGACGACTCCATGGCGGTGAACGAAGACGGCGGCGTGCGACATTATGTCCCAGACACATTCGAGGACTCGACGATAGGCTCTGTGCTTGGAGACGACTTCGACGACGAGACGATGACTAAGGTAATCATGCCAATGTTGGACATCTACTTACCGACGTACAGGAAGATCTACGACTACAACAAAAGGAAGAAACTAAGATAAGTTCCAAGAATGAGATCTTGCTGGATGACTTGTATGTGTGATTTGTTTGTTTCGAAGGATGAGAACTTGGTGGTGCACTTGTGATGAGAGCTTGCATGGACATTCGTTGTTTCGTTTGTTAAATTGTTGTTTGAATTATCTGCATGCAATATATTTTGCTAGTTCAAACAAGAGAGTATTCATGATCCGAAATTTAGATAAATATTGTTCAAAGTTTAAACACCGATTACAACAATTCCACAATGAACTAAACATTAAGTAGAAATTCTCTAGCCTCGTCCACAATTATCCTATCACACTCTAACCTAATCGGCAAGATCCCAAGTCTTTGCAATGCTAGCTTCCTCATGTGAGGCACCTTGTAGTGGTTGCTTCCTTTTAACCTCAAAATCTCCCGCATGCAAGATTGTAGAGTGAGGAAGATCCTGTTGGTTCTCTCGGCTGGGTACTGCTCATATGCCTGGAATACCTTGAGCACAATTTCATCAAGCGATCCAGGAAACAACTTGTGAAACAACGACTGTAAGGCAGCAAAAAACCCCAAGTCTAGGATATTAAGATCAGGCGAGTTCGGAGGCTGACAAACCAAACGAATATCCCAACCATCTGCCTGGGCCGCAGCACAAAAAATAGGATCATCTACTGGAATGTGTGTTCTAGCATTATCTTGCTGTATGTAAATTGTCTGACCACGTTCTGCCGCTGGCCATTTCTCCTTTATAGCAGGAAGAACCTTGTTCACCAACCAATCTCTGCTGACATCCCTAGTAACCGACGTGATCACCTTTGTCACCATTGTCCCCTTCAAACGGTTAGGACTATCCTTTTTTGCCGCCTCTTCAAACGTGAATGGCCATATACCAATTTTACCGTCAAATGTCTCGGTACCATCAACGTCATACCGAGGCCTCGCCACGGCCGCGATGAACATTACCTTTTCTATGTAGTTCTTGTTTTTGGTGACTCTTTCCGGCGCTTCCTCGTCAGGGGCTAGGTAGAAGTTCTGGCTCTTCCTAGTGCGATAGAAAAACTTTTCATCGGTATGTATGATGCGATACATCCCAGAGAAAGTTGGCTCGTCCGGTAAGCTCGTAGGATCAAAACTGTCAAAGCACCATTGAACTCTACGTCTCTGATTCTCATCGGTAAGTGTAGACTTGATAGCATTAGTGTGCTTTCTCAGCTTGCCCTCCTTCAATCGTTTCCAAAGGGTAGTCCTCGACATGTTCAACCTACTGGCCACATCTCCGAGTGTAGTTCGGAACCTAAAAATGCAACAATGTACGTAAACATTAGTGTGCTTTTAAAAATTCATCAGCTTATATCAATGATCATCTAAAATAATGTACCTAGGTTCAATCTGTTTGAGTGCTTCGGGGTCGAAATGTATCCTCTTACGCCCACAGTTTTTTTGGCTTCCTGCTCAATATTCCCTCCACACCTCCCTTCTCCTTTGCGTTCTTCCAAATATCTTGCACGGTCCTTAGGGGACATTTAGCTATCTCGGCTACTTCTTTGGTGACATTTTTGCCAAGACGCCCATCAACACACCTCTCCAGCAGCATGCAATATATGGCAATCTTTTGTTCGTCTCTCCATTGCGTCCTCTTAATGGTTCTTCTATTGCCATTGCCACCAGTTCCTCCTGCACCTCCCTGATTCTCCTCAACATTTCCACCTGCATGCATACGAAGAAGATGAGTGTGATCGGCACCTGGGCATGTCCCTCGCCGCTCACAGCATTCCACTTAGTAATCCACACGTGTGCTCGGCCGCGTCCTGCGAGGCCCAGCCTTCCTCGTCCCCGACCTCGTCTCCCACGTCCGCGGCCCCCGTCACCTTGGCAAGCTTCGCCTCCGCCGGGAACGCCATCCCCAGCTGTTGCTCCTTGCCCTGCTACGCCTTCGCCGGGAACGCCATGACCAGCTCCGCCTCGGCCGGCTGCACCTCGAAAGGAAAGACCAGCGCGGCGTCCCGTGAGTCCAAGAGTGTGCCCGTGACCGCGGCCGCCGTCACCTCGCCCAGCTTCGCCTCCGTCCGGAACGCCATCAACATCTGGTCCAGCTGCTCGTCCTCGACCAGCTGCGCCTCGGCCAGCTGCGCCTCGACCGGCATGAACGGCGCCGCGTCCCGTGAGTCCAAGCCCGCGTCCGACACCACTGCTTCCCGCCGCTGCGTCCGCATCCACATCAATGTTGTCGTCCTCATGGCCGGCGGCGTTGCCATTGGCCTGCTCGTTGCTTGCCTCTGAAATTACGAAAGTGCTTCAGTTCGTTGATTCCAGAAACGCACACAAAACTAAAACGAAAATCACGGGAGTATAACTTGAGCTTACCATCATCGTTCTCTTCAAAGACGTAGACGTAGTTGAGTCCAAACACGTCCCCGGTGAACTCTTCATCGATCTCGTCCCAATTGATCGGTTCATTCAGGTCGATCTGTTCATCGGTGCTATCCATGGCATGCAAGCTTGAGAGGAGAGAGGAGAGAAAGACGAAGGAATGAATCCACACTTTGGCCACCGGGGTGTTTTATACTGGCGCTCTGAAAATGCGTTCAAAATTGGGACGAAAAACTGGCGCTCACTTTTCATTGTGAAAAATTGGCGCTAATTTTCGTTTAGCTCTGAGTTTAGTGGTTCAAACGGGACAGAAATGGCGCGCATCAGAAGAAAAAGAGTGGCAGCTGCGCGCTAGTGAAACTGAGAGAGGAATGGCCATGCATGCATTCATTTGCATAGGAGTCGAGGCGACGAGGACGTATCCATGCATGGACTTCACCCGGGCTGTGCATGCATGTATTTATGGTAAGCATGGAGGTGGGACTGCAGCTGAGGGCAAATTAGTCCAAACATGCTCTAAAGTAGCTCTCCGGTGGCTTGCCTTGGTATGTGTAATTTTGCTAGAACGCAAAGTAAAAGTGAACGGAGGGAGTAGTAGTATCATAGCCACATCTTATTTATTTCTTTGTAGTATCCCAATACAAATATGTGCACAAGATTAACTTGCTATTGAAATATCTTATTTTGTGTGCTATTGAAATATCTTCTCTCTTTCTTCATTAATTACTATGCCACATCAGATTTTTGTCAACATAGCATGCATGATACTATCTATGATACTCCCATTGTGCCTAGTCTAATAACTCCTGCGGCTCACAAGGCCCACCAGCAGACCCACAACTCCTTCTGATGACAGGCCCCATAAATTGCCAAACTGAAATCGTTAGAACTAAGTTTTTTTTGAAAGGAATACGTGTATATTATGTCGTAGACATGCTGGAGTACAGAACACGTACACAGGATACAGAAAGACCTAGAAGGACACCTAGGCCCATACAAATTGCAGAAAAGTCCCCTACAAATGAAGAAAATACAAAGAGGTCCCCGGGGACTTCTGCACCACCAGAACCAATCCGTCGGCCTTCTCCGTCGCCGGCAAGCCGAGCAGCACGAGAAGAGCGAACGGAATCCAACTGCGCCGAGGAGGAAGCAGCTCCATCGCCAACAAGTGGCATTACGAACCACGATAAAAGGAGCATCAGAGATGCCCGCATGTCGCTGTGGCTCACGGGTCGGGGATCATCCCCAAGCTGGTCTTCCACCACCGAATCCGGCGCACTCCGTCGAAGTAGTCGAGGATTGACACCAGATCCGCCTTCCGCCATCCGCAAAGCACGCACGGGCCACGGCAACCACCGGCCAGCCACCCGACTCAGGCCAGCGGCCGCAACCCCAGCATATCCGCCTCCATCTCCCCGACGGCACTGAAGACAACGCCGGCGTGACGCGGAAGAAGAGGAGGCCCAAAAGTCCATAACGAGATCGGCACCGACGCCTCGCCGATCTCGTCTAGACAAAGTAGCTCCAAGGCGACGCCGCGGCGGCAACCCGGAGAAGCTTATTCCCGGCGACGGCGACGGCATCACCCGCACCCACCGAGAAAACCTAACTACTAGACTTAAAAAAACCTAGCTGTACAAGGATCCAGCCGGAGATTCAAACCCCCCTCCCCCTTCCGACGGCGCCGAGGCCGACGAAAGAGAGGAGGGAGGCGGAATCGCCGGCGGAACGGAGCCTCCTCTGTTTTCGCCTCCTCTCGACTGTAGCAGGGGAAAGGGGACTCTCTGTTCTAGATGTTCTCCGTTAGAACTAAGTTACTCTTCTTCTTGAAGATTTTTTGGAAAAAAAAAAGGTTTAATGTTGGATAAAGAGAACAATATGTCTAACCGGATAATGGTCTAGCTGAACCCTCATACGCATAAAATAAATATATACAAGGGGAATACAACCAACATCAAAATCCTGAAAATGTCGTAGCCGAAGTCATTGTTGCATTATCGGAAACTTATCGGTCGATTCAAGATAAGTGGTGGCCAATTTATCTTATCGGTCAGACACTGAGAAGCGATAAATCGACCGATTTATCGGAATATCGGAAGATATATTGAACTGTGCTCACAGGTGAAGGACAACGCCAAAAAACTCACCCATTGAAGTAACTCACAAAGATCTATCAAGAGTAATTTGAATCTATGTAATAGTACAACGTCCATACGACAGATATCAACAATCGTGTCAAGCATATCGACGGGGCACCAGTCTAGACAGACAAACGCCCCTGCATTACCAGAATAAGCCGACTATCTTGCTCGCAAAGGCTCGAAAAAGGGGTTGACGATGGCAATGTCGCTGACCGTGCCCATGGAAACAAATAACAATAACATAAAAAATATCGGCGCCGTGTTGCAGAGACCATGTTGAACCGCAATTTTGTCTTCATATTTCGGGGCCCGTACAACCAACAACGATGCAAAAAAGTTACTATCCCACTTTCACATTCCTACCGCCATGTTGCAGAGCAGAGGAAATGTCTCTTGTGTTACCATGTCGAGGAATATGATTATCGTGGATGGATCGCGCGTGTAGGTAAACATATTGGCGGTGTTGTATCAGTTCCTGTTGTCGTCTCTTCTTAGCCAAGTCAATCGGCGATTCGTGGATCTGAAATTCACATTCAATGACTACGTGAGGGGTTTTGACGGACGCCGTCTATACTTTTTATAAAGCAAAACCTCACTCAGTGTAATTAATATTTTTCTATCTTCACATGTAAGCTAGCCACTTCACTTGCTATTTTAGCCAATCAATTGTCCATGCCATCCCAATAACATTCATTAACTATTTTCTATCTCTACATGGAAGCATCCACATCATTTTTTTAGCCCATCGAATTTACACATCATTTTCATGTTCGAATGATAAGATCATACCATGTCGCTATTTAGTTATACAAGTAAATCATGCGCGAGTAGAACACCGAAATTAGTTTTGCCCGTGAACATTTTGCCAATTATTTTCAATGATAAAAATCATATAGTTGTTATTTGAAATTATGGGTTTTCTATATGTATTGACTCAAAAAGTTTCTAGAAATATTATGCGGCAATGTGCATGTCGGTCATCGTCAAGCAAGCCATTCACAACATCAGTTTTTTCAACTCGTCGATATAATCATATCTATATCAATCAGATACACTAATAAATCATAACAATTTTTAAATTATAAACCACACATACATTTGTTGTCTAATTTTTTTAGCCTCTTAACTCTCATGATTAACTACATTCTTGCACATTTGTTCAGTCAACTCCAGATTTCATACATTTTATTAAATTTTGTAAGACATACCCGCTGAAACGCGGGGTATCATTACGGATGGCACCGCCGGGTTCGGGTGCGGGTTTGGCACCCCCATACCCGCACCCGCCCTTCTCCCCGTCCCCGCCACCTGCCCCCATACCCACCGGCGGGTACAGGGTTCAACCATACCCGCCACCCGCCGGGTTTGCGGGACCCGACGGGTACCCGCCAATTTCCTACTGAAGCTAGATAGACGAGGGAGAGGGGCGACGAAGACTGGCCAGGTCGCCTGTCCCTACGGCGGCGCGAGGAGAGGCGAGGTCCACCAGCAACCCCTCGACGGCGCGGAGGAGAGAGGCGTTGGGTTGGTGATGGAGGGGCACGCTTAGAGGCTGCCCTCGACGCCACACACGAGCAGCCGTGACGGCGGGATCCAGGCCTCGCGTGGAGAAGGGTTGGCGGCGCTGGAGGGATCCATGGCGGCGGCGGAGGATGGCCGGGAGTGTGGCGGCGGCCGATCTGGATCGGGTAGGGACTAGGGAGCATGGATGGATCCACAGTTGTTCATGGGTGTGCAGCTGAACACCCAAAATTTTCTGCAATCGTCTTAACATTAAACCTACTTTTCCGTCAAGCCAATCTCAATCCTCGAACTAGTGAAAAGCCCAAAGACGCTACTCATATTTCCCTACTGCTCAGGTAGCCCATTGGGCGGTAACTTGTAGGAGTAGTGTTCTGAAATCCACAGTCGTGCCAGTCTCCTCCTGGCCCAATCACGGACTCAAAGCAGCATTTAGGTGTAGGCCATTTTAATCCATGACAGAGGGCAGAGGGACACATGACACATCATATATTCATATGCTTGTGTTGTACGGTGTGATTTTTTTCACACCCTTGTAATTTCTTGAACCTTTTATGTACTGTTCAAAATGAAAACTTATAACTTTTGATGCTACATTAAAAATTGTACTTCTATTCTTTTCAAATAATTTTTTATTTGTATTATCTTGGACCACTCCTCTTTAATATCTGGTACTGTATAGAATTTGAACACCCAAAGTTGAAATCCTGGATCCGTCCCTGCTAGGGAGCGATATGAGAGAGAAAGGGGATCGAGGTGGGTGGGTGCGTGCGCAGCCCGCAGCGTGCCTGTGTCATGCAAGAAACGGACGGCTGAGATGGGGTTCGAGGGTGTTGTTTTTTTCCTACTCACTAACAGGTGGGGTCAGTCGGGTATACGGGTTAAAGTGTATTGGTTTGGTACCCCCATACCTGCCCCCGTTAGATCCGACGGGTTTGAATTTTACCCATTAAGCACACCCACGGATTTTTCTACACCATATCCTCCCCCATTTAAGGCGGGTACCCGTCGGGTTTGCGGGTATCGGGTACCCATTGTCATCCGGAGGTATCATCCTAGTGTACTGAATGCGAAGGGAACTTTCGACGTCAGCTCGAGAGCTACTCTCTAGCAAATTCAGGAGCACGCCGCCACGGATGTCATTTTCAGTCAAGCCTCCTACATGGTCTTGCCTGTCAATAAACCATCCGGAATTCCCGAGCCCGGTGTGCACCAACACCTTACGCATGGATTGAGATCACGCCGTGAAAAATAGAAAGGGCTCAAATTTGTTACTGTACTCTACGTACTGCTGCTAATACTAGGTACTCAGGTACTGTACATCTGCTGATGCTGCAGAACAACTCTTGAGCAAACTAACTAACATGAGTTCTTCAGTCTTCACGTAGCTTGCTGACTGTACTATGCAGCTACAACCGTGCGAGAGTATGCGCGTGAACACGGTGGCCATTCGCGCCAAGGAAGAAACAGAGGAAGCAGAGCACTCGGCGCCGGACATCGCTCGATCTAATGGCCCATCTCCATGGAGAAGTCGGAGTCGAGCAGCTCCTCGATCATCTGCTCCACGTGCTGCTCCTCTAGGAGCCGCCCGCCCCATCCCACCGCACCCGACGAAGACGAAGATGACGACGACAGCGGCACCGCGTCGCCCGCGATGATGCCCAGCGGCATTGCGGCTGCTGCCGCCGCCGCCGAGGCCGCGGCGGCGGCCGCGGCTTCCCTCTGGCGCTGCGCCGCATGCACGGACGCCAGGTTGTACCGGTGGAGCTTCGCGATGAGCGCGGCGGAGAGGAACGAGGACGCGGCGGCCGCCACGGCGGCGCCGGCGGGAGGGAAGTTGGTGCGCGCGCGCGGGCCGCACATGATCCGCTCCGCCTCGTCGTAGGCCCTCGCCGCGTCCTCCGCCGTCTCGAACGTGCCCAGCCATATCCTCGTCTTCCTGCAACCAATCCCACCAGGCATCACCGTCAGCCGCGAGAGAAGATCGAGAACTGCCCGTAACGATCAAGAATCACGACAACGCGTACGCACAGGAGAGGGTGTCGGATCTCCGAGACCCAGGAGCCCCAGTGGCGCTGCCGCACGCCGCGGTACCTCTGCTGCGGCCGAGCCATTATATCCTCCGGCGACGACGACGGCGACGGTGACGCTGCCTTTGCTGATGCGGCGACCACGACGGACCGGTTGCAGTCCTTCGTCGTGGTCTTCTTGGTTGCTGCCGTGTGTGTGTGGGTAGGCTTGACGTGAGAACGGAGAGCGGCCGAGTAAAGCTTAGCGGGAGCAGGAGAGCGCGGCGGCGGTGCGTGAGCGATGGCGGGCGCGGGAGGTATAAATAACAGGGGAAATTTACAAAGTGAAGTGGGAATCTGCCGGGTGTTTGGTTGGCTGCTGGGTGGGACCGACACGAATGGCTGATCGCTTTCGACGGCGTTGGGTGCATGTTCTCTGGGCTCGTTGGAACAGGGAGCTGGGTCCACCTGAATATCTCTGCTCAGTCTGTTCTGGTCTGACCACTGTTCTTCCTCCGGCGGCGTCTCTTGCTTGATTACGTTCCTTAGTTGTAAAAATAAAAAAATCATCATGGATTCATGCATGGAGATTTGTGAGATAGACATTCATTCACATGTCAACTAGCTAGTACTCCAATACCACCTAGTTAAATTTCTTAGTGCCTCTTTTGGATTTAACAAATTTCACTAAAAAAATTGGAGGATTGGATAGCTAGTACTCCAATACCACCAAGTTAAATTTCTTAGTGCCTCTTTTGGATTTAACAAATTTCACTAAAAAAATTGGAGGATTCCAATCCGTAGATATTTTTCCTAGGAAATCTCGCTGGATTATACTTTCCCCGTTCCAAAGTATAATACGTTTTGGGCCTTTTCAGATTCTTTTTGTATCTAGACACATTTTATTGTGTAGATCACTCATTCTAATTTGTTTTCCATAAGAATCTCAACATGAGCTGAAACCTCAATTTTTACGTTTCCTTTGAAAAGTTGCATTGCACGCACACTTTATCTCTCTCTACCCTCTCAGTCTCTCTCCTCGTTTTTTGTAAAAATTTATGTGTATGCTTCATGTGCACCATCCAGAACAATCTCTTAAAAAACTATTGTGTTTTGAATTCCTGCATAAACTTAGGTGCATGATATCTCAATCCTTTTTTTTTTGTCCTGTTTCTACGTTTTAAAAATCATGCAATTCAGAAGAGGGCCTTACCATGCAAGTTCCATGCACAGTAGACATTGACATCTAGATACATACTCCCTCCGTTCTAAATTAGATGACTTTCTATTCGTACACATGTGGATGTACCTATACTTGTAACATGTCTAGATACATCCGTATGTGAACAAATGGAAGTCATCTAATTTGGAACGGAGGGAGTAGATAGCTACGCACGAGCTTTCCTTCCCATGTTCGATCTAGCTATGTGAGTTGCTAAAGACGGGTCATGGCATTTCCCGTGGCCACGCACGGCTAGGAACGTGCGGTCCCGACAAAGAAGCTCACATGCAGGACTGGCGGAGCCACGGCATGCGAGCCGGGTGCACAGGACACCGGCTAGAAACAATTTCCTTTGCAAAATCATATCTTTCCACCATGTATGCACCCCCTAAAAATATTATTTAGGTGCTGTGACCCCTGGTTCATGAAGCTGTAGCTCCGCCACTTGCAGCACCATGCAACCGCATCTGGTGTACATGCTAATATCCACAAATCGCCTACAAGGCTAGCTACAACTACAAGGTGACTATATATATGTGTGGCTTAGCTACTGAATGTGCGCAGGACACGGTACATGTGAGATTGTGAGCTCCCATACTCTAGCAGTTTAGCAGCTCCTAGGAGAAAATGAAACCGAGAGGGCAAATTTGACACAGATGACTCTTTTTCTGAAAATTATGCACAAAGTGAACCAGTTTTATCAAATAATTCACAAAATGTCCCTTTCTTTTGCACGACGCCCCTGACTAGGGCGCCATGCTACATTGCACGACGCCCCGTACTAGGGCTCCATGCTCCTATAATGCCACGAGCTGCCACAGGTCGAGGCGCCATGTATTGTACCATGGTGCTCTACCCCAGAGCGTCATGCTATATGTATCATGAGTTCATGACAATCCCAAGGCCAGACGCCATGAAAAAGAGTTAGATCGTGATTTTTTTCCAAATCCGGTTCATTTTGTGTTAGAGTTTCAAAAAATGGTCAGATTCGTCAATTTTGCCAAACGGAGGTGGTATCTTCTCTGCCTAGTATTTCCCAAAGCGAGTTTAGGCTAGACCCTCGATAAGTAGTTCGATCATGGTTGGTAAGCAAACTGAAACATTCAGATTGGATGAAGAACATGGAGGCCACATGAAGGGCCACTGGCCTACAGAGACAGCCGCAGCGGCTAGCGCGCTATAGGCACTGGCCATCCACATGCGAGCTTTCTCCATTCATTGAGGTCGATCGCCAACTAGCTAGGCATGGCTGACGACGTACGCTCTCTAGCGCGAAAAGTCAAGCAAGATGAGCTAGGCATGGCCAGGACTCGATCGGCTCTAGTCCAGGCGTTTCTCCCTTTTTTTTTTGTAAGTAGCTAAGCTAGCTATCTAGGCAATTATCAGCAGTTGCAAGTTGCAGACTTATGGTTCGGGAGTAGCTCAGCTCGATCATGTACACCACGGACCAAGGTGCTTAGATCAGCTACACATATATACTGTAGTATATTAGTACCACTGGCGTATCGAACGCATGCACAAGCTAGCACAAAGAATACTGATGAATTTTCAAAAACTTTGATAGTGGTCGGCAGCCCGGCACTGATCGATCAACGGTGAAGGGGAACCCGAGCAAGTTCTTGCAACTTGCTACAAGAGTGGCTCACCAGAGCGTGTGTATACTATCAGCAAATAAGACCTTGAGACTTGCAGCTAGGCCTACAGCATAGTATTAGTATTCGTAGCTACACGTACGCCTACACACATATGTGCGACCTTGTCTTGTTAGGCATCGATCGATGCTCTCATCACCTGTGTATGTATCATCTTCCATGGTTTCCCTGCTCTGAGTGCTGACCATCTCTGCCAATGCATGTGTAGGTCGGAATTTCAAAACCTTATCTTGTTGTCTCCCTCTACTCAGATCGTGAGATACGGTTAGTCAAGCTGCATATATGGTGCATGCAATGCAAAGGATATTTTTGTCTTGAGTTTGCGATGCGCGGCAGTCTGGATCACACTGAATTGACCATGCAGAGGAATGCAGGATCAGCTGTTCCGCATACGTTGCAGGGTATACGTACGTGGAAAGCCTCCAGTCTAACTGCGTAATCGGACTTCTCAACTGCCTGACATACATAGCCATGTTATGACGGTCAACTACGATAGGAGCTCCAACAAAATTCTACCTACCAGGCCCAAAAACCGATAGGTTGCCGGATGTAAATTGAAATGAACGGCGAGATGAGTTGGATCGAATGTCCAAGAAAAATCTACCTTCAGCACTCATTATTCCCCCGGCTTCAGACATATATAAGTCCAGCCTTCCAGATCTAGCACCGCGAAGAGACTGTCAACTGTCCATGGCGACAGAGCGCGAGCGCGAAACAGCTTGCTCAGTCGCACATACTCCGTAGATCAGTAGTTAATCAGGTCACCCGTCATTGTCTACTATGGGAAGATGGATCGATCACTGAAGAAAGTGGTCAGAATAATGCGGTCATTCCCTGGCATATGTATGTTCCCGGTTTCGTGGGATGGCACTTGACCCGAATGGGACCTATATATCCGATGATTGGGATCAGGGCCACACGCCACACACAATGTCGGCATGCATGCAAGTGCAACTAACTCCTGTGCTCCACTAGGTGCGTCTGAACGAGAGCAACACGTACTACTCTGCACCTTAACTAGTTGATGAAACCCGGCCGGCCGGTCAAAATACTGCCCCCTCCTGTTTCAGTCACGGATCGACGACTCAGGTAGCTTAGCTGCAGGTAGAATTAAGCTGAAGCTCAGCGTTACCCGTTGCTCCTCCCTGCGGATCGATCTTAACCCTAGCACTGTCACTGTGTGCCGATGGACGATATGCATGCAATGCACCGTATACACAAGGATCGGCAGAACATGGCGGACAGCAACACGCATCGATCACCGGCCGCCTCGAGCTGGCCGCGACCGCGACGCGCTAACCGAACTAACGATGAGCACAGCTGATCGAGTGCATGCATGAACTCTACTCTGCTCCAGAGTCCCGCATCCAGCTAGCCAATCATTCCTGCACGCACGCGGCACATGCGAACTGCCGGCCGCCAGCTGCAGAGTTCGCTCAGGGCAACACATTCTCGATCCATCCCCATGTAGCCGGCCATCAGTCTACATCGATCCCCATGTAGGGCCTCACGATCGTCCAGGTGCATGCACGCATCGGTCTCACCATCGTGGTCGCGTCCGGCTTCAGTAGTGGAGAGATTCAGAGAGTTGTGGCCCTCTGGTCTTCATTATCTTCTTCTTCCCCGCGGATGAACATGTTATTACGAGAGGGACGTGCGTGTTTTGTTCCGCTTGTTTAGGCTAGCTCTCTCTCAGATGCATGATGCATGAGAGGTTTTTGAGCGCGCGGTCCCGTGAATCGGGCCGGGGTTGTACGTAGCGCGTTGAACGGATTCGAGTCCAGTGGGATCTCCGTCTCCGGGCCTGCCAAAAGAAATTTCAGTCTACGTTTGTTTCTACAGATGTGCATGGCTCCTAGTATGATCCTATGATCCTATCCTATGCATAGACAAAAAGCAAGGGCAGTACGTATATATGCATCGGTTCAAATTAGGACGGTAATAGGTAGGGGATCCTCCTTCCCATTTGAAACAAAATAGTTAATTTACCAAAAAAGAAATTGAAATGGCTAAAGAAAGAAAAAAAATGACAAAATGAGAAGACAAGAAAAATCTTGTTCCCAAACAACATGGCAGATGTAATATATGGCACGAATTTGCTGAGGTGAAATTCTTGCGAAGATGGTAAGAACACGAGCTACAACTGCAAACTACTTCATGAGTTACGGGTCACGAAATCTGCTAGACAACAACCTCACCAATTCAATGTGACAATGCCTTTGGATCGTAGTTTCAAAATATAATTTGATAAGGATAGAGACTTTTACTAGGCAAGAGAATGAAGATTTTTGAAGTCCCCACAAAAAAAGAAGACTAGGGCATTCCTTGGGAATTTATTTTTTCGAGGGGCCTTGGGGCTTATTCGGCGAGTTGGAGATGCCAGGGACACTATCTGGGATCAAAATTGGATACCTAGAGATACTAACTTGAGACCAATTACCACACCAAAAGAGAACTCTCCGTTGAAAGTTTCAGATCTTATCGATTCAACATCGGCATGCTGGAACGAGGTGAAGTTAGCTGCGACCTTCCTTCCAATGGATGTGGCTGCGATCAAGCAAATCCCAATACCCACTGTTACTTTGACAGATTCATGGGCATGGCACTTTGAAAAATCTGGAGTATTTTCGGTGCGGTCTGCATATCGCATGATCATTAATGTGCGACGCCGGAGAAGTGCTTGGATTGATCGTACGTCAGAGTCGTCGAATGGAGCTGAAATTGCTGGAATGTGGAAGAAGCTATGGAATGTTAAAGTCCCAGCTAAGGTCCGGACTTTTGCATGGCGATTAGCTAAATTGAGTTTGCCAACGGCGGAGGTTCTCCACCACCGACATATGGCGACTGAAAAAACATGCAAGATATGTGGTGTGGAGCTGGATAACTGGAGACATAGCCTCCTTGAGTGCAACATGGCTAGGTGCGTGTGGGCACTATCTGATGACTCCATTGTTGAGCATGCTCGAGGCTGGTTGTTTACGATGCTGGAAAGTCTGAAGCATGAAGAATTTGTTTTACTCTTGGTAACCATGTGGGCAATCTGGACTGCACGAAGAAAAGCGCTACATGAGGAGATCTTTCAGTGTCCACTTTCTACCCATGGTTTCATCACGAGGTATCTGCATGATCTGGGTTTTCTGAAAGAACCGAGGAGTGTGGTGGGTGTTAGCACCCGAGGCCGGAGGATCAGAGTGTGGATTCCGCCACCTTCAGGAGTGGCGAAGGGCAATGCTGATGGAGCTGTCAACCGTGCAAGTACACAGGGATCAGCTGCTTCTATTTTCCGCAATGAATCAGGCCACTTTCTGGGTGCTATGGCGATTGTTATCTCGGGCCTTATAGAACCGGGGACATTAGAAGCTCTCGCATGCAGAGAAGCTCTGACACTATCTCATGACCTTCAAATCAGGCGGGTGAGCATTGCTTCTGATTGCTCGCGGCTAGTACGAGATATTGTAGAGGGAAATAGAGGAAACTATGGTACGGTTGTTTCAGAAATTTGTCATCGGCAGTTAGACTTAGATTTTGTAGAGTTTAAACATGAAATGAGGGAGTCTAATTGGGAGGCACATGATCTGGCCAAGGGAGCCTTAGGCCTGGGGGTAGGACGCCATGTCTGGCTGATCCAACCACCGGATTTTGTAAATGTACCTTTGATCATTGAATAAAAGAGTCGGGTGTTATTTTCCAAAAAAAAAAACTTAATTTTGTTGTAGAGAGAAGAAATTGGGAACTTAACGAGCCGTATGCAAAAAATGAATCTATTTATGGGCCTAGCATTGTTGCTGTACCGCTCTTTCCAAAAGTCCAGACCACGGGTACAACTATTAAAAGGATTCTCTTCCAAAAGGAACTACAATCTCACGAACGTGACACGTGGTGACCCCTACATGGAATTTTGCTTCGAACCACCACGGTAGCGTTCGTCCGCCGCGTACGTTTCGCGCATGCAGCCCCGATGAAGCCGGCCGCTCGTGTACGTTCGAAGCCCCGCGTACGTTCCCGTCCGATGCATGCGATTCAGCTGTACAACCTGGAGCAAGCAGCTAGTACGTGCATGGCATGTGGTACAAGAAAAAACATAGCACGGTGTACATACTATTAGAAGGTGCTGAGTCAACAAAAAACTGAGATGTACTCCAACAGTCGCTGCTACTTGATGTTGTACAATAGCACAGGTTGTACAACTACATAACACATGTTGTACAATTAGACAGAAACATGTTGTACAGACACATATTGTACAACTATACAGACACAGGTTGTATAACTACACAGACACAGATTGTACAGACACAGGTTGTACAACTAGACAGACACAAGTTGTACAAACACGGGTTGTACAACTATATAGTCACATGTTGTACAACTACGCAAACACAGTTTGTACAAACACAGATTGTACAAATACAGAAGACTCTCTTCGAGAACTTGCCTGTGGCAAGATGGTTAGTTGGGTGGTTGTACCCCTAGCCCACCAGAGTTCAAACCCCAGGTTTGACGCTGGTGTTTCTCATTTAAGGCGGAATATTCTTCAGTGGGAGGCGACGTTCCCGTCGACAGCGAGGCGCCCGTGGTGACTTCGTCAATCTCAAGACTCGACCCGCCGACTCAGTCTCTCGGAGGTGCTCATAGGGGTAGGGTGTGCGTGCGTGCGTTCATAGGGGTGAGTGTGTGCGCGTGTATATGAGCGCTTGCGTTGTACTGTGTTTCGCAAAAAAAAAAAAAAAAAAACCGGCTGTACAAAAAAAAAGCCCGTCGAAACCTAACAACATGGGATCTAGTTTTGAAGATCTCGACGCGAGGAGCTCAAAAGTGAAAACGGTTCGTAATTCGGATAAACGGTTCTCAAGATATTTCATTTCAAAAATTCGATTTAGAAAAATAAAAGGGAAAAAGTTGCCCTCTCACCTCACCATCTCTTCTATCTCATCATACAAAAGTATAGAAAAAAAGAAAGTACAAAGTACAGAGAAGTTGGAGTACAACAACACATAACAGGTTGTACAACTATATATAACCGGAAGTATAAAAAAAAAGTTCGTCGAAACCTATCAACATGGGATCTAGTTTTGAAGATCTCGACACGAGTAGCTCAAAAGTGAAAACGGTTCGTAATTTGGATAAACGGTTCTCAAGATATTTTGCCACTTGTCACATATTTAAGCACCACGGGGGACCGCGTGAATGGAGAATCTGACACTTGTTATCATGCCACGGTTTGCTGGTTCTTTGATTTCCCCAGACCACGCTTTGTTTTCACACGTAAGTCAAGCCCAATGGATTATCCATTTTGGGAGAACTTGCCTGTGGCAAGATGGTTAGTTGGGTGGTTGTACCCCTAGCCCACCAGAGTTCAAACCCCAGGTTTGACGCTGGTGTTTCTCATTTAAGGCGGAATATTCTTCAGTGGGAGGCGACGTTCCCGTCGACAGCGAGGCGCCCGTGGTGACTTCGTCAATCTCAAGACTCGACCCGCCGACTCAGTCTCTCGGAGGTGCTCATAGGGGTAGGGTGTGCGTGCGTGCGTTCATAGGGGTGAGTGTGTGCGCGTGTATATGAGCGCTTGCGTTGTACTGTGTTTCGCAAAAAAAAGATTATCCATTTTGGACCACCACAAACATCAAAGAGAAGGCCTAGCCCAATAAGCCCATCTTTGATCGCTAATCGTCATGCACTATATAAAGCCCACTCTCCACCACACCAGCACTTCACGGACCTAGGGTTTAGCCTCCGCCGCCGCCGCCGCCGCCGCCGCCGCTGCGCGTCTTCGTCTCCGCCGCAACGATGGTATCTAACCTTCTTCCTCGATTTCCATAGAGTTTCGACTCATTCGTCTAGGGTTTCAACGTTTCGCTGACTCCGTTTCTCTCGCCTCCTCGCAGCCGTCCCACAAGACCTTCCGGATCAAGCAGAAGCTGGCGAAGAAGCAGCGCCAGAACCGCCCCATCCCCTACTGGATCCGCATGAGGACCGACAACACCATCAGGTAACGGCCGCCTCCGCCCCTTTCCGACCCGCCCACCTCCTCTCAGTCAGTCTAGTCGTCGGTGTGCTAACGCCGGTCCTGATTCCGTCTCGTGTTCAGGTACAACGCGAAGCGCAGGCACTGGCGCCGCACCAAGCTCGGGTTCTAAGCAGCCGGATATCCCGGCCGGCTGCTCCGTGGGGAAGCCATGGTGCCAGCGTTATCTGCATTTCGTTTTTAAGGATGTTTCAGCGTTTTATGCAAGTTAGGAAGTGAATTCCAGGATGTTTGAATTAAGAATTTTGGTCATGTACTGAGGATACCATGCTGTGCTAAGTAAGGAAACCTTCCTATATGTTCTGTCGTGCCAAGTATCTGTGTTGTTTAGTTTATGTTCATTTGGCCGATTATTAGATGAGTTTCATATGGATGTGCCACAGAGTATGATTGCCCACTGTTGGATTTTATTGGAATGCTGGAGACAACTCTTAAGACCATAGTGAGTAATTCTAGTTGACAGCTTGTGTTGTAGGTTGGGATGTGTAGGTCATGTTTGTGTGGATGTAGGTGTTATATTGTTGTGCCAGGCCTTGTCGCGATTTTATGATATTTCTATTGTGCTCGCTCAAGTTAGCTCAGATTTTTCTTTAAGATTATGATGCTTGAGATAGATTTTGGCGATGTTAAGATAGCTGTTAGTACTAAGGTATATTGTGGCTACCGTGGTTTGCTAAGTAATTAGCCCTTCCTTTATGTCTGTCTTGTCCGAGTTACATTTGAATCCATCAGTTTCATGTGTATGTTTGTTTTATAAAGTATGAATGCCCTGCTGTTGGATTTTACCGGAATACATTAGCCATCTTTTAAGACCATAATTCTTGTTGTGCTTTCAAATTTGAATTAAAACCATGGCAAGAATTATGAAACGGAGGGAGTAGTACACAGCTTATTTTGGAAGTTATTATGTGCAGTCATGTTTGAGTAGACTAACTTTATCTTGGAACTCTGTAATGCTTTGTTTTAGGTTTAAATTTGACAAGAGCGTACCGATTTTATGTTCGATGTGTTGCATTACGCTACTAAAAGTTAGCTGAGTTTTGCTACATTTTGTGTACTTAGTCTTCTAGCAGTGCCATGTTTTAGTCATTGACTTTGTTTATTTACCATGACTGATTGGTAGCGAGTTCATGTTAGCCTGTTAGGTCCAGGTTACCAGCTTTTAACATGCAGTCTCTACAAAGTCTCTGCAATGACTTGCCTGTTATGTTTGGCAAGTGCTGTATTTGATTATGTGTGTTTGCGTATGAATTATGCATGGCAATAGGAGTACCCTGCTTCTTTCTAGGTGGTAACTTAACTCAGACCACAGTCCTGCTAGGGTTGCAAGAATGGTTTGAAGAGCTTTAAGGTGTAATTTCTGATCATAACATTGAACCAAGTGGTTTTTTGGTTATGTGTGTACTTGTAATCTGCCTGTATCTGGTAATCCTTAACTACAGCTACATATATCTGCAAAAAAAATTACAGCTTCATCGCACGTCCTCATAGAAACCTGAACTAAATCGTTTGTGCTGGAATGGCAAAAAATCGTATGTGACTTTGCAATCATCCCTTTTGTTGCATTTCTTCGTAGTACCATTTGTGGCATGTCTTAACATCTATCATAGTCAGCTTTCATGGCGGATTAAAACTACAGGTTTCTCCTGGCTGGGTTGTGGGGTCTTCATCTTTGCGTTTGGATGGTTCAACGGTTTTTTTTTTTTCTCTAGGACCGTTAAATTCATTTGTAAGTAGTATGCTCATTTCCTTTGGAAGTTTGGCTGTAGAAGTAGTACTAACTAACAAATGTTGTTTTGCTTGAACACTAGCCTATCTTGAGCTACTTTTATATTTCATTTTGTTTGATATATACCCCCACTAATAAAGGAGCAATTGATCTATGCATACTAGACATGGCTTCGCCGCATATGGACGTTTTCTTTGGAAATTTTGGCGACTTAGGGTGTGTTCGTTTCCAGAATCTGCTGGAACGGGATGGAACGGTTCCGCACCTGAGTAGCATTCTCGCGTTCGTTTGTGGAGTGGAACGGAACCAAGTCGTTCCTCAGAAACGAATATTCGCAGAAGATCCGGAATTCACCCGTCCGGCCGATTCGGCCGGACTGAGTGGAACGGGTGCCTAATCTCCACGCTAACGAAGCCGTGCTCGACCTCTCTCTCCCCTCGACCTCTCCTTTTCTCTCTCCCCGTGACCAGCAGCGGCGCGGCGGCCCGAGGCGGCGCGGCGGCCGGCCGGTAGGAGGCGCGACGGCCCGAGGTGGCGCGGCGGCCAGCCAGCAGGCGGCGTGGCGGCCAGCCAGCCCGAGGTGCGGCGGCGGCCAGCCCAGGCGCGGCGGCCATGCGGCGCGGCGGCGGAGGCGGGGCCGGGAGGAGCAGAGGCGGCGGAGCAGGGACGGCGGCGGTGGCCAGGAGGCGGCGGCGGCGCCCTCCTCTCCCCCTCCCACCTTCTTCTCCACCTCACCAACATCGGCCATGAACAGAAGCTCGTGGAGCTCGCCGCGCCACTGCCTCGCTCGTCCTCGAGGCCGTCTGAGAGCACAAGGAGCTGCGCCTCGTCGTCTTCTTCGTACACGCGGGAGGAATCAAGCAGGGACGCTCGGGAGCGAGCGAATCGTCTGCTTCTTCTTCCTCCGGCCGCCGGCGCCTCCTCGTCAAATTCGTCGCCGTGAGCTCCCCGTCCGATTTCACCTCCGTTCCTTCGTTTTCCAGTGCTGGTCGCCAACGTTCGTCTCCATCCCGAGCCACCTCCGCCATGGACGTGAGCTCAAGCTTCTGCCCCCGTTCCATTCCGCTTTTCAATTCTACAACCGAACACGAAATAGAACCGTTCCATTACAATTTTCTCATCCTAACCGAACACGAGGATGGAACCGTTCCATTCCGGTGGAATGGAACCGTTCCATTCCGTTCCTTCCGATTCAAAAAACGAACAGACCCTTAGTCACAACTCACAACCATGTCTGATACTCCACAATAAATGGGACCATAAACACATTGGGCTGATTCTGCCAAACCTCCCTAGTTTTCTCCTGAAAGAGAATCGAGTAAGCTCATGCGTGGCTTAATTTACCTCTCGATTGCGATGAACGATCGTTGCATGCTAAATCGCTCATCGCTGTGTACTCTGATGGATTGAGTGCAACCCGGTCCACCTGAAAATACATTGGTGAACATGGGTCTAGGTGGACTTCAAGCTGACAGCCCACACAGTTTCGGGTTAGTCCCAACACCTGGACACAAGCTCGGACATGTCCGACAAACAAGTCCGGAGCTTGTCCAAGGCGATGTATGAGGCACAAAGAGATTTTGTGTCCCAACACCTGTGTCCCAACACCTGGACACAAGCTCGGACATGTCCGACAAACCAGTCCGGAGCTTGTCCAAGGCGATGTACGAGGCACAAAGAGATTTTGTAGCCCAAAACTAGGTAGGTCTCCGTGTTGAGTTCAGCAAGACGACTTCGTTCCAGACCGTCCAAGGCTATGTACGAGGCACATAGAGATTTTGTCGAAGGCATAGCCCAAAACTTGTTCCAGACCAGTGCGCATCCGGACATGGGTTCGGGCAGGACCCGGACGTGTCCGGCAGATCGAACAGAGGCTCGGCCACCATGATCTAGCAAAAACAACCAGGACATAGGTTCGGGCAGGACCCGGACGTGTCCGGCAGATCGGACAGAGGCTCGGCCTCCATGATCTAGCAAAAACAACCAGGACATAGGTTCGGGCAGGACCTGGACGTGTCCGGCAGATCGGACAGAGGCTCGGCCTCCATGATCTAGCAAAAACAACCCACCAAGGCGACGATTTATTTGGCGATTTGGATCAACAAGAAATGGTGGGTGTATGGGATTTTCGACCGATCAGATTCCACCATGATAATCCTCTATGCATCGCCTCTTGATAGTATGTGAACCTAGCTACAAACCGAAACGGAAAAGTTAGCTTCCCACTTTCTTCTCTTCACACTTTTAGGGGTCTACTTTTCCCCTTTTCTTATTTATTCAGAATAACCTAGGTTTTTTTGAGAGGAAAGATCAGATGTATTAAACCAGAGTTCTTACAAGACAGTCCACAAGAAATAGAAAAATACAATCCAGTCCTGCAACAACTACCGGAATAACCTAGGTTGGTTAAGCAAACTATTAGAAATCCTTATGTTGTCATTAAACATAAAAAGACAATTAGGAGATGAAATGCCATTTCAAAACTAATAAAATAGCCCTCGTGTAGATTTTGTGCCACACTGGATACACTATTGCTTTTTTAAGAAGCATTTTAGCATTGAGTAGATTTCGGGATATGAAGTGTTGGAAATAGAATCGAGAGCAATCGAGAGACAACAAAATGAATCAAGTGTTCCTTTCATTGATCGATTACATGGGCTATTTATACAAGGACAACCGACTATTCGGGATGTCGGTAACATGAAAAGACGCCTCTAGGGGCATGTCGGTTTGGGCAAATAGCAATCATTTAAGACGGTTGTTTCTATTCCTAACACTCCCCCTTGCACAAAGCTACGTCTTGTATGTCTTGTATTCCTTGTATAATCTTGATGATACTCCATGTAGCCTTGATGATCTTTGAAATTGATAATATCTCCCCCAAAAACCCTGTGGGAAAAATATGAGGAGAATATTGTGTATGATATGTTGCTAAAACTCCTTAATACCCAGTGGGAAATAAGGAGAAAATGATGCAACATATGATGGTTATTGTCTCTTTGATAACTCATATGGGAAAACCTTAAAAAGGGAAAAACCCATAGTGAGTTTAGAGAACAATAAATATGCCTTGTATACTTCCTTTAAAAACCCCGGTGGGGAAAACAGAAGTATGACATATGATGTTTGAAGTTCTCCCCCAAAAACCCTTTGGGAAAAATGTGAGGAGAATTGTATTTGATATGTTGTTAAAACTCCTTTAAAACCCAGTGGGAAAAGTAAGGAGAAAATGATACAACATATAATGATTATTGTCTCTGTTAACTCAATATGAATGAAATCCATAGAGTTTAGAGGACAAATATGTCGTGTATACTTTCCTAAAAACCCCGGTGGGGAAAACAGAAAGTATGACATATGATCTCATGTTGATACTACCTCATTAAAAACCTTGATGAGAACCTGAAAAGTAAACTCATAAAGGGAAAAAGAGTGTAATATGATGCTTTGAACAGGAATAGTTCAGGAAGATACTCCCCCTGACTCTTGCAAATCCCGAAGCCGTCGCATACCAATCCCATGAATCATTTCTGGAATTTTATAGTTGGTAGAGACTTGGTGAATAAATCAGCGAGGATATCGCATGATTTTAATTGCAAGATGTTTATTCCCGACTCGTCATGAGTTTATGGGGATAAAACAATTTAGCGCAATATGCTTAACGATATTGCTCTTTATGTAACCTGTTTTGCATCTATGCAACATAAGCAACATTATCTGTGTAGATAATGATAGGTGATTCGAGAGAACCAACACCACATGACTAATGTATGCGGTTTGTCATTCCGTGAAGCCACACATGTTAACATGAAGCATTGCATCTTAGAATGATCGTGGTAGTATAGTCACCAGAGTCTATTTGAAGACATCAATGGAGTGACAGCTCTACCATGTATGTACACATTGTAGGATCATGTAAGTAGCCAATACCAGTGTCTAAATTGGAGTTCAGATTTCTCCGAAATTGATACAATATGTCAAGATATTTGGTGCCTTGGAGATATCGAAAGATATTCTTGATCCCCTAACCAATTATGTTGGTAGGTCCAATGGCATTGAGATATGGAACATTATGTGCCAACATTTCTTCTCCATCTTCCATGGATCTTTCTCTACGTCTAGAGATCGAACAATCCTAGGAGATGGACATGACTTGTCTATATCAAGTTTCTCCAATTTTCTGGATATAGGCATCTTAGTGTACCATAATACTTGAGTGAAGGTGCTCGAGTTGTAGTCCCAAGCACTATTTGGGTTTATCCATTCTTCATCTCAAATCCGTCTGTTAGATGATCATGTGTTTTGTCATTTAGGAGTTATCCTTATCTATGACATACACGCATGGGTAATCATCATGGTAGGAGTAATCCTTGTTATAAGGAACTCACTACGTCGGTTGTACCAAAATATACCGACAACAACAAGACTTGGTGTGACTTATTGATTTTTACACAATACATGTTGCATTTGTGTTTCGATTTGGACAGAGATTCCATCGGGAACCATACATGTCGCAATCTAGTGATCCACATGGATATGTTGTCACTACACCTATCAACTGCACAGATAGATGATTTTGTACTGCCAATGATATATGTATCGGAACGAGATTTCACTCATGTCTGGAGAGTAGGTCTCGGATCTCTGCGGAAACCCGACCTTATGCTACAAGCCTTGCTTTCTCACCACCTAGTATTTCTCATTCCGTTTCCGGAAGAAAACACATTGAATAATCCCATAGGGAATTCATTTGTAAGAGCGAGGCTATATCTGCTTGGATTGCATCCTTTGATGAGTTCAGTCCTAGCAAGTGTGTTCACACTCTGCCATGGCCATGGTCTTTGGATCTGAATCATTGTGAAGGTTGTTTGCAATCATACAAGAGATGTTTGTCGACAGTTGTAGGCTTTGGTTATATGATTCTCCAGAATCGATATAGTTGGAGCAAATATCATGCACCCATGATGACTCTTCGTGATTTCCCAATACGCGTGAGTCTGGGTGTTCCGATGTCCCAGCCAGTGTGTGCAAGCTGGAGCTGGGGTTGTGGAGGTTTCCCTTCCACTGGGTGTATACTACCCATTAGGTGTTCATCAACGCAAGGTTGACTTGCATTTACTGATTTAGAGGATTATCCTCGATTTCCTTTGTTGCTTTGCGAAAAGCTGGATCCTGGTTAGAGGCCGTACTACTCCCCTCTTTTTATAAAACGGGAGTTGAGTGGTTTTTATTGGTACCTCCACTCTTTCGGGCGCATTTCTAACCGGGCTGAAGGATCAGTAAATGAATCTGGCAGGTTATTTGCATGTGTTGCAAATTTGTGAATCGAACGTAGAGTCCAGATTCTTGAGTACGTGGGTATGAGGAGGAACGTGAAGTCCCAATTGATTTCCTGGCATTCGATGTGGTACTTGAAATCTCCCCCTAATGCCTGGAAATAATCCTCCTTAAATATAAGCAATCAGTGTACTGGGCTATGAATACATCCCTTATGAGGGGTTCAAGGTACTGGGTTATCGACGGATATCTGTACCCCACATAGATCCCTCATATGTGGGCCCATGATGTACGCTGCGGTGGTGAGATCGGTACGCGTGAAGCGCTTCCGAACTTACGCAGATGGAAATGCTCGGAGGATTTCACGTATCAATTGCAGAGGGGAAGTACTGCTATATGCAGTTAGTCAGTAGCAGCGTGTAAAACTGCGTGACTCCAACGTGAAGTTGGTAAATTGCAATTCATTAACATGGGTCATGCAATGAGAAAAATCCTTTGATCAGAGATGGAACCGAAAACAATTGTGTATGGACACATAGGACACTGTGTTGAACTTCGATCCTCGGAGCCATGCACTAAATGTGGAGGCATGTGAAGAGAATTCTGCAACAGTATTTGTCCATTCGAATTGATTTAATTCGATTTTAGTCCAAACAATGGTTGGTTGGGACCACAAATATCACCTTGAATGTGTTCAAGGGACTGAAGTGATCCATTGGCACAATATGTGCAAACTAAATCTCATGACTAGGAAATTTTAGCTCATGCAAAAGATGACCGATGGAATTGCATTATATGCAACATGTGCTACGAGTTGGATGTACGTGTAGTACAATCCAGACAATAGAGTGGGTACATTTTCATATACTTGATCCACATCCATCGGATTGGCACTCGTAGAAATCTACATATAGAATTGAAGAAGTTCCAATATGGAAATCTTTATCAGATATATAGAATATATACAATCTTATTTATATCATAGTGATGATACAATATATATGTTCTATTACGACAATACAAATGGACATTAATAAAACGACCATTAAGGAGATAGTGGGACTAGTTTAAGTCTCCAAACACGTCGGTTTGAGGCGTACTCAACCATGGTGTTCTCCGTGTCTGTAGGGTCCTCTGACGGCTGTAGAGTTACGGTGTTGCGAGGTCCAGAAGGAACGTCTCGCGAACTACCAGCTCCATCGGTGCCATCTAGATGAACATGGTGCATTATAATGTACAAAGCAGCATATTTTTGCTCATTTGTCAGCGGCGTGACTCCAGCCGGGAGTGGAACATCCGGGCCTAGATTGCACGCACTAACCCACGGGACGCAAGGGCGATCTTGATGTCCATGACCCATATAGGATAGTTGTGACCGTTGAGAGCAGGTGCATCAAACTCTCGAGCCATCGTTTACATATACGGGTAAACAAGAGAATTTTAATTTACATTCGGTAAATTAAAATCCATCATGGTTATGTCGTAATGAACTATGCAAATTAAATGAAGTTTCAAGTAGTGGGTTTGAACTCATTAGTGTGAACCTCAAATTGTTAAGTATGACACGTTGTAGATAATCTCCAATTGAATTTTGGAGCAGATCTAGCAGCATTAGCGGGGTATAAGATACTCGCGCTTCGAATGCCTTATGTCATAACTTAATTAAAATGTATGGGAGAGCACATTGGCAATCATAATGTCAAAAATGACAAAATGTAGGCTTAAACAGTAGTGGTAGATAAATCTACACACCACATCATGATCCCAAAACATCAATTTGAGGAAATCACTTTGATTTTGCATCTACATTGCAAGAAATTTAAAATCTCAATTGCAAATGGATGTAATTAATTTCGACATGTGGCGAACATGGAAATATATACATCTTTAGAAAAATTCCGGAATACATCGTACTCGACAGAGAAACAGTACTATAGAGATACTGAATTTTATATTTGCAAGAAATTAAAAATCTCAATTGCAAATAGACATAATTAATCTCAACACGTGACAAACGTGGAAATATATTACATCAAATTAGGATCTGGAATACATCGGTACTCGACAGAAAACAGTACTAATTTTTTTTTACCAAATTAACAGGTCTAAAACAGGAATAAAACACTGCTAGAACTACTGTTATACGACTGATCTGCTAATAGGCTAAATCAGAGGAGCAAATAAGTAAAGAAGCAAGCGCTGCTGGCTGCCTAAATCCCAGCCGCATGCACATCTGCCCAGCCTGGTCAAGCGAGCGGATAAGGGAGAGCGACAGAGATGAAAAATCCCGTGCTGCTCTATCCCCAATCCTCACGAGACTGAAACAGGCGGACAGTACACGGCCGGCCGGCGCCACCTCCACGCACACCGCCACAGCGGCGTTCACCGGCGGCGAGAGACGCTCCCTCCGCGCTCGTCCTCATCCGAGGATCCTCCAAGGAGGCCCAACTCCAAGTCTTCGCGCGCGCGGCGCGGCTGCTCGATGGAGGGCCTGATGCCGCGAAGCCGAAGGGCATAAGGCGGCGGCGAGGCGGAGTCGTCGTGGGCGTCGGCAGGGGCGGATCCAGCCGCCCCTATGCCCGGGCGGCCGCCCGGCTTGCCGGCGGTGCGCGCTTGTATTTTTTGATTTTTGTAGCGATTTTTGCTGAAAATTTAGCGATTTTTGATTGTTTGCCCGGGCTTCCGGAAGTTTCTGGGTCCGCCACTGGGCGTCGGGGTTGGCAGGCGATTCGTCGCTCGCCGCTGTCGTGCAGTAGCTCGGCCTCGTCGGAAAAGCCTCCAGGAAGGAGGGTGTCGGGCGCGACAGCGCGGATGGAGCGGCCGCTCGATGGCGGACTTGCCAACGAGACGTTGAGGGCCATGAGACGACGGCGAGCGCCCGTGTGCGGTGAAGGCGGAGGGGTGGTAGGGAGCCGCGGCCCGTGGAGGACGGCGTGCGCGGTTATCCCGGCGACACAACATCGTCCTCGACTGCGGGTGTTGGCGACGGGAGGCTCGGCAGCGCGGCGACCTCAACAACCGCTGGGGGCGGAGATTGCAGCGGCGCGGTGACCTCGAAACGGCGGCGACGGCCGTCGTCGCGAAGGGGGCGAAGAGACAGGGAAACAAAATCCCCAGGCATTATAGTTCTTTCTCACCTTTTGCCTGTTGTTTTCCATGTCGATCTTGTTCTATTCCGGCGAATTCACCGGCGAGTTCTTCTTTGAAGGATGGAGCGGACGCTTTGTTCTTCTCTTCATTCCTCTGTTTCTTTTCTTCCAGTTCTTCTCCTGGATCGAATTCGCTCAGTAGCGAGCGTGCTGATAACGTGTTGGAAATAGAATCGAGAGCAATCGAGAGACAACAAAATGAATCAAGTGTTCCTTTCATTGATCGATTACATGGGCTATTTATACAAGGACAACCGACTATTCGGGATGTCGGTAACATGAAAAGACGCCTCTAGGGGGCATGTCGGTTTGGGCAAATAGCAATCATTTAAGACGGTTGTTTCTATTCCTAACATGAAGAACTTGAATCAAGCTATGCTAGTATCATTTTGTGTGGGATGTGGTCAATCTGGAGGATTTTTCGTAGGCACGAAGGTAAGGATAAATCCATTTTGCACTGTGTGCAACGGGCAGTTGACACTGCTTTTGATCTGTGGAGTTTTAGCCAAGATCCATCCAGCGATGGCGAGCCCAAACAACCCGGAAGATGGAAACCTCCAGATCCGGGTTTTCTCATGGTTAATGTGGATGGGGATTTCAACCTGGATACGCATCAAGGTGCTACTAGGGCTATCATCCGTGATAATCTGTGTGCCATGGTTGCCAAGGCGAAACGGTACCCTGCTGCTGCTTCTGCTATCATTATGGAGGCATGTGCTGTGAGGGATGGTATTATGTTGGCATTGGAAAGGAGGGAAACATTGGTTTCTATTGTCACTGAATCCATCTACAAGATGTGGAAAGCTAGCGACTTTGGAAGATCAGAAGATGCCACTGTTCTCTTGGAGGTCAAGGAAATTAGCACAAAATTTATTTCTTTCAGCTTGTCCTTTAGACGCAGGTCTGCTAATGTAGCTGCACATTTATGTGCTAAGCAAGCTTCTTGTAATAGGCAGAGGACAGAGGTGCTTATGGATTAACATAACGCCATCATTCCTAGTAGACTGACTAAAATTTGATTATAATCCTGATGGTGATTAATCAATGAAGTTGTTGCTTCGCAAAAAGAAAAAATTGAGTAGGTTGATGACATTTGGATATGTGTAGTACCACAGTTCGTTGATGCCATTTTGGAGAAACTGTTTGTCTTGCAGAGCTCATATGAACTATAAGACGCTGGGGGCAAACGAACTTATACAACATCCTCTTCTAGACATTATGATGACCGAGGCAACGTCGCAAGATAATTCAATTCTGATATTAAACAGTTAACCTTCCACTGCATGTGGGGACATGTTTAGACCCCCCGGGGAGGTACAGGAACCAAGCAACACTGCCCGGAAGAGAGATGAGACATGGACTAGATTCTTCAAGGTTGGTGCAACAGGAGGATCGCCCCATTTGTTGGTGACTAATCTTCATGTATACTATGATTGTAAATTTGTTGCTCTTAGAAATGTTTATAGACTCACACTCACTCATGGTGGTCATATCTCATATCCATCATCCATGTATAACACGACAGATTTGAATCGAGATTTTGCCGTGTCTATACTCTTGGTATCTTCATGTATACTATGGGTATCTTTGTGTGAATTCTTGCCTTTATGCTTGCCAGTCACAGCTAATGTTTGTTGTTTTGGAGTAGATTTCGTTTGCCTATAAAAAAATCTTCGGTCTTCTTTTTACTAGGGAGTCTACTTCAAAATTCTTAGCTAAGAAGATTAGTCAGAAACTAGCTTCTTACTCCCTCCATTCCAAATTACTTGACTTCCATATATTTACATATGGATGTATGTACACACTAAAAGATGTCTACATACATCCGTATGTAGACAAATGAAAGTCATCTATTTTGAAATGGAGGGAGTAGTACCGATGTACATCTACTTGTGCATTAAAATGAAGCACTAAAAAGTAAAAACACAGACGCGTTGCGTCCCAGGTCAAAACGACTGCGACTGTACCTCACCGGCGACCTAGCTGGTGCGACAAAGTCATGCAGGCGGCGCGGCGAAGCCCTCATCTTGGTCTAGTGCATGCATGCGGTGCGATAGATAAAGTCATGCAGGCGGCGCGGGCGAAGCCCACATCTAATTGCCGCCCTGCCGGAGATCGAGACGTTCGATTGCACAGTCGTCGATGCGATAGATCCGAATGCAGAACATGCTGGATGCGCGCGCTAAGTAGTGATGTGTGCAAGCTCGAGTCTTTTATATAAGCGGAGGCACGTACTCGTGGTTATAGTACGTACGTCTTGTAGATCGTCCTCGCACCCTGCCTCGAGACGAGACGTAGAAATGGAGGCCACGTACGCAGAGAGCAGCGCACTGCTGAAGCCGGTGTACGCCGTGCCGCACCCGCTGGCCGGCGACAAGGTCCAGCTGACAATCTTCGACCGCGCCGCCATTGACACCTACGTCCCCATCGTGCTCGCCTACCCGGCGCCGGCGCCGTCCAACGAGGCGCTCAAGGAGGGCCTCCTCAGGGCCGCCGCGCCGTGCCCGCACCTGCTGGGCCGCTTTGCCCTCAACGCACACGGCCGGCGCTTCCTGCACCTCAACAACCAAGGCATTCTTGTAATCGAGGCCGATGTCCCGGAGCCGTTGCCGGACGTGCTCGCCACCAGCGGCATGGGCACGGACGTCGCCGGGTTTTACCCTGCGGTGCCGGAGGTGTGGTCACGTCACATTCATCACATACACGTGGTGCGGATCTGAGGAAACTGATGACCGCTAGCTACATTTTTTAATTGCAGGAGAGCGTTGGAGCGGCACTGCTGCAGGTCAAGCTCAGCCGGTACAGGTGCGGTGGCCTCCTGGTCGGCGTCATCTGCCACCACCAGATCGCCGACGGCCACGCCGCGAGCACGTTCTACGCTGCGTGGGCGACGGCGGTCCGCGAGGGCAAGGGACTCGGCGTGCCGTCCCCTTTCATCGACCGCGCGGCCACGGCCGTGCCCCGCAGCACGCCCAAGCCGGTGTTCGACCACCGGTCCATCGAGTTCAAGGGAGCGGAAGGCAGCAGTGCTACCAACTCCGACGCCGTCATCCCCGTGGACAAGATCAAGAGCATCACCGTACACTTCACCGCTGAGTTCATCGCCGAGCTCAGAGCCCGCGTCGGCGGCGCACGTCGCAGCACGTTACAGTGCCTGCTGGCGCACGTCTGGAAAAAGGTGACGGCGGCGCGCGGCCTGAAGCCGGAGGAGTTCACGCAGGTGAGGGTGGCCGTGAACTGCAGGGGCAGGGCCAACCCTCCCGTGCCCATGGACTTCTTCGGGAACATGGTGCTCTGGGCGTTCCCGAGGCTTCAGGTCCGGGACGTCCTGGACGGGAGCTACGGCAGCGTGGTCGGCGCCATACGCGACGCCGCGGCACGAATCGACGAAGAGTACATCCAGTCGTACGTGGATTTCGGCGGAGTGGCGGACGCGACCGGAGAGGAGCTCGCTGCCTCGTCGACGTTCGGCAAGGTGCTCAGCTGGCTGGGGTTCAGCTTCCATCAGCTCGACTTCGGCACCGGACCGCCTTCCGCGTTCCTGCCACCGGGGATGCCAGCCGAGGGGCGGATGGTCTTCGTGCCGTCTTGCACGGCGAACGGCAGCGTCGACCTCTTCATGACACTCGCTGAGGATCACGTCGCGGCGTTCAAAAATATTTGCTACTCCTTGGACGCTCTTCTCCCATCGAGAATCTAAGAAAGTATGATATCATAAGTACGTTTGTCTTTTGGATATTTTTTGTACGAAAATTCAGTATATACAAATATAAATCAAATAAAGAGGTTATGGCGCGGTTAAACATCTTTCTCTATTCCTCTTACAGCTTGCCAAAACCGCGTATTGTAAATGGAAACATTTTTTTCAACAAACCCAACAATTGAGTTTGTAGTGCCCTTAAATGCCGAAAGTCATTTTGTATCCCGAGTTCTAGTGATACTATGATTTTATAATATTTAAAAAATATATTTAAAAGTTTCAAAAAATCTGAAAAAAATACTGCATGTTGTCAATGATGTATCTCTACTATATAATATGCCTTCAGATGATGGTCCGTTTTTCACTTTTCGATTTTACCCTTACATACTATCTAATATTACGTGTTGTGCCACCGCCATGTTACCGCGGTAACTTTGCTAGCCCTCAATCCTCAAACGAGAGATCGAACGTCGTCGGGGCCCTTGCTCAGCGCGCGGCTCGGCGTCCTCCACCGCGAGATCAATTCCAGCGCCCCTGCTCCATGCTCGAAGGGGCCGGCCTCTTCCCACACGACGCTGGTCGGAACCCCGCCCGTCCCCCCTCGCCATGAGTGTCATGGCTGCCGTGTGTGTAGGAAATTGTGTCTTGCAACATTTTATATATTTACAACATTGTCCGGAATTAAACTTCAGTGTGGAAGCATCACGGAAATAATAGGGAATTAATGATGTAGAATTGTACTTAAGGAAATATACTTAAGAAAGCCGGTACGGCTATACTGGAACACAGTGTATATTAATACGCTGGAATAATACCCGGGAACAGTATAGAGCGGAATACCAGGTTGTCCATAGGATTGGCTCTATGGATTGTTAAAGCCTGCGAGTTTGATTTTGTATTCGAACTCGGCGCATGACTCACACATGCGTGTTGGGACCTAATTGTTTAACAGTAATAGGCTCGGTTAATGGCTGTTAATGATAGTGGTTGGTTTAACAAGTCACGAGTCCTATCTGGAAACAGATTGAGTTATCTGGAATTTGGAGTCTATATAAAGGTCCCACCCTCTAGCCTCAATATGCATTGTGAGCGGCACCACCGATAAGTCAGAGGAATAGAGGGTAGGCCGGATAGCTCCTAACCCTAATTTTCTTACATTGGTATCAGAGCCGAAGGTTCACGTGCGTGGAATCCGGTGCAAGGTTCGCTGATCGCCGGGAAGATGCGCTCTGCTACTGCGGCTCGGTGTGCCGCGATGTCGTCGCCGATCTAATCCGCTGTGCTACTCTACCGCACCATATGGAGGGAATCGCGGAAAGTTGGATCCGGTCACGGAACTCGCAAAAGCTCCAATCACTAGTCGTCAACTTCCCGTCGTTACCGATTACCGCGTGCGGTCACGGAAATCTAATCCGCTGCTAATTCACGTCGCCGCGTCGATCCAGGAACTCCGCTGTCGGATCACCGTCCTGTTCCGCTGCTCCATCGCATCGGTCCAGTCGTCGATCTGCCATGCACGCTGTCGCTTACGCAACCTGTCCCCAAAACTCGTCCGCAAGGATTCGTTGTGCTGCTCGCGAGCATCGAGGAAGGCGAAGTACCAGCGTTATCTGATCTACACGGGATTTTTTGCTATACTGCACGTCCATCGCGCGTGTCGCCGTTTTCGTCGAAATTTTTAATCGATCGGAAGATCACGTGGTTGGGCAAACCACGGAACTTCGCCTGCTTGTGTCGCTCTTCGAAACACCAACTCGCTGGAGCCCTCACTCAATCTGGAAAGAGCTGTAGATTTTGCTATTGCTCCAGCACACGGATCGATGAGGTTGCTAGCTGTTGGATAGCAAGACCACGTCAGTCAATTTTTAGTAATTACTCCAATCCAAGAAGGGGATTAATCAAACAACAGCCTACGCGTACTGGGAGATGAAGTAGCAAGCAACTCAAGTTATCACCATCTCACCTGTGCAAAGGTACGTACAGCGGTACAGGGAAGACTGAATTTCTCACGGAACTTGCTGGGCCACTGGATTCTCCAGCACACGGAATTAATCTGGGCGTTCTTCTACACCAAAGTCAACCACCTATTTTTGGGTTTGTCTACAGATCGGTAACATTTTTTTCATGTCACTCAATACTACTCCTATTGTTTACTCTGAGCGTTTTTTTTTACACGGTTTGGAAAGGAAAATGCATGTATGTTTTTCAGCCGAGAGTACTGATTAGGTTATTGATTCATTCAAACCGGAAAAGCCAGAGGAAGAATAGAACTATGGAACCTGGACTAAGGAAAGCAAACTAGTTCACATATTTAAATTGATCAATGATTGATTATTTTGCTGTTGAATATGAGAGTGCACAGATTACGTGGAATATTTTACGTAACCTGGAAAAAGTTTTTTTTTTGTGGACTTCTTTTATTGGACTCCACTCGCCTCTAGAGGAAGTTGGAATTCACTCTGAGGAAATTATTAAACTCTTGGTAGACGGATTAATATTGTTTTATTACTATGATATTTTCAATTGCTACGGGGATTTACATTATCACCGGAATATATTGGACACACTGGATTATTTCGGAATCGATCGGAGTATTTTAATAATTCATCGGAATTCTCTGGCGCAACGATGATGAGGCGACATGCATGAAGCATGTTTATAATGGAAGTGGCATTACTTATTATTTTGGAGGAATATAGGAAATACTCCAATGGAAGAGTAAATCGATATTTACTCAACGGTATGTCCAATGTTATTTCTTGCACTAAATATTTATTTGTCACTACTTTTCCATATAGTTGGATTTTTTTTTTTTTTTTTTGCCTCTACATCATAATTTGATGGAATACAATAGCAAATTTACTGCCATGTGAACAATTTCAAAGGAATAATAAGTGTATTAATTAGTCACTAATGATAAATTGTATATACTTTGGAATTGGAAATTATGTAATCGAACTCTGTTTATGGAGGAATTATCATTTTGTCACTTACGATGAGAAGGAATTTTAATTTACACTTCTCTATCGGAATTTGTTGGTTATGTATGCTATTTGGAAAAGGAAGAGTGGAATTATTGCTCAATGGAAATTAGTGCATTATTATCGAATTTAACACAATGGTGTCGTTTATCTTGATAATCCATTGGAAGTTGGTTACCAAATCGTTTATTTGGTTGTGAAGATAACTCCGTATGGAGGAACACTTGTAAAAGGAACACATGCTCGGAATTTTATTATTGACGTTATTTACGACTTGGTCATACTCTACAAACAGAATTACGATTGTTAATTCTGGAATTATAAACTTTAAGTGGGAGGACTACAGTTATGGATTTCTCTTCAATGTGACATTTGGTTTTACACTCCCATTAGAGGTACAATTATTTTATCTCATTTACAACTTGGTCACATATCAAGGAACAAAATTAGTGGATTATTAATTCTGAAATTCTAAGCTTTAGTGGGAGGATTATGATACTTTATCAACACATATTTACGGTATTTTTGGACACTCCTACTTGAGGTGGATATATTTGTTTATTTCATGATTCACTTGATATGGTTATTAATATCTTTAACAATACAAGTCGGAAGGTTTTTTGTTATATTAACATCTCATACTGAAGTGGAAATCAGTTCATCAAAGGATTACAAGGTTTGAAACTGATTGGTGGGGGAAGTACACTTCAGGAATATTAATTCAAACTAATGTGATGAGCATGGAATTATTCACCGTTGTCTTATGTTATATACTCCATGGTTGAATGGAGGAATACAACTCTTGGTTATTCACTGGATTATGAAAGCATTACATACTACTATTTGTTGAGTAAGTCATTATTTATCACAGTCACTATTTATATTTTGTGAACTGGAAAGAGGTATTCTATTTATATTTTGGTAGTATGGAATTAGAATCATTGTTTACTACAAAGCACACCAAGATTTATTTTAATGTTTATATTTCTAGTGGATCAAATGGTATTTCGTTTTTGATCTGGAAAAGTGAAATTGGTGGAAAGTAGGAATATGATATTTTCTCATGAAGGGTGTGTTTATTAATAGTCACACTGAAATATATGTGTTAAACTCAAAGGAAAACACCAAGTTACACTCCCAACACTAACATGCTTAGGAAAAGTGGGAGGAATTAAATTGGGCCATATCGTGTGTTATTTGAGGAAGTTACTCTATATTTTAGAGGAAAGAAAAATACTAAACTTGTTGCTAATGTTAACTATGGGTGGAAACATTGCGGGAAGGAACAAACTCAATGATGAATAATAAAAGTCTGGGAACTTGTTATTTTACCAAACAACCGCATGCCTATAGGATGTTATTGGATTTATTTACAAGGAAGTTTAATGCAACATTCTTAGTGTAAGTTACAATTCTAAGTTTGTTGTTTAATTCTTTACACAAAGGAAATATTTATACTTTGTGGAAACTCTGTAATTTAGAGGAGGTGTTGTTGTTTAATTATTTGCACAAAGGAAATGTTATACTTTGTGGAAACTCTGGAATTTAGAGTAGTTGTTATTGTTTAACTATTTACCCAAAGGAAGTGTTATACTTTGTGTAAACTCTGGAATTTAGAGGAGGTGGGAACAATGACAATGTTTGCTAATTGAATTGACCAATTCATGTTTTTTGGAACAAGCTTCACATCAATGGTATGTCAGGTCATATAGATTTATTTGAAATATCACATTGATGGAAGTGAAGCTTGGTTCGGTTCTAGCTTTCATATGAAAGGTATGTTGAAGCTTCCAATCTTTTGGGAGTGGAATTACATAGAGAATGTTTTGATACTTTTTTCTATGGAAAAGTGCAAACTTGTCATGTACCTTTTGATTAAGGGAATTATACTCTGCGAGGAATTATATTTAAACTCGTGAGGAAAAAGGAAGAATAATTGTCATCCTCAGTTATTGTGGGACATTATTCGTGCGACCTGAACTTTGCCATGCCGTTGTAATTGTTGCTATTTTGATTAGCACGGAAACGATTTGCTGGAATTATTAGCAAACGGAATATGAATCTTATTGAAATTTTTGGAATCACTTAATGGACTTGTCGCGCAATGTCAAGGAAATATGGATTACTCATTATTCATTGATGATCTCAACCTTCACTACGTGGATATATTGACGCTATTTGGGATCTTGGTAAAAGGTAATCTATGTTATGTTATGTGTTAATATTTACTTTTGTAGGTCTTTATGGTATACAAAGGAAACATGATTTAGTACTCGTTATTTATGAAATATGAATACTTTGATGCATCAAGCATTGAAGGAAGGCCTATGGCTAAGGAATTTTGTTTTTGAACTTAAGGTCGTGGAAAGGTGCATCATAACCTGTTACTTCGTGATAATTTGACTCCAAAAGTCACAAAGGTTTATATACAACGTGAGTGCACTGAAGGAAGGAATTAACGCCTAACCATGTAAAAGCATGGGAATTCACTTAGCTGAAATAAAATGTTCTCAGTCAAGTGGGAGATGTAGGAAATTGTGTCTTGCAACATTTTATATATTTACAACATTGTCCGGAATTAAACTTCAGTGTGGAAGCATCACGGAAATAATAGGGAATTAATGATGTGGAATTGTACTTAAGGAAATATACTTAAGAAAGCCGGTACGGCTATACTGGAACACAGTGTATATTAATACGCTGGAATAATACCCGGGAACAGTATAGAGCGGAATACCAGGTTGTCCATAGGATTGGCTCTATGGATTGTTAAAGCCTGCGAGTTTGATTTTGTATTCGAACTCGGCGCATGACTCACACATGCGTGTTGGGACCTAATTGTTTAACAGTAATAGGCTCGGTTAATGGCTGTTAATGATAGTGGTTGGTTTAACAAGTCACGAGTCCTATCTGGAAACAGATTGAGTTATCTGGAATTTGGAGTCTATATAAAGGTCCCACCCTCTAGCCTCAATATGCATTGTGAGCGGCACCACCGATAAGGCAGAGGAATAGAGGGTAGGCCGGATAGCTCCTAACCCTAATTTTCTTACAGTGTGCGTGGTCGACTCGTCGCCCCTGATGTCTCTTCTGTGGGCGCTGCACCGCGGGAGGGCCATGGAGGCGCGCCGGGCAGCAAGCCGTGGTGGCACAGCGGGAAGCCCCGACGACCAACAGGTCGCCCTCTTCTGTGGGCCCTGCACCGCGGCGAGGGCTATGGAGGCGCGCCGGACAGCAAGCCGTGGTGGCTCCTCGGGAAGCCCCGACGACCACCAGGTCGCTCTCTTCGGCACCACGGCGAGGACCATGGAGGCGCGTCGGGAAGCAAGCCGTGGTGGCTCCGCGGGAACCCCCGAAGACCACCAGGTCGCCGTAGTCCATGCCGCATCCGCCTTGAGCTCGCCGCCCAGGATGAGCCGAACTACCGGATGTTCATGGTCGTAGTTCATGCTGCAGGTGCAGTTTCCCATCACATTCAGGCCTAAGGATTTGGCATCTGCAGTCTGGGACAGAATTACGTGCAAGTTCCTTTGGTACAGGCAAGATTGATGTGGTTTCTGGAAACAATAGACGTGAGGACCAATTCAGGACTGCTCACGAAGAAGTCGTAAGATCGCTCGAATGACGACCAATCTGTGAAAAATCTCATTAGCTTGTTGGGCTGTTATCTATTAAATTGTTTTCTGAACACTATTTTCTATTAATTAGTTTTGCTGCTTGCAAAGGCAACTTATTTTAAACTAACAATTTCAGTACTTGGAGACCGATATCTGGACAAAGAATTGTCAGGACGTAATCAAAGATTATGTGCTGGATTTTCAAGAAAATTGTCTTTTCGACCAAAAGAAAACACTAACAAGAGTTGGAACGTTCAAGTAGTCACTTCTGAAGTTTCAAAACCAAGTGATCTATGTACACAAGGGACCGATGGTGTATGTCGTTCAAAATACTTGGTATCTTTCCTGGATGTTCTTCAGATTTCCTGTACTAAACCATCTACGCCTTTTGAGTTATCGTAGGTACTACTTTCATGTGGATAGCCGAAGTGGCTCTCTGTTGATTATTAAATTTACACTGTATAATACTCCCTCCGTTCAAAAATAAGTGTCTCAACTTTGACAAAAAGTAGATGTATCTATACATGAAACATGTCTAGATACCTCTACTTTTGAGCAAACTTGAGACACTTATTTTTGGACGGAGGGAGTATATAAACCAGTGTAGTCTTGTGTTGACTACGATGAACGAGAGTAGAAGAAGGGGACCCCGTAGAAGAACTAGCTTAGGAGGAGTTAAGACCAAGAGTTTATACATAGCTATTCAGCTACAGTTGGGGCATTCTGAGATAAAAGGATTTTATTACACAAAATATCAAGATGATACAAAGTGTTTCACACCCGGCATGTAGCTATTCAGCTACATGAGTGCAATAGCCATTTTATTGTGTGCTAAGCTCAGAGTTACACATGTGACGTTATTGTGTGCAACTGACTGAGATTTAGTTAAATCTAAATCGATTACTTAGCCTTTCAATTTTCATCGTAATTCGTGCTATACACAGAGTTACACATTACATGTAATTATCTATTTAGTTAAATCTAAATAGACTAAGAATTAGACAATCCCTAAATATATTTATATGTCCGTGGCAACGCACGGGCATTCAACTAGTACAATATAAGCATGCAAAATCGCACTGCATTTTTTTTAATTATGGGCTGCACAAAAATGACAAAAGTTGGAAATTTAAAACTATACATTACTCACCATACTCAGATATGTACAATTTTCATTTTTGTGTAGCTCTAAACGCAAATTATTTTGCATTAAGGTTTTTCAGGCTTGTAAGATATATCATGGAGAACATGCATGATAGTCTTCAGATTTTTTTGAAACATTTAATATATTTTTTGATTTTTTTGAAAATAATGAGATAACCGAAGCTCGGGAGAACGAAATCTCCACTCCCCTAAATGTGAACTAGTAGGCCTTGGTGCGGTGGCACGCCGCGCCCGTGGGCTGACCCCGTCAACGTGTAGCAATAGAAAGGCCCGCTCCCCAAACGGACGACATTTCGATCCAGTTACAAAAACCCTCACGCAGTATAATTCCATGATTGGAGACAATCAGGAAAAAGTAAATACAAATACTGGAATTGCCATTTAACGGATATGCTATTCATCCACAAAGACCCCACAATGGCCACAGCACAACCGCGAGATGAAAATGAATTGACCACATAGGATCCACAGAGAAGCTACGACGCAGCCCAATCTGTCGCCCTATTCCTCGTCATCGGAGATGACGATCACCTCCAGCGGCGCTTTGGGAAGCACCTCTTTATCTTCTCTATGAGTACCGTCGAGCGACTTAAGCTTCTTCGCTGCACGTGACCTTTCCGCCTGGCTCCTGAGGCGATCCTACTCCTCCTTTGCGTACTCTACCAGGTGCCTGGCGAACTTGTCCTTTAGTGACATGGCTCGAGCGCCCGGGGAGTCCAGCGCGAACGCGGCGCGGCGCTTGACGGCCGCGCTGTCGGCGGTATCCGACAGTTCACTCTCCTCGTCGTCCGAAACCGCCGCGGGCATCTTTCCAGCGCTGGTCTTCGCACGCATCTCTGTTTCTAGTTCAGCGTACCTTGCTGCCATCATCGTCTTGCAGGTCGTGATTTTCTGCCTGACCATTGTGACGGGCAACTGAGGTCGGTGACGACGGTCTCGGTAATGGAGGACTGGCCTGTAGGCTGCACCGATGGTGCTTTTAAAGCAGCAAACCTAGGGCTCCGCCGTCGATCCGTTTCTCACCTCCAATGAATGCAGCGGAAGTAGACTGCGCATCGATCACCGTGTACAATTTAAACACAACCAGGAAATCTGCGACGTTTTCACACTGGAGCGCGAAGCCCTATGGGTCAAAGGCAGCCTGAAAGGCTGCCGTAACTCCCAGAAGGTTGAATAATATAACAAGGCATGCACTGCGAAGTCAGTCTACACTAGAGACGCATCACCAGGCGAATAGACGGCGGTGCCAATCCACGCGCTCAACTTAATAACGACAAAAAATATGTGTTCTTCAACATAGGCTACCTCCAAACCGTCTATATTCTACAGTCTACAACCGCTATAAAACTTTACACCATCCTTAAAGGATCTGCGCAGCCATTCGTCAACTGTTCACATCCCCAAACGTGACGTGAACAACTGATTATGGATTCCTCGAGTGTTCACTCTAAATTCACTCCAAACCGGTTCGTATCCCAATGCTTAGAACCGATATAAAACCCTTGGGCCGGCTCTAAGATCGTCAACCAGACGCTCCCACTCTCGCTCCACGATCGTCAACCAGAACAAAAAGCCACCGCTGACAACCCTCGCTCCGTATGTCGTCCATGGCGGAAGACCCGCGGCTCTGCTACTTCGAGAAAGAAGGCATGCAGTTCAAGGTGACCGTCACTCGGCGCGGAGCAACAGTAGAGGGATGGATACACCGCGTCAACCAAGAGTTCCTGGACAACGCGCATGCCAAGTGCGTCGGGCTCGACTGCGAGTTCACCGACGCTCCAAAGAAGGCGAAGCAAAGGTATCTCCCAGCCGAGAAGAAGCAGCGTGCCGCCGTTCTCCAGCTGTATGTGGCGCACGAGACGCTCGTCTATCAGATATATCGAGCCGACACAGTGCCAGAAGTCCTCCGGCAATTCCGGGGAGACAAGGAAATTATTTTTTGCGGTGCTGCAATACACAACGATGCACGCATGTTAGAGAACTACGGGCTCGACATTGCGTGCATGTGCGACCTTCAGAGAGAGATCCCAAATCCGACAAGGAATCATCCTCCGGCGCTGTATGATCTCGCCAACGCCTACATCGGGACAATGCTTGATAAAAAGGACCCGAAGATAAAAGAGCTAAACCGAAGAGGATGGGGCGAATCCTGGCTCAGTTTGGACCGAATCAAGTACGCCGCCCTGGATGCTCGCCTGGGTTTTGAGATCATTCGAAAACACCGTAGGCCAGCTGGGTATAACAGCTATGAAGATCATCTCAACGTCGTGTGAGTAAGCCTGCATCCAGCCTTATCCCCTCCCCACCACTGTAGCTAGAGGAGAGAGGCGATTTTTGGAGCAAGCCCGGCGATCCACCGTGCGCGCCGCGAGCCGTGGGATTCCTCCCCTCCGCCGGCCGCTCCGGCGGCGGGAGGGTGGGGATCCCCGGCTCCGGCATGTAAATACGGGAGGGTAGGTTGGGAGGCTCGCCGGCGGCGCTCTGGAGGAGGTGGTGCTGCGGGCGGGTGGTTTTGGAGCCGGCGCGTTCTTCTCCGGTGGTGGAGGTCTTCGGAGCTCCCCGTCTGCGCGCTGGACTGGCTAGATCTCGAGGCCCGGCGCGGCGCTCGTGATCCTCTTCTCTCTGTCAGATCCGAGGTGGTGGTGGATCTGGCAGCGGACGGATCGAGCTCTGCGTCGTCTTCCGGCGGTGGATTCGACGGCGGCTGCGGCAAGCGGCGTGGAAGGGTCAAGGGGGCGCTGCCCCGGCCGTTCATCGTCAACAACTCCGGCGCGGCGCGGCGGAGAGTCAAGGCAGCGTCTTCGATAGGGAAAAAGCTCTCCCTGACAGCGGCGAGGTGGTGGCTGGCCGCCTTCGACTCCGACGCCGGCGACGGCGTGTTCTTCGATCTTTGGTCCGTTTCCCCTACGTATTTTGTACTTGTATTTCCTACCGTGTACGTTGTATGTGGTTTGTGTTGAATATATGTGGTGGAAAAAATTGCAAAAAAAAAAAAAAACGTCGTGTGAGTAAGGTGATGCATTCGCGCGCAGGCTACATGACAACATATATGTACGCATCTTCTTGACGGCCTGACGTATGCATTTCTGAATTATTTTTGTGGTATTTTAAGTCCTTGCCGGAGGCACGCTTTATGTTTTCTCTTGGCGAACCATTGGTCACGCACGAGGTGGACGATACTAATAACTCCGACGCGAAACCTCTGTCGGGGACGCGATACGCCGTGACCTCGAGGTCCAGCTTTAAAACCTCTGCGCGGTCATTCGTCAACTATTCGTATCCCCAACCACGTCGTGAACAGTTAATTGTCAACGCTATTTTCAAACGCCATACCTTGCGACGGATTCTTCAACACTTAGCCGTTTTCTCGAAAACCAGGGACAAGTAACCATACGCCGTTGAATGAGGCGCTTTGCCTGCCAAAAAGGTTAGACCGTCCAATATATAAGGACGCGTCTGGGTATTTACAGCTGTGGAAAGGACGAAAGGTTGCTGGAAGGACGAAACTAGTTAGAGCGACTGAGTGTGAAACGCCTCATTATAAAGTTTTTCATACCGTGCCATGCAACGCCTTCTCGTCTGTCTTATGTCTCGGTATAAGTCGTTCTGTGTGAAGTTGTCGCGTAATCGTAGAAACGCCATATGTAGTGCCGCTCTCGCTAGTTTTCAGAAAGCTACTCAACCTGGCGTATGCTTTTCAAAATAAGGAGCCAAATAATCAGGTGTTGGCGGTGGAATTTTTTTTCTCCACGTTCATATTTGTCATTCCTAACCTGAACTACGATGCCATGACGAAATAGGCCAACCATAACCAAGATGCCCATTGGGCTGTATATGGGCCATATCGGTCGCGAAGGAGTCGGTTCCTTCTTCATTTCCTTTTTTCCGCTGTTCGGCGTGAATTGTTTTTTTGCCGCCGCAGTGCAGTATCTCCACTCGTCTAACCGCTCTTAGCCGTGGCCTGAAATTCTCGCACATCTTCTTTGTTTCTTCCGAGATACACTGCACGGTTTTCATTTACCTCGTCCAGAACCGCACCGAAGCTCTCGTCTCTTCCATGGAGCAGGGTGGTAGTAGCAATTCGGAGAACTTTATCTACGAGATTGCACCTAGTCTTTATGATAGATTCACGGAGAACTCCGACATCCAGACAATCGCCAGGCTTTCGCGTGGTATTCCTGGTATGAGGCATGCCCTCGCGGATGACCCAAGGTTTCCTTTCGAGTCTCCTTGCCTCCTGCACTCCGATCCTTTTGTATGGTCTGAAGACCGCAATGAACAGGTATTTTGCATTCGTCTGTTCGTCATATTTCATTATTTGAACATTGTGTTGCAGTTTTGTACACCGTCTGAGTACCATGCATCTAAGCTCATTTAGGGTATTAGCGCGATGGTGATGCCACTGGACGCGCCGTCCGCACCCGCTTCTGTGCCGTGTGGCCAAGCTGGCCCTGGGCAGAAACATTGGGTTGGTGTGAACGGTGAATGGGTTGTAGTTGTCCAAGATCTGGCTTGTTGGTATCTCTTGAATATATACACTAATGTTCAAATCGAAGTACCTTCCGTTCAGAATGTAGGGATTTATTATCACAACAGCCTGTTTGTGTACCACCACGACATGGCGCGCATCAGGCTGAACAAGATTCAGATCGCTTCCCGGCCTCAGTTCGTAGGAAACAAATGGACATACGATTTTATAGCCGTGTTTGATAAGTGCATCGCTATCATGCGTGGTGGGAAGGACGTGGACTGGAGGATACTTCGTAATGAGTTTCTTGCTCCAGCAAGATATGTTGATGCCATAATGGACGTGCAAAGGATCTACGCCGTTACTGAACCCAAAGGCGACATACTTGTTTGGGAACCAACCATTTGGGATGAGTTTACTCGCATTCAGAATATTTCGTCTATGATTATACCTGTTAAATGTTGACGGTGCATATGTGTTTATTAGTTGAGTGCTGACGGTGAATTAGCTTATAAAACAGTGTCCAAGGGCTCAAATTTTGTTGCATTGCTGATGGTACAGTTTAGCACCACGGCCAGATACTATATCTAAGGGCATCTCTAACCGAAGTACAAAACTTTAGAGGAGTAAACCTCCGGAGAAAACTTAGAGGAGTAAAAGTACTCCTCTAAAGAGGAGCGGTACCTAATCGAACCCCAAAACTTTAGAGGAGTAAAACACCCATTCAACCGAATTTCACACAGATTCAACCAAAATTGAGACAATTTCAACCGAATTTGACATAAACTAATTTAGTTTACAAAGTAGAACCAAAAGGAGGTCAAACCAGGACCGAATTTGAGACAAACCTAGCCTAATCGTCCAGCTAAAAGCCGATGCTCACCTCGGCCGCTCATATGACGCCGAGCGCGAGTTCACCACGCGGCTGCAGCACGGTGGCGACGGCAAGAAGTCGGGAATCTCTGCTACCGACGGCAGAGCGCAGGCGTGGACAAAGCATGCGAGCTCTGCTATCGGCGACGGCGACCAGCGCAGGCGTGGGACGAAGCGGGCGTGCTGGGGACGTCCGGAACAGAGGCGGCGTCGAGGGAAAGGTTCGGGATCGACCTGAGCTCGTGCTCGATCTCTTCGCCGGCCACCGTCTTGGGCTCGTGGTGTTGCCGAGCCGTGGTCCAGGGCGAGCTTGGGGAGGCAGGGTCGGCGGGATCGACCGGGAGCTCGTCGGACCTCCACCATGAACGAGCAGCAGGTGGAAGACGACCTTGACGAGGAACAGGACCGCGCCAGCTCGTTTCCCTTGATGAGGATGAAGAGGAAGGGTCGGCGGAGCCTCTCCCGTGTGCGGTAGAACCGGAGGAGCCCCACCTTGCCGGAATTTCTCCACGGCGGAGCTTCGTCGCGGCTGATGAAACGGCGACCGTGTGCTCGATTTGCGACGCCGCAGATGGATTCCGCCGACTCGGGTGTAGAGGAAGTCGAGGTGGAGCGAGTCCCATGCTCAGCTTGGCTTGGTGGCGACCATGGCGGCGGGGCGGAGACATATCGGAGGTGGGGAGCAAGACCGGCGGTGCGTGGAGGAAGATATAGGCAGTGTGAACGCAAAAACGGGCAGGGAATCTTTTACTCATCGTGGTGTTGGATGAGTAAATATAGGAGTCGGGAAGGCCGATGGGTAAATTTTTTACTCCTCTAAACGGTTTGAGAGTTCGGTTAGGTCCGGTTAGAGGAGTAAAAGGGTATCTTTTACTCCTCTAACCGGTTATTGGGGATCGGTTAGAGATGCCCTAAGGGCAAGAGGGAGTACATTATAGTTAGATGTGCTGGAGTACGTTAATTCAATTTTCTTGATTCAAATGTATTTAGATATATTTTATACATAGATTCACTCATTTTATTATGTTTGTAGTTAAAATTAAAAGTATGTCCAATACCTTATATTAGCGAACGGAGGGAGTATATTTGTTGACGTTTTTGAAAAAAAATTACCATAATATTTGTGACTTGCCCGGGCTTCGACAAATTCCTATGTCCCGTCACTGGCTTCCACCAACCCACCCCTCAACCATTGGGACCTTTTTTTTGACACATCCAACTCCCACATATATTCACCAAACATCCACATACAAAGTACATAGATTAAAGAACAACGAAGAACAACAATACGAGGAGGGATCCGAGCCAGAAACGAGAGCCGCAGCTCCACCGGCGAAGGAGACGAAGGCCAGCAACCACCTTACCACTGCCTGGGCACATTCAAACCCTTGAGAGACGTCGCCGAGACTGCCCGCCGCGCCGCGCCGGGCCTCTTGTCGATGAACGCGTCGGGCAGGCGCCCCCCTGGCACCGCTTCCCCGCCTTGCCTCAGCCGCCATCGAAACCGCCGCTGGAAGAAGCTGAAGAACCCGCCCCGCCCTGGACGAGCGAGACAACTCCCGCGCCGCCGCACCGCAGCAGCAGGAGAAGGAGGCCGCGCACGGCAGATCCAAAGATCTGCGAGCACGGCGAGGACGACGCCCGCGCAACGAGGCCCACCGAAGCTCCACTGCCGGAGGGGAAGGACGCCGACACCAAAGATCCACCGACCGCACCACCGCCCCCACAGCGCCGCCGGCGGAAGCCCCCACACCCCTACTCTATATACACGGAGGGATCCGGGGATCCCCCACCCACCCGCCGCCGGAGCGGACCGGGGGCGAGAGATCCCGCGGATCCGCGGCGGCGAGAGCGCGGTGACGAGCGAGTCCAAGAAATCGCCTTCGCTGCCCTGTAGCAGGAAGGAGGGGAAAGTGCGGCCTTCGCCTCAACCATTGGGACCTGCACGTTGATGAGCTATCACTTCCAGGCAATACATCATGCTAACTTACGGTACGTTCCACCCAACCTACCTGCTGAGAACAATGGCTCACTCTTCTACAGCAAGTCTAGATTCATTAGACTTATCAAGAATACGTCTACATTCAATGGACCCAATTATCTCGTACACTTCCCGGGCCCGTGGACACTGTTTTTTCCCTCTTTATTACTAGGAGTGGCGTGGCGTTGATCATTCCCACTCCATTCCATTTGCTCAAGCCGCTCCGCCTTGTGATCTTGTGTTACTCTGTTCCGTGGTTGGTATACATGGCTGGAGAGGGGAAGAGCCGGGTGCTGGTGATCGGCGGCACGGGCTACATTGGCAGCTTCATCGTGGCCGCCAGCGCACGCGAGGGCCACCCCACCGCCGTCCTCGTCCGCGACGCCACGCCCGCCGACGCAGCCAAGGCCGCCAAACTCCAGGGCTTCCGCGATGCCGGCGTCACCCTCGTCAAGGTGGTTTCCTGTTCAGTTATGGTTTTTCTGCTTTCGTCGTTAGATTGGAGTAGCTAGCACGGCTCGAAATGATAGCAGAAACAAAGATACTTAAGAAATTCCATGGATCTTCTGTAAGATTTCTACTGAGAAGTTATATTCCATAGCCATTTGAAAAGCACTAAAAGCATTAATTATGCAGATGACCTTTGCTATGCATGTACATATCCAACAACAGAAACAATGACGATCGGATGAGATACGAGGTTTAGGTGCACGTGACGTGAGCACATATAAAGTTGTCTTTGCTTCATAAGACAGTTCTCGTGTCGTTTGACAAAACAGTCGTTCATGATGCAGCAGAGCAAGCAAACAATCTTTCATGCCATCCAAGAACAAACAAGATTTTAGATCTCTGATTGTACTTTTATTACTAAAATAACCATATTATATTACGATGAGATTGTATATTGATGTCTAACTGGGTGTTACATTGCTGTTCGTCATGCATGAAGGGTGATCTATATGACCATGAGAGCCTGGTAGCAGCCATCAAGTCCGCAGATGTCGTGATCTCAGCCGTGGCTTCCTTACAGCTACCAGATCAAACTCGCATTATCTCGGCAATCAAGGAAGCCGGGAATGTGAAGGTGAGTTCCAAGCTAGGTCCAAACCATCAAATATCAATTTTTACGTAAGTAGACTGATGCCATGAAATTCTGATGTCATTTCTTCCGATGAGCTCTTTGCAGAGATTCTTCCCGTCAGAGTTTGGCACTGATGTGGATCATGTAAATGCGGTTGAGCCAGCAAAATCAGTTTTTGCTGTGAAAGCTCGTATAAGGCGTGCTATCGAGGTCGAAGGGATTCCCTACACATATGTTTCTTCAAACTTCTTTGCTGGCTACTTCCTACCAACCCTTGGGCAGGCTGGGGTCACTGGACCACCAACTGACAAGGTTCTCATTTTGGGTGATGGAAATGTGAAAGGTAAATCTGATCAACATGCCGTCTATTTTAACAACATGCTTTTAAATGAAAATATTCACTTTTATGTGTATATTGTCGACAATATATAGGAGTATTTTCAGTGGAGGACGACGTGGGCACGTACACCATTAAAGCTGTAGATGATCCAAGAACCCTGAACAAGACCCTGTATCTGAGGCCTCCTAGCAACACTCTGACCCATAATGAGCTCGTCTCGCTCTGGGAGAAGAAACACGGCAAGACGCTTGAGAGGGTGTACATCCCAGAAGACCAAGTCCTGAAGCAGATTCAAGGTGCCATATTATTTTTCACTTGTTCGTTTTTGTTTCTTAATTCCCAGACAATTAATCCTCGTACTGATTTTGCTCTCCTGCATGCGTGTATATGTTTCAGAGTCTCCGGTGCCGCTGAACATAGTGTTGTCGATCAGCCACTCCGCCTGGGTGAAGGGCGACCACACCAACTTCGAGATCGAGCCATCGTTTGGAGTGGAAGCCACGGAGCTTTACCCCGACGTCAAGTACACTACCGTGGATGAATACTTAAACAGGTTCCTCTGAACTCTTCATGACGATCGAAGAGCTGCATGCAGACCATCTTGGAGAGGCCCATGGAACCTGATCGTCTGATTGCAGCTGCTATTGTATTATCCTGGTTATGATGTTAGTTTACCCTGTTTGTTTTTGTTCGTTCACTCGCCCTGTTGGCGAGTCGAGTCGAGTCGTTATGCTTCTGTTCGTTTGCTCGCCCTGTTGGCGAGTTGATGTCATGGGTGTGCCGCTTGCCGTCAGCTGCCTCTCCTACTTCTGTTGTTCTTCTCAGTCTGCACTGTTTGTTCATGTATCCATGTTCTAGTGTCTTGTTCGTCTCGACCATGTCTTGTGTATGGATTGGGAGATGCTTTTCCCCGCCGCGAAACTCCTGCCCCAATTAATCCACCGCATTCTCCGATCACTTTCCGCTTATCTTACTCAATGATGCGATCATCAAAACAAGTAGGTGCTTCAGGCTACACCTTCAAATCGCGTACACTAGGTCTAGTAGTTCTACTGAAGATAAAATTCAGGTAGCCTAGTAGGGTAGCTTGGCTAAAAGCGAGTGTTGCGAATAGATAGTTTTTCATAGCAAAGCCAATGCACGCCATCGCATCACATGGACGTGATTCACTAAGACCGAAGGCTAGTGGCGAGCCCGACTTTAAATTAATGAGGCCATCACCAGCAATGTCACATAGTTCATACACACATGGGTAAGACACCCATACACAAATGGAACAATCACAAATGGCATGCAAGCCATCAACTACCCTCCTCAAGGCTAAGACCACTCCCAACAGCCTAAAACCTAGAAAGCTATGGAGATAACGATGGGAGAGGGGAGATCACTCTGGAGCCTCCCTAACCACCAAGTAGAGTGAATGAATCCTGCCGATCGTCCTCTCCAGCGCTTCTCGATCTCGTCTCCTAGCCACTGGATTCCACACTTGCAAGTACATGGATAGTTTGTATAGCCCGTCAGCGGCTGTGCATGGAAAATGCCCTCAATCGTGAACTTGTTCCTAGTGGTCCAAAGGGTCCAGCAGAGAGACACACAACAAATCCAGAGTATCCGTTTGGCTTGACCCATGTAGGTATTAAGAATTATGTATAAGTCCATGATGCACGAGGCCTTCCAAGAGCATTGGAGCAGTTCTCTAACTGCACTCCACATGAACTTGGCTAGAGTACGTGTGAAGAAGATGTGGTTTGTGTTTTCGAACTCCCCACATAAGGCACACGTGCCCGAGGAAGGGCCATGGCTTTGCGCGATGTTATCGCTAGACGGGATTCGTTTCCTAATAAGCAGCAACAGGAATGGATTTTTAGATCAATAGCAATCTTCCAAATATCACTGAAGTGATTTCTATGTGTGCCTTTGGCAAATCTTGCGCTACAGTGAACGGACCGAGAACCTCCCCGAAGGTTCAAGCGCCCACACTATCCGATCCAGTTCCGGCGAAAGGTTGAAACCCGCTATTTCTCTCATAATGTTTTCGTGATCGCTGCGCTCCACATTACCCAGAGCGTGTCGAAAGGGGATTCACCACTCCTCCTGGCGAAGGGCACGCGCGATGGATATCTCGGGTTCTAAGGTAATGGCAAAAAGCATCGGAAACATTTCTTCAAGCGTGCCCGCTCCCACCCACCACTCTAATCAGAGCCCAGTGGAGCATCCATTGCACACCAAATGTTTAGCCCCCAAACTAAACACTAGTTTAGTATGTTTAATCGACTCCCGAAATTGGGAGTCGTGGCTATGGGAGTCTACCAACATATCTTTGGTCTTCAAGTATTTGTTTCGGAGAATATCACCCCACAAGCCCTCTTCTCCTGCATAAAGCTTCCATGTCCACTTAGCCATTAGGCATATGTTCATTAGCTTTGTGTCAATAATGCTGAGGACTCCCAGGTCCTTAGGCTTGCAAACTGCTGACCAACAAACCCAATGGTAGAATGGTACTTGCGCTTTGCACTGTTGGCCTCTCAAAAGAACCTGGAGCGATATTTGTCCATGGTTCGATGGACCCCATCTCCCAGCAAGCACAACTCATAGCGTGTACTGGGAGATTCGAGAGGCATGCGTTGGAAAGGGTGAGCCGTGCAGCGGAGGACATGAACTTACCCATCCAAGGGTCAGCTCTGTTTGCCACTTTCAGCGTAGCGGGTCCCCAGTTCCGAGCTGTTAAAGCCATGTTGCTAATCGGCAGGCCGAGATGAGTGAAAGGGAAGTAGCCATTCTTACAATTTACTACTCCCTCCGTTCACTTTTATAAGGAGTACCTTATAAAAAGTGAACGGAGGGAGTAGCATATTGACTAGAGAGAAATCCTTCCTTGGCCCTTGCTTAAAGTCTTGTTCCCTATTTAGCCCTAAAAAATAAAATCTTCCCAATTTGACACCTTAATTTCATTTCCTTCCTAACATGGCCCTGTAGTGCATTCTCAGCACTAACGGTGTTAAATTGGGATGTAAAAAGACTCTTTTACCCCTGAAAAATTATGTGACAAAACAACTCTCTAATTTCAGTGACAAATAAGAAATGTACCAGTCAGCTAAAAAAATGCTGAAAGTAGCAAACTACATGGATCATTTTATATTAAGAAAAGTAGCGAACCTTTGTCGCTGGCTTTTGCCTCGATAGATTAAGTGGCAACAAAAAAATACACGTCTTGCAATCAATCAATTTCTTGCGTGTTTTAGTACTAGTACTCCACTAATCAATCGATCAGACAAGTTGCTCGTATTGGACGGGCTGGCGCGTGACGCGGACGCGCTCCAGGATGATGGTGAAAGAGCATACTTGCTCTTAAATCTATTTTGGAGTCTAATGACAACACATTATCAGGACTAATGTGCGCTTGACAATTGCAGATATATCTTGTTGATACATTATGTCTTGTGGAGCTTGTTACCCTGGAAATCAGCACAGTGAGCATTTCTGTGTCTGGCGGTAGTACCGCTGTCGCAGCGGTAGTACCGCTCCACCTGGAGCGGGACTCCTGCAGCACAGCTGGTACTCCTCCTGGCGGTAGTACCGTGTGGTACCGCTGGCTTCAGCCAGCGGTACTACCGCTGGTGGTACCGCCAGGGGTACCGCTAGGCCGTTTTTGCTCTCTGTATTGGTTACGGTACCCCGCGGTAGTTGCCTCGTACTACCGCTGGGTTCCTTCTTTTTTAATCGAAGGATCCCAGCGGTACTACCGGGCAGTGCCGCGGTACTACCGCTCTGCCTGGCAACTTCGGTACCTCTGCGAGGTACCGCTGCAGCTGGGTTCTGCAGTGCACTAGGTACCGCAGGGAAGCAGGCAGCGGTAGTACCGCTGTCCCAGCGGTAGTACCGCTGTGCAGTTTTTCTGCACATAACGGTTGGATTTTCAGGGACCCCTATATAAAGACTGCTTCTTCTCCAAGAAGCTAGCTCGACTGAAATAGAAGTCCACCATTATTACAAGCTCAAGAATCACTAGATCTCCCAATCCCTCCACCCAATCTCGTTGATCTTTGGAGGATTGAAGGAGAAGGCCCCGATCTACATCTTCACCAAGCCGTTCTTCATTTCCCCCTCATTCACTTGAGGGACCATTAGCTAGGGTTTCCACTAGGAAAACCTAGCCCCCTATTGTACTCACTTGATTGTCTTTGTGACAGATTGTAGCTGTTTGGGAGCCCCCAATCCTTTGTGGGTTGTGCCCCAAGTCGTTGTTGTAAAGGCTCCGGACTCCGCCTCGAAGGTTTCCGATAGTTGAAGTGAACCAAACCTTTGTGGTGCGGTTCACCGGAGAAGAGGGTGAGGCCTTTGTGGCCGTTGAACCATTGTGTTGGTTCACACCTCTCCAACGAGACGTACTCCCCTAAAAAGGAGGAACTCGGGATTACATCCGTGTCTCCGCGTGCTTTGACTTCGGTTACCTCTATCCTTGTTTACCGCCTTATTATATCGTGCTTAGTTGCTAGCTTGTCATATAGGTAAATTCACCGTAGGTGCATATATAGAGAATTTACCTTTTGTGTCAAGCCTAATTTGAAAAAGACTAAAATTGGAGTAGCACCTATTCACCCCCCCCCTCTAGGTGTCATACCGATCCTTTCAATTGGTATCAGAGCAAGGCTCTCTTGTTTTGGGCTTAACCGCCTAAGAGAAGTATGACACAAAGTGAGGATGAGGCCGATCTTGCCAAGGCCAAAGAGACCATGGCATCCATGGCCGATATCAAAAAGTTGGAAACAACATTGACATCGTCCATGAATGACATGAATGTCAAATTTGGTGAGTTGCGTGACATGCTCATGAAACTCACAAATGCCAAGGTTTCGGAAACCATCCCACTAGAGGGCATCTCTAACTCCGATGAAGGTGATTCCGAGGAGGGTAAAAAGAAAAATGAGAAGGGGGTGGAAACCACCTCCGGATCTAAACCAACTCCTCCACCTCCTACCAAGCATGAAGATGGGAAGGAAGAGTACCATACCGTTCCGGGATGGTACCCTATCGACCCACCTATCACCACCCGCATAAACCCCATTGGTCCTCCACCTAAGCTTAATGCATTAGCTTTTGCTAGTTGGCAACGCTCAATGAAATCTCATATTAACAGTGCCTCTATCGAGCTTGGAGGATCATTGAAGATGGTTACAAGGTTGCGGATCCAAGCAATGTGACAAGAAGAGAATTTGCCGAAAAGCAACTCAATGCCTCCGCACTCCATATGATTGAACTTTCAGTGAGTGAAAGTGACAAGCATTATGTTCTCAATGCCACCACCGCCAAAGAAGCTTGGAATTGTCTTGAGGTTGCATTTCTTGGAATGAAAGCATGAAGAGAAACCGATATGAGTCTTTGAGCAATGATGCCGAAGGCTTCTACATGTTTGACAATGAGAATCATGAAGACATGTATGGAAGACTCAAGACTCTTGCAAAGGCCTTCTTTGATGTGGGGGCAACCTATGTGGATGATGCTTATGTCAAGAGGAAGTATGTGAATGCTCTCTTGCCTTTCGAGCCCATCGAGTTGAAGTCCATTCAAGGAAGACACAACTACAGCGAAATGACATCCAATGAAGTTATGCAAGAAGTGCAAGCCTCCAAGGTTGCCACCAAGAATGCCGAAGATAACCGTGCTAGGGCCATGGGGATGAAACAAGGCCCCTCACTTGCTTTGAAGGCCAAGGTGGTATGTCTTGATGAGGTTGAAGCGTGCCCAAGCAACATTGCTCCAAATGATCTTGAACCGGCTCTAAATGGTCATATAGCTCTTGCCACAAGAGAGTTTTGGCAAGACCCGGCGAAAGCTAAAGCCAAGGTTGATAAAGAGAACAACTCAAGTGGGAAGAAAGAGCTAGCCTCAAAGTGGAAGACGTGCTACAATTGTCATGACAAGAACCACTACATAAGAGAGTGTCCTTATGAGAACCGAGAGCAAAATGGTGGGAAGCTCATCCCCAAGGACCACTCAAGGTTGATCCAAAAGAAGCCCGCAAGACCAAGGAAGCCTTTCTACAAGAAGGCACCAAGAATTGTGTTGGTGGCTCAAGAAGAATATGCCACAAGTGATTCCGAAGATGAAGATGCATCTACTAATGAGGTAGCCGCTTTGGCTATTGTATCAACTCCATCATCTTCTCTCTTTGAATCCCCCAATGAGAACTTCTCCACCAACAACGCTCGTTGCCTCATGGCTAATGTCACCGAGGTATCATCTTCTTCTCCCAAGACCATGCATGAAATGAGTGATCAATCTAGTCTTGCGATTAAGAAGGAACTTGTTGCCTTCGATACTTTCATGACTAACTTGCAAGGTGAAGCTAAGGAACATGTTGAGTCTCTCATGAGACAACTATGTGCGGCCGAAGAACTTCTTCAAGAAAAGAGTAAGATTGAGAGAGAGGATTCTCTCACCATTGCCTCTTTGAATGCTTCCGTAGCATCCTTGAATGCCTCTCTTGATGAAGAGAGTGAAGAAAGATGTTCTCTTGAGGAAAGACTTGAGTCTCTTGATGCTAAAAATGATGATATCATTAATAAAATCATTAAGGATAGAGATCATGTCTTTGCTAAATATAAAGTGCTTAAAAAGGAGAAAGTTGAACTTGGGGTTGCTAATGCTAGACTTCTTGAGGATATGGAGAAGCATGACAAGGCTCACAAGGCCTTGGAAACGACTCACTCCCTTTTAGTCAAGTCTCATGAGCAACTTCAAACTCAACTTTCTAAATCTAGCTCAACTAGCATATCTATTCTTCCTCGTGTTCATGAAAATGTTATTGAAGAAAATGTTAGTGCCAAGACCTCTATTCCCAAAGGTAAAGATAAGGGTATTGCTTACTTATTTGAGCAAAAACCACACAAAGGGAAGGAGGGTCTTGGTTATGTAGCCGACCCAAGAAGAAAGTGGGCAACAACAAGAAGATCAAGACCAAGCCCGCACAAGCCAAGATTTCCATTGCGAGTGGTAGTGCCACAAGGGGCAAGACCACTCGTAGTGACTTTGCGGGGCATAACAACCCCAACTATATTCTTTATGTTGATTATTATGGGGATGTTTATGCTCAATATGTTGGTCCATATGATGGTTACATTGATTACTCTATTTGGGTTCCTAAGACCCTTGTTGCTAACCAAAGGGACCCATTGAGAAATGGGTACCTAAATCCAAGCAATGATTTCTTGTAGGACTATGCTTCCGGTGGATCGAAATGGGTGGTTGATAGTGGATGCACTAGTCATATGACCGGAAGCAAGGAGATTATGACGGAGTTGAGACCAAATCTAAATAACTCATCCGTCTCTTATGGTGACAAGTCAAAGGCCGAGGTAAAGAGTCTCGGCAAGGTGGTAGTTGCAAGGGATATCACCCTTGTAAATGTCATGCTTGTTGAGTCTCTAGGTTACAATCTTATGTCCGTTCGTGCTCTTAATAAGATGAACTTTGATGTCCATTTTACTATTGATATGGTGGTACTCTTGAGGAGCAAGACTCTAAAGGTCATGTTCGTTGGGTATGTTGAAAATGAGTTGTTTGTGGTAGACTTTTCGGGGTCTACCAACACTCAAGCAATATGCCTATTCGGAAAGGCCGACGTGGGGTGGTTGTGGCATCGCCGCTTGTCCCATGTCAACATGAGAACTTTGCAAAGTCTTCACAAGGGTGGCCACATTCTTGGACTAAAAGACAATGTTTCTTTTTCTAGAGATCGTCTTTGTAGGGCTTGTGTTGAAGGAAAGATGCATGATTCTCCCCATCCGGGCAAGACCATCATTTCATCAAAGAGGATATTGGAACTTCTTCATGTTGATCTCTTTGGTGCCGTGCCTCAACCTAGTCTTGGTGGGAAGAAATATTGTTTGGTGATTGTTGATGACTATTCAAGATTTACTTGGGTTTATTTCTTCAAGACGAAGGATGAGACCCAACAAGCCGTCATCGACTTTTCCAATATTGTTCAACGCCAATACAATGTCCCTATTTTGGTCATTAGGAGTGATAATGGCTCCGAGTTCAAGAACTACACCTTAAATGAGTTTCTTAGTGAAGAGGGGATTCGTCATCAATATTCCGCTGCATATACCCCTCAACAAAATGGTGTAGCCGAAAGGAAGAACCGGACTCTCATGGATATGGCAAGGTCTATGTTGGCGGAGTTTAAGTCTCCGCTATTCTTATGGGCCGAGGCTATCTCCACGGCGTGTCACTCATCTAACCGGTTATTCTTTCGTGTTGGCAAGAAGTTTACATCTTATGAGATGCTCACCGGCAACAAGCCCAATGTCTCCTACTACCGAGTATTTGGTTGTAAGTGTTTCTATAAGAACAAAAGTGTTCGTTTGTCTAAATTTGAATCTAAAGCTTTAGAGGGTGTTTTTGTTGGGTACGGTGCCGAATCTCACACCTATAGAGTCTATGACAAGACCGTTGGGAAAGTCATAGAATCTTGTGATGTGAGGTTCGATGAGAATGACGGCTCCCAAGTGGCGCAATTTCATGTTTGTGATGTAGATAATGAGGAACCTCAAGATGCAATAAGAAGAATGGGGTTGGTTTCCATCGCCCCATTGAAATCCATCATGAGCCTCCTCAAGCAAGTCCTAGCTCCACTCAGTGGAGACTCCATCATCACAAGTTGAAGTTGCACCTTCTATGGAAGCAAATGATGCACCTACCCAAGAACAAGTTCAAGACCCTCCTCATGTTGACCATGTTGCTATGCAAGAATCAAGTTCTCCTATTGTTGATGCTAGCCAAGGTCATGACCAAGATCATTCCTCTCCTTCCATTGTTGAAGATGTGCTTCAAGATGATCAAGGTCAACACTCCGGTCAAGACGGGGACTCAAATGATCAAGATGATCAAGCGGAAATTCCTCGCATCAATGAGGATATCGAAACCCGTCGTGTAGCAAGAGTCAAAAAGGATTGGAGAAGAAAGAGTCTTCATCTAGAAAATATCATTGTTAATGTCAAGAACAAGGTCACCACAAGAAAACAATTGGCAAATTTTAATGAACATCAAGCCCACATCTCTATGGTGGAACCAAAGAAAGTCTTTGAAGCTCTTGAAGATCCGGATTGGTTGGAAGCCATGCATGAAGAGCTCAATAACTTCAAGCGCAACAAAGTGTGGAATCTAGTGGAGAAGCCAAAAGATTGCCTCAATGTTATAGGCACCAAGTGGATATTCAAGAACAAGCAAGATGAGCATGGAATGGTTGTGAGGAACAAGGCAAGATTGGTAGCTCAAGGGTACTCTCAAGTTGAAGGCATTGATTTTGGAGAGACCTATGCTCCCGTGGCTCGCCTTGAGTCCATCCGTATCCTTCTTGCATATGCATCACATCATAATTTCAAGTTGCAACAAATGGATGTGAAAAGTGCCTTTCTTAATGGTCCTTTAAAGGAGTTGGTATATGTTAAGCAACCTCCGGGATTTGAGGACCCACACTTCCCTAACCATGTCTACAAACTTGATAAGGCGCTCTATGGTCTCAAACAAGCACCTCGTGCTTGGTATGAGCACCTAAGAGAGCTATTGGTAGACCGTGGCTTTGAAGTGGGGCAAATCGATCCCACTCTTTTTACCAAGAGGGTTAAAGGGGAGCTTTTCATATGCCAACTTTATGTTGATGATATCATATTTGGCTCTTCTAACAAAGCTTTTAATGATGAATTTTCAAAGCTTATGACCGATAGGTTCGAGATGTCCATGATGGGAGAGTTGAAGTACTTCCTTGGTTTTGAGATCAAGCAATTGAGTGGAGGGACCTTCATCTCTCAAGCCAAATATATCCAAGACATGCTCAAGAGGTTCAAGATGCAAAATGCTAAAGAGAAGAAGTTTCCTATGGACACCAAGTGTCATCTTGAACTTAATCCAAAGGGTAAAGATAAGGATGTTGATCAAAAACTCTATCGCTCTATGATTGGTTCTTTGCTTTATCTTTGTGCATCTAGACCCGATATTGTGTTGAGTGTAGGAGTGTGTGCAAGGTACCAAGCGGCTCCCAAAGAAAGCCACCAAACGGCGGTTCTTCGAATCTTTCGATATTTAGTTCATACCCCAAGGTTTGGTTTGTGGTATCCTAAAGGCTCAACTTTCTCTCTTGCCGGTTACACGGATTCGGATTGGGCCGGTTGCAAGGATGATAGGAAATCAACTTCCGGAGCTTGCCAATTCCTTGGTAGGTCCTTGGTGAGTTGGTCTTCTAAGAAGCAAAATTGCATATCTCTCTCCACCACCGAAGCCGAGTATGTGGCGGCCGCTAGTTGTTGCACTCAATTGTTGTGGATGAGGCAAACTTTAAAGGAATACGGTGTCCATTGTGACAAAGTGCCTCTTTTATGCGACAATGAAAGTGCTATCAAGATTGGCCACAACCCGGTGGAGCACTCAAGAACGAAGCATATTGAGATTCGCTATCACTTCATCCGTGATCACATCAACCGGGGTGACATTGAGCTTGGCTATATTCCCACGAAGATCCAACTTGCCGATATGTTCACGAAGCCACTTGATGAAGCAAGGTTCACTTATTTGAGGCATGAGCTAAATATCATCGATTCGGGGAGCGTCGCTTGAATATCTTGCATACACACCTATTTCTTAGCTATATGTTTGGTTTAGGTGTAGGCATGGACATAGGGGGAGTGCGGTCCTAATCCATTGGACTATCCCTCCCCCCATTATGCCGATAGTAAGAACTCATTTTGTCTCTATTTTGTTCATTTTATGAATGATGAGCTTAAATGACGAGTAGTGGCGGTGAACCCAAGATATATCTTCGCGGTGTCACACCACATATACTCATACATGGTGGCCTAGGCCACCGCCCTCCTCCTTTTGAGGAGTTGATCTTATTTGATCTTATTTGGGTTTTTAGACCTCTTTTGCGTTTTGTGGAGAGCACCAAGTTTGGCCTTTATCTTTGATTCTTGCAAACTTGGGTTGTCTCTCTTCCCCCAGTTACTTTCTCTATCCTAAGCCAATGCCGTTCACCTTAAAAACATCTCTCTCTTTTTGCAAAAATCTTTGTGACCAACCCGTCGAAGTTTCGTGGCAAAAGTGCCCGGTACTATCGGTGCCCTCGCGGTACTACCGTTGCCTGGAGTTTCCAGGCACAGCAGTCCCTCGAGCGGTATCGTAGTCACCAGGTACCCGGTACTACCGTTGAATTCCCAGAATTTTTTGCTGGAAGTCAATAGTACCAGGTAGCGGTACTACCGGCAGCTCAGCGGTACTACCGTTCCTTCCCAGGAACGGTACCACCGCTGGCTACCGTAAGTACCAGTGCGGGCGGTACTACCGCTGGGTCAGCGGTACTACCGCTGGGTGCGTTTTCACCAGAGGTTAAGTTGGGCGTGGAGGGGTAGTTTCTTTTCTATCCCCTCCACCCCCGACCCTCTCCTTCGAAAACCGCCCCCCGCTGCCGCCGCCGCCAGGATTCTTCGCCGGGGAGCCCTACTCCGGCCTGGATAGCCCCTCTCCGGCCAGAGGAAGCTCAAGGACCATCTCCTTCCTCCTCTCCTCCACGATGAGCTCCGGTAATTTCTCTCTCCTATCTCTCAACCTAGTTGATTCGTTGAGATGCAATGGAGTTAGGTTTTCCGTAGTTCTTGTGGTAGAAGTTGTAGGAACGAGTTGGTGCTTAGTTTAGGATCCTTCTTGCGAAGTTTGGTTGGAAGATTCCATAGATCGAGCAAGTACCGTAAAGTCAACCGCTAGATCTGGTGGTAGCGGTACTACCGCCCTCGTGGCGGTACTACCGCTCCACGGTACTACCGGTGGACCAGCGGTACTACCGCTGGAACTGGCATTTTCCAGAACTGTGCAATCTGGATTCTTTTCGTTTGGTCTCGATGTTTTTGGCAATACTTATCTCCCTGCTATCCTCCTATGCTATCACAGGTGCTGGTAAGAAGGCTAGTGGGAGTCACACCAAGCGGGCTGCTAAGCGTGCTCGTTCAGGCAAAGACCTAGCTGACGAAGATGAAGAGCCTGAAGTTTTGCCTGAAAAGACCACTCGCCGTCAGAAGTCAAATGCTGCAAAGCTCAGAGCTGCTCAGAGCAAGTCGCTCAAACTCATGTCATCAAGGGATTTTGTCAAAGAAAGAAGGATGAACCCCTATGCCACTCCTAAGCTCCGTACTTACACCACTCCGGGGTTCCACAATCTGTTTCAAGAGAAGATCTTTTATGAAGTCCTTCCCAAGCACAAGACCAAGGTTTGTGAACAGTTTTGCATTGACACCGATCACATGGAGAAGCACCTTGGGTATTTTGGCGATGCTATTGAGATTTGCAAAGAGTTTGGGATCTATGACTATATTGGGCTGCAGCAGAATTTCAATGATCACCTTGTCATGCAATTCTTTGCCACCGTTCACTTCTTCGCGGATGAGCCAAGACGGATTAAATGGATGTCAAAAGATGAGGTTCTTGAGGCCACATGGGCTGATTTTGCTGCTCTTCTTGGGTTGGCTGAAAATGGGTTTGTGTTGAATGAAGATGCTCAGCAACAATTCTTTCGCATCAACTATAACTCAAATCCGATGAAGCACGAGGTTCTCTTTGACTTGTACATCCAAGGACGTGCCATGGTGGGGTTCCAAAAGAATTTGCTAAAGGTTTGGGACATCATGCATCGGATCTATCGCAACACCGTTATGCCTCGTGTGGGAAACTTTGACCAAATCCATGGCAAACTCATTGATCTTATGTTTGAATCCTCTATCATGGTTGGGCAAGGCAAGAAGCTGGATGTGATGGACATCATATGGCATGAAATGTATGCTGTGGTGATGAAAAGGCGACCTTCTATATTTGGTGCTCACATTATGCAATTGATCATTTCCACGTGGGTCAAGAAGAAGCTTCCGTTGGCTCTTTTGGACAATGAGGAGGATCCCACCGACCACAAGGTCAAGGAGCTGAGCATAAAGAAACATCTTCATCCACTTATTCCCTGAACAAGAAAGTTCCGATGATGATGAGGAGGATCCCTTGTTTGAACTTCCCCCCAAGGCAAATGCTCAAGACAAAGGGTTCAAGAAGTGGCTGGCTGGTGCTGTAAAAACCATCTTTTGCCGTATAGATGATGCTGACAAGAGGGCCTATAAAGAACATGAGAGGAACAAGCAAGAGCGTCAACTCAACCGTCAGCGTTTTGAGCATTTAGGCGTTCCGGTTAAGGCCGGATCTGAGGATAGAATTACTGCAGAAGATGAGTGGCTCAAACCCCGTCGCACTTGGGTGGACTATGATTTTCAGGATGATGCATCCTCTTCTCAGCCAGATATCCCTTGGTCTCGCACTCAGATTGGTCGCTCCGCTGCTCATGCTGAAGCTTCTGAGGATGATGATGCTGAGGATGATGAGGAGGGTGATGCAAGTGGTGAGGATGGTTCAGTTTCAGCCGATAAAAGTGACGACATTGCTGCAGCCTCCACCTCCGATGAAGAGTGACTTCCACTTGGGACGTTAGCTATGCCTCTCCCTTTTTGGTGTCATGATGCCAAGGGGGAGATGGTTCTATTAGGTTGTCCGGGGGAGTTGCATGGTTGAGGGCACAAGCTTGTTTTTCTCGATTTGGTGTTTGTTCGCTTGTGCACCTCTTGTATCTCGTTTTACTTTCGTTGAACTCATGGGGTAAGACATGTGGACCTTAAATTATTGTAAGACTATGTGGACTTTATGTGCTATTATCTCATGTCTTACCGTTGTGCAAGTTGTGCTTTATTGTTTGTTTCAATAAACTTGCCCGGTTTATAAAATCTAGGGGGAGTGTTGATCCTAACCTATATGCATTTTGCATTCAAACGCAAAATTCTACTAATGCATATAGTTAGGGGGAGCCCGCCTATATTTTGTGAACCTTTTTAATGTGTTGTCATCATACTCCAAAAAGGGGGAGATTGAAAGAGCATACTTGCTCTTAAATCTATTTTGGAGTCTAATGACAACACATTATCAGGACTAATGTGCGCTTGACAATTGCAGATATATCTTGTTGATACATTATGTCTTGTGGAGCTTGTTACCCTGGAAATCAGCACAGTGAGCATTTCTGTGTCTGGCGGTAGTACCGCTGTCGCAGCGGTAGTACCGCTCCACCTGGAGCGGGACTCCTGCAGCACAGCTGGTACTCCTCCTGGCGGTAGTACCGTGTGGTACCGCTGGCTTCAGCCAGCGGTACTACCGCTGGTGGTACCGCCAGGGGTACCGCTAGGCCGTTTTTGCTCTCTGTATTGGTTACGGTACCCCGCGGTAGTTGCTCGTACTACCGCTGGGTTCCTTCTTTTTTAATCGAAGGATCCCAGCGGTACTACCGGGCAGTGCCGCGGTACTACCGCTCTGCCTGGCAACTTCGGTACCTCTGCGAGGTACCGCTGCAGCTGGGTTCTGCAGTGCACTAGGTACCGCAGGGAAGCAGGCAGCGGTAGTACCGCTGTCCCAGCGGTAGTACCGCTGTGCAGTTTTTCTGCACATAACGGTTGGATTTTCAGGGACCCCTATATAAAGACTGCTTCTTCTCCAAGAAGCTAGCTCGACTGAAATAGAAGTCCACCATTATTACAAGCTCAAGAATCACTAGATCTCCCAATCCCTCCACCCAATCTCGTTGATCTTTGGAGGATTGAAGGAGAAGGCCCCGATCTACATCTTCACCAAGCCGTTCTTCATTTCCCCCTCATTCACTTGAGGGACCATTAGCTAGGGTTTCCACTAGGAAAACCTAGCCCCCTATTGTACTCACTTGATTGTCTTTGTGACAGATTGTAGCTGTTTGGGAGCCCCCAATCCTTTGTGGGTTGTGCCCCAAGTCGTTGTTGTAAAGGCTCCGGACTCCGCCTCGAAGGTTTCCGATAGTTGAAGTGAACCAAACCTTTGTGGTGCGGTTCACCGGAGAAGAGGGTGAGGCCTTTGTGGCCGTTGAACCATTGTGTTGGTTCACACCTCTCCAACGAGACGTACTCCCCTAAAAAGGAGGAACTCGGGATTACATCCGTGTCTCCGCGTGCTTTGACTTCGGTTACCTCTATCCTTGTTTACCGCCTTATTATATCGTGCTTAGTTGCTAGCTTGTCATATAGGTAAATTCACCGTAGGTGCATATATAGAGAATTTACCTTTTGTGTCAAGCCTAATTTGAAAAAGACTAAAATTGGAGTAGCACCTATTCACCCCCCCCCCCCTCTAGGTGTCATACCGATCCTTTCAGATGGCCGGTGGATTCCTCGACCGTGTGCTGATCTGACCGAGCTGTACAGGTGCGCCGGCGTGGCCCTGCTATGCTTTGTGGTCGCGCCGTGGAGGAGGCGGCGGCAAGCGGCGCGGTCGGCGCCGGACGAGAGGGCGGCCGGACCCCGTGCCCCTCCATGCCGGGAATCTGCTGTAGAGGGAAGTCGGAGCACCTCGCCCTCCTTGCTCGTGCTGCTGCCGGCAAGATTTAGGGAGGAGGGGACGAGAGGGTGTGGGAGGAGAGAGGGCTGGAGGTGTGGGAGGAGAGCGCCCTCCTTGCTCGTGCCCATCTGACGGAAGTCACAGGCGCCCTCGCGGATGAGCCGACGGCAGCGCCATCTGCGGCGCGCGGACGAGCACGGCGGTGCCACCATGGACTACGCTCTCAGCGCCGACATGATTCAGTTCGAGGCTTTGTCTCGTGAAACCAGCGTGAGGCGTTGACTCGTTCCCAGGCCCGTTCGACCGCTCACATTCAGGAAGGGTATTTTGGTCCAACAAGAAGAAAACTGACGGCAAAACATAACGCCACAAACGAAAGTGTCATATTGGCAAGAAAATGAAATTAAGATGTCAAATTAGGAAGATTTTATTTTTTAGGGCCAAATAGGGAACAAGATTTTAAGCAAGGGCCAAGGAAGGAATTCTCTCTATTGACTATCCTTTGTTGTTCCTGGCCGGTTTCGTTTGGATGTATGAATTGAGGTGTGGTATTAGGTATTGGCATTTGTCCAAGCCGACTATCATGGTTTGGTTGGTCTTGGGTAATCACTAAAAAAAGAGAAACCTTTGCAAATGTCTAACTCGTTCGTTCCCATCGCGCCAAGTGTTGCGTTTACCCTTCTCGTGCACTCCGTGCTTGCCAAGTGTCGACTCCTCCTTCGACGCGGTTCCCGCGGGTGTCTGCAGAATGAGAGAGTTTTTGTGGGATTTCTTCTTCCAAGCCGAGCGGGGCGAGGGAGGCTTAACGTTCATTTATTTTTGAAGATTCAAATTTTAGAAACGAAGACATCAAGAGATGATGCTGTCCTTTTCGAACATGTTCTATCAAGCATATTTATCGTGGTGCAAGTGTAGCTGCCCACTCTTTAGCTCTTTGTGTGAGAATTCTCCTAGGTGTGTGTCACGTGGGGTGACTCCGGGTTCTATCCGTGAGATTATTTGTAATGACATTATGGTTATGTTATCAATACACATAAAACCAATGTTTCCTTCAAAAAAAAAATGCTGGACGGGATGTCCATGGCACTGGGCTGATCGGTACTGCATGCGGCTTATTAGGAGAAACAGAAACAGTATGCCTCCTTTGATTCATAGGATCTCAAATTGCGGAATAGGAATAGGAATAGGAATTACTCCCTCCGTTTTTTAATATAACATGTTTTACCTTTGTCCACATGCACATGTACACAAATGTATTTAGACACATTTTTATGTGCATGTTCACTCATTTTAGTTTGCATATAGACAATATGTGTACCACCTAAAACTTCTTATATAAAAAACGGAGGGAGTAGATAGGAATGCAAGTGAAAAACTATGGATAGGAGAAAGCATGAATGTTTCCTTTAGTGGTCGTTTGAAATATAGGAAAGCAAAGGTAGAGGAATTCAACATGGTTTCTTAAGAATCTTGATTAGCATAAATAAGCAGCAAGACAAGCAGCGTTAGGTGCGTGGGCTGCAGCGATAGGACTCACCGTTAACTTTTAATTACCTCGTTCCTTGTGAAGGAATAGAAAAGAGAGGTGGGACTGAATTGTTTCATTCCCGTGATTTTCATAGGAATCTGGTTGCATAGGAAAATTTCCTTCACAATTCCTTTGATGTCCTCTCGTGAATCGAACGCAGCTACAGTGCGGCGCTACAGTAGTCTTTTTTTTTCTTTTTTTTCAAAACCGTCAGAAAATTTGTACACGAAAAATTTGCGCGTCGATATGTACACGGAAAAATTGCGCGTCGACGAGTATGTTCCATTCCCGTAATCGGTTTCGAGTTTGGTCGACTCTAGCTCCTTAATTTGTGATCCAGATTCGCACAAACATTCGACGAGTTTTGTCAAATTCGTCGCGCTCGGTCACTCGTTTGTATTTTCCTTTCTCGAATAGATGGATATCACCCTTCCAAACAACTTTCGTGTTTTAACCTTTTTATTTTGATGGACATATAGATGTACACTTTGCTCGCCGCTTTTTCGCAGTAAAGTCCTAGCGTTTTCCAAAAAAAAAACCATAAATCGGCCCTCCGGAATAAAAAAAATTGCATCAAAAGTCCCCGCGCGCTGCTTTTTGCATGAAAGTCCTCGCGTTTACTACAAAATGTGAATCGGCCGTCCGGAATAAAACCGCACGGTTCTTTTGCACAAAGGTCGTTGCGTTCTCCAGATATTACAAACTAATTTTATTAACATCATCACCAAATAACTTTAGTGACATTATTTTTAACAGCATATATATTTCATATTGGGCCTAACGACACGCATTTTTTAAAAACGCTCCTTACCTTTCCAACGTTTTAGAAGTTTCTACTTTTTTTCTCTCTACTCATAAATCACAATTTTCATCAATTTTCTTTTCCATAAAAATGACAGAACAACCAACAAAATATGAATTAACAGTACATTCAAAAAATCACAATAATCTCTAAACCAATAAAGATTTAACAAAGTTGGACCAAATATCCATTGTGTACAAAAGTGAAACTAAGAAATTTTCAAATTTAAGAAATTACCAAACTTCCAAACTTTCCACATAAACTAAAAAATATTCATTTTGTTCAAGAATTGTTGGATTAGTTTTCCAAATATTTTTTCTTCCCACAAAATATTTAACAATTTTTATTGCTTTAAAATAGTTTCCGGACAAAATTTGTTGGATATTTTTACAACAAATATTTTTCCAAAGAAAATATTCAACAATACGAAAATTAACAATATCACCACTCTTTTTTACTAAGGCCGCGGCGTGCCGCGCCGAAATTACCTAGGTTCAAGAATCCTACGTTTTTCCTATATAAGAATCCCGTGAAGCAAACGAGGCCTAGAAAAGTGAAAGGAAGGGAAAAAGCGCGACGTAGGGTAGGAGAAACAGAAACAGAAGAAAAGTGAAAGTCGAACACATTGCGTTAGCTCCACGCGCCCCGAAGGCACAAAAACGCCCCGGCCCAATTCGGAGGTCTACCGCTCGATCGACATTGCTGAGATATTCGGGATCCACCCAAACCCTCCGGCGGCGCGGCGGCGCAGAGCAGGTACCACCTCCGCCCATCCCGCCCTTCTCCTCCACCTAGCACGGCGCCTCTCTTCCCTTTACCCTCCGCTGTGCTCCCTCCCCGTTTTCCCCTCCCGGCGGCTCTCCAGCAGCCCCTCATCTCTCTCTCGTCACTGCAGATAGGAGACCGGCTGCACCGAGCTCTGGCGGGCCACCCCGAGCTCCGGCGTCTGGCGCAGGTAAACTGCAGACCGCCGCCCTCCCCTCTTCGTTGAACTCCGCGCGTCCGGCCTTCTCCCCTATAACCTCCCCTGTCCAGCCTCTGGCGCACCTCCTCTCTAATTTTGCCTGACCTCTCCTCCCCTCCTTTGTGTAGCACGTGCGGGCGAGATTACCAAGACTACCGGCGGCCTCCACCCCGATCTAGCAGTTCCCTGCCAGCACTAGGTAAATGTTCCTACGAATGTGCTTTTAACTGGTTTTGTTACGTGTGAACTTTGACATGCTGTTTTTGCTATGTGTGAATGCACTTTGGAAACCTAATTCGTTGTGACGTTGCTATGGAATTGCTTGTAATGCACATGTCAAAATTGCTTGCGAGAGTGATATGGAATTGTTTGTGGAAGTGCTATGAGAATGATTGCTATGTAATGCTCTGCAAAATTGTTCACAGTTGAGATGTTTGATGCCATGCTAATAAAATTTATTTGCATGATCTTACTTCACATAGGGGACCGAGGTATTTAGGGAGCTTTAATGATGGCGGAGCATAGAAACACACTTAGAAAGTATTTGTTGAAAGATATGTATGATGGGTCTGAAGTTGCATGCTAGGATCAACTTTGTCTTACAAAAATAAACTTTCATCATTTTGCCACTATGTTCCGTGAGAGTGAGAGACTGAGAGGTGTGGTCTACGTGACAGTGTGTATGTAACTGTGGATGAAAATGTTGCCATGTTCTTACTTGTAGTTGGTCATGGTCTCAGAATGAGGTTGTTGCGAGGACAGTGCAAGAGGTTTGGACTATTAGTACACAATTTTCTATCTTGTTAACGGCCATTCTATCTTACTTCACATAGGGGACCGAGGGATTTAGGGAGCTTTCATGATGGCGAGCATAGAAACACACTTAGAAAGTATTTGTTGAAAGATATGTATGATGGGTCTGAAGTTGCATGCTATGATTGACTCTTGTCTTACAAAAATAAATTTCATGATTTGTGCACTATGTTGCGTGAGAGGTGTGGTCTACGACTCTATGTGGCAGTGTGTATGTAACTCTGGATGAAAATGTTGCCATGGTCTTACTTGTAGTTGTAGTTGGTCATGGTCTCAGAGTGAGGGTGTTGCGAGGACACTACAAGAGGTTTGGACTATTAGTACACACTTTTCTAGCGTGTTAACGGTCATTCTATCGCTCCATGGAGAGTTCATTAAGCTTCCAGATCATTCTGTTTCAAGATCCCTATGATTACAAATGGAAGTGGTTTGGCAATGCACTTGGAGCATTAGATGGTTGCCATATTGATTTTTGTGTTAATGTGGCTGACCAAGGAAGGTACAAAAATAGAACCCAGCGTGCATCAGAGCGGATGACGCCACATCCACCACCCAACGTAAGCGCTGCCACGTGCAGCTTCCCTGATCAAGTAATGCTAACTGAATCAGTAATGCGAGCTGGTGAGCATAAACCCTGGGATCAAATAATGATCAGGAAAGCTGGTGATTCAGTTAGCATTACTTGACCATGAAAGCTGCTCGTGGCAGCGCTTATGCTGGTTTTGGCACGTGCTTTTGTGGTGTAAACTTTAATAGTGACTTCCCTAATGTCAGTACTTGATTCTGATCTCGTGGAATGTAGACATTGTTCAGTTTTTGTAATGTATTGTATTCTTTGAGCTACCTTAAGTTGTAATTCAGGCTTGCATTTGAGAGATTGCATGAGCTGCTAGCGCTTGTCCTGATTTTTCTTACTTGCTATTTATGGTTGTGAAAATTTGAAGGATCAGACAGAAGGAGAGATGGCAAATCTAACCAGCCTTACGTCAAACGCGAACCCAAACAAGTCATTCGAGGTGTGATGCTTTCGTGCCGATGTCCTGCTTTTGTAGTGTTCTCTCATTCTGTAAATACTACATACTCACTGCAACAGTCGCGTTTAAATGCAGGTCCTGCCTAATCCAGGCGACTCCCTCTCAAGCCTCAGTTTTAGTCCCAAGAGTAATCTGCTGGTGGCAACTTCCTGGGATAACCAGGTAATTGTGTTTCTGTTGTAATTTTTAGCTAGTATTTATTATTGTGATGTATCTTACTATGACTAGCTTTGAGGTGTGTGCAGGTGAGGTGTTGGGAGATAGTCAATGGTAACAGTCAGCCAAAGGCATCCATATCACATGATCAGCCAGTATGATCTTAATATATTTCTCCTGAGATTTTTCATCTTCCATATTTAGAGTCGTTCCAGTTTACCTGGTTTGATGATTAATTTCTTTCCTTCAATCAGGTACTCTGCTCGGCTTGGAAGGATGATGGGACAACTGTTTTCTCTGGAGGCTGCGATAAACAGGTCAAAATGTGGCCTCTGCTGTCTGGTGGGCAGGCTCAGACGGTTGCAATGCATGATGGACCTGTCAAGGAGGTCGCTTGGATACCTCAAATGAATCTTCTTGTCTCTGGAAGCTGGGATATAAGACAATAAGGTTAAAGAGATTTAGTCGTCTGCACCCTCAGTATTCTTTACTTTGATATTGAACATTCTTACCCGTTTGATTTTAAATCTTATTTATGGCTGGTTTGCATTCTAGGGTTCGTGTTATTTTCAGCATATTTTTGTTACTTCATGTTGTTGCATTATATTAGTACATTGGCCAAGTTTTAAACATCAGTTATATGCAATTTATTAAGAAACTGCCAATAATGAGTTCCACAAGACCTACATCAAATATTGCAGACGAGTTTATCTTTCCACTAATTTTCTATGTCTTCTTTGATCCTCAAAGTTCCACTACTTGCTGAATCATATTGCCAGATTCTTATCAGATGTTGTGCATGTCATCTGTACTTTTTACACCTATTTTGCTCACGATGAAGACTGGAAGTTGCTATAGAAGTAACAGTTGATGCGATAGTTGCTAAAATAAATGTACATCGTGCGATTAATGTTAAATATGTTCTTTTCGATTTTTAGCATGGATCCAAGGTCTTAATCATCTTTATGAGAACTATTTAGGAAACATTAAGTCAGGTTCTGGCTCTCAGTGTAAATAGTACGCTTGCATTATTATTTTTGCTGTGTGTGCGTTTTAGTTTATCTGTATCATGCTAAGACCAATAATCTGGGCTGTGCTTTGACCTTCATCTCATTACAGCACATACTAACATTACCTCTGTTATGTGGCGTAAGGCAGCCACACCAGGGAAGGGCCACGGCAGGGAAAGTCCCCAAATTTATCTTTATAGATTCCGTAATTTTTTTTTTTTGCGAAAACGCAAAAAGACTTGCATTTCTTTTTATTGAAAAGGTAGAGTTTGGTACAAGCCTCCTAGGAGGTGGTTACATGGGCAAAAAGCGAAATCAGTGCACATCCCAGGTCTGCGGAATGATTGCACGAAGGCCTAGTGCTCCGGCGCTGGCCCAAAGGGCAGCCTCTTCTTTGATCTTCGTCTTCAAGTCGCGGACCGACGGGCGGCCCCTGTCAAAGACACAATCGTTCCTGTGTTTCCAAATCATCCAAGGCACAAGAAGCGTCGCGGAAGCTAAGCCTTTGCGCATGGGTTTTGGGACGATCTGCTTGGCCGCAAGCCACCAGGAGTTGAGCGACGCCTCGCCGTTGGGTGGGAGGCATGGGATTCCGTAATTATTGTTAGTTAGTTTTGGCAGTTAGATCTCTTAGAGATATTTCTTGATTCCCAAGTTAGTTATTTCCTAAAGTTTGTTAGTTCGGCTTAGCCTCCAAGTTTGTAAGCTGGCTATATAATGCCTAGCCGTATCAATCATCAATCAATAGACAAGCAAGAAAATAGTCTCAATTATCCCTCCCAAAGATTTCTCCCTGCTCTTGTTGTGCGGCAGCCCCCTTTTGGCTGGGCGTCGCACCTCATCTGTCCAGGGCCATCTCGTACCAGCCTTAGGGCTATTATCCTCCCTACCACGTTCATAACATCTTGGTATCAGATTCAGATTGGTCATGGCCTCTACCGCTGCAGATCTAGAGAAGATAAACACCACCCTCATCTCCCTCATGAAGCGCCTGGACGGCATCGACCAGCATATGGTGGACCAGGGCAAGAGGATTGACTCCCTCTCTGGTGATCTGCAGGACACCATGCAGCAGGTCCGTGCCCACAATCTAGCTATCCTCAAGTTAGAGAATGGCACGGGTCAGAGTTCTAGCACCACATACGACAAGCAGAAGAGATCCGATGCAGTTCTGCCACTGCTTGAAACTGATCTGAAGGCTGCAAACAACCACCCCCCACGCTTCTTCAAGATGGAATTTCCTACCTATGACGGGAAGTTGATCCGCTTGTATGGCTGAACCGCTGTGATCAATTCTTTGACACACAACGGACGCCCTCCACCGAGAAGGTGGGCCTTGCATCCTTCCACTTGACGTGCGATGCACAGTTGTGGTACCAACAGTACAAGGGTGCCCATGGACCTCCAACCTGGCGCCGCCTTACTGAATTAATAAATATTCAGTTTGGACCACCATCCCGCAGCAATGCTCTAGGAGAACTCATCTCTTTCAAGTGCACAGAAACTGTGGCAGATTTCAACAAGAAGTTCAATGCACTCTTGTGCCGAGCGCCGCAACTTCCGGAGGATCAAGTGGTTTCCATCTACACCACTAACCTGCAGGATCCTTTGCAGATGGACGTGGAGATGTGGAGACCGGGCAGCCTGCTGGACGCCATGAGTTTGGCACGCTCCTGTGAGCGTCGTGCATAATGGACGCCCCCGACAGCTCGGCAACTAGCACCAGATGTCTACCAGCCATGCCCAGACCTCAGTGCACCACCTGCACCTGCTATTCCAGCAGCACCACCTCCAGGAAAGGTGACAATAGCAGCACTAGCAAACCCACCACGGCGCACACTGTCACCGGCAGCAATGGCAAACCGGCGTGAACAAGGCTTATGCTACAACTGCGATGAGCGTTTTGTGCCTGGCCACCGCTGCAAGAAACTTTTCGTCCTAGAGATTGATCCGGATGAAGTGGATGACGTTGAAGACGCCCATTAGTCTAGCTCGAGGATGAGCTATTTAAAAAGGGGGGAAGAGATGTTATGTGGCGTAAGGCAGCCACACCAGGGAAGGGCCACGGCAGGGAAAGTCCCCAAATTTATCTTTATAGTTTCTGTAATTATTGTTAGTTAGTTTTGGCAGTTAGATCTCTTAGAGATATTTCTTGATTCCCAAGTTAGTTATTTCCTAAAGTTTGTTAGTTCGGCTTAGCCTCCAAGTTTGTAAGCTGGCTATATAATGCCTAGCCGTATCAATCAATAGACAAGCAAGAAAATAGTCTCAATTATCCCTCCCAAAGATTTCTCCCTGCTCTTGTTGTGCGGCAGCCCCCTTTTGGCTGGGCGTCGCACCTCATCTGTCCAGGGCCATCTCGTACCAGCCTTAGGGCTATTATCCTCCCTACCACGTTCATAACATCTCTGATCGTGATGCTTATGATTTGTTCTAGTCCACCTTCAATGCTGACCGTCATACTATTTGTAGGTATTGGGACACGAGGCAACAAAATCCAGCCCATGTCCAGCAACTTCCAGATCGCTGCTACTCTCTTGCAGTGAATTATCCCCTTATGATTGTGGGAACAGCTGATCGTCATATCGTCATCTTCAACTTGCAGAATCCTCAGGTCAGTGTGTTTCCGAACTGACTATGCAAGTTTTCATTTGTTTAATTCTTTTGGTGGTGGTGGGGCTCACGTTTATACTGTCATTGACTTGTGTTTTTTAACTGGCTGACTTAATTCCATCTCTGGTATGGTATTAGACGGAGTTTAAGCGCATTCAATCACCTCTAAAATACCAGACACGGTGTGTTGCTGCATTCCCTGATCAACAAGGATTCCTGGTAATGCTATATTTTCTTGCATCCTTTACTCTCAGCATTAGCACGCCAAACCAAAACCTCTTTTTTTCCAAATACATGACTGATTCTTACTATGCTTTAAAGTTTATTCATATGTTCTTTTTTACCTATCACGTCATATGATTTGTATTGCCCAGTTAGCTTGTTTGAAGCTAGCTTGAGTTTCTGACACTAAATATTGGTAGAACTTGCCACCTTGCTCGAATTAGCTTTAGGTACAAGATTTGAGATACTGGCCTGACAAGTGACAACATCTGCGGTATCATGGGTGCTGTTGAGTAACCTGCATTTCAAACTTCCATCCCTCGGATATATAAGGCGCATACTTTGATTGTCAAATCAAGCTTTCACTAACTATTAGTTCCTATAATATGTGAGTTATGTGACACAAAATGGATATCATCGGATTGACGGATTATTATTCAAAGTACTTTCTTGTGGCTTTGAACCATTGATAAAATATGATAGAAGAAATTTACAGTCAAAGCTTGAACAAGAGACAGTCAAATATACCTTACAGAGTAGTATTACAAGAAATGTTACTCAAATATAAATACCACTGGCTGACATCTCTGTAGGTAGTGATAAAATCTTCATAAAGACGAGTATGCAGTTTGCCTTAATGACTTGACCATCTCCGAGCCTCCAACTGCGTTGCAAACAATTTCCTTCACCAGAACTCTAGAAGAGATCTTAGCATATAGCAGTTAAAGCCAATCTGAACATGAAATCATGCTGAAGTACAAATACTAAAACCATTCGAGGCTTCAAGCATTTTGAACTTTAGATCTTTATATATTTATAGTTCTGTATTTTCCTATTCTTCACCTGCATACGGGCATATGTTTAGCGGGTGATCTTAATCATGCGGTGACCAATCAATTTTTGCTGCTACACACTGATCTTCTTCTACATCAATGAGCTGACTAAATTGGATAACAAGGCCGATACCTGACAATTCACAATAGTTTTTGTTTCATCTACCGATTCCATGTGACTTTTAGGCAAAAGGCTTATTTCCATGTGACTGACCCCTTGCTTTTGTTTAAAGGTGGGTTCCATAGAAGGAAGAGTTGGTGTGCATCATATTGATGATGCACAGGCAAGCAGAAACTTCACATTCAAATGTCACAGGGAAGGAAATGACATTTTCTCTGTCAATTCACTCAACTTTCACCCTGTGAGATCTCTCTCTCTCTCTCTCTCTCTCTCTCTCTCTCTCATTATTTATTTACTATGTGCCAGTCTTTTGTTTCATTATTCCACTTTTGTTATTATAGAAAATGCTAACGGAGGAGACTTATGGTGGAATCACTGTGTCTGTCATCTGTTAATCTGTAGAATACTGAACCTCAGTTATATTCTCTCACAAAAGTGTGTAGAGCTTAATATCGATTCTGATACCACACTGTACCTAATCAAACAACCACTGTACTTATAGGCCTACATATATGTTGAAAAATAATGTGTTGCAAAAAATACTCCAAACAGATTAGCTTTAGGTCAATTGAGCAAACCCAAATTGTACCTATTTAGTGTTATAGGCACATTAAGAGCAGTGTTTCTGCTTTGTCCTGTTCTTTTTATTACTTTGCCATCTTATTCATTGGATTGGTGTGCTTGGATGATGATACTTCATATCCATTGAGTTGAGTGTGCTTTGTTGGCTATATTTCACTGGACAATGCAACAAGCAGTGCCAACTTTCCGGTGATAATTTTGAAGTTAATTTCAGTTAGTGAAGTTTCATCTGGTATACCCCTTGGTACAGGTTCATCACTCATTCGCCACTGCTGGATCTGATGGTGCTTTCAATTTTTGGGATAAGGATAGTAAACAGAGACTGAAGGTTTGTCATTTTGCGAGATTCTCTTTTGAAGTTCCACTCTTGTTGGTTTATTTGTATTGCATTGTATGCTATTCAATCGTTTCAGAATGGTTTTACTGTGTTGTGATCTGTGGACATGTTAATGGCCTTCATATACATTATAGGTCAATGTGCATGCCTGGTGGGAAATCAAACCAAGGTCAACTAATGAACTTACTATCATGATCATGAGCAAGAAAACATTAGTTGATAATGTTGCCATCCATTCTCATTTTCCCAGCCTTGCCATGTCTGCCTTTTTTTGGCATTGCTTCTTTTTATTCTTGATATTACATTTTCACTCAATTCTTGGACCCCCATATGAGGCATCTGTATAATTTGTTGTCAGATATCCTTTTAGCTTGTTGATATAGCTTAGTAGCTCACTCAGCATTCCATCCTCATAGTTGCCTACTTGCTTAGCATAGATGGTTGCTTCAGTTCTCTTGTTTTATCATACACCTTCATATATTTTGCAATCATATTCTCACTTTTTTTCCTACACTGAATATGTACAGGCTTTTAGTCGGTGCCCTCAACCCATTCCTTGCAGTACCTTCAATAACGATGGCTCAATATTTGCTTATGGGGTAAGTTGAGTGATGCTTCAGCTTCAGTGTCTTGTTGTAGTTTGTAAAAATTAGGACCCTTCATCTGGAATTTCATAACCCATGTTTTTGGATTGGTCGAGTTTAGATATGTGACATGTCTATCATTTTCTCCTGCACCTTGCTGAATATGCCGAAGAAATCAGTTGTTGATGTTCAGCTTTATTGGAGAGTTCCTGTTCCAGTCAAATTGCTGTTTTAAAAAATGCATTATCTGGTCATAATCTAATTTTAAATTCCAAGTTTCAAATATAACCATAATTATCATTACCGGAGAGCAGGTCTGCTATGACTGGAGCCGTGGCGCTGAAAACCATAATCCTGCAAATGCAAAGACATTCATTTATCTCCACAGTCCGCAGGTAGTTTCACCATAATCATATTGCTGTGACATCATTCTTTTCTTCTTGTTATCAGAGACATCATTGTGAGATCCATTCCTGAATTGTTTTTATCTGTTCATGCTTTGGCACTCAACCTTCCCTCATTTTGAACAGGAAGCTGAGGTGAAAGGAAAGCCAAGAATCGCGACAGGACGGAAGTGATGTCATCCTTGCCACCAAAAGTCAATAGAATCATGTATATTCAAGGGCCTTGTTCCCCCTTCTAGCCACCGATGATAGGGACTCAGCCATGAGACATAGCACATACTAGCTGTTTATGTAATCCATAGTTATCCCAAGATATTGCTTTCCCGTGTTTTGTGATAGAATGAGAACATGAGATCAGTCCTAGTCTGGATTCTACTAGTGTTTTGAATGTGATGTAGATCTTTGCAAATGATGTCTGTAGAGTTGTTCTGATATTATAGCAACTGCTAAGTTTTCAGCGGCCGGGCAACTAAAAAGGATGGCCACTTTTGGTTTGTCAAGTCTGAAGTAAACGCACGTTTCCCCTTCGGTTGTGATTGAAAATTTGAAATGACACATATGGTAAATTCATACTGGGTTACAAAATACAGGAATTTTCCAAGATAATTTTAGATGATGCACAAGAAGCAGACGCAGGATTGAGCAGAGTAGAGAGGGAGTGTTATTGCATTGGGCCTATGAAAATTAGGTTTACGCTCATTTTGAGATTCCTATGAAACGGAGATCAGAAGTATATTTCATCAGCCGTCAGACCACCGCTATACCCACCACAACCTAACTATGCTGCCCTATTTAAAAACTGCTTCGCCTCTTCTCCCGTAGGAGCCAGGCGGCGGCGGAGAAATACTTCACCCGATCTCCACCGGCAAGATCGCTGGTCCCCTCTCCCTCCGATTGCCTCAAACTCGTACCACAGCAGTTCCTCTCATAGCTCATCATCGCGTTTCCAGAATCCAGATCATTTCGGGGTGCATATACATTTTCAGGCAGGCAGGAGCCGAGAAGAAATGGCAGATCACCAGCCCACGGGCGGCGGCGTCCATGCTTATCACTCCTCCACAACATGGACCTGCTACATGCCTCCAACCCCATGGCGCACTTCACGGCCGCTCGCCTGCGGCCTGACGCACACCGCAGGAGCTTTCCCGACCTTCTTCGCGTCGTCGCCGTCCGAGAAGAACAACAAGAGCTTCGCGGCCGACTTGCTGCTGGGCGGCGTGTCATCGTCGGTGTCCAAGACCCTGGCGGCGCCGGTGGAGCGGGTGAAGATGCTGCTGCAGAACCAGGACGCCATCATCCGGGCCGGCAGGCTCACGGAGCCGTACAGGGGCATCGGGGACTGCTTCGCGCGCACCGTCAGGGACGAAGGCTTTCTGTCCCTCTGGAGGGGGAACACCACCAACGTCATCAGATACTTTCCCACACAGGTTACAAGATGTTGTTCAGAACTATTTTGGTCTGAATTTTATCAATTTTACCGAAATTTGTCCATTTGGAATTTCTTTTCATCTTGTCCAAATTTTGGAGGTCCATCCGCATGCAAGCACTGAATTTGTATACCCCTGTCCATCCGCATGCAGGCACTGAACTTTGCATTCAAAGACTACTTCAAGGGCCTGTTCAACTTCAAGAGAGAAAAGGACGGGTACCTGAAATAGTTCGCCGGGAACATCGCCTCCGGCAGCGGCGCTGGGGCGACGTCCCTGCTATTCGTCTACTCCCTTGACTACGCAAGGACACGGCTCACCAACGACTACAAGTACGCGACCAAGGGTGGCGAGCGACAATTCAACGGCCTCATCGACGTCTACCGCAAGACGCTCCGGTCCGATGGCATCGCTGGACTCTACCGCGGCTTCAACGTCTCCTGCGTCGGCATCATCGTCTACCGCGGCTTCTACTTCGGGATGTATGACTCCCTCAAGCCGCTTCTCCTCACGGGGAAACTCCAAGTATGCACGTCGGACTTAACTAGTTTTATTCTGGTTGTGTGCATCCATGATTTTACGAACTATAATACTGGTTCAATTTGATTGCTGATCATAGTGGTCATGCGTTCCTTTGTGCAGGACAATTTCTTTGCGAGCTTAGCGCTGGGCTGGGTGATCACCACTGGCGCGAACCTGGCATCTTACCCCCTGGACACTGTCCGGAGGAGGATGATGATGACCTCGGGAGAGGCCGTCAAGTACAAGGGCTCCATGGACGCCTTTGCTCAGATCATCAAGAACGAGGGCGCCAAGTCGTTGTTCAAAGGCGCCGGCGCCAACGTTCTTCGTGCAATTGCCGGTGCCGGCGCGCTCGCAGGATACGACCAACTGCAGATTGTCTTTTTCGGGACAAAGTATGGCTCCGGTAGTGCCTAGACACGCAAGACAGGTTATGTAAATTCTACCATAGTTGATGATGACGACAAAATGTATTTGGTTGATGTTACATTTGTGCTTCTATATGTTTATTCCTCTTTGAAATTTGTAACCATGAAACACATATAAATTGCCTTTATGAATTTGCTTGAAACTGTCTTTTTGCAAGCGTCCTTTCTTGACGTGCAAGTCATGGAGTTTTTATGTATAAGGAAATGCATATGACATAATCCTATACATACAATGATTCAGTCATTGTCTAATGCCCTCACTCAGTCGAAAACGGACTCTTGCATCTGTTCAGAATGTTCCAAAAATAAAAAAAGAATGGAGATGTCAATCCCTCGGTAAAAATGTCCACGGACTGTAATGAACTTGGAACGTGAGAAACCTTCACGTTGCCAATAGCAACACGATGACGAACAAGTGTATATCAATTTTGACATGCTTTGTTCGTTGATGATGAATAGAGTTCTGAGGGTCATGTAGACATAACTATTGCGCCAATGAGGGTTGATGCAGTTCAAGTAATTGTCATATCCAATAGGACCCGAACTTTACAACTCTACCAAGAGACCATATATGTTGCCATTTTGTAGACCATTACACAAGGTTAGTGCCTAAGAAGACGCAATAACCAGACATAGATCGGTGTGTGTCAGGACAACCCGCCAAGTTGGCATCATAATAGGTTGTCAGTTTGTTACATTGAAACAATGCCATATTGTAGTATATAGGAGTGTCAATGTAGTGAAGAAAAATGCTTGACAAGGAGAAAATTATTTGCATGAGAATCATGCATGTGTAGACAAACTTGTTGAACTGCATAAGAAATATCCGGAGGGTGAAGGTCAAATATTGTAGAACACCGCGATATTACGATATTTTGAAGGACCGTCAACAAGCTCGTTGGATTTGGTTGACAACTTTGAAACTGTATCAACCAGAGTAGACACTGGTTTGCAAATGTAACATAATTGTATGTTCAAGAAGCACAAAAGCATTGTTTTCCTCGGAAAGAATTAAATCCCCTTGGAACGCTTGACATGATAATACCATCCATGTACGCACACCAATAAAGTAATGTAGACCATCCAAGTCTGTCATGTTGACTCCATGCAAAGAGAGATAGATAGATATATAGATATAAAGATAGGGAGAGAGGGGGAGGGAGGGGGAGAGGTAGAGAGAGAGAGCCTAGGAGGACATTGTCAGGATAATATCATCCAGTAAAAGAGCATATATATCAAAATCCCGACTATAGATGAACAAAGAGACGTTGAACCAAGTAACCAAAAGTGGTGAGATGCGAGACAAACCGTTCAAACCACGTCTGAGGTGCTTGCTTAAGACCATATAGTGGCTTGAGATTACAAACTCTATAAGGAAGTAGTGGATCAATAAAACCAGATTGCTAACGAAGCATATACTATCTCATGAAGAGTTACATGCAAGAAGGTATTCTTCACATCGAGCTGATGAATAGGTCGCCATAGACTTCAATTTATGCCAAAATATCGACTTCCTATTACAAGATTGGCATTACGGGTGAGTTGACAAGATCTCACACATTATTGGAGAGGAGCGCACCGTACTCTTCAAACCATTGCGGTGTGCCAAATAGACTTCAATTTATGCCAAAAATATCAACCTCTTCTTACAAGATTGGCACTATGGGTGAATTGACAAGATCTCACACATTATTGGAGAGGAGCGCACCGTACTCTTCAAACCATTGCGGTGTGCCAAATAGACTTCAATCTATGCCAAAAATATTAACTTCTTGTTACAAGATTGGCACTATGGGTGAATTGACAAGATCTCACACATTATTGGAGAGGAGCGCGTACTCTTCAAACCATTGCGGCGTGCCAAATAGTATCTTTGAGAGCTCCATGAGTCTTCAACAAATCAGACAAGGCATCAATAGGAAGATAAAAAAGCTCCTTAGGTTTGAAGATACCATACTTGGCGTGCGTTTGCATGGCGTACCAAGAGGTACCGTCTTTTTGTGAGTTCATTGCATGGAACTACCACATTCCAAACAAATATCTGGGAAACTACCACTTTGTATTTGAATTGCACAGAACTACCGGATTTTTCTTGGTTGCTTGCAATGTACACTGATCACCGCAAATTGACACTCATGCTGACATGTGGGACCTACCAATCAGGGCTGATGTGGAAGCACGCATGGACTATTTGCTGATATGGCAGCATGCATGGACTATTTGCTGACATGGCAGCACGTGTGCACATGGGCCCGCCTGTCAGACATACAAATAATAACTATAAAAAAAATAAAAAAGTCAAAGGGCGGATGTGGGGCAGCTGCATCGCGCCGCTGCTCATGCTCGCGCTGTTGAAGGTCGTCGTCCAAGATGCTCCCTACGCCGCCGCGTCGGTCGACACGGTGGCCGACTTCGTGGACTACGCCTTCTATGCCTCTGAGCTGCGCTCCGGCTGCGGGCCGAACGCGTCCACGGCGGACCAGCACGCGCACCTGCCGACCTCGCCGCGGCTCGCGGGGCTTGGAGGCGCTGCGGTTCATGCGCGGGTACGCGGCAGCACCGGCGTGGGACCTGGCGCTCACGGGGTAGGCCGGGATCGGTGCGAGGCAGCGCTGGAAGGGGTGCCCGAGGCCACGGCGTCGAGCAAGGAGGCGCGGTCGCAGCGGCCCAGCGAGCGATCAGGAGCAGCCCAGCGAGCAAGTAGGCGCGTCCACGGTGGCTCGCTGAGCGAGCAGCGCAGCCCGGCGAGCAAGGAGGTGCGGCGGCTGCGAGCGCGAGCAGGAGAGCGGCAACGCGCGAGAAAGGAAGGAGGTGCGCGAGAAGGGGCAGCGCGGCGAGCAAGCGCCCAGCCGTTGCCCACGGCGGAGAAGCGGGCCGAGCTGGGTAGGCCATCCGCAGTTCTAGCTTTTTTTATACTAGTTGGCATGTACGTGCAAAGTGGACAATTTACAAGTATGAAAAAACCGTAACACGGTCTACGTGGATTACTTCTTTTTGGTGGAAGTCAATAACAACACAGATAACTCACAATATGGTACCATAACTCATCAGCTGGAAAGTCATGGCAGTGAAGGTGAAAAGAGATCACCTTCTGATTAAAAAACTTCGGTACGATCCATATTTTACACCCCAAAAGTCGGTCCCATATAACCTTAGCCTGTCCTGGCGTAAAATCCCAAGGCCTAAAGCATACCTGAAAGCGCGTGAAATTTGTTCCACAAACATGAAAATATATGTTACTTACACAATGCAATAGAACAAATGAACATACATTGGAAAAAAAACTAATTAAGAGAAATCTACGGACTGAGCCTTCTCATGCATGTGACAAATGATGAAAATACAACCAAGATATGTTTTTTTCTTTGTGAATCCAACTGAGCTATGCTACTATGTGAAAATACAACCTAGCTAGCAATTAGATCAATTCACATGAGCCTAATCGGAAATTGAACAACACAAATTTAATGTATCTGAACATGTTTGCTATTTTTATAGTAAGTACAGAAAAATAGTAAACGTGCACATGTCAAGCATGTATAATCTTATAAATTTCTTTATTCGTACAATATTTAAACAAAACCAGCAAAATACAAGAAGATCAATGGAGATATAATAATGTACTTTCTCTGTCTCAAATTATAAGAAGTTTTGGTATGCTAATTAGCCTACTAAACTTCTTATAATTAGATACGGAGGTAGTACTAACCAATACATAAAAAAGAATGAGCAAATGCAATAACAATGTGACAGTGATATGAAAAAGAATACACATGAGAACTGAGATCTCATTTGAGTAAAAGAATCACGATAATCAATGTGATTGAATTCAATAAACGTTCACCCTCAATATTTGAACTTGATGTGGTTCTGCAATGGCCAACAATGACATGTCACATTGTGAAGGACGGAATGTGCCACTAATATGTAGCACCGCAACACAAGCTGCAAGAAGTTCTCGTTCGGAGCAGTGCTGAACCTTGGCTCCGCAAATGTTGGAACTCTCCGTGAAAAGTGAAGATGGTGAATAGATCAAATGCTTGATACTTGTCAGGAAAATATAATACAAGTTACTGACTCGGAAAATGAACCAACAACATTCAGAACAAACAAATACCTGACACACCATGGCAGGTCTCCAGATGACCAAGCCACATCCATGACATGTTATTCTTGAGGCCTCACATGATTATCGTATCACCCAGGGACGGAGGAAGGGGGGGGGGGGGGGCTAGCAGGGGCTTAGCCACCGCGAACCTGCTGATTTCCTTCATAAACTTCCTTAGAATCATGCTTACAATTAGCAGTACTAAGCCATTCTGCGCCCCCCCCCCCCCCCCCTAACTTGAGTCTGCCCCCTTCAATAGTAAATGTTGGCTCCGTCCCTGGTATCACCTTCATGATCTCACATCAGGGCCCATAATTTTTCAGGCTTTTGGCGCGTTCTCCTAGAAAACAAGCCACAATGCATGCACATTCCGTCTCTTTTCAACTTAATTAATAGGCAGCTCTCAGCTTGGCAAGTGACTTTTCCTCTTGCTCTTGCTATGCGGACCAAACAACCCTAACCCTGAATATTCCTAGAACAGACAGATATTTTTGTCACACTCGAGGCACATACTCAGACTGATACTTTGGTTAGTAAGAACCAGGATCATGCATAACTTCTCATCATTCAACATAATCCCGCTAAAAGTAATGGGTGCATATGCATTTGTCAATATAACTTGTAATTTCAATACAAACTCAGATGAAATAGCGACTGCTCATAGATTATGCATTTAACTTGTAATACTTGAAGGAAGGGATAAAATAGTGTCTGTTACAAATGGACAGAATATTGAATGCGCAGATCTGATACTCTCTATTTAACATGGAAGCATGTTGATTTGTGGGAAGAATATATCTTCTGGGAGATGCTTTATTAAGTTGCCGTTTTCAGTAAATATCTATGTTACCGAAAAAAGTCTTGCTACCCTGACAACAATTTCCATTCTAGTCTGAGAGGGCAGAGCACATGCTAGTGGAAACCAAGATTAGAGCACAATTACTCAAATAAAACGAACCTACCTTGATGGTCTGCTTGTCTTGGTCGCTCTATATACCCAAGAAATTATCGACATAGATAAGTTTAATTAAAACCAGACACTACAATTTGTTGTAGTTACCTCTGTAGGAACAGTTTTTTTAGTTTCCTGGTTATTAACGAACGGCAACCATCTCGAAGCACAGGTAAAATTCCGAGCTCCCAGATCACATTGCCATGAATCTACTAAATCTGCTTCTCAACCTAGCTCTGGTTCCAATCTGCCTGGCAACACATCTATAAATAATTGGCACAACAAATCATCACCCATCATTCAGGCAGAAGACGATCATCACCCATCATGGAGGCACAACAAATACAGTTGGAAGTGCCATTTGTACTCACGTATTCAGGCCTTGACGGCCTACAGCGGCAGTGGTACCTGCGGCGAGGCGCGTGGAGCAGAAGTCGCGGAGGCTTGTGATGGCGGCGGGTAGCTAGGGCGATTAGCGGAGGCGTGGGCTGCGGACCGACGTGGGGATGGATGCGTATGAGGACGGAGGAGGAGATGGCTGGTTGCGGCGACGCCAGCGGAGAGGATCGTAGGGTGGGCTGAGTTTGCTTTGGGCCGATCGTGGCCGATCAGGATTGCTAGGCTTCCCTTTTTCTTTCATTTTATATGAATCGGTTCCGATCAGGATTTCTATCAGACACTTTTTTTTTTTTTTTTTGAAATTTCTACCAATTTTATTAATCTCCAATAACAGTTACATCGTTTATAAGGCTATTTAAAAGAACTCTAGGGGGCTCATCGTCCCAATTACAGGAAAGATTATTCAAAAAGGAAAATTTAGCTAGCTCGTGAGCCACTTTATTTGCATCCCTCGGGCAATGTTTAAAACAAACGGCGCCAATTGTATTCATCAGATCCACGCAATCCGCAAACACCGCGGACGCCTCACTCCACCAAACTTCGCCACCATTGCATGCATCAATCACATCAGTTGAATCTGATTCAGCTTGAATTCTATTTAAACCAAGTCTGTTAGCAAGCGCCAAGCCTTCTCTCATAGCAATGGATTCAGCCATCGATGCAGTAGAGACATGCGGTATAAACAAACACGCAGCAGCAACAAATCTTCCTTGGTAATCTCGAATAACGGCACCTATAGACCCTGCCCGTCTATCTTCGTGGAAAGAGGCATCCACATTTAACTTCATAGTACGTGGTTCAGGTCTGGTCCAACGCACCACCCCGGTGTTTTGCACCTTGGTGGATTTTGCAGCATTTGCCGTGATTGAAAGGATAGACATCTTACACTGAAAGATCGGCGGAACTGCTTCATCATGTGTTCGTCGCCGCCTGATCCACCAAAGGTACCAGCAGCACACAGAAATTGTTTCTTTTAGACCAACATTAGTAAAGCCTGGCAATGTAATACCTTGACGTCGCAGCAGACTCTCGAGAACAACTGAGCCGGAGCGATCATCCGTAACAGCATCACTGATTAGCTCGGACAAACCAAGGTCTGTCCACAACTCTTGAGCCGTATGGCATTTAAAGAGAAGATGCATCACATCCTCCGGTCCCTGGTTACACACTGGACAGCCACCGGTTGTACCAACATGTCGATTAACCAATATAGACTTCAACGGAAGAATCCCATGTAATGCACGCCAAACGAAGATTTTTACTTTGCTTGGTACTTTCAGTTTCCAAAGTAAACTCCAGACCGGATTAGTAGCCGCACTGCCAGGCATCGCGAGCTGACCAGCAGATGGGCCAAAGTGGTGACGCCATTGCAAATAATATCCTGATCGTACTGTATATTTCCCATGCTTCGTAGCTCCCCAAGCAATGAAGTCCTCGAAACCATGGCTATTTAAAGGAATTTGCAGAATACGGCCAACATCCACTATCCCAAATAAATCATTGAGCAATTGTTCATCCCATTGGCCAGAAATTGGATCGATTAGATCACTAACCTTGGTGTATACGGCACCCCTCCTGGGAGATAACACCCTATAATTAGGACTGCTAGGTATCCATGGGTCGCTCCAAATATTGATCTTCTCCCCATTACCTACTCGCCACACGTATCCTCTTTTGAAAGTAGCTATGCCCGCCACAATACTCTGCCAAGTAAATGACGATCCTGCTTTTGGGCCAGCTTTTAGTATATCTCCATCCGGATAATATTTTGCACGTAGAACACGGCCACATAAAGATTCTGGTTCATTCACTAGCCGCCAAACCTGCTTAGCCAACATAGCAAGGTTAAAAGAATGAAAATCTCTGAATCCCATGCCTCCTTCTTTCTTTGGAAAGCATAATTTCCACCAGGCCAACCAATGCATTCTCTTGCTATTGTCATCATCTCCCCACCAAAAGTTGGAAATAGCATCCATCATCCTTTTGCAAACCCCTTTTGGAATAAGAAAGACGGACATAGCATATACTGAAATAGCTTGAGCAACAGCCTTCAAAAGAATTTCTTTGCCACCAATAGATAGAAGTTTCTCCTTCCAGCCATTAATGCGCTGGATTATTCTCTCAATGAAATGTTCGAAGCACTCACTTTTATCCGCCCCCACTAAGGCTGGGAGTCCCAGATATTTGTCTGATAACGCTTCTGTGTCAATATGAAGAGCCTCACAAATTTCTGCTCTCATAAGAACATTAGTGTTTGGAGAGAAAAATATACTTGACTTAGCTAAACTCACCAATTGTCCTGAATTTGCACAGTACGTGTCCAACACTCGTTGCAAGGAAGTTGCATTGTTCATATCAGCTTTCATGAGGATTAGAGAATCATCAGCAAATAGAAGGTGTGAAACTGACGGTGCATTTCTGCACACCCTTACCCCATCGATGCCAATTTCTATCAGACACTTCGAACCAGAGAGTTCGCGTTTCTTTATTTCCAACGTTTTTTTATTTCCAACTTTAGGATCAGAAAACGTTTTGACCTAGTCCAAATTGTTTGGTGCTCAACATGGGGACAATCTGAATCATTGATAAGAAATTGAACGGACAAGATTTAAAGTATCCCACCATGTTTTCTCTTTTAATAGTAACTAGTTGGCATGTACGTGCAACACACGTCTTCACGACCATCTATATAAAAAAAAACTTACAGGCTAAGAGCAATTCCTTGCTTAATATATTCCATGAAGTTAAAAATATTGTAATAAAACGTTGACCCCCGGAGGCAAAATAATTATAGGTCATGAGCTTCTACAGCTCAACTTTTTACTGTGAGACTGTCACCAACTCATCTAGCTAAGACACAGCCATGAACATGTCATTTAATTGCACATGCATCAAAATTACTACTACAGTCAATCGTACGTCCATCCAATGGTTCTATACCCCAATGATAAGATATGAAACTCCAGCAAATTCATCCCCATAACCGAAATATGACAATGACGACTTGGTTACTTAAGGGTGGGCAAATAAGCTACAGCTTAGCACTCATCTAAGGGTGGGCAAATAAGCTACAGCTTAGCACTCATCTGAATCCCCAAGCAATCAGCCCTAGTCCATAGGCTGAACACACGCACTGAGAGATTTCGGTCATGTCGATCGAGCAACCTAAATAAGGTGAAAAGAGTAAGTAATGACGGCTGACAAAACCTGAAGATCTACGCACCAAGTAATTGTACGCGAATATATTACCAGCCACAAGCCCCTGACGGGACCCTTCTCCATTGCCGGTTCATCGCTGCTCCGCTGTCCGCTCACAAAATCACTCTATCTTCCTAGTTGATTCGTCTGCACCACCTTAAAATCCATCCATGCCTGGCAGCTTCGGTACGGCATGGAGGAAGATGCTTCCGAGGTCCACCGATCTGGTTGAGAGGTCTGCCGCTCCGGTTGGGAACGCTTGTTGTTCCATGCTAGCGTCCACCTCCGCGGCAGCGGCGACACCCACCAGGAATTGATAGACAGAGGTGGCGGCCGGAATCAATGGACGGAGGCAGTCCTGACAGGAAAAAGGGGATCGAGATGCGTCAGGTGGAGGGAGGCAAGGTGCTGTGATCACCGTCGTCGATTGCCACGGGCTGTCGTGAAACACCACCGCCGTCCGCCCGCCTCTCGGCTCCCCTATTGGAGTGAGGCACAGCCTCGCGTTTCTCCGGTCGGCGCTCCTGCTGAATCCATGGCGGCACCGCGACGAAGCAAGGGCCTTGCGCAGCGGCCGCGGTGAGTGCCCATCAGAGATACATCGACGAACTGCGGTGACAGCTTCGAGCAGTTTTCGTATCGGAGGACAGTTCTTGTTCAATGATGTTTGCTACTCGACATCGGGACAATCTGGATCGTTGATTGAAAATTGAACGGACAAGATTTAAAGTGTTTGCTACTCGACATGGGGACAATCTAGATCGTTGATTGAAAATTGAACGGACAAGATTTAAAGTATCCCAACATGTTTGCTCTTTTAATAGTAGTATAGATAAGTATAGATTTAGAATTTTTTGAGATATTTAAATTTTTTACTGGTCTGACAGGTGGGCCCATGTACACACGTGTTGCCACGTCAGCCAATAGTCCACGCCAGCAAATAGTCACTCAGTGGTCCCACCTGTCAGCATGAGTGTCAATTCATGATCAATACGTGATCAGTGCATATTGGAAGCAACCAAGAAAAATCTGTTAGTTCTGTGCAATTCAAATATAAAGTGGTAGTTTCCGGATATTTACTCGGAATGCGGTACAATGAACTCTCTTTTTGTTGCTTTTTTCAGGTCGTGTGGTGTGACACCAACAGAGACCTCGAGGATATGGCCCCAAATTGGCGGGCTTTCAAGGGGCCACTGAGACCTAAAGCTGTGTGATGAGGGGCCCTTTAAACCCTCCTCCGTTTCCTTGAAACCCTAGCCGTCAGAAGAAATCTCGGCTCACTCGTCGCCGCTGCGAACCTCTCTCCCTCGGACGCAGCTTCGGTTACTTCGCGTTCAAAAGTCACCGCTAGACTTTGGTGTCATCTCCGCCTTTCAAAACAGATCTAACGGCCACAAATAAATGCATTTAGTAAACTCAAAATTCAAACTGCTTAGAAAAATTTGAAACAATTCCAGTAGTTATTATATGTTGCGTTATACATTGTGTGAAAGTTTCATCGGGTTTGGAAAATCGTAAATACAGTTTTGTTCAAAATTTTCCATGGAACTTAAAACGAGGTTTATTCATAAACCGTATGCCTGAATCTTTCAAAACTTTGTTAGAATGTATAACACAACATATAATAATTACTGGAATTTTAAAAAAAATCTGGGCACTTTATATTTTAAGTTCTGCTGATGCAATTATTCGTGTCTGTTGGATCTGTTTTCAAAGGCTGCGATGACACCAAAGTCTAGCGCGAAGTCACTGAAGCTACGTCCGCTGGTAACTCCTCTTCTCTCCCCAAATCCCGCCTCCTTTTGATGGCAATTCTCGATTCAGGATGCCAAACCCCTTTAATGCCTCGCACAAAATGCACATGTACAGTTTGAACAGGAACTACGCCCTGCAGCTTTGCCCACACAACAGCCCATGAAGCAAAGCAATGTCTTTGTCGCATCCAAGATTCCACACCCACCAATACTGATCTTATTGATCAAACATATCGCATAGAGGCACGGAAGAAATTTTCATATATGGGACGAGTTGAATGCCAACAAGAAGCAAAAAAATATGAACATCTAAAAATCTCAGCCCCACCAACGCAGATACTGAATCAACGTGAGATTCAGGTTCAAGCTCCTATGTGGTGTCTGCTTTGTCACCCGGGCTAAAAGAAAATAACAAGAAGCAGAGAATGTTTACCTTATCCGAAAGTGGGCATTAGAGAATCAAACATATAACTGAGAAGCACAGCAAATTGCCATCAATGGGAGGAGTCGAAATGCCAACAAGAAGCAAACAATTTGGAAACATCTATAAATCACAGACTCACCAGCTCTACTGAATCGACCTGACATTAAGGTTCACGTGCTTACTAGTAGCTTAATTCCAATAACAAGACCTGCTGCCAATGTAAGTACAGAAACCAGTGTACATTACAAATTATTTCCATCGCAAAGAAGCATGCAGATTCCTCGATCACTTCTTGGTGACTTGGTCACAGATTCCTCGATCACTTCTTGGTCACGTAGGCATAGATGTCGAGCCCGATGCCGAGTATGAGTGTAACAAAGGAGGTGTACATGATCATCCTCTCGGCGGTGCGACGCTTGCGGACGTCGCATGACACCCATAGTGTGGCCAGCGCCTCGAGTACACCAGCAATGAAGATGATTACTTCGGCCACAACAAGGTACACGGGCTCACGGCTGCTTGGGGGACGGATGAAATGAGCTACGATGGCTGCGACACAGTCAGCAAAGCTGAACAAAGCTGCAGGCATCCAGTCACCGTAGTTGTTGCCATCCTGTACGATAGATACATCATATCATCAGCGCAGAAAATACAAAGGAATGAAATAGCAGCGTAGAAAACAAACAAGTCCTAGTTATTTTTCGTGAAAAACAACCATATTTCGATAGTAATTAGACATTAATAATGGTATGGAGAGATAATTAAACATCTTTGAACAAATGACATGAGTATGTAATCATTGATCCATCATCCATGTGGTGACATGTCAACGCACTACTACACAAAGGGTCGTCATACGAGATCCTTAATCGTAGAGGATTCATTAAAATTCGATTGTCACAAGTTTTATCATACATGGTTTTTTGTGAATACACCTAATAAATGGTTTTCAGTGAGCAGGGTTACCCAGAAAAATACCTTTCGGCGTGTCTTTGCTTACAAGCTCTTACCTAAAACAGTATGAGAAGCAGCCATGGCAGGGCGACACACATAGTCTATTTTAATTGTTCGTATGTTTATATAATCTAAAAGGATGGTTAATATATATTTTAATTCATGCATGATAAAACATTTGAAGTTAAAACATTACTTAAATCAAATAAAGTCTGCATGCAGCTACCAAAAACTGTTACCGAATAAAATATTACTGTGGAAAAACATTTAAGGACCATCACCTTAATCCTTGTAATCAACACACCCAACACATGAAACAGTATGTACCAAAACCAGATGGCGAACAAAATAATATTAAACTAGACGTGGGAACTAGGAATCACCCAAAAGGCCAAACCAATGGAACAAAACATGTCAATTATTTTCGCCAACCAATGTAAAACTAGAGCGTATATCAGTCTTGAGTGAAGTTATAAATACTCTATCAGTTGCGAAGTGTAAAGCCCTCGTGGACTCCAAGTTTAAGTTTGTCAAACAGTTATATTAGTAATAAACTGTGAGCACGTGAAACAAAAATCATATTGTTAAATTCATACTCAAAACCCATTTCCAAATTCCCTTTTTGTGTCACGTAACTCACACCTCAGTGGGCTAATCCTTTGTCACACTTAAATTTAGATTGTGCAAATATTTTACATTTTATTTCAATAACTAAATAGAGAGAATTAGAAAATAGTTTCACCTGCGGCCCGGGGTTGTTGGAAACATCGATGTTGCTAGGAACATCAATAGCCACGTCCGGAACAGGCTGCGAGAAGTAGCAAAGTCAATTAAATAAAGAAAGAACACGGATGCAGTGATTTGAATATAAATTAAACAAAATTTGATTATGGACAATAATCAGCACACCCAACACATGAAAACTATCTATCCAAATCAGATGTTGAAAGACAAAAATATTTGACACAGGAATCAGCCAAGACTGATGGACAGAATGAATATGCACAATATTTTTGGCCATCCAGAGTATTAATACGGTCTTGACTGATGTTATTAATATTCTTGGAGAAGCTTCAGCCTCGTTGGAGCACAAGGGTGGTTAGAGAAGTAAATGAAGAAGAGTGGGGATCTGCACAACAAGACTGTGAGGAGGATGACATCCCGTATGAGGATGATGAAGAAGATGATGAAATCGGGCAAGTGAATGACTTTCAGTGAGGAGTGTCTGAGAAGATGGCATGGTGTGATCATGCATCAATGCTATCAATTTACCTTTATTGTGTTGGACTGAACGAACTTATTTATGCATTTTGTGCGTCAATGTGTGTCACTAAAAACTATGTTGAAATCTAAGCACATGTCTAAATCTGTGCTCCCTTTCTGCTAATATTTCAACTACTTGGCTTGTTGCTCGTTATGTTGTGTCTCACGCGCCTATTGGGCTATTTTGTACTGCTGTGTAGGTGCAGTGCAGTGCTCAAATGCAGCAGAATTGCTGAATGAGTGGATGCTGATCTTGATGTTTGAGAGAAATAAATTCTTAACTTCAGTTTCTGTAACTATTGTTATGTGCTGCGCAAATGAATGCAAGTATACAAAGTCAAGTCTTTAACTAACCACAGTTGTGTTGATGTGAGGCAGGAGACAACAAGGAACCAAGAAGGAAGGCTACACGTGACAATTTCAGGTTGAAAAGAAGAAGAAAAGAATCTAAGCTGTCTTGATTCCACTTTTTTTTCCAGGTAATGCTAGTTCTTTGGCCTAAAACTCCTAATTTTCTGTTCTTTTTAGTGCCCACGAATTCTAAGAATTATGTTCGCTCAACAATTATATACTCATAAAACGTGAGTCATAGTGACATAAACATAATATTGGTACTAAAAGCCTTCTAATGACCCTATTTTTGTGTCATATAACACACCTTAATAATCCAATTGTTGCCACGCATAAATGTTACAATTGGCAATCAAAACAATATCCTTGAAAGATGTGTTGTTTGATGTTTCGATATTATTTCAGTAATCAGCAAGAGAGAACATGAAAATAGTGTCACCTGCTGCCCAGAGCTGTTGTTGTGAACCTCAGTGTCACTATTGACCTTAGCAGACACATGGAGAACAAACTGCGACAAGTAGCGAAGCTAATTAGATGAGGAAATAGCATCGATGCAGCAATCCGTACGGGGATGACACAAAAAATGATTCTGAAAGCCATAATCTGTGTCAATAAAAGCATTGCAAGAAATGACTTGTGCACAAGTTCCTCTGAACATGTGGTTAAGATCTTGACGAACTTGTCCCCAACGAGCTACAAGTTTCACAAAATAATCACCATCCGCTCCTCACCGCCAAGAACAATGTTTATTGCTAACTAATGAACATATTGGACAGTGAAGAGAGCATCATTTGCTTCCTTGAGTATCTATAGTCACGGATGGATATGAACATCAAGAAGAAAAAATTCAAGCTAGGACGACGAACGTGAAGCGTACGGGAGATGCGCGACGAGATGCAGTTTGCAAGCGCACGGCGGCTCGAGAGACGCGGCGGTGTGCACAGTACGCAGATGGACGCAGCACCTACCGCCGGGCGGAAGCCCAGGATGGCTGCTCCGTCCCGCCCGGCTTCCCGTCTACGCAACCCGCCATCGACGTCTCAGGCGCCACGCGCCCTGAACACCAACGGATCTGGCTATCTCCAACTCATCGGCCAGCTGAGTGGATGGTCGCCGCCCACCGTATCGCCGGATCCATGGTCATGTCAGGTGGGACGCCTTCGGTTCGTCTCCGTCCCGGCTCGCCGGACTCGTTGGACCGGAACCGCGCGAGATCTGCGCGGCCGGCAGCAGTTCTCGGTTGCTCCAGCCGGCAAGCTGGAGAAAGAGAACCCTCAAAAAGGTAGAGAGACTGAGAGAGGGCCATGGGAGTATGGGACACAGGTCCTCATCGGAGTCGGAGCTACTTCACCCGTACCGAATATTATATGTCGGGCCGAATGTGACTAGGCTGCTTTTGACTCACTGACGCGTGGGCCCGCCTTGAGTGGGTCCCACACGCCAGATACGCACGGATAGACAAAAGCTACGTTCACCGACCAGAAGAATGACACAACATGCGACCCAAAAATCCCAGCGCGACGGCAAAGATCGCTCGCGCTACCCTAGAAACGAAATTTAAGCACCGAAAACCGGATTAAGATCATGCCCTACTCCCTTTATTTAACTTATTGATTATCCCCGTGGAATTGGATTGTACCTGGTGGCGACCTGTCTCCATGGAGAAGGTGGCGCTGATTTTCTGCCTCGCCATGTTGAGCCTGCAGAGAGAGCACGTACGCGATCGAGGTGCTTTAGGAATTAAGATGTGTGAACCTGTACGAGCTCAAGAGAGATTAGCTTCGGGTGCTTGCTTACTCGTTCTTGCTGTCGAGGAAGACGCCTTCGTTGATGCGATGCTCCTCGCTTTCGCCCGCCGTCGGGAAGTTGGCCGCCATTGGTGGCTTTGTGGGAGCTAGCTCCTGCCTGCTAGGTATTGAGCTCAGGGCTGCTGCTTCTGCTCGGGATTGATCGTGGCGATCTTGACGTGGGCAGTGGGGTTTTAATAAGGGGGGGAGAGAGTGATGGGTGCAGCCAAGCTGGACAGGCCGACGTGTCTGTTCTGCACACGTTTTGGCCGTGCACATCCCCAGCCAGCCGTTCCCAGCGGTCTTCGGTTTTTTTTTTCCCTCTTTGGAATGGAATCTTTTTCTTGTGCGAGAAGAACTGGAGAGCCGCTTGTTTTTCTTTCACTTTTAAACGTTTTTTTTTCCCTCTTTGGAATGGAATCTTTTTCTTGTGCGAGAAGAACTGGAGAGCCGCTTGTTTTTCTTTCACTTTTAAACAAGCGGTGAAAAAGCAGGATACAACTAAAAACAGTAGACTAAAAAAGACAGTCAAAACACACACCAGGCACAACAGACGTTTTCGTAAAATTTCTGTAGGGTGCATTTTTTTTAACACGTGTTGTGGTCTGCACTTCGTCACAGTATTTCAGTGCGTTAAGTATTCATATAGACTAGCAATGGCCGGCGCGTAAATATTACTTGTGTTTTGACGCTAATCAGTGTATCAAGAGTCAAGACCCATTTTCAGATTTTCTAGCATACGCAATGAAATTTATTTAACGAGCCCATCAGGAGCCACCAAAATTATTGCTCACTGGCACCGTTACAAAAGTCGAAACATAGAGTGAATCATATTTGCACCGTCACAGGTGTTGAGGTCGCCTTCTGGCTCCTTCCAGCATCACAACAGTCAACGTCATTTCAAATCGGATGTAACGAGAGATATTGACCCGACTCCCCGTTAGGACTTAGGAGGACCCTCTCAACGCCTTCAGGACCGAGCTATGTCGACCGTCCCATTGTCAGCCGAACTGAATAATACATCACATCGTCTAGCAACACACATAACTTTGTTAGCTAAACCAACGACGCGTCGTTGTAACCAATGTAAGCAATATGCCCATTCTCAATTCTTATCTGTTGCCACTAAATGGTAGATTAAGAACCATTTCCAGCATAGGCAATGACATTTGCTTGCATGTGCACGAAATTTAGAACTGGTTTTAATTTAAAACCTTAGTCCTCGAATTTTTGTTTAATTTTTTTGAAAATTTTGGCAGAAGCGCCCCTAAAATTCGATGACATCTTGGGTCCATCCAAGCGCGACGGGCTCAAGCGTCGGGGACATGTTGCTCCTTCTTCCCCTCTCCAAAAGCACCAGTAGTCCAATCCTGCATGATGTGCAATTCCCTCCCCCCCCCCCCCCCCCCCCCCTCCCCATATTTCTCTTGCAGAGGAAACCCCGATCGACCAAGCAGCGAAAATCGAAGGGGCGACTAGATGGGATGGAGTAGGAATTGGTAACTATAGAGCTCCAGCTCTCTCCTTGCCGTAGGCTCGTGCCCTCGCCTTCGATGCAGCATGCCAACACCTCGCGTACAACTGGTTGGGGAGCTTCGGAACTCGGAAGCACACATAAACAATGTGGTTGTGGATGCGTACGAGGATGTGGTTGATACGTCCAAAACGTATCTACTTTTCCGCATACTTTTGTTATTGATTTGCTCTATAGTTTGCATGATTTGAATAGAACTAACCCGGACTGACACTGTTTTCAGCAGATTTACTTTGGTGGTTTGTTTTTGTGCAGGAAATAAAAGTTTTCCGAAAAACCCGAAAACGACGTCAATAATTATGTTAAGCGGAAATATGCTCGGAATCAGAAGACGAGATGGAGGGGGGCGACCAGGTGGCCATGTGTGCCCACCTCGCGGGTCCCTCCTGACCCGCGGGTCCCACCCGTGAGGTGCCATGGTGGTACATGAATTCCAGGGCATCGGGTCGAGCCTGAAAGAGGAGTTTGTGGCATGCTGGCATCGAGGCACACACTATCGTAGAGGATGGAGATGAGCTCCAAGCTCAGGTCCCTCGGCCGTCACACTATCACGTCCGCCGTTGTCGTCGTCGTCGGGGCGGTACCGGCCCGGCTGAGCCCTAGCTCAACCCTGGTGGGAATTCCTCGATGACACGGAGAACGAGATGCCCCTAGCATTTGTGTGGTCTGGATTTGGGTTCTGAACCGTGTCGTCTCTCCGTTGGTTTTTCAAGGATTGCTTATGGACTGACGATAAGGGTAACTTGGTCCAAGAAAAATAGAGTTGGCTACAAGGACTAAAGGAATGGAGTGGCTTTTATAAGGAACGAAATTTACACCTTGTGACAAATAGGAAAGAATGTTTTTTATAGTTACACCTTGTGTCAAAAAGGGACTTTTTTTACAAATTTTACAAGCCCAAACAAGGAATCAAAATTGGAAGTAGTGTCAAATAAGTACTACCTCCGATCCATATTAGTGGGCACAACTTTGTCTAGATACACATGTATCTAGTCTAAATACTTAACTAGATACATATGAATTTAGACAAAGCTATGTCCACTAATATGGATCGGAGGGAGTAATTATTTGTTTTGTTCGAAGCACCCCCTCATTCATTTGTATTTGTGAGTGTAGTCAGTACATGGCTGTTAATGCTATGGATTGGGTTGAAATGATGTCTTCACATTGAGCTCTACCATTAGAATGAGTCTTCTATTTTGAACATCGCCGATTCATTTGTTCTATGTGTCTAGTTACAGCGATCCATGGTTGTTGATGCGGATGTTGACCCTGAGCTCTACTAGTAGGATGAACATTGTATTTCGAAGCATGGTCTTCCGTGTGTGATGGACAATGCATGGTTGTTGATGCCATGGACTGTCTTGAATGATGCCATTCTTGAAATCAAATGATAATGGAACTATCTTTGTCCAGGATGTGTACTAAGGTGCGACCGTGTGAAGCTGATTTTTGCTCCAACCACGGTACGTCTGTTTTTAGGTACTCTTTCTTTCGTCACTTAAGGAAGAAATCGGATCAACAAGATCCAAATTAAGGGGCTAAAAAGTAGAAACTGTGGCAAATTAGAAAGAGCTTGCATATTATACAAGAAAAAGAACAAGAACAAGTAAGTACTGGTGGCATGAACCCCAAATCGTAGTACAAATTTGTCACGACCACTACTACTGGGCCGTGACCCAAGCCAGGCCCAGAGTCGAGAAGCCCAGAAGAGAGAAGCCCATATCGCTGCTGCGTCGGCTGACCAGGGCAACGCCCTTGTAATGCGGGTGTGTGTTAGGAAGAGATCATGATTGATCATTGGCACGAAACGTGTATCTCCTTCCTCCTGCTACTCTGCTCTTCCTCCCTCCCACGAATTGTATTCTCTGTATTGGATCTAAAGGCGTATCTGCCTGTGAGGAATTGATCTCCAACTATTCGGTGTGCTGCCGCTAGTTAGGATCATTACAAATGGTATCATGAGCCATTCGATCCACCGGAAATCCACAGAAAATTCACACACACAAAAAAAAATTCCTGGAGTTGAGGTGTCGGATCCGGCGGCGAATCGAGTTCGACGACGCGTGGGTTGGGGTAACCTGTAAAATCTCCAAGCTAGTTGGTTCTCGCGGCGGCGGTGTGCGGCGGATTCCATCACGGCGGCGCAGGAGGCGGCGCAGGAAAGGTGCGTGCTACTGGAGTACTGATTTGGTCGATCTGAGGTTGCTAAGCCACATCAGGCTAGTAGTAAAATCCCTTGGATTGACTGGATTGAGGAGGCCTTGGCGGCGGTAGATCTCGTGCGAAGTCACTACGGCGCGTCCCCCGACGTTGACGGTGAGGATGGTGGCGGTAGAACAAGGTTTGGCGGCGCAAACGGTGGCGACGGCGGATGTTAACACTCAGATCAACCAGTTGTTGTTGAGCCTGACCAAGGCGGCAGAGACCGCGACGAAGAATACTGATTCGTGTCGTGCTCTGTCAATCACTACTGAGCGCTTGTTGAAGAACCAGGAGGTGGTACTCAACAAGGTGGCCTCGATTGAGACCAACATTGAAGGACTCGTCACTCGGGTTCAATCCCTGGAGGGGACGGTGTCCACGGTGCTGCAAGGCACCAACAGCCCCAATGGGCGCCGCGAAGACCACGCGAACCAGAGCATTGCCAACCAGCATGCTCTGGGCAATGGTGCGTCACATTTACTTCCGAATCCTGCTGAATTCAGTTCTTCTCGTGATAATCATCATCTTAGAGAGAGATATAACATAGATCATCATGAATTTCGCATGCCTAAAACCAACTTCCCTAAATTTGATGGTGCTCATCCTAAGCTCTGGAAAGAGAAAGCAGAAAAGTACTTTAACATGTTCAATGTCCCTGAAGAGTATAAAGTAGATTATTCCACTCTGCATTTCATTGGTACTGCGGCCTTGTGGTTGCAAACTTATGAAGCTCAACACACGGTGGAGAGTTGGGTACAACTTTGTGTTGCAGTTTGTCAAAAATTTGCTAAAGACCTTTATTACACTGATATGAGTAAAACCTTGAGCATTAGACAAACTGGAGATGTTGCTAGTTATCAGCAGGAGTTCGAAACATTAATGCATCAACTGTTAGCTCATAACCATGCTTTAGATGATACCTTCTTTGTGGCTAAGTTCATCAAGGGTTTGAAAAAGGAAATTCGTTCTGCTATCATCCTTCATAAACCTAGAACGGTTGATGATGCGATATCCTTGGCTTTGTTACAGGAATCTCAGCTGCAGGCTGGTTATTCGAAAAAGTATGAATATAAACGGTGGCATAATCAGGCAGGTCCGGGAAAGTTGGGAGTACATCCTGTAGAGCAAGTTGGTGAAGTTGCTAAGCCAAATGCCCCAGTCATGGCTGGTAAATTGGAGTCATTACGAGCTCAGAGGCGTGCCCATGGGGAATGCTTCAAATGTGGGGGCAAGTATGGGCCGACACACAAATGTCCTGCTCAAGTTCAGTTATCTGTGATAAATGAAATCTGTGATGCCTTGGAAATCGACAAGGAAAGTAGCTCAAGTGAAGAAGATAATGATGCCAGCTCTGAGAGCAGTGAATCAGAAACTGAACAAGCTAATTGCATTTCGTTGGCGGCAGCTGAAGGCACTGTTAGCAAGAAAACAATGCGCCTGTTGGGGTATATCGGCAAGACTCAGGTGTTGATTCTCATTGATTCGGGCAGTTCCGGCAATTTTATCAATGTTGCCTTAGTTTCAAAGTTGCAGTGACCTGTGAAGCAATTACCCTAGTCCAAGTGACTATTGCTGATGGCAGTAAAATGCCTATCCAAGAAGGTCTCTCTCAGCTGCAGTGGGGTGTTCAAGACAATAAGTTTGCCACTGATATGAGAGTGCTGCCCATCAAATGCTATGATATTATTCTGGGCATGGACTGGCTCGAATCTTGCAATGGTGGCAAGATGTTTGTCGATTGGAAACGAAAGAAAATGAGATTCATTCATGAGGGCAAGCGAATAACCTCAGAGGGTTGTCTGCAAATAATAAGCACTGTCCAACTGTCACTGAAGCAGTGGTTAATCAGTTAATACAGGAAGATGCGGTGGCACAATTGATCACTCTGCAGCCTGCTCAAATGCAATCGGCAGAAGCTACTGTTCCGGCAGTTATCCAACAAGTAATTGCTCAGAATGAGAAACTGTTCAGAGAACCAGAAGAATTACCACCAAGAAGACCTTTTGATCATCAAATACCCTTAATTCGGGTGCAGTACCGGTGCAGAAAAAGCCTTACCGTTATGCTCCCACACAAAAGGATGAATTGGAGCAACAAATAGCTGAGATGATCAAAAGTGGGGTAATTCAACCAAGCCAAAAGCCCTTATACTTCTCCGGTCATTTTGGTGAAGAAGAAGGATGGCAGCTGGAGAATGTGTGTAGATTATCGCTATCTAAATGCTCTCACGGTGAAAAATAAATACCCTCTTCCAGTGATTGATGATTTACTTGATGAGCTGCATGGATCTCAATTTTTCACTAAGCTGGACTTACGCAGTGAGTATCATCAAATACGTGTGGCGGAAGGGGAAGAGTATAAAACGGCATTCAAGACGCATCATGGTCACTAGGAGTTCAAAGTAATGCCCTTCGGCCTCACAAATTCCCCAGCTACATTCCAAATGGCGATGAATCTGATCTTTGCCTCCTTGCTCCGTAAAGGTGTTCTCATATTCATGGATGATATTTTGTTGTATTCAAAGACCTTGTTGGAACATAAGGCATTGCTTCAGCAAGTGTTTGAGATTTTGGAGAAGCAGCAATTCTTTGTCAAGCTATCGAAGTGCTCCTTTGCTCAAACTGAATTAGAATATCTGGGACATATCATCAGTGCTAAGGGAGTTGCTACAGAGTCTTCAAAAATTCAAGCAATCTTAGATTGGCCTGTACCCTTGAATCTGAAAGAGTTGAGAGCATTTCTAGGACTTGCTGGCTATTATCGTAAGTTCATTGAATTGTATGGTCTAATCAGTAAGCCTCTGACAGAATTACTTAAGAAACATGTTCAGTTTATTTGGACATCTACAACAGAAGCAGCCTTTCAAGCTTTGAAGAGGGCACTGGTGAATGCTCCAGTTTTAGCCTTACCCAATTTTCAAATGCCGTTTGACATTTATACAGATGCATCTGGATTAGGAGTCGGTGCGGTTCTTTCACAAGGGGGACATCCTGTTGCTTATCTGAGCAAAGCCTTGTGTCCTCGGAACCAGGCATTGTCCACCTATGAAAAGGAATGTCTTGCATTGATTATGGCTGTGGAGAAGTGGAAACCATATCTACAACACCAACAATTCACAATTTTCACAGACCACAAAAGTCTTATACATTTGGAAGGTCAACAATTAACCAATTCTATGTAACACAAGGCCTTCTGTAAATTGCTGGGACTCCAATATCAAGTGAAATATCACCAGGGCAGTGCTAATACAGCAGTTGATGCTTTATCTAGATGCCCTCCTCAACAAGAAGTGGTTGGAAATAGTGGTGGAAAACTATACTAATGATCCACTAGCAAAAGAATTGTTGACTCAGCTCAGTCTTTCCAGTCCTGATACACAAGGGTATTCCCTTCATGATGGGGTTATTAAGTTCAAGGATAGGGTATGGCTTGGCAATCAAACTGAAGCTAAAGAAACAATTCTTCTTGCACTGCATGACAGTGGCATTGGAGGTCATAGTGGTTTTACTGCCACGTATAACAAGATCAAGGCACTCTTTGCTTGGCCAAACCTGAAACAAGATGTTACAAAGTATGTTGCTCATTGTGGTGTTTGCCAACAAGCTAAACCGGAGCACATAGGTAAACCTGGGTTACTTCATCCTCTGCCTATTCCAACTCGCGCCTGGGAGATAGTCAGTTTGGATTTTGTTGAAGGTTTACCAAAATCATCAAGGTTTGACACTATTTTAGTGATCACTGACAAGTATACTAAGTATGGACATTTCATTCCCTTGGTGCACCCTTTCACAGCTCTGACAGTGGCTCAATTGTATGTTGATCATGTGTACAAGTTACATGGACTGCCTTCTGTCATTATCTCTGACAGAGATAAAGTCTTCACTAGCTCGCTGTGGCAACAGTTGTTCACCCTCACGGATACCACATTAAATATGAGCTCTAGCTATCATCCGCAGACGGATGGCCAGACGGAGCGCCTAAATCAATGCATGGAGACGTATTTGCGCTGCATGACTCAAGAGTGTCCTACCAAGTGGTCCAAGTGGTTGGCTTTAGCTGAGTTTTGGTATAATACAACATACCATTCGGCATTAGGGCGATCTCCCTTTGAGGTACTATATGGGTATAAACCAAAACATTTTGGGCTGCAAGACCCTAAACCAGATACAGTACCGGATTTGGCAACTTGGTTGCAGGAAAGAGATGACATGCAAAGGTTGATTCAACAGAATTTGCTGCGAGCACAACAGAGAATGAAATCTCAGGCTGACAAGCACAGGGTCGAGAGATCGTTTCAAGTGGGTGATCAGGTGTATCTTAAACTCCAGCCTTATGTGCAGATGTCTGTTGCTCGCCGGACGAATCAGAAACTAAGCTACAAGTTCTTTGGGCCTTATGAAGTTCTTCAGCGGGTGGGTGCTGTAGCATACAAGCTCAAGTTACCACCTGGGAGTCATATTCATCCGGTTGTCCATGTATCGCTATTGAAGCAAGCCTTGCCGGCAAACACTGTTGCTCAACCAGACATGCCTTCACAGAGTGTTCTGTTGCAGCACACACAAGAACCACTGCTTATCCGAGATCAACGCAATATAAGCTCAGGTAAACATGAGGTTTCTACGGTGCAGGTACAGTGGACTGGATTGCCTTCGTCTTGGTGCACCTGGGAGAATGCAAATCGTATGAAGCTGGATTACCCTGATGCGCCTGCTTGGGGTCAAGCAGGTACTCAAGCGGAGGGGAATGTCACGACCACTACTACTGGGCCGTGACCCAAGCCTGGCCCAGAGTCGAGAAGCCCAGAAGAGAGAAGCCCATATCGCTGCTGCGTCGGCTGACCAGGGCAACGCCCTTGTAATGCTGGTGTGTGTTAGGAAGAGATCATGATTGATCATTGGCACGAAACGTGTATCTCCTTCCTCCTGCTACTCTTCCTCCCTCCCACGAATTGTATTCTCTGTATTGGATCTAAAGGCGTATCTGCCTGTGAGGAATTGATCTCCAACTATTCGGTGTGCTGCCGCTAGTTAGGATCATTACAAAATTACAACTCCTATACAAAATTCAAGAGGGTACTCCTCTTCCCCCACTGGAAAAATTCACTTGAAAAAAAAACTAATATAGCCAACAAAGCCAACCCTTAGAATCAACCTCCGGCTAATAGTTAATTTCAAAAAAAAAAAAACCTCCGGCTAATAGTGGGCTCAAGAAAAGAAAACGGGCCTCGAAATTAGCGGGATTTCAAGGGCCCGCCGAGACCTAAAGGGCATCGGCTCCTTTAAACCCTCCTCCCTTTCCTTGAACCCTAGCCGCCAGCTACGCTCGCTCGTCGCCTCCGCGAACCTCCCTCCCGTCCTGGTAACTCCTCTTCTGTCCCCAATCCCACCTCCTTTCGATTGCAACTCTCGATTCAGGATGCCAAACCCTTTGCCGCCCCGCTCGAAGTAGCAGCCATCCCTGTGTTGTTAGGGTGGCGGGGAGTAATCCGTGTAGGTTCCGTCCCGAATTTAGCTACAGCTGCTTGCGTTGGTTGCTTGACGAATCGGCTGCAGCGGTGCAGCCGGTTCTTGTAGATTGTTCCTGATGCTCTAGTTGCCAAGGGACCAAGTAACCATCGCAGAAAACGTCTCCTGTAAATTTCGTAAAAACAGTTTCTGTCGGCAAAACAGTCTGCAAATCCAAAGCGTTCTACCAAAGCACTGATTAAAATTAAGCAAATCATCAATCTGATCAAATTAGTGGTTTTAGCGGGTCCGACCCTATTAGACCCTCACTTATAACTGCCAAAAAAAAATCAATGGTCCAGCAGCAGGCCAACCAGACCGTTTGCATCTGTACTGCAAAACTCAACAGCATCCATCCATACTTGCACTAAATTCCGCTTCGGATTTTGCAGCGCCGACTCCTGCTCCTCCCACCGCTTTGATCCAAGATGTACCTCCAGTACTATGTCAACGAGGAGGGCAAAAAGTGTTACACCACCAAGGTAGTACCAGCTTTACCTCGCGCTTGATTAGTCTGTCTATGGTGATTTTGGTTGTAGGCCTATGCTGATGCGTTTTCTTCTTGTACCACAGAAGGAGTCCCCTAGCGGCGAGCCGACCCTCTCTGCCCACCCAGGTGCGCTGACCTCCTTTCGCTGCCGTATTTGTCTTGTCTGTTAGATCTTCGTACGTGTAAACTATCAGCCTTGTTTGAGTTTGGACATGGTTTATCACTTTTTTGTAGTATAAATGATGGTAAACATGACCAGTCAGTGCTGTATTCTTTGTGTCCTCTCTCGCCCTGTTTGTCTGGTCCAGCCGCAGCACCAAGCTGCTTGTTCTCAAACTTCAGGCAATTAGACATGTAGGCATGCTACATATATCCTTTTTGTAGAAACTGTCCAGGATGTATTGTTGGTCTTAGAAAGATTTTGCTGGTGAAGAGGCATTGAAGAATACTTAGGAAAGCGATGCAGGATTCGTGATGCCAACATTGCTGGATGTCAACACAACATCTAATCAAAACTTAGCCTGGAAATTGAACTGCCGCTTAATGAGCATTCCTGGCTACCAAAGTACCAATAGTTTATGTTGGTATTCTATATATCGACATTCATGGATAGATATGCATTTTTATTTGACTAGATTTATTGCTCAGAGTTTAGAGTAAGAATGGCTGTTCCAGTGTGAAATTAGTTTTTGTTCTGAACCCATCGCCTGTGTGAGATCTTTGATATCTTCTACGGTTTTACAATAGTGGACTCTGGTCCAGAAATTGCCCAGCACGTTAAGGTTGTGTTGTTGTGGTAGATATTTCTGGAATACCACAGATCATTCTATGTTTTTCTTTTAGGTGGTGAAACCCGTCGTCTTATGAGCACACCATGCTTAAAAAGTTAAAAGGATATTTGTTGGTGCTGATATAAACAATATTTCTCATATTAGAGGTCAATCCTCTTAGAAGTCTGATCTAATAGTTATGGATATTGTCCTTTCGGCTTTAGTGTTTTTAAGTTTTCTTAAGAACATCTGCATTGTATTGTTGACATGTTATGAATAAGTTAACTCCCAGCTTTGAAGGCTCATAGTGCTTGCGTGCATAACCGAAATGTAGTTAATTGTTCTTCCTGTGCCGTTGATTGTTATGTGTTTGAGGATCTGAGTGTGTTCTCTTGTGAAAGAAGGGTACTTACAAGTTCCTTATGATGCAGCTCGCTTCTCGCCAGATGACAAGTACGCTCGCCAGCGTTACCTGTTGAAGAAGAGGTTTGGACTGCTGCCAACCCAACAGCCAGCACAAAAGTATTGAAGCAGTTCTTTGATGGATCCCAAGATATGTTTACTTCACTGAATCCTGTTTGGAGTGTAGATTAGTCGACAAGCTATGTGAAGAGAGAATTAGTACTCCTACGTCTTATGATGCTTGTTATCACAGTAACTCTGAATGTAATGCAATGCTATTGATGGATCATACTCTTTTGTACTCTGTGCTATGTATGTGACCAATCACCTGCATGTATTACTTTGCGCTGAATGTCAGTCTTGAGCTTGTCTATTAAGAATGTTAGTGTTGTTGAATGATCTGAGTGTTAACCTTGTCCTTGAACCTTCTGTTTTGAAGCATGGCCGATCATCTGTTTTCGCTTTTGCCTAGTTACAAAATCCATGTCTGCTAATATTGTGGACCGTGTTAAATAATGGTAGTCTTGACCTTGAACTCTATTAGGATGAACCTTCTGTACTGAATCATCACTGCTTATGTTGTGGGCAATTACTGTTAACTGTCTTGAATGATGTCATTCTTGATTTGAATGATATTAGGCTATGTGTAGGCTGTCAGTTCATTTTGTGTGGAGCTCCAACCATGATGTGCCTGTTGTTGGGTACCCTGTAATCTGTACCTAATCTTGTGCACATACTATTACTCAGCATTGCTTTTGAACTGAAAATATGCGTCTTTTCTTAGCTTGTTTGGTGATATATTTTCTCAGCATCCGGTTTTACAATCATCTGGCCAATTGGATGAACACTACCAGGTTTATTGAGTTCAAGTCTACAAGATCCAAAAAGGATAAAAAAAACTGTGGCAATTAAGGAAGAGCTTACGTATTACAAGCAAAATAACAAAAACTGTCCTGGCCAAGCAAGTACTGGTGGAATGAACCCAAAATCGTAGTACAAATTACTCCTATACAAACTCAAGAGGGCACTCTTCTTCCCCACTGGAAAATTACAAATATAGCCAACAAAGTCTATGTCAAAATAACGACCCTGCTGTTGATTGCGGAGTCGGCAGAGGGGGGCTAAAAATGAAGTGTAGATTATCGGTGTGCATTGACGACGACGGCGGCGGTCATCGATCGGTCATACCGTGTAGCTTTGGTTTATTGTCTCGATGTCGAGCCCCTTGAGCTTGACCACCGACTCGACGTGGCCCTTGAGCGTGTGCAGCTCCCTCAGCCTGGCCACCTCGGCCCTCTTGGCTGCCTGCTCGGCGAGCTCGGACAGCTCGCGGTAGCCGCCGTTGTCCTCGAAGAGGCCGGAGCTCGTGCTCGGCTGGTTGAGCCCGTGCAACGTCCTCTGCGCCGTCGCCCACTGCGCCTCCCTCTCCACCTTGCCGTAGTCGTTCTTGTTCGTGAACGCCGTCTGGTGGCCGACAAAAGACACATGAATTTCAATGGAGGGCATGGTGGCGCGGCGAGGTTTAGCTGATGGAACACAATGGAGAAATGCTTGCCTTGTTGTTGATGTTGTTCCATGCCCTGCCGCTGAGCGCGTAGCGGATGATGAACTTGAGGATGTCGAGCGGGATGTAGGTGACGATGGTGAATGCCCAGATGGAGAGGCCCCATCCCCAGCCGATCCCCTGCATCTTGCAGAACTCCCAGTTGGCGTACACGGCGATGCACGTCGCGATCAGCTGCGCCACGAAGAAGGCGATCACCAGCAGCGCCCCGGCCGCTCCATGAACGACCAGCTCCGCGACCGCGTCACGAAGATGAGCGCCTGGCTGATGATGCTCACCTGCAGGTACAGCGCTGCCATCATCTCCTTGTCGTTCTCCTTGATCGACCGAACGCCGAACGTCTCCTGCAATCACGAAAATCTTCAGTTAGTTTTGTTGCATCGATCATGGTGGACGGATGCCACGGCGTCGTCGGAGAAGAGGAGGACATGCAGAACGTACGGTGAAGAAGTCGGTGTCGTGTGCGAGGTAGAAGAAGAGGACGGTGATGAGGGCCATGTAGGTGCCGAGGACGACGCCGGTGGCGAAGATCTCCTTGAGCTTCCACGAGTCGGGGTGGGGGACGGCTTGACGCGGTCCTTGGAGATGGTCATGATGGTGCCGTCGTTGAGGATGGCGATGATGAGCACCATGAAGGGCGCGAAGTCGAACTTCCACAGCAGCGCCACCAGCATGAACCCGAGCACGATACGGATGGTGATGGACACGGCGTAGATGGTGTAGTTCTTCATCCGCTGGAAGATGGCCTGCTGGTGAGCACGGCGCTCACGATCACGCTCAGCCCCGGCTCCGTCAGCACGATGTCCGACGCCGACCGGGCGGCGTCCGTGGCGTCGTCCACGGCGATACCGATGTCGGCCTTCTTCAGCGCGGGGGCGTCGTTCACGCCGTCCCCTGTCATGCCGCAGATGTGCTTCCGGTCCTGCAGCCGCTTCACGATCTCGTACTTGTGCTCCGGGAACACGCCGGCAAACCCGTCCGCCTTCTCGATCAGCTCGTCGATGGGGAGCCCGCTCATCTCCGTGCTCTTGTCCCCAGCAGGTGTCGACGGGTACATGTTGGTCCCATGCCCAGCCGCCGCGCCGTCTCCTTGCCGATGGCAAGCTGGTCGCCGGTGATCATCTTCACGTTCACCCAGGTGCAGCGCGCGCCGGATGGTCTCCGCGCTGTCGTGCCTCGGCGGGTCGAACAGCGGCAGGAGCCCGACGAACTGCCACGGCTCGCCGGGGCTGTCCTTGCTCTTGGCCGGCACCGGCTGGTACGACACGCCCAGCGAGCGGAGCCCACGTCGGCGTACTGGTCGATCAGGCTGTGGATCCTTTCTCGGCGTCCTTGGGCATCCGGCAGAGCTCGATGATCTGCTCGGGGGCGCCCTTGCTGATCCGGTGCCAGTCGCCCTTGCCGTCGATGTAGGTGATGGCCGTGCGCTTCTCGACGGGGTTGAAGGGGAGGAAGTGCACCTCCTGGATCCCCGCCCTGGCCTCCTTGGGGTCGGCCAGCATGCCGACGATGCAGGTGTCGATGGCGTCCTGGTTCTCGACGCGGGACGCCCTGGCGGCGTAGAGCATCACCGTGTCCTTGTCCATTCCCCGGCCGCACACCTCGATGAGCGACTTGTCGACGGTGAGCTTGTTGAGGGTGAGCGTGCCGGTCTTGTCGCTGCAGAGCACGTCCATGCCCGCCATCTCCTCGATCGCCGTCATGCGCTTGGTGATGGCGCCCTGCTGGGACAGGCGGTGGGAGCCGATGGCCATGGTGACGGAGAGCACGGTGGGCATGGCGATGGGGATGCCGCCGATGAGGAGCACGAGGAGGTTGTCGATGCCGTCGCGGTACGCGCGGTGCTGGATCGGGTACATGACGATCACCTCAACCAGCATCCCCAGGGCGATGGAGATGATGCAGAAGTTACCGATGGCCGTGAGCACCAGCTGGAAGTGTCCCACGTTGTTGGTGCTGTCGACGAGGTGCGCCGCCTTGCCGAAGAAGGTGTGCACGCCGGTGGCGATGACGACGGCCTCGATCTCGCCCTGCTTCACCGTGGAGCCCGAGAAGACGCCCTGGCCCGCGTGCTTGTTCACCGCCATGGACTCCCCGGTGAGCGCCGCCTGGTCGACCTTGAGCGGATCGCCCTCAGAAGCCTCGCGTCGGCGGGGATGATGTCGCCGAGCTTGATGCTGATGATGTCGCCAGGCACAAGTATGGATGCGTCCATCTCGGTCCATTTCCCGTCACGGAGCACCTTGGTCTTGGGCGCGAGCCCGGCCATGAGGGCCGCGGCGGCGTTCCGGCGTTGTTCTCCTCGATGAAGCTGATGGTGGAGTTGATGAAGAGGAGGGTGACGATGCCGACGAAGTCCTGCCAGTCGGGGGGCTTGCCGCCGCCGTTGGCGAGGGCGATGGCCATGATGGCGGCGGCCTCCATGACCCACGACAGCGGGTTCCACATGAAGCCCAGGAACTTGAGCAGCTTGCTCTCCGTCTTCTCCTCCAGCTTGTTGGGCCCGAAGATGGCGAGCCGGTTCGCCGCCTCCGTGGCGGAGAGCCCCTGCTTGCTGCATTTCAGGTGGCTGAACACCTCCTGCACCGGGATCGTCTCCAGGTCCACCGTCTCGTTCTTCACGTCCTCCAGCGACATGGACGCGGCCATGGCGCCCCGACCTCTTCTTCCTCCTCCTGATCTGCTTGTTCGTTACCGGTGGTGGCAGGTGGCGATGGATGGATGAACCGGGGACGGCGGCGGCGGCGGCGCACGGATCGGCTCTCCCGGCCGGTGGTGACCTCGATCTTGTGTGAAGATGTGTCTCGCCCGGACGAGAGGGGGAGAGGCTCTAGGCCTTCTTCATGGGGAAAGGATCGGAGGAGGCCTAGCTTTGGCTTTGACGCGCTGGAGGTGGGGCGTACGGAGGCGCCACGATCCTTATACCGCGCCACCGCGCGCGGGTGGCTCACGGCCTCACGACTGGTCTGCGCTGCATGCAACGGCAGCGAGCGCCCATCGCGCGACGCGCGCGGCTCACCACCCCTCTGCTTTTTCTAGTTTGGTGTTGTTCACACAACCGATTTTTCTTCGATTATTACACTACATACCACTACCACCAAATAGGGCACACAAATTCACATAAACATGGTTTAGATCACACGGTAGAAGCCAGAGAGAAATCCGTGAATCACACTATAAGAAACTAAAATCGTATTCGATGCCTTGTGTAATTTTTATGTAACTTCCTTTTATTCACACTGTTAATTCTAGCACATCACAACACAACATATATATCTCTTTGTGTTGTATCGAGGAACGATGTTAATGTTAATTTCTAGGGCAGTGTATCCCGATGGTCGGCCAGAGGGAGCCCCATATGGCCACCTTCTGATCCGCCTGAAACGTGAGATCTGAACCGTCCGACCATCACAATATACACCCGCCCGCACAACTTTTTCTATAGGTTGAAACATCGTCGTAGCATCCTCTCAGTTGGTAAAGAAAGCAACAACACCTGAAAAACATCATCACGGCAAAAAATCGTGTATATTAAATAATTGTTTGGTCCCAACAAATCACTGAGAGGAACCCCATCGCATGTATGCACCATGGAAAAAAGTGCTTGCGGTACTATGAAAAATGTCTGCAACATGAACAACATCACTTGCAGCATACACTAAGAGTCATTGTAGCATATAGTTTGTGTGTTTGCAGCAAAATATATAGAGTTCCAGCATAACAACCTCTCAAGGCTTTCTTCACCGATTATGGCTTACCGAAACGTCCGATCCTCCTACAACAAGCACATTTGATTGCGCCAACAATCCGAGCATTGGAGATAAATCTTCGTGTTTGTGATCCTCTTAATCAATTCCTTACATTGATGCAATCTACTTTTTCGCAATTTATATTTGTAGTGTACATGCTTAGGGTGGTGTTGGCAAGAAGTAGAATAGGTCTTGTTAAAAGCAACAAACTTTGTTAAAAAAAAACTAGTCACCTATTCTACTCCATCTAGTCGATAATGGAATTTTTTTCATTAACACTTTACCATAGAGAATTCGTTGGAACACAATTGAAGGCCATGTCCACCGTTCTTGTTTACTTTCCAGAGTCCCCTGTGTACCATGAGGATATTTTGAGGAGATGATTCATGATGTTCAAGGATCTCTTTGTTTATCATCAATGCCATGTAGGATAATATTGATTACTTTAAGGCAAAAAGGAAATATGCATCTCAGGATCTTAGATTTAATGCCTTTCTGAAAAAGGCACAACAGCAATGTGTGTGATCTCATATGGTGCTCCAGCTAATTATGATAATGAATATCCTTAGACTCGGGAAGACCCATCACTAGGAGTGTAAGGGAATTGTCCAAGGATGTGATTAAAGTGTTTAGAGAAGAGCACTTCAGAGCCCCCAATGTAGAGGATGTCGCAAGGCTTATCGCAATTGGAAAAGCAAGATGTCTCCTTGGAATTCTTGGATGCATAAGTTCCATGCAATGCAGATGGAAGAATCACCTACGTCATTTCATGGGCAATTCACTAGGCATGTGCGATTCACAACCATCATACCGAAGTAGTTGCATACCATAATCAATGGATTTGGCATTGTTAATTTGGGATGCCTGGCTCAAACAATGACACCAATGTCTTGCAGAGATCTCCCTTGTTTGCAAGGCTAGACATTGGCGAAGCTTCACCATGCAACTTAAAAGTCAATGGTCATATCTACGATATGGGCTACTACCCCATAGACGACACATATCCTGTTTGATCCACCTTTGTCAAGACAATATCAAACCCTCAAGGTAATAAGACAGTCGATTTCGTCATTGATCAAGAATCCGTGAGAAAGGACATTGAGCAAGCATTTGAGATGTTGCAAGTTAGGTTTATTTGGACTTGTTAGCGAACTTGCTCGATTCTGGGACCAAAGGATGCTCGAGCGAATGATGACAATATTTGTGAGCATACATAATTTTATAGGGGCCTCTTTGATTCCCATGATTCAGAAAAAAAAAAAAACACAGGATTGCAATGTCATACCCACTCCAATCCTACATGATTTCTCACAGGAAAAAAGAATGATTATGATAAAAGGGGTTTGAGTTTATGTTGTAAATTCTTATGGGATACAAGCCTAGAAATCAAACAATCACCATAGGAAAAATTCTAAGGATTTGAATCCTCCAAATTTTCTATGCAAATACTTTGAATCAAAAAGTCCTATAATAGAGGATGAACGTGGTCAAGAAGAGATGGTGGTGTAGGAACAATTGTGACCCCATAGAGGATTGCTAACCCACTCCGAAGATTTCTTGAGGTCCACCTTAGGATAGAAGACATGGCATCACATGAGCAACTTTGCGACAACCCTGTTGAGCATACGGGCATCTACATGGGCAGAAGTTCCATGTTTGTTCATGTTTAATTTGAATATTTGGTGCATTTGGAGGCTATGTTGTATTTGAATTTCCAAAATTATGGATTTGAAATGTTATGGAATTGTGTGTGGTTGAAACAAACACATTTGAATTATTACTATGTTAAATCCAAAAGTTAAATGGAAATCATATGCACGAAGATAAGAGAAATGAAGGAGAATGAAATATAGAGCAATAGTTGGGGAAATCTATCAACACAAGTGCACCTAAACATCCTACAAACTAGGGCTGCCCCTAAGCGAAAGTTTCACCAGAAATAAATTTCATTTCACCTTGGGTGACAGATTTGGCTAAAGTAGCGCTATATACACACTGTATTCGTCAAAATTTCTCTTTTTTGCCCACAAGTTCATGAGAATCATTTCCTAGCCAAAAAAATTTACGAGTAGAATACTTCATCATCTTTGTGCACAAAAAATTCAGATTGGTTAGATGTTGATCAAAAGTTCAGAAATGTAATTAAGATTTGCAAAACAATCAAACTCATTAATCACAATTCACAGAAGAAAAAACACATGCCAAATGTCAACAATTGATCAAGTATAATTGTTCTGGTAACCCTGCTAATTGTTCTGCCTGGTTCCTGCAGGAGACAAATGTTGCATTCAGGAATCATCTTAGTGTGGCACACCTCCATTTCGACCAACTGCTGGCACAACATGGTTCAGGGTTACACCTACAGCTTTATAGTAGTACAACTACAACTCACATTTTCATCCATGCAACAAATTTCCTCCGGAAACAGGTTGCAGTGTCAGTACTACATATACACACACATCAGATGATCAGAACAGACGAAGACTTCACGGTACTCCCATCAGTTGGGTCCATCTCAAGCCTTGCGGACGATCACGTGTCGTTCCCTCTTGTACTCCACCTCATCCCTCTGGTGCATGATCACAAGGGCTCTTCTAACCTGAAACAGCAACAAACCTGGTGAGAAACCTAGTAGACAGATTGTTTTCATGCAAGGGATGTGGCGGGTTGCTTACGATGGATTCGTTCATGCCCATCCGGCTCAGTTCGTCTAGCAGACGTCGTTCGGATATGTGGCTTCCAATTCCCATTCGCCTCTTTATTTGCGCCTCAGCTTGCTGTTTAGGAAAAAGGAAGAGGAAATCAGGAAATGCAGGGTTGACTGCGCTGGACATTATTTCAGGCAGAGATACTGACCTTGATCTCGTTTGCAATCTCCGGTGATAGGTTCAGATGCTCGTTGATTCCAGATCTTGCGGCGTCAACAGTGGAGACGTTGAACAGCCTAAATGCCTCTTCAATATGCTCTGGTGTAGCCACACTAGTCCTGAAAACCATTCAAATGTCAGCAAGGAATGCCATGATACTTATTGTTAGAAGTAGAACCACAAGGCACGACATTACATGCTTAAATTTCTTCCAGATATAGCAGAATTGAGCTACTGGTATACCAATGTTTATGGAATAATTAGCATGTAATCAGCTAGAACTTACAATCTCATCTTTGCGAGAGATTCGCTCAGCCGTATAATAGCTTCAAGCTGCCTCACAGTGATGGGTATAGCTGCAGCTCTCCCTGTCTCATGAGATTGCTGTCTCATTTTCTGCATAATGAACAACTTAGTCGTTAAGCAAGTCTAGGCTGGGAGAGTACTCTCTTCGGTTATCTAAAAAAAGTAGGCAAGCAAGTCTAAATAACCAGTTATGTTGTCATAGCTTCAAGCTGACTCGCTAGATACCCAGATAATAAGGTGAAAATCTGCAGTACATATACCTGTCTGATCTCAACATATTTGTTCTGCAGCATCTCTGCTGCCTTTTCCGAGAGACGTGGTCTACATGTATTGCGGCAGTACTCAACGTACCTATGTATTAGCAGAGTGTGCATATTATAAAATTTGTCAAATTTTGCGTGAAACAGAAAAATGGAAGTCCAGCCACACCTTTTCAGCCAATTTTCTCCTTCATTGACCTCAGTGTTCTTGTTGTTGGAATTAGTTTGAGCACCACTGGCATGCACCTTAATGATATGGTTTGCTATTCGCTGCAATTTGTAAACTCATTTAGCCTTACTACTTTACAAGTTAAAAGTACATTCGTAATACGAAGAAAGCCGATTCTTCCATACCTTATCTTGTTCATACATTCTAACATCTTTAACAATGAAGATAAGATCAAATCGAGAAAGGATTGTTGTCTGCAGATCAATGTTATCTTGTGCGGTCTGATGAACAGGAAACAACCATTTATTAAATTGATTATCCAGATGGATAAATAATTGGTACTTTTCTAAAATATGGAAATAGGAGGCAAGGTAGTAATTTTACACATATTGACCTACCTTAAGGTCATCATATCGCCCCGAAATGGGGTTTGCAGCTGCAAGAACCGAGGTCCTTGAATTGAGTACTGTTGTAATACCAGCTTTGGCAATAGATATTGTTTGCTGCTCCATGGCTTCGTGAATTGCAACTCTGGAACAACAGAAGAAAAAGAACGAGTTAAATTATAGGAGGGTACAAGAAAAAGGATCTACAATGTTCATTCTAGTATCAACCAAGAATTGATTGAATTTTACCTGTCTTCAGGCCTCATCTTGTCAAATTCATCAATACAAACTACTCCACCATCAGCCAATACCATGGCCCCTCCTTCCAAATAAAACTCACGCTATACAGGAAAAGTATACTTCTTTACCCATGGAAACCAAACTTCGAATGAACAAACTGCACAATGAAGGGAGGCGTACCGAGTTGCTATCCCGAGTTACAGATGCTGTAAGACCAGCTGCAGATGAACCTTTTCCAGATGTATAAACTGCAATTGGTGCTGTCTTCTCTACAAACTTGAGAAACTGTCAAATACAGAAAACTATGTTAATAAATCAGTTTGATTTTTTTAATAATGCAAGAAACTCAGAACAATGTTTTTGGCAAATTACATGAACTTGCATAGAGAAACGATTTCACATGTACCCAAAAGTCTTCACATGAAATTAGATAGAGAAAGATTGCACTTCACATTATTTTGAGAGAAAGGGCAGAATTTTGGCTTAATGCAATACTAGGAGGAAGTAAAGGATAAAAAAAAGACTGTCCTACAGCTTGATACAAACAACTGTGTAAGGTTGAGTATAATACGCTGGAACAGGAAACAACACGAGTAAAGCAAGAGGACACCAAGGAGCCTAGGTCCTGAAAGCCCTCTACATTGACTGCTTGCTAGTTCAAGGAATGGTTTTGACACTATATCCGGTTTCTCCCATTTGAATGATTCCAGTAAATGTTTTTAAGGGGCATTCCAACAAGTGTAAATCACTAATCCTTTAATATTTTCGACACGTGTTGCAGGGGCAAAGTTCACATGACTAATGAGCTTTCTTGTCATATTATTTGCCATCAAACTACATCGCTACGATCCATCAAACTTATACTTGCCTGAGATTTTGCTGTGGATGGATCACCCAAAAGCAAGGCATGAATGTCCCCTCTCAAACGGACACCATCGGGTAGCCTCTGCAGTAGACAGAAGTTTAAACAGCAAGTGAGCACTACAAATTAGCCACTGAGTAAAACATTAAATTACCAAAAACACTTGAGCCACTGGATAAGACAAAATACCTTCTTTGATCCCCCAAACAATAAGCATGCAATAGCTTTCTTGACATCAGAATGGCCATAAATGGAAGGGCCAATCATTGAGCAAATCTTGGCATATGCATCTGGCCTCTGTGCAAATTCTTTGAATTCCATTTCCTGCAACCCAACCAGAAAATTAGGATTCTATGAAAAACTGTAACTCTTATAATCAACGAAAAACATCAAAAATCAAACAACCTCATCGAGTGTGAAACTTGAGGGGCCATTTGTGTTATCATCCGAGACTGCTCCAACCCCACAATTCTAATGTAGGGTTGTTTAACTCCAACAGCACCTTTGTGGCTGCAAAATGAATATACAGAGGCATCAGCAAGGTCATCCTTTTTTGTTGCGAACTAACTAAAACAAACTTCGGGTCCAACATACTTGGTAGTGCCGGATGCTTGGAAGACACTGTAGATACCAACCACAGTTAACCTTGTCCCGGGAACAATGGTCTGAACAAGGTGCCTGTCTACGGAAAGCAGCACATTCCTAGGGAGCTCACCAGTTGGAACATCCTGGAAGCCAACCGATGATTGTCAATGTCATGCTATAACAGTTAGCCACAGTAAACATCACACACAAATGGGATTACTGTAACGCAACAGCATGGCAGCAAGCAAAAAATAATTAGTAACCAACCTCAGGGTTTTCCTGCAATTTGAGAGTCTGCAGGTCCACATACTTGCTCTTATCAGGGACTGCAATCCAGGGGTCCAGCGGGCAAGGCTCTTCTCCAGGCTGAGGAATTAAACAGTCAGATACATACACATGTTTGCGCGATTAATCAGATACATACACCACTATTAACAACACAGTACAGAAACTAGACAGCAAGGCAATGCCTGGATACGAATTACTGATAAATATACCTGAGGGACATGATCACAGGACCGTGGGACGATAGCCCCACCGAGGCCTGGCCTGCACGGCACCGTCCTCACACTCCTGCAGTTCTTGCAGAGCAGCGTCACATGCGTGGCCTTGGCTTTCACCCTAGAAGCTGCGATTGCGATACCCGCAATCTTAACCAGTTTCGACATGTAATCTGCCTGAAATTTTAAAATAATGAACTGCTATCAGAATAGAGTTCCTAGAACGCTCTGAATTCTGGAATGGGCTACTTGAGGGCTACAGAGTAATTTCGGAACTGACCCCAATAGATCTCATGGACAGGCAACTCTCCTTGGAGGACAGGAAGATCTGCACGTCGCCGGTGACGGGCTCCTCCATCTCCCCGGTCTCGCCGGCGACCTTCGACCGGAGGCTCGCGAGGACCTCGGACCCGGCCGTCTCGAACTGTATCAATCCACACCACGAAGGATTAAACGCGGCACTGGAAAAGGAAGACGGAAGTGACGGAAGGTCAGCGAGAAGAACGGACCAGCGGTAGGTAGTCCGCGGGCGCCTTCCGGATCCTGTCGGCCAGCTCGGCGTCGAAGGCGTCGAGGTCCTCGATGGCGACGGTGACATGGTCGCGGTTGTGGACCAGGCTCTCGCTGGAACGGAGAAGACACGGGGGTTAGCGGAGTCCGAGGCGTCAGATCTGGCGCGGGGAAGGGGAGGGGAGGGAGGAGTACCGGTAGGGGAAGTCGCCGGTGGGGCCGGAGAAGCCGCGGAGGAACTCCTTGAACTTGCGGAGGGCGGAGTGGCGGGTGATGTCGGCGGCGGCGGGGTCGCCCTGCGGGAACTGCGCCTGGTCGCTGTAGAAGACGGCGCCCTCGTCCCAGCCCGACATGGCTGCGGCGGCTGTGGCGGAGGCGGCGACAGGGAGACGCGGGCGTGTGGGCGTGGAGGTGGATGGTGAGGGTGGGAAGACGGCGAGGGCGGGGAGGAGGAGTGGCGCGAAGAGGGTAATAGAGAGGATTTGGCGGGAAAGGGGTGGGTGTTTTGGCGGGAAAGAGGAGGCTGTCGCCTAGGGTTTGGCTGTTGGGCCGGAGTAAGCGGGACCGTTGGTGGGCTGTTAGTATGTGGGCTTGAGCCTGGAATGATAATGTTTATCTTATCATTTGTTGAACCAACTTTTTTTTTAGAAGTATTTTCAAAGTACGTGTCTACATATTCGAGCATAAAAATATGCATATCCTCAAAGAGTTAGGGTGTTTACAAAGATAAAGCAAAATCATTGACTATCCGACTTCTTTGTGTGGTATAGAGTGAGTCCATAAGAACGACTACTTTTGTCATCATGGCTTGACAACTTACTTTGATTTTTTGCTGTAATTATTTTGTACATATGTTCTTCTTTTTATATTAATAAAGAGAGAAAATGAGGCTGTGGGGGGCTCCCCTGCAGTAGAAAAGTTTCAAAAAATAGTTAAATGAGGTGTCTCTTATAAGTCAAATGTACACAAAAGGTTGAGCATTACATGGAAGGACTTACAAAGATGCAATTGTCGCGGTCTCATGGTTAACACAGGCACAATTTTATTGTTATTTCTCCACACCAACAATTGGCACGAAAGAAGAATATACACGATATTATATGTTCTACTCCCTTTGTCCCTAAACATAAGTCGTGCTAACAATTCAATTTAAACTGCCAAAATGTTTTATATTTAGGGATGGATTGAGTACACCTTCATCTCTACTGGAACTCAACAAGAATCATGGGAGTCGTCTCTAGATGGCAAAGCATATTCCTTCAATGTAAACAAAATTGAGCATTCATGACGCAGAGCATGTTTTGTCTATATAAGTTTGCCAATATTTGCCACACATTTTGGTAGACATGGATAAGGTTAGACGATTATTTGGCACGTTGCATTCACAAGATAGATGCATCACCACTCAGCACAATAGCAGATAGTGTGGCATGGTTGTTTCGTGTCATACATGTCGCTAACTCGCTATCTCTAGAACATTTTGGCGTGTCAGCATAATTCCAGGTGGTATAAGCAAAAGAAGTATATTCCCTTCCATCGATCACATATTCTTCGCATATCTGGTTGCTAATTTCTTTCAACGCATCTTCTGAGAGCTTTACCTTCACAGAGTCTTGTAGTCTAGATTCTTGATCTTTGTTTTCCCTGAGAAATTGTAGAGCATAATTGTTAGAATTAGATGTTGGTATGTCTCCTGGAAAAATGATTTTCACTACTGACGTACTTGTTTGGAACCTGGACACGGAAATTGCAAAAATTTGTGTTGGATAAATTAGACATTGTTCGAAGGTGTCAGAACAATTTTATGGTTTTGTTTAATGCTATTAAATTTAACACTACAAACCGTAGAGCAAAAGACCACATCTTAGCACATGTGTTCATATTACCATATGGGGGGAGGGGGCGATGGCCACCCTGACTTACATATAGCTCCGCCAGTGCGCGGCTGTGAGGCGATCGCCAAGGAATTTACTGGAAAACTCTACGAGATCGAAGCGGTACAATAAAACTGCATTAGGTACTCGTAGTGGAAAGGCAGGGGCAGTTTCAGTTATTTAGCCATGCATCTAGACGTTCACCGGTTCATTTCCCTCCCAAAGGTCACTGAAAGAAAGATCAAAGCTCCGGTGAGATCGCAGAGAAGAAGATCGCTCAATGGCGCCTTTTTCTCGAACCTGTTAGCGATGTGCAACGACGCGTCGTTGTAGACATGTCTTCACTAACCAGTGCGCGGCTGTGAGGCGATCGCCAAGGAATTTACTGGAAAACTCTACGAGGTCGAAGCGGTACAATAAAACTGCATTAGGTACTCGTAGTGGAAAGGCAGGGGCAGTTTCAGTTATTTAGCCATGCATCTAGACGTTCACTGGTTCATTTCCCTCCCAAAGGTCACTGAAAGAAAGATCAAAGCTCCGGTGAGATCGCAGAGAAGAAGATCGCTCAATGGCGCCTTTTTCTCGAACCTGTTAGCGATGTGCAACGACGCGTCGTTGTAGACATGTCTTCACTAACCATCAACATTTTGTTTAATTAAACACGACATTGACGGTAATATGCTTATAGATTTTTTTATAAATAAAGAAGTATTTCCGAAGTACATGTCTACATGTTCGAGCATAAAAATATGCATATCCTCAAAGTGTTAGGGCGTTTACAAATATAAAGCAAAGTCAGGACTATCCGACTTCTTTGTGTGGTATAGAGTCTAGGGACTTGTTTGTTTGGGCCTTTTGAAAGAAGTAATTTGGATTCTCAAAGGAAGTTCGGTGCAACAGGCTATTCACCCAGTGTTGACGCCCGAGCTCTCGACCCCAACCCTAGCCGCCCCTACCTCGCGCCCGCGCCGCCGGCCGGCCGCGCCGCCCCCTCTCCTCCCCGCGTCACTCGCGGCAGGTCGCCCCCCGCGCGGGCGACCGGCCACGCCGCCGCCTCTCGCTCCAGGCCCTCCTCTCCTCGCCTCCTCCGCCGTCGTCGGCGTGCGGCGCCGGACTTGCCCCGGGCGGCGCCAGCGGCTCCCCTGCTTCTCCCCCTCGGCGTCCTCCCCACGCGGGGCGGGGCGGCGCGGCGTCGGGCGGTGCTTTTTGGCGGCAGCGGTCCAGCTCTTCGGCGACGGCGGTCCAGCTCTGCGGCAGGATTTCCAGCGCCTGCGGGTGGTGAGCGCGACGGCGGCGCCACCGTTGGTGGCACGGGTGGCTTCGGCTAGGGCCTGATACGTCTCCAACGTATCCATAATTTCTGCTGTTCCATGCTTATATTATACCATTTGCTACATGTTTTATATACACTTCGTATCACTTTTATGCATTTTCTGGAACTAACCTATTAACAAGATGCCACAGTGCCAGTTCCCGGTTTTCTGCTGTTTTTGGTTTCAGAAAGTTACTTCTGGAAATATTCTCGAAATTGCACGAAACAAAAGGCCAAGTCCCTATTTTTCCAGCACGTACACGGAGTCCGAAGGAGAGACGAAGGAGAGCCACGAGGTGGCCAAACCATAGGCTGGCGCGGCAGTGGGCCCAGCCGCGCCAGCCTGTGGTTTGGGCCCCTCGGGGGTCCGCCGACATCGCCCCTTCGCCTATTTATTCCCCGAGACGTGAAAAACCTAAAACACCGAGCCTTTCATTCAGAACATATTCGCTGCCGCCGCCGTCGTCAACCCTAACTCGGGGGTTCTGAAGCTCTTCCCGGCACCCTGCCGGAGAGGGGAATCATCACCGGAGGGCTCTACATCGCCATGCCCGCCTCCGGAGTGATGCGTGAGTAGTTCATCCTTGGACTATGGGTCCATAGCAGTAGCTAGATGGTTGTCTTCTCCACTTGTGCCATCATGTTTAGATCTTGTGAGCTGCCTATCATGATCAAGATCATCTTATTGTAATGCTACATGTTGTGTTTGCTGGGATCTGACTTATATTGATACCTATGTGGAGCTGAATATTATATTATCATGTCTATGTCATTTGTGATCTTGCATGCTCTCCGTTACTTGTTGAAGCCTTGGCCAAGTGAATACTTGTAACTCCAAGAGGGGGTATTTATGCATGATAGTTGGGTTCAACCTCTATTTAACCTGGATAGTGACAGCAAGTTCTAAGGTTGTAGATGTGTTGTTGCCACTAGGGGTAAAACAACAATGCTTTATTCAAGGATGAATGTATTGTTTACATTACGCACATTACTTAATGCAATTGTCTGTTGCTTGCAACTTAATACTGGAAGGGGTACGGATGTTAACCGGAAAGTGGACTATTTAGGCATAGATGCATGCTGGATAGCGGTCTATGTACTTTGTCGTAATGCCCAAATGAATCTCATAGTAGATACCACAGCTCACACATGCATGTTATATGCACTTATCAATTGTCAATTGCCCAGCTGTAATTTGTTTACCCAGCATGTTAGTTATCTTATTGGAGAGACACCACTAGTGAACTGTGGACCCCGGTCCATTCTTTTACATCTGAAATACAATCTACTGCAATCATTGTTCTCTACTGTTTTATGCAAACAAACATCATCTTCCATTCGATATGTTTAACCCTTTGTTTTCAGCAAGCCGGTGAGATTGACAACCTCACTGTTAAGTTGGGGCAAAGTAATTTGATTGTGTTGTGCAGGTTCCACGTTGGCACCGGAATCCTTGGTGTTGCGTCGCACTACACTCCTTCACCAACACCTTCGAAGCAACCTCGTTTTCCTACTGGTTCGATTAAACCTTAGTTTCATACTGAGGGAAAACTTGCTGCTGCACTCATCATACCTTCCTCTTGGGGTTCCCAACTGACGTGTGACGTACAAGCATTGTTTCTGGCACTGTTGCCGGGGAGATATTCCCTCGTCAACTTAGAGCTAGCAGGGCCCTGCTGGCCCAGATCTGGGCCCTTTGGGCCCGATCTGGGTCAGGGCAGGCCGAGCCCTGCTACCCGGTTTGACTGACGTACAGGCCTATGGCGGGAGTGGTGGCGACGATGCCGCGCCTGCTGCAGCGTGGTGATAGGATCTTCACGGACCCATCTGGGTCCGGCTGGGCCTTTGGTGTCGTTCTTGGGTAGCGGCGGCGGCGGTCTACGTGCAGCAACGTGGCGGCGGAGACTTCACGCCGGGCCTGCCCGGCCTGGTGTGTCTCTGCTGCCGCGTCCGGTTGGCACCCGCCTATGGCGGTGGAGGACGTCCTCCAGGTGGTTGTGCTGCTGCCGCCCTCCGGCTCCATGGTGGCCTGGTGTGCTCTTGTCTGCTGCGTCCGGTCGGCTACCGCCTAGGGTGATGGAGGATGTTCCCTCCTGCGTGGATGTGGTTCTACCACTCCTTGTCTATGGCGTGTGCTTCTCAGTTCGGCCAGTCGCGCAGTGATTGCCATGGTGATACGACAAGGTGGCTTCAATTCCGTGGTGGCGTCTGTTTGTGGGTGGCAAGATGGGTGGAGCGCTACGGATTGTTTGGAGATGGGGTTTTGGGGTCGGGAGAAATCCTTGTCATCTTGACACCGACGCGGTGACGCCTGTGGGTGTCGCTTCTCCTTCTTGAAGGGCGTCGGATGTACCTCTTCCCCACTACCTGTAGCGTGCCGGGGGAAACCCTAAGACCTGTCTGAGCAGTAGCATCGTCGTCGTCGCTTTCCTTCTTGGAGGTGCTGCTTGGCACGCGGCGTTTCGTAGTGGTAGTTTTGTGGTGGGAATTCTCCGGAGAGGACGCAGCGGTTGCGAGTCATTTTCATTTTCGTTGATCCGCCACTGTTGGCATTGTTTTCTTTGTCTTTTTCTTTTGGACTTGACTGTGCTGTTTGCCCCAGCAGTGATCTGTTTGATGTACGGTGTGGTTGCTATATCAATATAGCGGGGCGAAAGTCTATTTCTTCATACCTAGCTTATACCAACAGGTGTCACAGGACACCGGGTATAATCCCATTTCATTGCTATTTTTTGTAATTTTCTAGTGTGTGACACCCCGAACTCTAGGTGAAAATTCTGCACGTCTCACACGATGACACATGGTTGATTTTGCTCTGGCTTCGCCCCTGATAGAGTATTGTTATGACAACAAAAGTTAAAAGAGGCGTCTCTTATAAGTCAAATGTACATGAAAGGCTTAGCAGTACATGGAATGGCTTACAAAGATGCAATTGTCGAGTCTCGAGATCCCGCCACTCACGGTCTCATGTTTAACAGAGGCAAAATTTTACTGTTATTTCTCTACACAACAATTGGAGCGAAAGAAGAATATGCACGATATTATATTTTCTACTCCCTCCATCCCTAAACACAAGACGTGGTAACAGTTCAATTTAAACTGCCAAAACGTTTTATATTCAGGGATGAATTGAGCATTATTTTTCTTTCTACTGCAAATCACCAACAATTATGGGCGTCGTCTGTAGAAGGCAAATCACATTCCTTTTGCAAGCATAATAAAATACGAAGTAGCTTAGAAACTAAAGGCAGTATTTTGATTTCTTTTTTGAACTCAAGGCAGTATTTTGCTTTCAAAAAGAAGAAGCATCGCGGCAGCTCCCTGTGAGACGCAAAGAATCACCGTATTCACAGATCGGACGGCTGAGGATGAACCACGTCACCCTCCCCGTTGGAATCTCCGACTTCAGAAGTCGACACAGAGCAGAACAGAACCAGTACGTACGCGAAATCTTCAGTTCTCTGACGGAGACTCCAAGGCCATCGCCATCCTCCCGCTCTGATCCAAGATCACCCTCCTCCTCCTCTCCCCGCCGCAGCAGCTCGGCAGCGCACCTCGTACCCGCGAATGGCTTCCGCCGTCTCCACCCCCGTGGCCGCCGCTCGGTGCAAGGCACGGGCCCGCCTCGTCATACCCATAAGTCTGTCGGTGTACCTTTCTGCAGTGGACTCTGAACTTTTCTTGTGTGTCCTGCTTGGGTGCAGGTGTTTGGAGGTGGGAGGAAGGACGATGGTAGGGCCGGATGCCGCGTCGGGGCCGCGAGGAAGGTGAGTGGTCTGATCCCCCTGTTGCCCCTCTGGCTTACTTAGATCTCCACAGTTGATTTTGGTTATGTAGTGTGTGTGCGAGGTGGCTCTTTGCTGTGCGGTGGGTGATGTTTTGTGTTGATACTGTGGCGGTAGCTTTGCTCCCTGGACCGAAACTTCAGGAATACTCAGTCTGATTTCCAGTTACGTCGAAGGCGTCGAGGTCCTCGATGGCGATGGTGACATGGTCGCGGTTGTGCACCAGGCTCTCGCTGGAATGGGGAAGACACGGGGGTTAGCGGATTCCGAGGCGTCAGATCTGGCGGAGGAAAGGGAAGGGGAGGGAGGAGGTACCGGTAGGGGAAGTCGCCGGTGGGGCCGGAGAAGCCGCGGAGGAACTCCTTGAACTTGCGGAGGGCGGAGTGGCGGGTGATGTCGGCGGCGGCGAGGTCGCCCTGCGGGAACTGCGCCTGGTTGCTGTAGAAGACGGCGCCCTCGTCCCAGCCCGACATGGCGGCGGCGAGAAGGAGACGCGGACGTGTGGGTGTGGAGGTGGAGGGGGAGGGGAAGGTGGGAAGACGGCGATGGCCGGGAGGAGGATTGGCGCGAACAGGGTAATAGAGAGGATTTGGCGGGAAAGAGGTGGGTGTTTTGGCGGGAAAGAGGAGGACTGGTCGCCTAGGGTTTGGCTGTTGGGCCGGCGAAAGCGGGCCCGTTGGTGGGCTAGTATGTGGACTTGAGCCTGGAATGATTATGGACTGATAAGGTTTCCTCATTCCCTAAAAAAAGGTTTCCTCAAAAAAAAAAGAATGATAAGGGCGTTTTTTTGCCACGCGCTACGTGTCAGCCGGCTGTAGCTACAGCCGGTCTGCGCTCACGCGAGAAAGCCTTGGCGCGCACTGGGCCGGTCGCAGCATGCGACGAGATGTCATTATCAAATTCTACGAGGGCACGTGCGTGGGCCCAGCAAAGCCTCTTCTCACGTTCACGCACGGAGAAACACAAGATGCTAGAGTGGTCTCCTGTTTTAACTTTTCCTCTCGCCACTGAAAGAGTGGATCCATCCATGCTCGTGTAAAGTGCGTACCCAAATGCCGGTTTAACTTTTTCCGTACAATTCAAACACGGATGTAACAAATTTTTGTGTGTAACATTTTCAGTGGTCATCGCTGCAAAAAAATCTTGAATGTAACATATTTTTCAAAAAATGCGACATCGTTTGCAACTTTTTCTACGAATCTGTAAAAATTTGTGATGTGTAGAAAAAATATTGTAACATTTTGGACACAACAATGTAACAAGAATCAACAACTTATGTAACAAATTCTAGTTTGGTTGTAGCAAAATGTCAGTAAAACGTGTCACATTTTTAACAAACAAAATCGACACATCCAACATTTGTGACCCGCTCAGCCAACATTAAAAAAACACGTATGTAACTTCGAAGAAAACTCTTTGTAGCATACACCAATACAAAATTGTACTCCCTCCGTTCCACAATATAAAATGTTTTAGATGTTACACATACACTAAAACGTGTCTAGGTACATGTGTGTATATGTGAATGTGGAAAAGGAAAGGCCTAAAACATCTTATATTGTGTAACAGAGGAAGTAGCATTTTACTCAGGCTTACACAACAAAATAAATAAATACTTGTAGCAAATCACAACAATGTATGCAACATCAAGAAAATCCCCTTAACAACTGACCTCCGAATTTGATTATGGAGGCACCGTCGCCATTAGCGGACCCATGAAAAATTAAAGGCAAATGCTAGGCGTCAGTCGGTTGTAGCGAGGCATTGCTACAGCCGCCTCCAGAGCCGTCCGATGCACTGAAGTGAAACGACCTCGCACGTCTGATCTATGTAGCAAAAACGTTTCGTGTGCAACATTTTTTGTCTGTGTATGTAACATCCTATGTAGCAAAAAGATATTTCAAAAAATGTTGCCTCAGATGAATGTAGCAAAAAAAAAGCCGACGCAACAATTTTTGTTTGCGCATGTAGCACAGGTGTGTAGTAAAAAAATCGGATATGTAAAAATTGCAACATGTAGCCAAGACACAGCCATGTAGCAAAAACCAACAACATATCCAACAAATCCCAATTTGATTGTCGCAAAACGTGAGTACGGCGTCACTTTTGCAGAAATCAGTGTAGCATGTACACTGAAATCATTGTAGCACTTTGCCTATGCTTACACAACAGAAACTAGTCTCAAATGTAGCAAAACTGCACACCGCATGTAACATCAAAATAAAACCCCAAAATTGACCTCTCTGTCATCGTCAATGGAGGCACACCCATGACCGATTCGAGCTCTTCGCCCATGAATCCGCCACTCCGGAGGTGTGTAGAAACTAGATCGAGCTAATTCGTGCCTAATCCAGTCGCGAGGCATCGTCTTCTCCAAGTCCAGCAAAAGATTGGACGCCTCATCATCCATGGCCTCCTTGGTGGCATGCTCGTCGGCGGCCCGACGGTTGGAATCAAAGCCGACAGGGAGAGTGGTCAAGGAGGTCGCGACGCCGGCAGTTTGAACATGAGGCGGCCGGGAGGTCCGGAACGGGAGGCGGCGCGTCGTGAGGTTGCCGTCCGGCGGCCTGGGGGAGGCGCCATGGCGGCGGCCAGCTAGCGTCGGCAGCCCGGAGGAGGTGCCAGGGCCGGCTAGCTGAGGCAACCTGGGGAGGAGCCAGCAGCTCTTGCGGGAGAGGAGCAGCAGGCGCGCTGGGTGCGTCGGCAGGTGCCATGTGCGTGAGCGACGAGGGGAAGAAGGGACTGCGGGAGGTGCGCATGTGTTGGACCCAGCTGTAGCTACAACTGGGTGATAAATAGCATTTTCCAAAATTAAAAGCCCGGGCAAACACTTAATTTCAAGGCTTATGATGCTAATTCTTTGCCAAATAGCCATCAAATTACACTATGCCAGTTGGTGGAAAGCCCGTCGCAAAATGCTAGATCCGCCACTGACTGTCGCAAAACAATTTGAGTTCACTGGGAACAAATACGCCATGCCGAAAAATGATAGTCGTTGGAAGCATCTCGAAGTAAATTTTGCAACATAATTTTTTTTCAAAAATAAGTGACCTCCACCGTCTCTCACATGCGTCCCAAAAATAGGCGTGTAGTGTGTGTACAGTCAGATTGCAGAGCGGACCCGAAACCCGGCCGCATGTACCTAAATTGGACGCCGCATGACGCTCTTAGTGTACAGTAGTGTGGTACTGTGTGTGCAGTGCAGTGCTACTGGGCACAGTGTTGTGCAGTGCTACTAGGCAAGCGGCAGTGCTACCATTCTCTGTGAGTGTCCGACGAGAAGATATCTAGTGCTACGCACTGCTCATGTACTACATGATTCCACGATGATCTGGACTGTTTATTCAAATTGAATGGACAGGATGAAGGCAGTAGCAGGAGTCGCTCCCACCACGGTACATATGTAAAGAAGACCCTCTCTCTTTTAATTTTTTTTTTGAATTTTCACCGGGGGGAGTAAATCCCCACCTGAATATATTTCCAAAGTTGCCTTGAGGCTTTGCAGCCTCTACAAGATGGGTTCAAATGAACCAGAGAATACGGGGATTACAAAGGGGAGAAATAAAAGAAAACACACACACACACAAAGGGGGGGCGGGGTGGGTTACAGGTGCACTTGAGAAGCACTATCAGGCATGCTCGCATGACGACCATCACCAGGAAGACGCAGGACAGAGCGTTGAGGAGTGCGTCCGACGCCGTCGAAGGGCATCACAATCCCGAGACATTGCAGGTTGCAGCACCACCACCTGCTTGCATGGCGACTATCCACAACCGGCGAACCAGGAGCAGACGGGGACCAACGAGTGAGGCTGATATAGCCGAAGGGCCTTACTCCACCGAGAGAGCGATGCAGACACGAAGCTCACGTGGCTGAAAGTGCCAGAACTGCGAGGAGTTTCTGCCAACGCCATCGAAGGGCATTGCAAGACCGAGAATCCACCAGCATCACGAACCTTGACCCCGAGCTCAGCCAAAGGGGCAGTCCCAAGCACTCTGCAAGGTGGGGAGGCGACCTCGCCGCCGAAGGGGGCTGATCCACCGAGACCGCACCAACAACACGAAGCTCGCGACAATGCCGCTACCATCCCCATCGAATTTTGCCAAGCTTGCACAACCAATAAGAGCAGAAGTCGAAATGCGCCAAGAAAGCCCGCTTGTCGCCACCGAACAAGCAACACGAGGTTCAAAACGACGCCTTCAACAAGGAAAACGGCGCCCTCAGGCACCGTCGTCGCGGAGCTTTCGCTCAGAACCACAACAAGCAGCTGACATGGGTGCACCTCCCAAACCACGCCCTCAACAAGGGTTAGCGACGCAAACCTGCGCCGCCATGGACGCCCTAGTACAAACCAGAGCAGGATTTCTCCCGGATACACACCTCGAAATGGCAGCCGCCCGCCGTGCGCCTGGAAGGAGAGCAGACAACAGCATCCACTGCAGATTGAACACGGCCGGCCACGAAGGGCCAGCACACCGCCGGCAGCAACAACGCGCCGCCCAGCACCACGCTGGCCAGCGAAGTGGCCCACCCATAGCGACCTCCACCCAGCCCAGGACGCGTGCACCAGGCCCAGGGCAGAACGAGCTGCCACCGGAGCCCGCCAGATCTGGGCAGCGCACGGCTGCGCCGGACCCGCCGTGCCACGCACGAGTCCATAGGCGGGAGAGAGCAGAGAGGGGCACCCAGTGCCGGTGAGCGCCGCCAGCGGTGAAGAGAGGGACGGGGAAGCTCTGGCCGGTGAGTGCCGCCACGCGACCAGGAAGCTCCGGAGCAGCGCGGCCAAGGAATCCCCCAACCACCATTTGGGGGCAGGGGGCCCGCCGCCACCGCGGCGGCCGCCAGCGGCAGCGGCGGCGGGAGCAGGGGTCGGAGGAGGGGCCCTGGCGACGGCGGAGGGGGGACGCCCCGGTGCCGCCCCTGGAGCGGCACGGGAGCGAGACCTAATCTTTTCGATGACGATACTTGTAAATATGGATAGCCTCTTTTAAAATTGTGACACATGATTCATTTCTGTGGCCTCTCTCTTTTTTCTTCGTTGTTCTCCCCAAATCCCTTCTAGGATTAGACTTGGTCCAGCTAATCCAGCCGCCGCTAAACGCAGAGTTGGACCAGCCGTGCTGTCCTCCGGTGGAGCACGTACAAACCTCGCCTCTGCCCGTCAATTTCAACGCACAATCCATGGCTCTGTTCTTCCCGTCGGGTGGTGTACAGAACCGACACGGATTGACTCGCCGGCACAGATTCCGTGTGTACTGGCTCCCTCTGCAGCCGGAGTTGGAATCTGCAGAAGCATTACCGACATGTGATTCCTCATAGGGCGCCATGAACTTTAGTCGTATTGAGCCTTGCTTGGTGAGATTTTTTGGAGTCTTGGATTGGATTTTCTCTGTTTTCCACTGATTTCTTGGACTCCTGATCTAAGTAAATAGTTATTATGATTCCAATTTATTAATTGTGTCAATGGACCAATGTAGATGTTATATTTTGGGGCGGAATAGATCAATTTAGAAGTAATTCACACCGACATAATATTGCTTTCCTCTATCACTACGGTCATTTCTGGCAGCGAATTGATATGGAAGCCAATCACTTGCAAGGGCGTTGTGTTTGCTTTCACCTAACCACCCAGAATTTTACTTGTGCAAAAGAAAAAATTCAAATTATACAAGGATTCAAATTACTTGTCTAACCCTACAGGCGATTTTGGGGAAACAGAGACAAGAGAGACTGAGATAGGTACGAGGATTCGGCGTTAGAATATGAAATATTACAAGGGCATTTGTGCATATGTGCCATGGTGGGAGCAAGTCCGAACGTTCTGTTTTGATCCTGTCCCTTGAACCGCAATAGATGGTCCAGATCTTCTCGGAAACTGGTAGCAGCCAGCCAGCCATACACGTTGTAGCACTAGATACTTTCTCCGTGTCCGACCCATGTGAGCAGCCAGCAACAACAGATATGGGTGGGACCTGCTCAGATCACGTGCTGACAAAAAAAGCATCGCGTCCTGCACGGGGGCGTGCTGAGCGTCACCCGGGTCACCCGGGTGGAGAGGCCGACAGGTGTCCGTCCCGTTTACTGGTCAACGACAGACGCACATAAAAGATCCCAAAAAAAGCCTCTCGCTCATGGCGCTGCCCCAGAACCTTCCCCGTCCCCCGTTGCTCCGCCAACCATCGCTGGAGAAGGCGCAGTCGCCGGAGAAGTCGTCGTCGCCGGAGAAGAAGCCACCCGTCGTCGGAGCTTCGTCAGAGAAGATGCCGCCCGCAGCTCCGCCCCGCCCCCGTCTCCGGCAGCCGGCGTGCTCCGCTTCGCCCCCGTCTCCGGTTGCTCCGCGCCCCGTCAAAACAGCTAGCTTGCAGCATGGAGGTGGCATCGTCGAAGGGCACTGCCTCCACCGCTTGACAATGGGCAGCGTCACCGCTCGCCGTAGCACCGCCTCCGACCACGCCCTGGTAGCAGAACCGCCAACCAGTCAACGCTGACAGCACCAGCCGCCCTTGGTAGCACCAACAATGGTCCTTGGGAGCAAATCCGCTAGCCGCTTGTAGCAGCACTACCAATGGTTGGTAGCACCACCATCTGCCGCCAGTAGCACCACCGCTGGCCGGTTACAGCAACGCCGCTTGCCGCCGGTAGCAGCGCCGCCCAAGGTTGGTAGCAACGTACCTTGCCGCCGGTAGCAGCGCGGTCCGAGATTGGTAGCAACACCACTTGCCGCCGGTAGTAGCGCCGCCCAAAGTTGGTAGCAACGCACCTTGCCGCCAGTAGCAGCACGGCCCAAGATTGGTAGCAACACCACTTGCCGCCGGTAGCAGTGCCGCTTGCCGCCGGTAGCAGCGCCGCCCAAGGTTGGTAGCAACGCACCTTGCCGCCGGTAGCAATGCCGCCCAAGATTGGTAGCAACACCATTTGCCGACGGTAGCAGTGCCGCTTGCCGCCGGTAGCAGCGTGGTAGCAACACCGCTTGCTGACGGTAGCAGCGCCGCTTGCCGCCGGTAGCAGCGCGGCCCAAGGTTGGTAGCACAACCGCTGGACGCGGGGAGCAGCGCCACCTCTGCTCGTAGCAACGCCGCAACGTCAGTCCTCGGAGCAAAAAACAGTGGTCGTCAGGCCTTTTGCGCATCGGAGGGCCTGGACTTCATGGCACCGCCGCCACACGGCTCGCATCGGCACCAACAGCCCTCAGTCGTCGCCGTCGTCGCTCCCGCGTGAGAGATTGGGGACAAGGAGATACGAGATAGGGGAAACGAGATGGCAGCGAGACGGCGGCGCATCGGGCGAGAGAGGAACGGTGTGCCAGAGGAACGGCGGAGGAGGTGGATGCTAGAGGAAAGAGAAAGCTGCAGTGGAGAAAATTAATGGTGCTCTCGGTGAGGAAGAAGAGAGGAGAGACGAACGGTGGAGAAAGAAAGAGGAAAAGGCGAAGAGATAAGGCTGGGCTGTTTTTTTCTTGCCACGTTCGGGGGACACGCGTCACACAGCGGAGGCGGAGGATAATCGAGACGAGATCGTCCGGGGGATAAATAGCGTATTCCAAAATAAAATGCGTGCGTGTATCGTGACCACGCGGAAAGGGAGGAAAAAAAGAATAACGCGCTGCCGTGCTACAGCATTTTCCTTTTTTTTTTGAACATGATAAGGGCGTATTAGATCTCTTCTTCCGCATTCCCTAGAAAAAGATCTCTTCTCTTCTTTCCTCAAATGTAATGTTTTCTTCCCAGTATTATAACCCCTCAACGAGGCGTCGCTGTAGACATATGTCTTCACCGACCATCAATATTTTGTTTAATTAAACACAACATTGACGTAATATGCATATAATTTTTATAGATAAATATAGTTTTGTTATAGCAAGAAGTATTTTCTAAGTGTCAGGGCGTTTACAAAGATAGAGCAAAATCATTGACTATTCGACTTCTTTGTGTGGTATAGAGTGAGTCAATAAGAACGACAACCAAAGTTAAAAGAGGCAACTCTTATAAGTCAAATGTACACGAAAGGTTGAGCATTACATGGAAGGACTTAAAAAGATGCAATTGCCGAGTCTCGAGATCCCGCTACTCGCGGTCTCATGGTTAACAGAGGCACAATTTTATTGTTATTTCTCCACACTAGCAATTGGCGCGAAACAAGAATATAAATGATATTATATTTTCTACTCCCTCTGTCCCTAAACATAAGACGTGCTAACAGTTCTATTTAAACCGCCATAATGTTTTATATTTAGGGATGGATTGAGTATTATCTTCATCTCTACTGGAACTCAACAAGAATCATGGTGTAGTCTCTACAAGGCAAAGCATAGTCCTTTTACAAGACTAGTAATCGTGCACGTGCAATGCACGTGTCACCAATGTAAACAAAACTGAGCATTCGTGATGCAGGGGCATGTTTTGTTTATATAAGTTTGCCGATATTTGCCACACATTTTGGTGGACATGGCTAAGGTTAGACGATAATTATTGACTTACAAGACTGGTTGCCTTGGTATTAGAAAGAAATCAGCTTCTATACCTTCAAAGTAGAACATGATCTTGTAGTGCTCATCCTATTCTGCTAATCTCACCTATGGAAAATTTTGTAAACGATAATTAGGAAAGAGACTACGATACCATGAAAGAAAAATCACACATGAGATAATAGGGTGTAGAATTCTTTCACATTTTGCGCGACATGACATAGTTACCAACCATTTTTTGCAAGAAAAAACCCTATTCAATAAACAAGTCAGTCCTGAAGTGCATACCCAACCATCTTGGACAATGCTGTAATTGCAACATCTTTTCCTTCTCGTTCTATCTACGGAACAATAAGAAGAATGACCCCCAAAAAACAAGCCCCTCCTTGCAATCCATAAAAGAATACTAGTCAAAATTAAAATCTTCGTGACAAAAAGTCATAGAAAAAAGTTGTGACCTACCTAAAGCAGAGTTTACAAATAGCTTGAATGGAAACAATAGAATATTATTTAGCACATTGCATTCACAAGATAGATGCATCACCACTCAGCACAATAGCAGATAGTGTGGCATGGTTGTTTCGTGTCATACATGTCGCTATGAAGTCATAGAAAAAAGTTGTGACCTACCTAAAGCAGAGTTTACAAATAGCTTGAATGGAAACAGTAGAATATTATTTAGCACGTTGCATTCACAAGATAGATGCATCACCACTCAGCACAATAGCAGATAGTGTGGCATGGTTGTTTCGTGTCATACATGTCGCTATCTCTAAAATATTTTGGCGTGTCAGCATAATTCCAGGTGGTATAAGCAAAATAAGTATATTCCCTTCCACCGACCACATCTTCTTCGCATATCTTGTTGCTAATTTCATTCAACGCATCTTCTGAGAGCTTTACCTTCACAGAGTCAGTATTTTATTTCTTTGAAGCATGACTGTAGGACAAAAGCCTCACAGCATTTTCTATTTTCTCATTCCCTCAAACCAAACTGTACATACAGAAAACAAAAAAGGAAAGAACTTACAGAGAAACTAATATATACAAGACTAAGGGAGTCCATCCAACCAAGCCTGGAAATCACGGTCATGCGTAATGATGGGCAAGCTGATAAGACCTTGGCTTAGCAACTCATTCAACACAACCTGTAGAAGTTCTCACCCTAAAACATATAGCAGAGGTGACAAAGGATCACCCTGCCTTACCCCTCTCTTACAAAGAAACTGCTTGCCAGGCACCCCATTGAGCAAAATTGCAGATGAACCAGATGACAATAGGCTTTTGACCCAATCCAGCCATTTCTGATTGAACCCATATGCCTGAGAACTTTGATGATGGCATCATGTTTTCTTGAGAGTCAGTATTGGAATCTAGATTCTTGATCTTAGTTTTCCCTAAAAAATTGTAGGGCAAATTGTTAGAATTAGATGTTGGTCTTTCTCCTGAAAAAATGAGTTTCACTACTGATGTACTTGTTTGGAACCTGGACACGAAAATGGCAAGATTTGTTTTGGATAAATTAGACATTGTTTCGAAGGTGTCAGAACAATTTACGGTTTTGTTTAATGCTATTAAATTTAACAACACAAACCATAGAGCAAAAGACCACATCTTAGCACACGTGTTCATATTACCATATAGGGGGGAGGGGGCGATGGCCCCCCTGACTTACGTATAGCTCTGCCAGTGCGCGGCTGTGAGGCGATCATCAAGGAATTTACTGGAAAACTCTATGAGGTCAAAGGGATACAACAAAACTGCATCAGGTACTCGTAGTGGAACGGCTGGAGGCAGTTTCAGTTATTTAGCCATGCATCTAGGCGAGGGAGACGTTCACCGGTTCATTTCCCTCCCAGAGGTCATTGAAAGAAAGATCAAAGCTCCGGTGAGATTGCAGAGAAGAAGATCGCTCAATGGTGCCTTTTCTCGAACCTGTTAGCGAAGTGCAACGACGCGTCGTTGTAGACATGTCTTCACCGATCATCAACATTTTGTTTAATTAAACACGACATTGACCGTAATATGCTTATGGATTTTTTTTATAGATAAAGAAGTATTTCTGAAGTACATGTCTACATGTTCGAGCATAAAAATATGCACATCCTCAAAGTGTTAGGGCGTTTACAAATATAAAGCAAAGTTAGGACTATCCTACTTCTTTGTGTGGTATAGAATCCAGGGGCATACCTAGCTTATACAAGCAGGTGTCACAGTACACCGTGTAAAATCCCATTTCCTTGCTATTTTTTGTAATTTTTAGTGTGTGACACCCCGAACTCTAGGTGAAAAATCTGTACGTCTCACACAATGACACTGGGTCGATTTTGCTCTAGGTCCGCCCTGATAGAGTCTTGTTATGACAGCAAAAGTTAAAAGAGGCGTCTATTGTAAGTCAAATGTACATGAAAGGCTTAGCAATACATGGAATGGCTTACAAAGATGCAATTGTCGAGTCTCGAGATCCCGCCACTCGCGGTCTCATGGTTAACGGAGGCACAATTTGATTGTTATTTCTCCACACCAACAATTGGCCCGCAAGAAGAATATACAAGAAGTTATATTTTCTACTCCCTCTGCCCAAAACATAAGACGTGCTAACAGTTCAATTTAAACTGCCAAAATGTTTTATATTTAGGGATGAATTGATTATTAGTTTTCATTCTACTAGAACTCGACAAGAATCATGGGTTCGTCTCTAGAAGGCAAGCATATTTCTTTTACAAGAATAATAAACATAGAGTAGCTTTTAAAAAGAAACTAGAGTCAGTATTTTGCTTTCAAAAAGAAGAAGCATCGCGGCAGCTCCGGTGAGACGCAAAGAATCACCGTATTCCCAGATCAGACGGCCGAGGATTAACCACGTCACCCTCCCCGTTGGAATCTCCGGCTTCAGAAATCGACACAGAGCAGAACAGAACCAGTACGCGAAATCTTCAGTTCTCTGACGGAGACTCCAAGGCCATCGCCATCCACCCACTCTGATCCAAGATCACCCTCCTCCTCTCCCCGCCGCAGCTCGGCAGCCCACCTCGTACCCGCGAATGGCTTCCGCCGTCTCCACCCCCGTGGCCGCCGCTCGGTGCAAGGCACGGGCCCGCCTCATCATACCCATAAGTCTGTCGGTGTACCTTTCTGCAGTGGACTCTGAACTTTTCTTGTGTGTCCTGCTTGGGTGCAGGTGTTTGGAGGTGGGAGGAAGGACGATGGCAGGGCCGGATGCCGCGTCGGGGTCGCGAGGAAGGTGAGTGGTCTGACCCCCCTGTTGCCCCTCTGGCTTACTTAGATCTCCACAGTTGATTTTGGTTCTGTAGTGTGTGTGCGAGGTGGTTCTTTGCTGTGCGGTGGGTGATGTTTTGTGTTGATTCTGTGGCGGTAGCTTTGCTCCCTGGACCGGAACTTCAGGAATACTCTGTCTGATTTCCAGTTGCGCACGATGACACAAGCTCTTGGAACAATTGTGGCTCGTGGACATGGAGTAATCTGATTTGGGCAACTGGTGTCATTGGCCTGGCTATTTTTTTTTAGAAATATGTTTGGTTTGTAGAGTACAATGTGCAAGAGAATTGTACATAAAGGAAAAATAAGCTAGGGAATTAAAGAAAGCTACCTTGGCTTGCTATTTCAGTTATGTATCATTCCTGGATACTTCACGTTTTCATTGGCTTGCTGCTTACCTATGCAGGAATCATTAAATAAATCTTACGGATTCAAAGGATTAATGTCCTTGCTAATAACTTTGTATTCCGTTTGTAAAATCATAAAATATGCAGGCATTTTGTGAGAAGAAGCAAACATCAAGTTGTGGTTTAATTCAGCGAGGACCTTCACACACACACCATTTTCTATCACTGAAGTTTACGTTGATAACATGGTGTGCTCGGTCCAGGTTCTGGTAGGAGTAGTTATGACATATTTGAATGCGTCCTCTAGAATTTCTCATTTCAGTGTCGAGGCACATTTCAGTCGGTAGTACAGTTGATTAGGCCAGAATTTCTGTTTCTCCCCAAATAATATTTCTGCCTGTGATGTCAGCTGTGTCAAGATTTGGCATCTTGTGATATCATCTGTGCTTTGGAAACTGATTTATTTTCTCCTTTGCTGTTTTGGATGCAAGAAACTTGGCCGTGTCGCGATGGCACTTGCAATAGACACTTCTCGCTTTGAAGGAGTGCCAATGGCCCCTCCAGACCCAATTCTCGGGGTTTCAGAAGCATTTAAAGCAGATACAAGTGATCTGAAGCTCAACCTTGGCGTTGGTGCTTACAGGACAGAAGAGCTACAGCCCTCTGTATTGAACGTAGTCAAGAAGGTAAGTCTAATCATCCTAGCATTTCCTGATTAATTTAGATTCCTGTTGTGATGTTCTATTGTTACATGTGGTAGGCTGAAAATCTCATGTTGGAGAAAGGCGAATACAAGGAGGTATGGTGGAACTTTGCAATTCAGATGATTTGTATTTGGTCATACGCAATCGTGTTTTCCTTTTTATCGAGTTATCTCCTAAGGTTGAAAGTATATTTTATGGTGCAGTATCTTCCTATCGAAGGCTTAGCTGCATTTAACAAAGCAACCGCAGATCTACTGCTTGGAGCTGATAATCCTGTCATCAAGAAGGACGGGTATGCCTATGTAGTACTTGCCAACGTTCTTGTTATATTGGGACTGTCTGACATCCTGATACAGACATATAGTGATGTGTTTCCTTTGCTGTATGTTCAGTTAACCTTATTTAATAATTGCTCCTACTGTAGGTTGCTACTCTTCAGTCTCTCTCAGGGACTGGATCATTGCGCCTTGCTGCAGCATTTATTCAAAGATATTTCCCTGATGCAAAAGTACTTATATCATCTCCTACATGGGGTATGTATGGCAAATTGGCAATGCGATCTTCATGGCTTAATGTGCAGGAGTCTATGTTTCAATGTTGTTTATGCTGAATCTCATTTGGGAAACTTCTAATTTTGTCCAATTTACATGTTTAACAGGTAATCATAAGAATATATTTAATGATGCTAGGGTACCTTGGTCAGAGTACCGCTATTATGATCCCAAGACTGTTGGTCTGGATTTTGAGGGAATGATAGCTGACATACAGGTACTTGAATACCTGTACCAATGAATGAACTGTAATCCAAATATATTGCTATTTTTAATCGGAACAATTTGTTTAAGGGTAGTTTTGTTCAATTGGTTACACTCATCATAAGAAACTTGCAATCTGGACATGAACAGTCACTTTTCTTTTTGCTATTGTTAATGTCTTATCCATGGTTACTGTTTATGCTGTTAATTTATGTGTTTACTCTTTGCAAAATAGGCTGCCCCAGAAGGGTCTTTTGTTCTGCTACATGGTTGTGCTCACAATCCTACTGGAATAGACCCAACTCCTCAACAGTGGGAGAGACTTGCAGATGTGATTCAAGAGAAAAACCATATGCCTTTCTTTGATGTTGCATATCAGGTGAATGAGTTTCATTTGAACCCCCCCTTTTCCATTTTCAAAATTTCTCTTACTGACTGTACATTTGTAGGGTTTTGCCAGTGGGAGCCTTGATGAAGATGCATTTTCTGTCAGGCTTTTTGTTGAGCGTGGCCTGGAAGTGTTTGTTGCACAGTCTTACAGCAAGAACCTTGGTCTGTACGCAGAAAGGATCGGTGCAATCAATGTCATCTGCTCAGCACCGGAAGTTGCAGACAGGTAATCTTGTGTTTTTCGTTCTTATTTGGTTCCAGAAATACTAATGTTGATATTCTGCGCCTTAGTTTCGCACCATTGCACAGTAGAAATCGTACTTAGGGGCAAACACTAACCATTCATCTGTAACTAGTTCTCCTTCATAGTTAGGATTAATGATTAGAGTATAGGAACCAGTGTTTGCAATCTTTGGTTAATTTGTAAGGTCGTGCATGAATTGTCTTCATATTGTATGACACCAGAAGCTTTGCAGGGTGAAGAGCCAGCTGAAACGACTGGCACGGCCATGTACTCAAACCCACCTGTTCACGGTGCTAAGATCGTCGCCAATGTTGTTGGAGACCCTACCATGTTCAGTGAATGGAAAGAAGAGATGGCACAAATGGCCGGGCGGATCAAGAATGTACGGCAAAAGCTTTACGATAGCTTATCTGCGAAGGACCAGACTGGCAAGGACTGGTCTTTCATTCTGAGCCAGATAGGCATGTTCTCCTACACGGGCTTGAACAGAACCCAGGTGACTTGCCTTCAATTCCACAATTGCGCACTCAGTTTACAGATCATCTCTGAATAATATGTCTGAAAACCGTGCAGTTGGCACAGTATACTGATGTACAGTGCATCATGTTCTAAATTCCCTTTATTGTGCTTGCAGAGCGATAACATGACGGATAAATGGCACATATACATGACCAAGGACGGGAGAATTTCGTTGGCAGGACTGAACCTGGCGAAATGCGAGTACCTCGCCGACGCCATCATCGACTCCTTCCATAATGTCAACTAGATTATAATTGTGGGCGAGATCAATTCCTTTATAGTATATGCTGGGATTTTGTGTCCTTCCAGCTTGAGTTTTCAGTCAGGATAGTGTGTTTGGTTTTGTGTAACTCGTGAGGCAATAAAAGAAATTTCTGCCAGTGCAGAAAAACTCAGTGTAAAGTCAGCACGGTGCTTGCGAGATTGTAACACTGATGAAGTATAATGACATCTGCAGTTTAATGCACATATCATGGTTTTAGATACGTGTCAAGAACCTGCAGTGAGTATCATGATGTCTGGTCATAATTCAATTGCAATAACCCTAGTGAGTCCTACTGTTGGAATACTGGCCAAGAGGCAAGTCTTGGCTTGACTGATGTAAGCATGTTCGACCAGTGGCCAACACTAAACCCGTTATTGGCTATCTGATGATTGATGTAAGAATCGCTAGCTTATAGAGTCCACATTATTATTTTTAAATACTTGGAAGTTGCAACAAGAGGAAAGTTAAGAATCCAGAATGAAAAAAATAGATGAACCGGCGACAAGCAAAACTGGAGCAATGGAAAAAATTATAGTATTATACGAGTTTCAAGACGGCAACCCGGACAAGCTGGAGAGAGGAATAGGACAGCGGCCGGGACGGCGAACTCGACGGCGGCCGAGAGGCACGCCAGAAGCGGGAGGAACGCCTGCGGTGGCAGAGATGGCCGGGGCGGCCGAAAAGAAGAGGGGCGCCAGGAGTGCGAGGAACGCCGCGGGGTTGAGAAGGTCGAGGACGGCCGGCGGCGATTAGGCATATCGATCTGCACGACTAGATCGATATACGAGGAGAAGTCGATTGGGTCGGCCCTGCTGATCCATTGGGTCGCACAAAGCCGGCTCAATGACCCATATATCATTTGAGGCCGACCCACTTGGCCCATTGGCCTCTTTTTTTGGGCCGGCCCAGCAGCGGATCGACCCGGCCCATTCCCATCCTGAGTCTAGGCTAGGCAGCAGCGTCAGCACGACTTTGACGTGTTCCACGTGTGATGTGAACATCACGGAGCGACGAAATTTCGCCGAAAGAGGCGAGAAGCCAGTGCCCATCTCGCCCCACAGCCTTTTTTTTTTTTTTTTTTTTTGAGAAGAAACCTGCATATATTCATATATAGAAGAACAAGGAAGAACACATACAACACACAGGAACGCACACACTCTGCCAGCAAAGAAAAACAAATCGACAACCAGGAGCAACACACCCACAACACCAAACCTACGGAGAAGAAGAACTCCTAGCCACATGGCGTTGATAAGCTGCAAGGAACACCACCTCCAGCAAGGTGGATCTTGACGATGGAGCCGCATCAGCCGGCGCGTCGCGCCGAGTTCGTCTTGCTCCGGATCCGGCCGTCCACAGAGGCAAATAGATCCCTCTCCGACAGACCGCAGCCCAGCTCCTGGACCGCCGACCCGTTCCTTCAACCAGCACGGAAGCCACCCTTGACACAGATCTGGCACCCAGCAACCGAGCTCATGGGGATTCCCTTCCTTCTCATCTCCATGACGAGCAAAGAAAGGAGGCCAAGAGCATCGAGCGCGGCCAGCAAATCTGCAGAGATCAACGGCCTTATTTGCGGAGGTCTCAGCTGCCCCCATCCTCACCACATATGGCTCTGTCCACCAGAGCACCAGAGCACCGCAGCAAAGAGAAGAACAACAAGGCAGCGACGGATCTGGCCGGCAAGATCCCCCGCCTTCCTCCCGGCATGACGCCAAGCACCGGCATGAAGCCAAACTACGGCAAGAAGCCAAAGCAAACTACACCAACCTTTATTTAAGCTAGTAGCTAAACTACAAGATCCGGCACCTCTCCTCAGCTGATCCCCATCGGCAGCGCCGGCAGGAACTGCCTTGGATCGGCCCGGCTCACAGGAGACGACTCTCAAGAGAAAGAAGGAGGAGAGAGAAACAGAAGGGGAAAGTGAGCCGCCCATCTCGCCCCATAGCCAGCCACCGGAGAAGCAGCAGAAAGCTGTCACGCGCGGCGCACGTGAGGCGAGGCGAGACGCTACCATGTCGGCATCGCCCTTTCGCCTTCGTTCAGCTTTCTACGTGTCCCGGGCATTTATTTTCCTTTGAGAGCAAGCAGTGAGAGAGAGCCCTTTAAATCATGGCTTTTCATTTGATACCACGCCACTGCTCACGATTGGCATCCCAAAGGGTCCATGACGGGTGGGGCCGGAGCGAGAGGCGCCGGTACGCTTCGATGCGAAGCTTTGAGCGGAGAAAATTAAAAGGAACCCTACAAACAAGAAAAATTAAAAGGAGGAGGCGATGATGATGTGCTTGCCTTTGTCCTCTTCGCGTCCTCGGTACCGACCGACAGGCCCACCGCCGGGTAGCGACGCGTCGGGACTTCTGGTGATCAACGAGGTCCGTCGAACACGGCACAATATTTTTCTTCTCTAATAATAAAAAGATTGTACCGAATGATACTTAGACTAGCTGGAGTAAAATAGGTAGTAACATGCATGCTACCTAAGATGATGTAGCAGCTAATTAATGTGGAGAGACAAATAAAATAAGGATGACTCCAACGGGGCGACCCATCGAGTCCGCGCGCGTCCATCCCTGTCCGCGGGAGCCAAAAACACGGCCCAACGGGGCGACGCAAACGGACCGCGGTCCATTTTTTGGTCCGCCGCGACGCATTCCTGACCCAAATTTGGGCCACCGATGCGTCGGCCCCGGACGCTCGCGGAGCGCTCTGCGTCCTCCCCGTGTCCGCCCTGGCCCCGCGTGTCGTCGACCCCAACGGCCACCTACCCGCAATAACTCTGGGCGGTGGAGCTGTATAAATCGCGCCGGCCGGCCAAACCCTAGGGCACAAACCCTAGCACTCCTCCCCAATCACGCCGGCCGGCCAAACCCTAGCCACGGCGGCCACCATCTCCAAGCTCAGATCCACGCGCCGGAATGGATCGGCCGCCGCCGCCGCAGCATCTGGTGGACGAGGTCGAGCGAGCGCGTATGAGCGCGCGGACGCTATCGCGGCAGCTTCTCGCGCCGGATGGCGACCAGCCCGACATGGGCCGGCATGATTCCCCAGCCGCCGCGTCCGCGCCTGACGGACGCCCAGAGGAGTGCGGTGGAGGCGGCGTTCGCGGACTGCGCCGACAGCGACCAAGAAGCGCGCGGCGAGGCGCAAACGGCACCGGGAGGCCTTGGCGGCGGCCGAGGCCGTGAAAGGAGCATGCAGCTCCACCTGATGTCATATCCCCGCCGGCGTGGCCGCCTATGTGCGGCTCATTTTCCACTAATACCGGCGCCCGCTACGTGTTTCGTAGCTACAAAATGATCAAAGAAGATTGATTCAGCCAGCCCTGGCTGCCCATGGCCGCGATGAAGGAAGAGCCAGCAAGTCCGTTGCAGAACGGGCATGCTGCGTGACGTTTCTCAAGGCCGCAGCCCCTCTTTGATCTTCCCCCTTGCCGGCCGGTGGTCGGTTATTAATTTTCTTCAAGTTTAGGTTTAGGTTTTAGGGTTTAATGTTAGGAGGAAGTCCTAAATTTACTATGTAATTTTAGTTTTAAAAATGTAATCCTAGTATTAAAAAAAGTTTGGGGAAAAAAATGGCAAGCGGACTCAATGCGTCGGCCCCGTTGGGGGCACTGGCCAGAAAGGGGCGGACATGGGCCAGACGCGCGTCCGTTCCCCGACCCAAACGGACAAAACGCGGACCAAACGCGCGTCCGTTTGGGTCGCCCGTTGGAGACATCCTAACATAGCTATTTACCATAACATCACACACTCCAAGACAAAATGAGTCTACAACCAACTAAATGCCATGCATGACACCACAAACAAGTTACTACCCACTATGGAGCTACTCCCTCTATTCCGGTTTATAGGATGCATTTAGCAAATCTCTCTAACCTAGGTGGCTAACTATTGGTGCATTGAGTAGCGTATTGTTGTGCATGCAGTAGTTCTCTCTCCTAATTACTCATTAATTGACTAAATTGGTAGACATGCATTGGTTGCCTTCCATTTTCTCTCTCATAATAGCTCATTAAATGTCTGAATTGCATCTTATTCATGGAAAAACCTGGTTTTGAAATTGCATCTTACAAACCGGAATTGAGGGAGTAGTAACATAGGGTAGTAACATAAGTATGTTAGCACTCAATGTTACTCCCCACTATGAGCAGTCTTAGAGCATCTGCACCGGCACCATTAAACCACTCAAACAGTTTCAATAGTACTCTCGTAAAAAAATGGATAGTACTAAAACCGCCCACAACCACACCCTCAATCTAGGCTGATCTATGTTTTCTGTCCGGCACGTACGAGCGGGATTCAAAACTTGGGTGGCCTCGGGTCCGCGACACAACGTCCGGACAAATCTCCGGTAGGTGGATCCCGCATGTCATAGACATGCGGGGAGACAGAACGGTCAATCAAGGAATAATGGCTTCCTCGCCGAAACCCCTGTCTTCGCCTAAGTCGCCACGTGAAGAAGGAAGGCAGTGGCAAGCTCTCCGCCGTCAAAAGGCAATGGCAAGCTCCCCGCCGTCAAGGAGGAGCACGGGAGAGAAAGCGCCAAGCTTGCCGTCAAGGAGGAGCCCTACGCACAACTATGCATCGACATTTCCATTAGATCTTCGTCGCAGTCGCAGCCGGAGAGGAGGAACTCCCTCCGAATTGGCATGTTTCGTCGCCTCTCCGAGATCCTGTCGGCGACAGAGACACACCCGGCTTCACCGCGACCCTTCTGACATCCACGACCGAGCCTACGCCGCCGCCACTATCCCGACTACAACCTTGCTCGACTACAACCTTGCTCAGCGCTCGTCGATGGAAGCCCGTCAATCGCAGGCCACGAAGCTGAAGCACCCAGCATTGACAACGGTGAAGCCGGAGCCCAACAACGACGTCATGGATCAGGAAGAGCCACTGTGGCAGCCCAAGCTGGAGCCCTACGTTGACGGCATCATCGACATCTCTGACTACGAGTAGATGTCGCCGCCTATCTAGGATTTAGTCCGTTGAAATTTCAATCAAGATCGCGTAACATCGAATTTGAATTACCTTTGATGCCTTTGTTATAATTGGATCGGACAGATTTGGTGGACAAGTGTACGACACCCTAAAACGGACACAATTTGCTTTGCGGAGTGCCGAAAAATTCCGAGGTACCAGTGGAGATGCTGTTAGGATTTTATTATTTGCAAAGTATTTTTTCTAAGCTCTTCTGCGAGAAATTAATAATGGTGGTGCTACTACAGTAAACCGAGATAAGGACGCGCCCCCGGGCCGGGAAACCGCCTCGCAAGCCGGCCGCTGGAACGGAACCACACAGCTGTTGGCCGGGCCCACCACGTCGTCTATCCCACCCCACTTGCGTTGCGCGGCTCCCACGTCAACTGTTCTATCCTCTTTTCCGATATTCACTCCTCATTTTTTCTCTCTCTAGTCCTGCGACTAATTCCTCGCTCACGTCTCCTTAATCAAATCAAATGACACCTTTGCCCCTAAACTTCCAAATATATACGTCTCAACCACCGTGGCACGACATGTAATTCCACGGAAGGCCGAGGGCTCGACCCAACCGTCACTAATAATACAGCCGCCCACGTCGGCCACGATCCCAGCCAACCCCAATCGAACCGCGTTCGGGGCCCACTCAGCGAAGGCGGGCGGTGCAGCCAGCCCACCTGCCCCACCTCACAACGACCGCACCGCACCTCACGGCACCATCCCAGCCGTCCGATCCCAACCATCCAACGGCCGCTCCCTCGCCACGTCACGCCAAAAGATCTCCTCGCCCACCACCCGACCGGACATAAACCAAACCCGGTTTATTAATCCGAAGAGGAAGAGGTAAGCGCACCGCGCACGCTTCCGTCCGGTTCGATCTATATAACGCGGCCCGTGGGCACCCTGATTTCTCCCAATTGTTCTCTTCCTCCCACCCACAAATCTCCTCTCTCGTTAGGGTTAGGTCTCGCTCCATCCATGGCGACCGCGGTGCTCAGATCCCACGACGCGCTCGCCAACACCATGCACCTCGACGCCTTCGCCGCCTCCCCCGCCAAGCCCCGCCGCCGGCGCCACGCTAAGGCCGGGGCGGCCGCGGATCCGGCCGTTACTTCGTCGCCGCCGCCCAAGATGGCGCCTTTAGCCTCGTCGCCTCCCAAGGCCGCGGGTCGCCGCTCCCCGCCGCCGAAGCCGGCCCGCAAGCAGGCTTCCCCGACCAAGGAGGCGCCGATGGTGGTCCGGATCCTGAAACGCGGCGAGGAGCCGCCGGCTCCCGCTCCGTCCCCTTCACCAGCCCCCGTCCAGGCCCGGGCGCAAGCTCCGCCGGCCGTCAGGCGGGTGCGGTCTCCTTCCCCCGCCACCTCATCCCCTGTCGCGATCCGGGCGTCGGCCGACAGGCGTGTGCGGTCTCCGTCCCCCGCTAACTCCCCACCTGTCCCGGCCCGGGCGCAAGCCCCGCCGGCGGACAAACGCATGCTCGGCACCACCGCCCGGATCGGTCCCAAGGAACCGTCCGTCGTGCCGACCAAGAAGATGGTGCCCGCCGCGGCGACCTACGCCGGCCCGGCGTTCTCCGTCGCGGCCCCGGAGCCGAGCTCCCTCCCTCTGCCCGGGTTCTTCCGGCGCGCCGAGGAAGAGGCCACCCGCGGCCTCCGCTGCCTCCTCCGCATCGGCGAGCTCTCATGATGACGGCGGCTCCCGCCTGCAGTGGTTGCAGCAGCCTGTGCGCCCCCTCTAAAGGCCACACCTTTCTTCGTCAAATCTTCCTCTCTCTCCCTCTCCCTCGTCTCGTCTCCTCTCCGTTGAAGAACAAGAGGTGGTAAATCCTTCCCTACCTGTGGATGGATCTCTGGATGGTTGGTTGGTGGTTCGATGGATGGATCCGGTGGTAAAAGCGTACTCTCTGGATCAGATCCCGGCGACGTTCCGATCAAACCCCTCGGTATTTTTTCAGAGGCAGGTTTGATGAACGATTTCGCCGGTGGCAGGATTTGGTGGTTTGCTTTAGGTTCACACGTTGCTGCAAGCTGTTTGGTTCACCTTGATGTCGTTAGGTAGAGGAGAAGATTAATTGTTCAGGTTGGTTCTAGTTGGTGGCGTCTCTGCCTTGCTGTGGAGATTAGGCTGGCTGGGTTAGGTGATCTGTTAGGCACTGAGTATTGTTCAGGTATGATTAGGTGTAATAATCGAAAGGTTCGGTGTGTGTGTGTGATTCGAAGGTCAAGGTTAAGATTAAGTTGTGTAAGAAGTAGTTGCGTCGATCAACTGAGCTATGTGTAGTTAGTTGATTTAGCAACTGAGAGGTATGAGAGTAGTTGCATCAGCTAAGCTATCTGTAGTTGATTTAGCAACTGAGTTATGATGTCTGTCTAGTGGTGTTCATGGTCCTATGTAATATATATGTGTTAAAGTTTGTGTCTGTATCAGTCGTTCGATCAAATAATATATCAGTGGTAGTTCCGTAAGTTAAATTGTTCTGTTCTCATGGTGTGGCATCGGAATTGGTTCACAACTATTTGTGATTATATTTTTGAAAAGACTGTAACTCTCTTCCTGTGCTGTCGATTCTGTGTGATCTTTGTGATGAGCCCAGTTCTCTAATGAACTGATGATCTCAGAATTAGGCAACTGCCTGATTTGGTGCTACTGTGGAGTATTGGCTGACTTTGCGTTTTCTGTAACTTTTGATCAGCCAGGCTTTGCTTGCTCTTAGTGCACATCGTCAAATGATATCAACAACCCTCTTAGCTAAGCTAACACCTATAATTTGACTGCATCAGCTGTGCTATTGCTAATCGTCTATTCTTAACGTCGTCGGTGATGGTTCATGCATCTATGGCCCAACAACCATGAAACCCGTGATCTTTATTGGATTTGAACTGAAGGCAGAAGAAAGACTTGGCTTCCTTGTGAAAACATATAGTCCCAGCTTGCATCTATGGCACAGGCATGAAAACATATAGTCTGTTGACCCAAAAAAGATGAAAATTTTGTTGAACTTGCGTCTCCTGGGCTAAATTCCGTGTGGTGGACGACACTGGAATCTTCGAGATGTCATGCCAGCCAGAGCCAGACGTGGGCAAGAGCTGGTACCCCATCAGCCTCAGATCTTTGTATGGTTGCCGGCTCAAAGATCAAGCGCAGAGAGGGATTGCTGTTTGGTTACGTGGAGGATTGAAGAAAGTCGGCCCTACGGTTGGTAACCTGTCTAAATCTAAGCACAAGTGGACGCAAGCTGGGACCTAAATGGCCTCGTTGACAGTGATAAGATGCATCGACTTTGACGTGGAGTATCAAAGTATTCGGTCCAATCCATCTAACAAAAGCATTCGGTCCAAAGTTGAACCGACGCCAAACGCGTTAGGCACGCCATGCTGATGGAAGGAAGCAAGGCAAGTAGCAGCCCTTTAGCATAGTCAAGTTGAGCCTAAATCCCTGAATACTTTTGCAGGTTGCACGATTCCAGCAAGATCCAGGGTCAGATACCGAGCTGATGAATCATTGACAAACTTAGTGGCCGACTCGACTCGTACTATATATACACTCACAGACAAGCTGTTTTGGCGGGCGACCATATAGAACGAGCAACTTGGACAAGCGGCACGATACATATGGTTTCTGGGTGTTCGCAATGTTATGACTCAAGCGCCTACAGAAAGAAATAAAGAGCCTCTGGATGCCTCTGGATGTTTTATGTACATCTAAGAGTGATAAATCAAGATACGAAACAAGGAGTAAATTAACTAACATGGCAAAGGATACAAAGCCTGATAACCTTTCAGGAAAAAACATGGTTTAGGGTAACTATGTCTGCCGATGCGACTCGGGAACTCGACACAGATAGGGTTCTAAAGTTGTAATCCAACTAGTTTGAAGATAAGGGTTCATCTCCGGGTCAGTTTGCTAGCAGCTACGCCCAGAACAGTTGATTAACTACAATTATAGACAGGCTAAATAAACAGGAGGGAAATGTTTCCTACAGTGATCACGAGCAAATGGGTACAGATGCCAATTGCTAGTATAAGATACTAATAAGAAACAGCAGGTGGAACAGGCAGGAACATGATAAAGCTGAGGCAAAACTACTTTGTCACACTCATCGTACTAGTTATAAATCAAGAGACGAAACAAGAGTAAAAATTAACTAACATGACAAAAGATACAAAGCCCGATACCCTTTCAGGAAAAAAACAAGGTTAGTCTAACAATGAGACTCAGGAACTCGACAGAATAGGGTTTTAATTTAACTAGCTTGAAGCTGAGGGTTCATCTTCAGGTCAGTTTACCACTAGCAGCTACACCAACGACAGTTGATTAACTAAAACTAGAGACAGCGTAAAACATGAGGGAACTCTGCTATTTACAGGAAGAACCAGCAAATGATGCAGATGCCACTGGCAAGTATAAGATACTACCAAGAAACATCAGGTGGAACAGGCTAAAACATGAGGAAAATGCTCCAATGAGCACAAGCAATTGATACAAAATGCCACTTGCTAGTATAATATACTCCTGCTAAGGAGGATCAGGCAGGAACATCATATAAAGCTGGAGCAAAACTACTTGTTACAATCATTGCACTAATTGTTAGTTGGGGGCACTGGACTCGAATCATCATCATAGAAGACTAATCTGGCATGCAGTCAGACATAACATCTAGGGCCATATACTGAACATTTGCCTAGTTCTGGAAGCAAAGGGTTCTGGGGCAGAGGAACATTTGCATTATAAATACATTTGGCTGCAAATAGCAAAGATCACTGGATCTATCATTCAGAGAAATGACCGAACATAAATCACACGTCCGAGAAAATTAGAAAACTTGCATACTGATATACTCAATGGCAGAATGAGTAACTAACATAACACAAAGTATGAATAAACCAATTCATTTTATTACATGTGATGAGATGCATCGATTTTGACTGATGCCAATGCATGCCGCACGCCAAGGTGGAGAAAGCAAGACAGTTAATCCCTTTAGAATTGTCACGGTGAGGATAATTAATGAGCAAAAAATGTAACTATGTCTGACAATGAGAGTCAGATACTTAACAACAATGGGAGTTAACTTTAACTAGTTTGAAGCTGAGGGTACGTCTTCAGGTCAATTTACTAGCAGCTTCACTGAGAACAGTTGATTAGCTACAATTATGGGTAGTAGGCTAAAACACAAGGGGACTGCTATTTCTATTGAGCACGAGCAAATGAGACAGAGGGCCACTTGCTAGTAATGAATAATGATAGAAAGAAACAGAAATAGTTCCCTCTGTAATAGTTAGATCATCATCTAATGCAGCGTATAAAAAATCACAGCGAAAACATCAGAGACTAATCTGTCAGGCACTTAAACATCACATCTAGACGTCCTATATTGAACCATAGTACTGAAGCACAGAAACATATGCATCATCATATTTGGCAGTAGATACTAGATAGCAAAAGACTCTGGTAGCATGCAAACCAAGGTTCTATTAAGCGCTATGCGCTAATTGAGCGTTTTGTCTCCGCTTTTATCTTTTCTGAAGAATTAAAGCTCTAAGCGCAATTAAGCGCAGTTGAGCGCTAGGCGTTTTTCTTTGCTCAGAGCCTAAGCGTGCGCTTAAGCGCGCTTTTTATAACCTTGATGCAAACACAACTGGATGTAACATTCAGAGAAATGACTAACAAAAATCACAGCAGAGAAAATTAGCAAGCTTGCATATATTCATATATGCAACGGCAGACTGAATAACTAAGACGGGTGCCACTTCTAATGAGCACGAGCAAATGAGACGGGGCCACTTGCTAGTAATGAATGAAGATGGTAAGAAACAGCAGGGCCAGCAAAGGTGGAGCAAAACTGCTTTGTCTCACCAATGGATTATTGTGTTGGGGACACCATAGTTTCCTCAGTAATAGTTGGATCATCGTCTAATGCAGGGTATAAATTAATCACATGCAAGTGCGAAAACATCAAAGACTACTGGAGTTTCCTCTGTAATAAATTAATCACATGTCAGGCACGACATCACATCTAGGCTCTAGAGTTGTACTGCTTGTTAGTTGAGACCATCATAATAATCGAATCATCATCTAAGTATCTAACAGTACGAAAATAAAATGGAAAAGGGGAAAAAATCATAACTAAAGCTGTTAGGCACTCAGGCAACACATCTAGAGGTCCTATACTGAACTGGAACAAAGTAACATTTGCATGATCATCATATCTAGCAGTAGATAGCAAAGACGGTAGCATGTAAACATAACTGGATCTAACAATTCAGAGAAAAGACCATAAATGATAAATGACAAAACTGGATCTAACATTCAGATCAACGACTAACAAGTCACAGCAGAGGAAAAGCTTGCATAATGAATATACTCAGGGGCAGACTGAATAACTAAATGAACACGGTGTGAATAAACCAATTCATTCTATTACATCGTGCAAGCTGCCAGCACCTCTTCATAAAGCCCATTGGCGAATCCTACTAATAAGACCATACAATAGTTATTTAGGGCATGTATACCAAAAGTTGGGATGAACTACAACTTGGTGACTACAATTTTTTCAATATCCACTCCACTATGCTCACCTCTCAATTGAATAGTAAGACTCCTCCCAGGGAGAAACTTAATCAGCCTTCACAGATGAAAAAAGATAGTGGATGAAGCAGAATGAGGAAATGAACCCGACCGTTCCAGTCGCCAGCATAATAGCAATAACCATGAAGAGCGAGTAGCCGAGGTAGAGGGTCGCCGACACTGGTCCGCTCAGGCTCTTGAGGTCAAAAACGAGGTAGTTGATCGAGTACAGGAAAATGTAGATGGCGACAGACCCAGATGAGAAGAATGATTTCCACCACCACTTCCAGTCCTCGACGCAGAGGTGCATGTAAGTCAGAACCAGGGAAACCTCAGCGCAGACAATAACCAGGAGCAACATCACGATGAAGAGGAACCCGAAGACATAGTACACACGGCCCATCCATATGCTTGACATGATGAAGAAGAGCTCGATGAAAAGGGTGCCGAAGGGCAGCGTGCCGGCACCAAGAACCAGCAGCCAGGACGGGTACTTCTGGGCAGGGATTTCACGAGGGATCTGGTTTGTGCGGACAGGGTACTCAATGTGTGACGCCTTGGCCCCGAGGAATCCACCAACAAGTGTGAGCGGCACAGAGATGCAGAACCAGAGCAGAATCAACACAACGAACAGCGAGAAGGGGATGGCGCCGGTGCTCTGGCTTCCCCACAGCAAGAAGTTGAGCGTGGTCAGGATCAGGAACGCGATACCAGGGAAGAAGCAGGCTGTCCTCCACGAAACACCGACCCAACCAGAGTGATCTCCACACTTGATCGTCTTCCACACGCGGACACTCGCGTATCCTGCCAGGATCCCGAGAACCAGGTAAAAGAAGAGCATGCCAGTGATCAGAGTACCACGTGAGGCCGGCGACATGAACCCAAGCGCAGCAAACAGGATGGTGACCACCGCCATCCCAAGGATCTGAACACCATCCCCAACCATCATGCAGAGCAGCATCGGGTTGCTAGGCGCCCGGAAGACATCACTGACCACGAGCTTCCACCCTGACAGCTCCTCGTTCATCTGGGCCTGCGCCTCACTGTCAAGCTCCTCGTACCTCGTGAGATCCCGCCTGACGGTCCTGAGCAGTATGACGAAGACGATGCCAGCCAGGAAGGCGATGACCATGAGCGAGTTGAGGATGGAGAACCAGTGCACCTTGGCGCCCTCCATCTTGAGGTAGGCGTCCCACCGGGAGGGCCACTTGATGTCGCTCTCGACGAAGGAGACCTCGTAGGTGTACACGATGGGCTCGCCCTCCTTGATGCTCATGGAGACGGTGGTGGGATCGCACTTGATCCTGTTGGGGTAGCGGCTGTACATGGCGAGCGACTTGGCATCGTCCGGGTTGTGCTTGATGCTGCAGGGCACGACCTCGAAGCCGACGACCATCCAGCCGGAGTTGGAGGGGTCGGATGAGGATGAGGCGGAGTCCTTGGCGGTGGAAGGGATGGCGTCGGTGGCGTCGGTGGCGTCGGCGGTGCCCATGACGCGGGCGACGTTGGGGTCCTCGTAGCGGTGGACGAGGACGGTGAACTGGAGGTGGTTGAAGACGTAGTAGTCGTTGGCGACGCGGATGCCGACGGGGTAACCCGTCCAGCGGAGGAAGTAGTCGTCCTTGCGGGTGTAGCGGATGGCGGGGAGGTTGTCGAGGAGGAGGTTCACCTGGTACATCTCGTCGATGCGCCGCTTCATGAGGGTGAAGGCGCCCGGGGAGAGCGGGTCGGAGCGGCAGAGGAGCACGTCGGACTCGTTGGCGTGCATCCGGAAGCGGTACGGCGAGGTCTCGATGCGGTCGCCCATGAGGAGTTCGCCGAGGTTCTCGGCGCTGTCCTTGACGCCCTCGGGCGGCGCGCAGAAGGGCAGGCTGTAGTAGCTGAAGGGGATCTCGGTGTCGATGGAGGTGAGCGAGTTCACCTTCACGTTGAGGGGCTCGCCCGGGGCGTACTTGTGCGGGTAGCTCCCCGGCAGGTAGAAGGCGTGCGCGGCGGGCGGGGAGGAGAGCACGACGGCCGCGGCGAGCGCGAGGGTGGCGAGGAGGAGGGGGGCCATGGTGGCCGCCGGATCTGGATCGAGGGCTGGCGCGGCGGATCTGGGGCGGGGAATGCGACGGCGGTGTCGGTGGAGGAGGGGCAGATCTGGGGGCGGCGGGCGAGGAATGGGCTCGACTCACGCGAGGCGAGGGGGTTTGGGGCCTGGTTGGTGGTGGTTTATACCACGGCGTGACCGTGACGCCGTGCTGCTCTGAACGTGCCGGAATTTGGGCGTGTCGGTGCTGCTCCTCCTCGGGGTTTTTTTCTTTGATGGATGGGGGTTCTGGGTATTGGCGCTGCAGAAGATTCGATCACGTTTCACGGTCGGAGGAAGCTCGATTAACAATGGGAAAGTTTCAGAAACAATGGACAGATTTGACGCTCCTGAACGTCATTGTCAGCTCGCAAAATTAGACCTAGGGTTTCGTTGGTTGTTGTTAGTCAATAACCGGGGACCTCGGCTCTCACATCTCGCCAAAACTCATGGTTGGCAACTTGCACTGTCAAAATATTAACATGCGTGTACCGAGTGTGGTGGCTAATCCTTTGATTAGCGACGTTTTTGAAAGGCGTTGTAGTCATTCTTTGGCATTGTTTGCTCTTTTAAGATTAATAATACAAAATTCTATTACAGGTTCTCGAAAAAAAAAATTAACATGTGCTCTTTTCGAAGAAAGTCTTAGATCTCATTTTAATCAAGGTAACATACAAATTTGCAGCGGAAAACAGGGAAAGCAATCATTGAGGTCATCGAACAACTCGGATAGGATGATGTCGTTCGCGGTGAGAAGTGAGACCATCCACGTGAGAAAGACTTTCACGAATCATGACTATCTCTGATTTTCGTATGAAATTTTGCCAAACTATGAGCCGCTTTGTTTGTACTTTGGATGATATTGCAAACTTTACAATCTCCTGCAAACTTGTGCTTAAAGAAGAAGGTGAGCTCTATCCTTACGGACCATTGATATGAGGCCTCATCGTTATCTCTTTGGTGGTAGCTCTTGCAAGGATTTCACCGACAGTGTTGAACCCTTGCCCTTGCAAATTGAGTACATGTGCAATGTGCGTTGTAGCGTCTCAATTTATGCATGCAAACAAAAGAGAGTTATGCAAATAGTGCTTGGACTAATGGAGCTACGTGAGGCGCACCAATATATTGTGAAAATGCCCAGGTCAGAGTTTGAATATTGAAGTCAAAACACACCGTAAGTATCAACCTTTCGTACTTTCAGAACGGAACATAGCGTAGAACACATGGAAGAGGAGACTGTGAAGGAGGTACATGCTGATCGTTCCCACTGTTGAGATTTTCATGTCGAAATAGTCGAGAAGGAAACATATGTAATGCAAAATAGTTTTTGGCTTTGATCCTTTCACACTTGTCCGCTATTGAGATTTTGGAGCATCCTTTTAAGCCTCGTCCTTGCGTATCAAGTTGTGGGGCAGTACTATCTTCTCTTCCCCACCGAATTGCCCTTGCACATGTTTATAATTATTGTTTTTGTCAGGAATTTTCAGTATTATAAGCAGTGGCGGAGCTAGAGAAGTGGGGATCAGGGTGCACGCTGGTGCCAAAACTAACAAAATTCATTTTTTAGGGGTGGCACATGAGGTGAAAATTTGCTATTTTACACAGAAAACAAGATTTACCCGGTGTCCTGTGCACCCCCTTGGTTGCACTTGGATCCGCCAGTGCTTATAAGGCTTGGACTTGGATCCTAGTATTGCAAAATAAAAACAACATGAGGAGTTTGCATCTTTTGTGCGCCTAAACATTCCAGGACAAATTTCAGGATGGTTCGTTCCCACTGTTTTGGTATGATGCTATTAAATCTTTCCTAACTATATTAAGTTTTTCAGTCTCGGTGTCCATTTTCCTTATTTCAGTTTCTATTCTGAATTTTTCAAAACAAAAACGACCTCCTACAGCCAGTTTTTTTAGATAAAAGGGCCCCACCCCGATTTCATTAATGAAACCACAATTCTACAGAATTTTTCAGCCAAAACGCAAACACCACCAAGCATAGAACGTAAACACCTCCAAGAGAGAAGAAAAAAGGAAGACTACAGGTTCGACAGAACATAGAGAATTACAAAGAAAAAGCTACACACAACATAGTTGACACAAACTTCCTCTCTGCATGCTTCTGCGTCCGCTCTCTTCTACATTTTCCTTCCTTCTCTTCTTTTTATTTTCCTCCTTCCAGTTTTTTCCTCACATCGTCAACCTGGGTATCCACGGCGCCCAACTTCTTCTTGCTCCAAAGATCTCCTTCGCTACCTTTTTCCAGAAGTCTAGCGAATTAGACCAGTCGATCCTTTGCGTCCTGTTTCACCTGCAACAAACTCCACCACTGAATCCAATAAGAAATTCTGAAAATTACATCACATGGCTCATCCGGCCATTTTTTTCTCAAAACAAGCAGCATTTGTAGTTTTCCAAATCCCCCACAATACTGCAGCTACCCCTACTGTCCAAAGGTTCCTCTATTTCTTATTTTTTCCCTTAAGCCAAACCGAGATGGCATGCTCAGCTGAGTTAAATTGGAAACCAGTTCCAAAAGCGCAGCCAACCACATTCCAAACATATCTAGCTAGAGGGCATTCAAAGAAGAGGTGATTAATGGTTTCGTTTTTACCACAAAACAAGCAGTTTTCCTCACAAATCCCCTCTGTCAAAATGTCTTTTGTCAAAATACTTTTCTTAAGTACTAGCTAAATGAAGGTTTTGATTTTCAAGGGTATTTTAATTTTCCACAAGAACTTATAAGGTATCACTCCGCGGGTTTGCATAGCTGTATAAAAAGACTTAACAGAAAAAACCCTGAATAAGTTAGTGTCCAAACTAACTTATCAGGTTCCTCATTCAGCGTTACATCTCTCAACAGCCCCTCAGCAGCGCCCATTGTTCCCCTAAGCCTCCCACCAATGCCCTTCTGAATCTAAGAATTGCCATCCTCTGTTAATAACCTCATTGACAGTAATGGTTTTGTTCAAAGAGGTACTAAACAGTCGTGGGAACTTTTTAGACAGGCACTCCTTCGCTGTCCAATGATCTTCCCAAAAGTTGGACTTCTTCCCATCTCCCAGGTTTATTCTACAGCAAGCCCAGAACAGTTTCTTAACCTCCATCAAGCCTTGCCAAAAATGCGAGTCACCATTTTTTTTACAGCTTGACAAAGATTTACAGTGCTATATTCATCACTTCCAAGTCTAAAACTCCCAAACCACCTTGCTCTTTTGGCAAACAAACGACCTCCCATTTAACCAGGTGATACTTCTTCTTCCCTTTTTCCCCACTCCACAGGAAGCCATTTCTAACCGAATCCATCCCCTCCTTTACGCCCACAGGCACTCTACAGAAAGAGTACATATATAATGGAACACTAGACATGGATGAATTAATCAGAGTCACTCTCCCTGCCATTGCCAACAATTTTCCCAACCAATGGCAAAGCTTCTTTCCCATTTTATCACCAGTCGGTCTCCAATCCAAGACCTTGATTCTTTTTTTATCTACTGGTACCCCCAAGTATTTCATGGGACTTTATCAAAAAACAAAAGTATTTCATGGGTAATACCCCGGAGTTGCAAGTGAGAATTTTTTCAAATTCTTTTGCTCTCAAGGAAGCCTCCCCTGGACAATGTATATCACTTTTGTGGAAATTGATTTTAACCCTGACATTTGTTCAAAAAGCAAAGAATGATTTTCAGGTTTTTTGCTTGCTCAATATCATCTTCCAGTAGTAGGATTTTTAACCTCCTACAGCCAGTGCCGTAGGTTATGGGAGCACAGTAGAACACAGGCTGTTTTCAGATCCCGAACGTCACTTTCTAGTCGAGACCCGTATAGCAAGCTTGGTGTCGGTCCACTCTCCACAGGCCGCCATGGAGTCAGTTGTCGTTGCATCTAGAATTCCAGATTATAACAATCCGTGACAGAGCTGTACAGTGTTTGTTAACCAAACTATTCGTCGTTCTAATCTATCGATGAGTCGCTGATTTTGACGCTGGCATGCCGATCGATTGGACCGATGTACGCATAGGACATGGCGCCAGGCGCCAAACAAAGAGAAGATCTGGCGCATCGATCATTGCCCAGAAACAAAATCGGCATAGAATGCAGAAGAGCAACATGCACTGGATCAAGGTTTTGCCGTAACATGCATGTTCCCTCTGGCCCAACTATATTAGATGGCATGCTACCGGACTCGCGGGCTCGATCGATCGATCGATCGATCACGGCCATTATCGAAGCGACAACGAGCTCGATCCATCTGGTAGGAGCTGGTGGCGGCAATGATTCGAGTATACACGGAAAAGAGGCGCTCGCATGCACGCACGAGCTAGCGGATCGAGATCGATGCATGCTCCGGCGTCGCCGTCCTTCCAAAGCAGAGCAGCAAAACGTCGGATCGAGAGCGATGGCTGACGGGCTGAGCGACGCCGACGATCGAGCCGCCACCAACTGCAGGTCGGAGTTCGTTTTCGGCAGTGTCCTTGCTGCTGATGACGCGACAGACCGACGCGGCCGGCCTGTGCCGCTGCCGGCGGGCGGAGTTCCTCCACACCACGCGTAGATGCCACTGCCCACTGGCAAAGTGGCAATACGTAGTCAGCTTCACACAAAAGGGCAAAAGAGATTGCAGCTTTGTATGCTCGGATCCCACCTGCGTACACGCGTATTCAACGAAGCAGTGAGTCCCCCAAGCATTTGAACTTCGGAATACATCACCACCTTAATCTTGTACTTCCGTTTTATCTAGTTTATTATTCCCAAACCATTATTTGTGTTTTTTAGTGTAACCTTGCCATATAGGATTGTTCATATGCCTGCATTTTTATGAGAGGTTTATCCATCCGCAATTGACCCTAAAATCAGCCAATTAATTTGTAGTCGCCTATTTACCCCTCTCCAGTGGACATTTTTTTATCTTTCAGTTAAGTCGAGTAAAATCAATTCAAACGGACATAGATATTATCTGTCGTCTTTTCATCGAGTCATTATGTCCCCTCTCTTTTTATTTGCCATGGCACGATTCCGCCGCCCCTAGAAACTTCTACCACCCTCCTTCTTCCTTATTCTCTCGACCTTGAATCTCTCCTCTCTTATTTCTCCTCTCCCCTTGCCATACACTTGTGTCCATCATGTTCTTTCATCGTTCTTGGTGGCGCCATGTGAGGGCATTGGTGCCCCATCCAGTCGATGCATTATAGCATGTGAGACACCGCAGTTACCCATCCGTTCACAGTTAGCACCCCGACGACTGTCACGGTCGAGAATTGTGGTTACCTCCCTAGTTGTCGTTCTTCTCCCCCCTCTTCTCCTCCGGAGGGTAGTTAGTGCTCTTCACGGGTGTAAAATCATAAGCTCAAAATATATATCTTTGATAATTGACAAGGAAATGAGATGTAGTACATGACTCTCTCAGCTAAAAATTAGATGATCAGTCTAGCCTTAGACGTTCTCTCGTGCATGCTCCTCTAGGCTGTCCCATTTATTATTATTCTAAACATACAATGAGTTAATAAATCAGGATTGTGAGTTAAACACGATCTTATATTCTCGGATTGAGGAGATATTATTTGGCAACGCAAAACAATATAGTTTGACAACCAAAAAGTGAGCACTTATTTTTATTTTGTACACGACGAGAAGGTAACATTTTTTTAACAAACAATCCGATTTTATTGATTGCTCAAACAAAGCATATCATATACCCCCTTTGTTCATAAATATAAGGCGGTTTGATAAATTATATTAAAATTAAACCACACAGATTTATGATAAATCAATGTCACATTAACGCACTTTAAAGATGCAGTATCCAGCTTTACTCTTTTTCATCTTGATTTTCTCCATATTTCCAATAACACAAGAAATTACAAATGATCATATCTGCACAAACTAATCTATCATCATTCGTGGGTTGAATAACCACATAAATATTTCACTCATTTTCCAAGTAGTTTTCTTTAGGAGACTTTATCTAAGCGTATAATACACGATAATGACCTACTCCCTCCGTGTAAAAAAGTCATATCAGTTTTATTTATGGGACTTTGTCTAAGCAATTTGTATATGTTTGTTACAAATTTGATCAAATTTCATAAAATCTGACTTAATACAAAATTAATATACACTGTATTTTGACATAAATAGAGTGCTATTAAATCTAATCATTAAAGTGTAGAGTACAATTAAAGAAGAAAAGCTGGAAGAGAAAAAGGCAAGGGAAACAGTAATCCAAGCAGCCAGCAAAGACCAGGAAAATCCAGTCCACTTCTCGCAGCTGCCAAATCGACTCTACTCGAGACGCAAAGTCCAGAAGCCAGCAGCCACCCGCCCAGCTCAAGATCCGGCTAGCCCCCAATCCCGCCGCCGTCCAGGATCCCGGAGGTGGCGCCGCCGCCGGCGCCATGGCCACCACCACCTCCTCCCACCACCACCACCGCGCGCGCTTGCGCTCCCGCGCCGCGCCCCTCTTCGCCGTCGTCGTCCTCGCGGTGCTCGCCCTCACCGCGCTCCTCCGCGCCAGCATCCGCGAGGGCGGCCTAATCCCGCCCGCCGCCTCCGCCGACCGCGCGGCCGCCGCACGCAACCACACCATCGCGCAGCGCAAGATCCTGCTGGACCCGTCCTTCACCCCGCGGCTGCCGCGCCAGAGCGCGCTCTCCCTCTCCCTCGCCCAGCGGAACGCGCTGCCGCCCCGCAACGCCGCGCGCTTCCCGCGCCTCCCCGACGGCCACCTCAAGATCGTCCTCTACGTCCACAACCGGCCCCGCTACCTCCGCCTCGTCGTCGACAGCCTCTCCCGCGTCGACGGCATCGCCGAGGCGCTGCTCGTCGTCAGCCACGACGGCTACTTCCCCGAGATGGACGAGATCGTTAAGTCCATCACCTTCTGCCAGGTCAAGCAGATCTTCGCGCCCTACTCGCCGCACCTGTTCCCGGACTCCTTCCCCGGCGTCACGCCCGGGGACTGCCGGGACAAGGACAAGGCGGCCGAGAAGCGGTGCCAGGGCAACCCGGACCAGTACGGCAACCACCGCGCGCCCAGGATCGTGTCGCTCAAGCACCACTGGTGGTGGATGATGAACACCGTCTGGGATGGGCTGGAGGAGACCAGGGACTTCGATGGCCACCTCCTCTTCATCGAGGAGGACCACTACATCTTCCCCAACGCGTACCGGAACGCGCAGCTGCTTGTGGATTTGAAGCCGAAGAAGTGCCCCCAATGCTATGCGATCAATTTGGCGCCGTCCGATGTCAAGGCGAAAGGGGAAGGTTGGGAGAGCTTGATTGCTGAGAAGATGGGTAACATTGGCTATGCCTTCAACAGGACAGTGTGGAGGAAGATTCATGCCAAGGCTAAGGAGTTCTGCGCATTTGATGAGTACAATTGGGATATTACGATGTGGGCAACCGTGTATCCGTCGTTTGGAGCTCCTGTTTACAGCCTGAGGGGACCCAGGAGGAGTGCTGCACATTTTGGCAAGTGTGGCCTGCACCAAGGCCATGACCCAGGCAATGTCTGTGGGGATAATGGCGTGGGAGCCGTAGAACTAGATGCCATCGATAAGGTTCCGAACATTAAAGCTGACTGGCCAGTTCACATCATCAGGAAACAACAGGGGTATCAGGCTGGTTTCAAAGGATGGGGTGGCTGGGGCGATCGCCGTGATCAGGAGCTTTGCTTGAGTTTTGCGTACATGTACCATGTTAAAGACCCATCGTCTGCATGATGGGGGTATAGGCACACGGATTTTGGCATTCAGGATGCCCTTGTTGTAGTGTTATTCGGCATGCTTCGATTGATTCATACACGGTTTGTGATATAAATAGGCTTTCACCTTTTTTCTCAATTTTGTAGAATAGTTTGAGAAACATTGTCTTAGCCCTTAGACTTGGGTCACCCTTCCCAAAATGTATGATTTACTTTTGCTCACTGATATGGATGGAAATTACTGTTTGAAGATCATTTGCAACATTTATTTATATCAAGAGTCTGTCATGTTTATTTTGTTTGATTAAAGTACTGCTTTCTGTACATGTTTAATATTTAACGAAGCTTAATGGTTGTTGATGTTCAGTTCCTCTTATGGTCTTACCATTATATTGTCTGTTGTTTGATTTGAAACTAATTTGTAGCACTAAAGGATTCTACAACATTTGATATCTCTTTGATCATCCTATGCATAATTATTCTTCTTCAGTTTCATATGCTTCTTGTGTGCTGTTAATAGTTGTAGCTACATGTATTTCTTAGGAACTCGTATACTCTTGACTTATATACTTGCATTAGTATAGGCTGTAAAAAATAATACTTGCATCACTATAGAATATTTTAGCTGGTGAAATTTAAGGCAAGTACAGATATATAGATACTCACTGAACAACAAGATATGAAGCCTTTTTCTGTAAGTTTACTTAACTGTTGTTAATGGCGCTTAATTAGGTACATTTCACCTATCATGGTCTAAAGTTGTCGCCATATCATTATAGTAAGCAGTCAGCCGCCCGAACGTCCTTTATGTGCTTGTCGCCATTTACTGGAAGATGATTATAAAACTTGACTGCACAATGAAATTAATTAGCTAAGAAAGGAGTCATGGAGTGCATGATCAGGTATATGGTAATTTGTATTTCTATTCTGGTTGCTTTTAGGCTTGAAATGTTGGGGTAGTATGTTCACGGGTTTGATCACAAATCACAGCACGACATCAATTCTTTTGGCTGATATATTGACACATCTGACCTTAGAATTACTGGAGGGCTTTTCAGCAGCACATATTCTAACAGTAAGCATTCTATTCCCTTGCAATCATCATATCCCATAATCATTCTATTCCCTTGCAACCACCGTTCTCCAGGATCATGTGGCTGAAGCACCACTAGTGGTGCATGATGAACACCGTGTTGGATGGGCACATCTCTTCATAGAGGAGGACCAGTGGACCACTACATCATCCTTGTGGATTTGAAGCCAAAGAAGTGCACCCCAATGCTATGCTATCAATTTGGTGCCATCCGATGTCAAGGCGAAGGGGAAGGTTGGGAGAACTTGATTTCTGAAAAGATGGATAACATTGGCTATGCATTTAATAGGACTATGTGGGGAAGATTCATGCTAAGGCTAAGCATTTCTGGTCATTTGGTGAGTATAAGTGGGATATTACGATGTGCACAACCGTGTATCCGTCGTTTGGAGCTCCTGTTTACAGCCTGAGGGAACCTAGGAGGAGTGCTGCACATTTTGGCAAGTGCGGCATGCACCAAGACCAGGACTCAAGCGATGTCTGTGTGGGTAATGGCGTGGGAGCTGTACAACTAGATGCCATTGATAAGGTTCTTAAAATCAAAGCTGATTGGCCAGTTCACATCATCATCAAGAAGCAACAGACCGTTTTCAAAGCACGGGGTGGCTGGGCCAACCGGCGTAGTCAGGAGCTTTGCTTGAGTTTTGCATACGCATACCATTTTAAAGATCCATCTTATGCATGATGGGTGCGTGTGTACTGTGTAGGCACATGAATTTTGGCATTCAGGATGCCTTTTCGCCTTCGGTATGTTATTTGGCATGTGTCGATTGATTCATGAGTGTGATAAAAATAGCTTTTACTTTTTTTTCTCAGTTTTATAGAATATATTTTATTTAAAAACATTGCCCTTAGCCCTCAGACTTGGGTCTCCCTTCACAACTGTATGGTTTGCTATCAAGTTTTAACCCATTACTATGGATATAGTTTGCTGTTTCAAGATCACCTGCAACATTTATTATTAAGCTGTCAAGTTCGCTTGATCGAAGTTTTGCTTTCTGTACCTCTTTAATATTCAATGATGCTCTTTAATACTAGCATCTCTTGTCTATTTTATGATCTGAATTAATTTTTATAACTAATGTATCCTACTGTATACTAACCTCTCTGGTCATCCAATGCATGATTGTATTCTTTTCGATTTCGCATGCTTCTTGTATGGTGTTTCTGTTCTTAGCTAGTTGTATTACTTTGAGCTCATTTACTCCAGAGTTTTTATTCGACAGGATTAACTCCTGAGTTTCATTTAGTATGACATTTGAGCTAGTAAAAGTTAAGACAAGTACATATATACTCAATGAACAACAAGATATGGAGTTTTTTACAAGTTTTTTGACTGTTGATAGTGTCGTTTAATTAGATTTTATCGAGTTCACTTATCATGATGTAAAGTCGTCGGCATATCATTATAGCTTACACATTCAACCGCGTGAACATTCTTTATATGTTTTGTTAACATTCAACTGCTTGAAGTAACGGAATATGTTTGTAGGTCCTTTGAAGAGGCAGGTTTGGGTGTTAAAATTCTATAATTGCAGGATTATTGCTTGCTTTCGGAATTTGTTCATCGTCTACATATTTCTTCAAACTCTCCATGGGCCAGATGGGTTGACGATGGTTACTAGCACTTGGCGGCAAGTTACTATTCTGGTTCGAGTTTATAGAGATGCCACTGTTGTTCAGCTTGGGTAATTGGATAACAATGAAAGACAAATGGACTGCAAATGGTCCTCTCTTTGTTTTACTTTGCATTACTCTCTCAGGCCAAATATGATTGTTGCTGCTTTCTATCAGAATGGTGTTTGGGAGGTTCCTCTCAGATATCTGACATCTCAATGATTAAGTGACGAGTTGGCGCTTCTGATGTAGTTTCTGCAATCTTGCCATCAGGTGAGCACAATCTCTCCGTCAGAAATATGCACAGTCTGTCTAATTAAGGGGGATGTTGTTATAACAGCAGGTAGCTGGACTGTTTGGCTGGCTCGTGATCCCAAAATGTTTGGTGAAATTGCAGTTCTTGAAGATGTGGTTGCACAAACGGTGAAGCTCTGGGCACATTGGACAAAGAATAATGAAAAAGTGGTGGTCAACAAAATTGATTGATATCTATCTGGCCAGACTGAGTTCGTTTCCTTTCTAGCTTGTTATGTCCTTCTGTAATCGCTCTCGTCTTCCCCTTTTGTTCCGATGAAATCTGTCTTCATCCAATGCATACGTATATCTTCTTCAGTTTCGTACGCTTGTTGAATGGTGTTTCAATTCTTACTGTAGCTAGTTGTATTTCTTAGGAACTTATTTACTCGAGAGTTTTTATTTAACAGGATTACTCCCGAGTTACATTTAGTATAGTGTTTTTAGCTAGTGAAGTTTTAGAGAAGTACAGAGATCAATGTTTTAAATAGTGGATTTTTTTAATTCTTGACTGTTGGTAATGTCTTTTAATCAGATATATATCATCTAATTCGCTTGTCATGGTCTAAATCCGTTGACATATCATTATTGCTTAAACATTCAACTGCTTGAACATTCTTTATATGCTTGTTAACAATCAACTGCTTGAACTAACGGAATATGTTTGTAGGTCCTTTGAAGAGGCGAGGCAGGTCTGAGTGTTAAATTTTTATAAGTGCAGGATTGTTGCTTCCTTACAAAATTTGTTTCTCGTCTGCATATTTCTCCAAACTCTGCATGGGCCAGATGGGTCGATCAAGCTTACATCCGAAGAGAAGACTTGGGAGATGACATGACCATGGTTACTAGCGCTTGGCGGCAAGTTAATAATCTGGTTCAAGTTTATAGTGATGCCACTGTTGTTCAGCTGGGTAATGGGGTAACAACGAAAGGCAAATGGACTGCAAATGGACTGCAAATGGTCCTCTCTGTTTCCTTTTTCTGGCATTACTCTGTCAGGCCAAACATGAGTGTCACTGCTTGCCATCAGAATAGTGGCTTGGAGGTTCCTCTGAGATATTTGACATCTCAACGATCAAGCAACATTAAAATCTGCAGCTCCATTTGCGCAACTTCACCAATATTCGACAATGGACGCTGGACTGGATCTCCTCTGCGAGAGCTGGACAGAACACCGCATTTGCATGAACGGTGTGGCACTTGTAGGAGGCAAGAAATGCTGTAAGGAACGGTGATTCTATGCAGTTCTTTGGGGAAGATTAAGGCCTGCTGTGAGTTAATCATGGAACATTTCAAGTCCAGGAACTCCACCAGAGTAGCACCAACATGGATTCCGCCGCCAGAGGGACTAACCATGCTCAACACAGATGCAGCCACCATCTCTTCGTCGAAGAGTATTTGCCCGGATTTTATCCTGCGCAATGATCATGGACAGGTCCTCCGTGCTGGCTGTCACAGATTTGATCACAGCGAAGATCCTGAGCTAGCTGAGGCAATCGCCATGTGATATGCACTCTTTTCGATCCTTCAGACAGACCACCAGATGGTGGTTGCAGTTTCTGACTGTGAGAACTTGATCGCCAAGATCGATGAGAAGAGTCAAGATCGCTATCACCTGGGTGCGGTGATCTTTTGACATAGAAAAAATTGGCGACGACCTTCTCTTCCATTAGTTTTTCTCATTTCGGTAGAACTTGTAATAGGGCGGCGCACTCTAAGAGAATGTTGCTGATGCTGTGTGGGTTAATGTGGTTCCAAGGTTATCCGGCCCATCCTTTGTACTGAACTTGTTTCTGAAAATTAATAAGGCTGTCTGTTCCCGGCGAATAAATAAATAAATGATAGTTGGTGCTTCTGATGCAATTTCGCCATGCGGTGAGCACAATCTCCGATCAGAGAGGTTGGGGGAGATGATCAACTTAAACTTTCTCTGTGAGAAATACATATTGGCTGTCTAATTGGGGAAGGGTTATAGTAACTTGGTTAAATGTTTGGTTAAACTGTGGAGGGGTTAGCTGGACCGTTTGGCGGGCTCGTGACTCTTAAATGTTTGGTGAAATTGCAGTTCTTCAAAATGTGAAGCTCTGGGCTAATTGGGCAAAGAACGATGAAAAAGAGTTGGTCAACAAAATGGATTGATATCTATCCGAAGCCGCTGAAGCCAGTAGAGGCTCCGGGACCGATGTAGATCAATATTGGATGCCTCTAAAGGACCCGCGAACGCCTCTGATTCCTTACCCAGAATAGCTGCCGTCCCAAAGTAGAGCCATGCACGCTGCAAGCGGAGGGAGGGCGTGGGGAGCCAAGCAAGAGGAAAGAACGGATGCCCAGTCAACGGTCCGAATCTCCCTGTAGCATGAAGAGCCCACCTGTCCGATTGTCCCCGTGTAGGAGAAATCTGATGGATGCCATTGCCAAGCGACGTGGGAAGCCTTGGCTGCCAGCGCCCACGGTTACGTCGTGGCGTGGGTTTATATTTAACTTTCATACTTATATGAGTTTTATGTTCAGCATGTACTATGCTATATTACAAGTATAATTTTATGATTGTTTGCATAGGCTGGCCACATAAAGGGCAATATGACAAAATATTAGTGTTTTTTATAATGAGTTATTCGAAAGATACTAAACTATATTTTGTAACAATTTTGTTTTGGAACTATGTTTTCTACAATGCATAATCTGTATACTCTATAAGTAGTTATTGTAAATGTCCATAAAGAGTACGATATGAAAAATGTCTCAATAGAAGTTTCTAGTGTATATCAATGTAAGCATCTATACTAAATTTGTAGAGTATAAACTGAACCAACTACACTATTTTTTCACGGTTGAAATTCTCTAGCAAGTCAAATTGTAACAAATTGTGCATGTTTGTGCGAAACAACATTATTTAGAATAATCGCCAATGAAAAAATAGTATGGATTATAGTATGTTTGTGTATGTAAATTTATTATTTGATATGCTCTCATTGTGTTTGTTACCATCTTATGTAGTTACGAAAGAGAATAGTGTGGTGAGTAAATTGTCGTCATCGGTCACATTAGTTTGTTCTTACACCTCAAAAGTTTCGCGGTGTGTATTTGATTTAGCAAATTAACCATTTTGTTATGTTAAGATACTTTCTTGTTCCAAAATACAAGACACACATGATTTCTCACATCTTTAATTCACGTCTTTGACCACTAATAATATCATAGTGTATGGATTTAGCTTGTATAAATGGCATCATTACATTTTGTCTAGGATGTCAGACTTAGTTAATTTAGTAACAATCTGCTATTATCCTACCATGACTACTAATGAGTAAGTCAGTTAAAACCTGGTAAACAATTTGATGGTGTTGTTTTGAGCAGACTCATGACGTGACCTGGATGTAATATTCACTGATGAAATTGTAGGAATTTCTGTCTTGCAGCATTTTATATCTACATTGTCCAAAATTAAACATCATGTGGAAGTATCATGGAAATAACAGGAAAATAATAATGTGAAATGATACTTAAGAAAATATACTTAAAAAGCCGGTATGGCTCTACTGGAATAAAATGTATATGCTAGAATTATACCCAGACACAGTATAGAGTGGAAAGCCAGGTTATTCATATGTTGGCTATATGAGTTGATTAAAGCTCGTGAATGCGAATTTCGGCACGTGATTACATACGTGTGCTCGTGTGACTAATTGCAGATTGAGACTCCTAGATTGTTCATGATTGATTTGGTTAACCTAGAGTTTCTGGAATAATTATCTGCGGAATTATGATTTAAATAAAACCGGAATTAGCACTGTATGAAGGTACCTAACCCCTAGCTTCAAACTGATCATTGTGAGCGGCACCACGGAAAAGGATAAAAAAATAGGGGTTAGACCGGATTAGTGCTAAACCTTAAACAAATAGTAGTTAGTTTGACAGTGTTATTGATACTTCAGGAACTTGAGAAAGTGGAGGAAAGTAAAAATCAGATGAAGCTCGCCCGCCCGACGCGCCGTCTCAGCTTCAGGGGAAACCAACTACTATTCCAGTGTATATTCGTTGTTGCGGCTCGCCGCCCGGCACGCCGTCTCCGCACTACCAAAGCCATCAACTGAAATTCGGTCATCGGATGCCAAGGAAGAGTCATACTCGCAGAGATCTGCGGTTGCAGGGAACCTAGATACCCATCGCTTTATTTCCTTCCTGAAATCCAAAATGCCAAAATAGGAATAAGGCTTGCTATTATTAGAAATGTCCAAAAAATATCATATTCGTGAAGCAGAAACATAAGGTACTCCCATTAATGTGGAATAGGAAATAAATAACAAGCACATACTACAATAATACTCTCTCAGCTCCAAATTATAAAATGTTCTTACATTTTCTGAACATACACATATAGTCATGTTCCAATATATTTTTTATTTGTTTTAATCCGTATGGTAGTCCACATTCGAATATAAAAATTATTATATCATCTTTAAGTGTCGGGAGGAGTAAAGGATATTGACTCTCATATGTCACTACCCTTTTTATTTACATATGCTCTCCTAGAAAGAAGGTAAGCAAGAATGAAATTCGTTTTATAATCATTCGGTACAAAGGAAGTGGAAAAATAAAGCGTGAGGGGAGCAGCAGGTGTTAGGTTTAGCACAATACGTTCTAACCCCTATTCCCCGATCCTTTTCCCTGGTGCCGCTCACAATGATCAATTTGAGGCTAGGGGTTAGAGATCTTTATATAGTGCTAATTCCGGTTTTATTTAAACCGTAATTCCGCAGATATTTATTCAGAAACTCCAGGTTAACCAAACCAATCACGATCATCAGTAACAATTTAAGAGTTTCAATCTGCAGTTAGTCCACGAGCACACGTGTGTGAGTCACGTGCCAAATTTGAATAATTCAAATTCGCAGGCTTTAATCAATTCATATAGCCAACATATGAGCAACCTGGCTTTTCACTCTATACTGTCCCGGGTATAATTCTAGCATATTCACATACACTGTATTCCAGTATAGACGTATCGGCTTCTTAAGTATATTTACTTAAGTACAATTCCACATCATTAGTTCCTGTTATTTCCATGATACTTCAACATGAAGTTTAATTCCGTAGAATATAGTGTACAAATAAAATGTTGCAAGACACAAATTCCTACAGCAGGCACGGGCACTTTCCCCACGCCGAGATCAGGGGATGAGAACCTAGACACCCACAACATCATTTTCCCGATGATAGCTAGGAGTATCGCCTGAAATTTCGCACGGACGGTTTTCTCACTGTAGGGAATTAGAAACGAAATTATATACTCCCTCCATATTAAAATAAGTGTCTTAAATTTGTCCAAATATAAATATATCTAGCTTCCATCGGCCTGCGTAGTTCGCATGCATCGTAGCTGTCATGCCCGTCGTCGACACCACGGCCACGCCCACACCCTCACCGCGTGTGAACAATCCGGTAGGGGCGGGTACCACACGACAGCAATCTGGCTTCTTTTTTTTGAACAAGAACAATCTGGCTTGGAAGAGGTCATAAGAGCATCTCCAACCATGGTTGCCAAACCCTCCCCAAACGTCCGGGCGGACAGCCCGGACGCGGTTTGGGCTGAAATGTGCCACCCAAGGGCGGCCCCCAAAGCCTCCTCAAACGTCCGGGCGGTCCGGCTCCCCCAAACCCAGCCCATATGTGGGGAGGGTTTGGGGCCGCGCGGACGTCCGCCACGTCGGATCTGTCAAGGCGGCTCCACCAAATTTGAACCCAAATTTCGGCGCCGGCCACTTTCACTTACCCCCTTCTCCACCTCCAATTCCCGCCGGTAATTTTCATTCCTCCCGCCGCGTCCACCTGCACATCCGGATGGAGGCGGAAGGAGCCATCGATTCGGTCGAGCATGGCGCATCCTCCCAGTCCGTCGAGCAAGCGGCGGACTCGGCGCTGAAGCCGGAGACCGTTGCGCGGCGGGCGCGGCGCCGCAAGCAGCGCCTACGCGAGTAGGAGAAGAAGGAGCAAGCGGCGCTGGCGGCGCTGGAGGAGGCGAATAGGATTGCCAACGCGGAGACGCAGGAGGACGAGCCCGCGCTGACCACTCCGGTGCCCGTGGTCTGGCGCCCGACGCAGGCGCCGGTTTCGGCTGCTGTGGGCATGGCGGCGAGAAGGTCGACATCCTCAACGACGAACCGGGAGGAGACGTGCCTCATCGCGGATGAGTACCCGTCGCAGGTTCCGCCGACGCAGGACGAGGAGGCGGTGGGGGAGTCTCCGCCGCTCCAGCGGACGCGAGCTTCTTCCGGCGTCACCGCCACCGACGTCGTCCACAACCTGTTCGACGAAAGTCAAATTGACTTTGCGGTATGAATCTCTATCCGAATTACATAGTTCCCAGTCAATTTTAGGTCCATAGTGTAATTCTTAGCATGCTTAGGATGATAAGCATGAATGTATGATGGAATTGATCCGAAATGGGGACGATCCGCCATCACAGGATCCGTCGGCACCCACATTTCCTCCCTTTTACACAATGGGTGAGGACGAGCCGACGGCGGAGGTTGCGGCAAGGAACAAGGCGAAGGCCAAGAAGGTGTACACGGCAAGAGGCTCTTCGTACACTTCTTTTGAAGATGTTTTGCTTTGCCGAGCTTGGTTAGCCACAAGCATGGATGCTATATGTGGAACCGAGCAAAAGGGCACAAGGTTGTGGGAGAAGATACATGCCCACTTCCATCATCAAAAGGAATACGTGCAACCCCACCCAATTGTGTCCGATCGCAATGCCGGCTCTCTCCAACATAGGTGGGCTTCGATCCAAGAAAGTGTCAACAAATATTGCGGTTTTCATGCACAAGTGTTGAACCGGAATCAAAGTGGTGTCAACGTGACTTCCCATGTAAGCTATTGCTTCTACTTGGTTCATTGTCATCTCTTCATTTCATCACATTTCATTGATGTCATATTGCTCTACTTTTGTACTTGCTAGGCTAGTTTGGCCGCCACTTTGTACCATCAAACGGAGAAGAAACCCTTCACCCTCGCACATTGTTGGCTAGAGTTGACCGGGAAGCCCAAGTGGGTCTCCCAATATGATGATCACAAGAATTCGGCCAAGAAATGGAAGACAAATGATGGATCATGTTCTTCCATCCCAATTGGACTTGATGAAGAAGATGGGCCATCCGAAACCGGAAGTGGCCGGAAGAGGATGATGATGGGGAGGAGGTGGGAGAAGGATCGAGCGGCTCGAGACGGCGCCGCCACGAAGATGTCCACCACATGGAAGGACATCTTCTCAAAGAAGGATGAATCCATGCAAAAGTTGGAGAAAGAAAGAGAGGACAAGAAGGCCGAGAGGTATGACGCCTTCTTGGCTTTGTAAAGGGAAAGAATGGAGTTTGATCGCCTCCGACTCAAGGAGAGGATGGACATTGAGAGGGCGAGGTTGGAATTGGTGAAGGAGGAGGCTTGGATGAAGCTCCAATTGGAGCAAAAGAAGATGGCGGATGCCTATGCGATGAAACAAGAGAAAGTCAATGTTGCAAGGATTACCGAGGAACAAAGGATCATGTTCCAAGACGCTTCTCTCTTGGATGAGCCTAGCGCAAAGTGGATCCTCATGATGAAGAAGAAGATCTCCGACCGTGACCTCGGCCTAGATGGCTCCGGTGGAACCGCCCCTTGAAGAAGAAGAAGAGAACACTTCTCATTCTTGTATCGGACAACTTGTTAAACTTGTTAATTTCATTTGATTTTGAACCACTCTGTTTTGTAATGCGGATCCGGTATGTATCGGATCGACGTTGCATGGTCTGCATGAGTTTGGGGACAACATTTTAGGGAATGTGGTTGTATGAGCCCAACTATGGGGGCTGTCCGGTCGGTGTCCGCGGACGCGTCCGGACGCGTCCGCGGACACTTTGGGGGCCGGATTTGGGGGCTCCGCTTGGAGATGCTCTAAGGACGCTCCTCCAGCAATCTCGCCGGCCTCACCATGCGCAGCTCGTGGCGCCGAAGCGGGCCAGCAAAATGACGGACGAGGACATGTTCTAGCTAGACCAACATCCTCATGTAGCACGCACGATGGAGGGGTATGGAGGACCAAAGAACGAGAAGAAATAGAAGTTCAGGGAGAGCATGCTGCAAAAGGTAGTGAGTAGTCGCCTCGCTGGCACAAAACCTAGTCCACGTTGCTAAAACCGGCCTGCAAAACAGCTTAGGAGCGAATAACATGGTTTTCAATAGTTGAGGTGCAGGATCATTGTGGGGGATCACCTGTGGTGCTTCTAGTTGAGTCTTGCGAGTTGCCCTCCTCTGTGGAGCTAGGCCTTTTGGAGCCTTTGGCGGTGGACATCGCGCCATCCCCATCTCCGTCTGAGTCCTGCGAGTTGCCATCCTCTGTGGATAGTGGAGGTCCGTCCATCCGGTCGCCCCTCTTTGACCGTGAAGCTATTTTGGCACGTATTGAACAGGCGGTCTTCGTGGACAAGCTTGGTGGCTTGCTCGCTTGCTTGGAGGCAGCTAGCCCTGGATCTGGCGAGGCGATTGCTTGCCTCATAGCTGAGGAGGCTTCTACCAGCAAAATCAAAAAGGTGAAAAAGGCTCTTAGGAGCATAGGCAAGAAGGGTGGCGCCATTGGTAAGGCGCCCGCGACTGCTTAATGGCAGCTGCGTGGTCCTAGGGTAGTCGTCTGCTGCGGTTGCTTTGCTAGAGTGGGTTTGTCGCTTCGTGAGTTGCTGGTTTTAGGTGTTGCCCTGTGTGGTTGTGTTGCCTCATGTTGTTGGTGGTTGTTGGTGTTTGTTGTATGGTTTTCTCCCGGTTTCTTCCACTAATAAACCGGGCACCTCCTTCTTAATAAATGGTTGGGGCAAAGCTTTTGCCCCACAGTTTCAAAAAAAAAATAGTTGAGGTGATTAAGTGTACTAGTTTAGACTTGAGGGGATGCTGTGTGTCCATTACATAATATACTAGTGGTGAATCCCCGAAGAGCTAGCGGCTTTAGCCCCATTGCAATTTCCATCATATTTCCTTACTCTCTTGTTCTCATTTACAATTAAGCACTTTAATCTTGCTCTCAAACTTTCACAATCATGATTCTCTTGCTTGGAATTTAAAATAACTTGCAGGTATTATCCGATTAACCTCTACAGGAAGCAAAATGATATTTACTCAGTTTCTCATCTTTCTACACTCCTACTTAGAAAACTGCTGAAACAACCTTATGACCTATAGGCTTCAACTACAGAAGGAAAAAAAGATTGTTGGAAGAGTAGTAAAATATTTACAAAGGTATGAAGAACTTAAAAGGACATCCTGGTAGATTGTCGCTGATTATGTCCTCTTTCTTATGAAAAAAAGTATAGTTGTAAAAAGAAAAACTGCCACTTATTCATTGCATAGCACATAATGTCTAACCTCATTTCATAATTAGTTATCTTTTATAAAAGCGTTATTCTAAATGGTGAAGCTAAAGGACGTGGTAGCCAAATATTAGAGAGGTCAATATAAAGAGAAGCTACCCGAAAAAAAATATATATAAAGAGAAGCTTACGTATCCACATTAGCTTCTACTCTCTCTGTTCCACAATATAAAATGTTTTAGGTGTTTCACGTGTGATACATCCAAAACGTATCAATAATTTTTGATGTTCCATGCCTGTTATATATTGATTACCACATGTTTATCTTACACTTTATATCATTTTTATTCATTTTCTGGGACTAACCTATTAACAAGATGCCACAGTGCCAGTTTCTGTTTTCTGCTGTCTTTTTTTCTTCAGAAATTCTATTCTGGAAATATTCTCAAAAAAGGACGCCAATTTAACTGATTTATTTCTGGACTGGGACGAAGCACCTGCCCGATGGAGACCCCCAGGAGGCAACCCTAGGAGGGAGGTGGGCCCACGGTGCGGCCAAGGGAGGGCTCGCGCCGCCAGCCCGCCTGGCCCACCTGGCTGCCCTCCGACGTCGCCCCTTCGCCTATAAATCACATCTTATCGGGAAACCCTAAATACCCGAGCGAAAATCCACGAAAAGTTCCGTCGCCGCCGCCATCGTCAACCCTAGTTCGGGAGGGTTCTGAAGCTCTTCTCGGCACTTTGCCGGAGGGGAAATCATCACCGGAGGGCTCTACATCACCATGCCTGCCTCCGGAGTGATGCGTGAGTAGTTCTTCACGGGATTACGGGTCCATAACAGTAGCTAGTTGGTAGTCTCTCCATCTTGTGCTATCATGTTTAGATCTTGTGAGTTGCCTAACATGATCAAGATCATCTTTATGTAATGCTATATGTTGTGTTTGCTGGGATCTGATGAATTGTGAAGTTATGATCAAGTTTTTTCATCTATTTATATCATGTTTTATCTATGTTCCTGCATGCTCTCCGTTGTTAGTAGATGCTTTGGCCAAGTAGATGCTTTGGCCAAGTAGATGCTAGTGACTACAAGAGGGGGTATTTATGCTAGATAGTGGGTTCATGCCTCTATGTGCATGGGCTTGATTGACAGAAACAACTAAGCCTGTAGATGTGCTGTTGCCACTAGGGAGAAAATAACTTTGCTATACTTATGGGTACGCTTATCTGTCATATGATTTGTTTACATTACATACTTTGCTTAATATATAATCTTTTGCTTGCAACTTAATACTCACGGGAGACACGAAAGCTATCACGGGGAGTGAATTATTAGTCATAGATGCAGCTAGTAAGCTGTCTATGTATATTATTGTAATGCCCAATAGATCTAACAGTGAACATATTCTTATCATATATTGCATTGTCATGCGTTTGCACTTTGTCAATTACCCAGCTGTAATTTGTTTACCCAACATGTATGTTTGTTTATCTGTCTTATGGAGAGACACCACTAGTGAACTGTGGACCCCGGTCCTTTATTCCACACTGATACAAACACCATTTTTACCACACTCTACGTTTACTTCCTCGCTGTTACTTTTTGTGTTCATCATCATATTCCACACCATACGTTTAATCCTTTGTATTCAGCAAGTCGGGAAGATTGACAACCTTCTTGTTTCGTTGGGGCAAAGTACTTTGATTGTGTTGTGTGCAGGTCCACGTCAACACCCACATTTTCTGGCACCGTTGACACCGTGTTGAACCTCTTCCAATTCCTACTGGTTCGATAACCTTGGTAGATTACAAGGGAAAATTGCTGCTGCACTACTTCATACCTTCCTCTTGGGGTCTCCCAACGAACGTGTGTTTCCGCGTCATCAAGCAACATTTTCTGGCGCCGTTGCCGGCGAATTGGAAGCTACAGCAAGGGGAGTTACACACCACCATTCTCTTTACTTTGTTTTTGTCTTGCTTAGTTTATTTTTGTTCCAACTTGTTTGCTTTTAAAACCAAAAAACACAAAAAAAAAATCTTGCATCTAGTTTATTTTGGTTATCTAGTTTTACTTTTCGGTTCTTTTATCATGTCTAGTCCTGCTCCTTACATTATGTCACCTGAAACTGAAGTACTTACTTTTAAGCAAGGGAGTGAGGAAAGTTTTAAGGATGCTTGGTCTAGAATTTTTGAGTCTTATGGAATAACTGAACCTAGAATCACCTTGAGCCTGCTCCTTAGTAGCTTTTATTTCGGTCTCGTTCTTTGTTATAGGTATGCCTTGGATGCTGTAGTAGGGGGAGATTTCCTTCGTCATGATGGGGATCAAGCCTTTAATGCGATAAAAAAATTGATAGCATCTTCTTCCTTAACAACTAGCAAGATAGATGCAGGTATTGAAAATATTACTATCAGATTGGAAATTTTGGAAAAGGATATGTCTAGAATGAGAAAAGACCTAACTGAATCACCTAAAATTGTTCTAGATAGGATTTTGTCAAATTGGTCTCCTTCCTTTAAGATTGAAATTAATGGAATGCGTTTTGAAGCTTTATGTGACATCGTTACAGAATTTTCTTTAATGCCTAATTCTATTTATGACTCTTTGAATCTGTGGGAACTTTCGGAATGTGGGGTTCTATTGATACTTGCTGATAACTCCACAAAAATTCCTTTGGGAATTGCAGATGATATATACAAAAATTTCTGGAAAAGTCATTCCTACTGATTACTATGTTATTGAATGTGAAGGAGAAGGACAAATTGCTCTAGGAAGGGCATTCTTGAGGCTTGTGGGAGTAGTAATAAACATGAGAGAAGGAATAGTGAGATTCAATTCTACAATAAAAGGTAGTCATAGTTTTCCCACTAATATGAGTAAAGGTAACAGATCTAGAGGTAAACGATTTGGGCTTTCCACTATTGATAATACTTGATCTTTTTGCTACTGTGCCTAGCTGAAAGGCGTTAAAGAAAAGCGCTTTTGGGGGACAACCCAATTTTATTTCCTATTATTTTTTGTTTTCTTGAGTCAAGGATGTTGCTTAATTATGTAACAACTCCTCTGTATCTTTTGTTTTCGTTTTTGTTGTGCCAAGAAAAGCGTCTAATGCAAGAAAGTGCTAAAAGTTTTATTTGCTGTCTAGAAACAGATTTCTGTGTCTCACGGTAAAAATCCGTGAAAAATCACGGATCTTTATTTTAATCTGAAGTTTTTTGAGCAGAATCCTGAGCTTTATACCTATCTTTCGTTAGTTAATGGTTTTCTTATTTGAGCAACGGAAGTGCCACGAAAAAAATTCGTCTTTACGAACTGTTCTGGTTTTAACAGATTCTGTTTTTGTTTTGCATTGTCTCTTTTTGCAAGTATGGATTTACGTTCTTCGGGGGAGACTAGGATCTTGTTTAGTAACAGAAGCTAATTTTGAACTAAAAAGCTATGCAATGTGTCTTTACAGAACCAAGTGAGCTTATGTTTTGATGCACTAACCCCTCTAATGAAGTTTGCGAGTTGTCTTTATGTGAAGGAAGTTTTCAAGTATTAAGAGAGGAGGATGATACAAGAAGATTGAGAAGAGAGAAAAGCTTAAGCTTGGGGAGGCTCCCTTGGATCTCACCAGCATATATCAAGAAGAGAGAAAAGCTTAAGCTTGGGGAGGCTCCCTTGGATCTTCATCAACAAATTATCAGGTCATCTCTAGTGAGACTACATTTTTATTACTTCACATATTGTGTGCTGTTCCTGGAGCGTCTGTGTGTTTTATTTTTTGTTTTTGTTTTGTTTTGTTTCTGATCATAACTTAGTTGGATCCTAAAATTCTTGTGTGAGAGAGAGACACGCTCCGCTTTTGCTTAGAATACTCTTGTTTTCACTTATATCTGTTGAGTATTCTGTTTATGTTTGGTTAGCTTCTAGCTCTCGTTTTTCATGTATCTCTTGTTCAGAGCTATTAGTTCTTTTTGTAGATAGTACTCTCTTGCTTTACTTATATTTGTTTGAAGAGTTGTATAATTGGCGTCTGATTGGGACAGAAAATGCAAAGTGTGTGGTAGTTGTATAACGGAAAATTTGCATAGCCTTGTAGATCATTGAACTTTGATAACTTGATTCCTTGCAAATGTTTTGAGATATTAAGAAGTTAGATGTTAAATGCTGTCTGATTAATTAAGCTAAAATCTGATTAGTGGTTGTGTTATTAAAGCCTGTACCGTACTACAAACTCTTAAAATTGCTGAAGGTGTAGTTGGACTTGATAGCTTCTCATGTTTGAAGGTAGTTGGAAACAACCTTAGAGAGCTTCTATTAGACCGTGGATTTGAGGTTGGAAAAATCGATCCCACTCTCTTTACTAAGAGGGTTAAAGGGGAGCTTTTCATATGCCAACTTTATGTTGTTGATATTATATTTGGCTCATCTAACAAAGCTTTCAATGATGAATTTTCAAAGTTTATGACCGATAGGTTCGAGATGTCTATGATGGGCGAATTGAAGTTCTTTCTTGGATTTGAGATCAAGCAATTGAATGAAGGGACTTTAATCTCTCAAGCCAAATATACCCAAGACATGCTCAAGAGGTTCAATATGCAAAACGCTAAGGAGAAGCGGTTTCCTATGGACACCAAATGCCATCTTGAACTTAACCCCGACGGTATTGATGTTGATCAAAAACTTTATCGCTCTATGATTGGTTCTTTGCTTTATCTTTGTGCATCTAGACCCGATATTGTGTTGAGTGTAGGGGTGTGTGCAAGGTATCAAGCGGCTCCTAAAGAAAGCCACTTGAAGGCGGTCAATAGAATCCTTCGATATTTGGTTTATACCCCAAGGTTTGGTTTGTGGTACCCAAAGGGCACTGATTTCTCTCTTGCCGGGTACACGGATTCGGATTGGGCCGGTTGCAAGGATGATAGGAAATCAACTTTCGGGGCATGCCAATTTCTTGGTAGGTCCTTGGTGAGTTGGTCCTCTAAGAAGCAAAATTGCATATCTCTATCCTCCGCCGAAGCCAAGTATGTGGCGGCCGCTAGTGCTTGCACTCAATTGTTATGGCTGAGGCAAACTTTAAAGGAATATGGTGTCAATTGTGACAAAGTGCCTCTTTTGTGTGACAATGAAAGTGCTATCAAGATTGGCCACAATCCGGTGCAACACTCAAGAACAAAGCATATTGAGATTCGTCATCATTTTATTCGGCATCATATTGCCCGTGGTGATATTAAGCTTGGATATATTCCAACCAAAGACCAACTTGCCGATATTTTCACGAAGCCACTTGATGAAGCAAGATTCACTTATTTGAGGCATGAGCTAAATATCGTGGATTCAAGGAGCTTGACTTGATTATCTTGCATACACACCTATATTTTGACTATCTATTTGGTTTAGGTGTAGGCATGGACATAGGGGGAGTGCGGCCCTAATACATTGGACCATCCCTCCCCCATTATGCCGATATTAAGAACTCATTTACATCTCTATATTCGTTCGATGATTTGTGAGCTTAAATGACGAGTGTTGGTTGTGAACCCAAGATATATCTTCGCGGTGTGACGCCATAAACTCAAACATGGTGGCCTAAGCCACCGCCCTCTTCTTCTTGAAGAGTTGATTCTTATTTGGATCTCATTGAAAACCTTTTGAATTTTATTTGCCCTACTTGTTTCTTATGGAAAACATGCTCAATCTTGGTTTTATGTGTGTCTCGCCTCTTGCAAGATTGAGTGTGAAGTACCATTCCAGGTTAAGTCTCTAAATCCCAAGCCAAGTTCTTATCTCAAACCATCCCTCTAGCACAAGTTCATTTCTTTCCACAAATAATCTGGGGTTTCAGAGGAGGCTCCGGTAGTACCGCTTGGTGGAACCCGGTAGTACCGGGCTCTGAATCTAAGCAGTATAAACACTGCTCGCAAAGATTCAGGCCCCGGTAGTACCGGCTGCTCCGCCCCGGTACTACCGGGAATCGCAGGTATCCAATATGACTTCCTGTGCGGGCGGGGTGGGGGTTATTCCCCCATTCCTCCCCACCCGCGCGACACCACCCTGCCGCCCCCTCCGTTCCCTGCTCCGGTCGCCGCCCTAGGTCGCCGGAATCCGACTTCCCCTATCGGATCTACTCTGTGGGGGAGCTTCTCCTCCCTGATCCCTCCCGATGGCCTCTGGTAATTTCCTCTTTCGTGCTCCTTTTATTTCTAGATCTAGAAACCTAGGTGCTCTTGAGAAATTCACTAGTAGCTCCGAATTCCTTCGGTTAAATGATGGGTAGATCGATCCTTTTGGCCTTGGATAGATTTCCACTAGTTACCTCGTGAAAATTTGTGGTTGATTTACTTAATTTGTGATCTGGTCTGAGTTGACTCGATGCACCCGGTACTACCGGAACAGGTCCGGTACTACCGCCTGAACAAATTAAATCATCTCCACCCCTGTTTTCACTTGGTAACTTGTTTGCTCTCTGACTCCATGAACTTGTGCACTTATCTTGTCCCTCCCGACCTATTTCATCATTTCACAGGTAGTCGTGGTGGTAAGAAAAGGAGAACTTTGGAAGAGGATTTGGAGGAAGAAGAAGTGATGCCTGTCAAGTCCACTGCCCGGACCGCTCTAAATCCAAGGCTGCTATTGCCAAGCATCCAAGGCATCAACAAGTTCGCAAGGCTCTTCATCTTTGGACGAATGACGACTATCAAAAGCTCCATGCAGAAAATCCTTATGGGTCCGAGAGGTCACCTCTTGTCCGTCATCCCCACTTCTTCACCAATGATCAAGAGAGAATCTACAATGAAATTTATCTCCACAAAAGTACAAAATTGTCCTCAACACGCCATTGACATGGCTTGGGTGAGAGATCCTAAGCACGATGGGTACTTTGATGAGACTCTTGCAATGTGTGAAGAGTTTGGGCTTCTTGACATCATGAAGGTCCATCAACCGTTTATCGACTACTACATCTTTCAATTCTTTGCAACTGTTTATTTTGACACCGATGATGAGAGAACCCTCCTTTGGATGACCAAGGACACTAAGCTTCAAGCCACCATGAAGGAATGGGACACTTTTAGGCTATGATTGTCAGGGAGATTGCCCCTAGTGGTTGGAGATGCCATGAGGGCGACTATTCTAGCGGAAAGGAGGTTCTTAAACCTATCACTATGAAGTATGGTACTTGTGGCCAAACTGCTCACCTTGTTCGTGAATTTGAGATCTTGCACCGTATCTATCGTGAGACAATTGCTCCCCGGTGGGCAATTGGGATCAAGCACATGGCTTCATGTTTGACCTTCTCAAGCTTTCCAAGGTCAACCAAGGAACCAACAACAAATTGGATGTAATGGACTTCATGCACAATGAGCTGTGGCACACAGTCATCGACAGGAGGGCACCCATTTATGGCCCTTACATCATGAAGCTTATCTGCCACAAGTGGCTCCAAGCCAAGAAGGAAGACATCATGCAAGATGGCAGCCCTATCACGACGTCCAAGCCTAAGCAGCTTCGAATCAAGACCCATGATCCGCCGAAGAGTCCGGCTGAGCTTGCTGCTGAGGCTGCTGCTGCTACTGCTGAGGCGACTGCTGGGGCTACTACAGCTAGTGGGAGTGCCCCTCCTTTTGAGGAACCATCTTGGGTCAGAAACTACAAATCAAGGTGAAGCGGGCCTTTTGTTTCAAGCTAGACCTCCAAGACCGCATGTATGAAGCTCATGTGTATCACAAGAAGGCTGCTGCGCGTCAGAAAGCGATGATGGTGAAGATGGGCATGACTGCCTCTGCCGGCTCCGAGGGAACATCACCCCCAAGGAAAAGTGGATCTCCGAGCATGGCTATTGGTCCGATGATGATGCCACTTCGGCTCCCAAGGGACCCTCTACTTCCACCCACGACTTGGATGGAGCTTTATTCTCCATGGGACGTTTAGCATCGCGCTTCTCCCTTTTTGGCTTTATGATGACAAAGGGGGAGAATGTGTTCTATTTAGGTTGTTTGTGGGATTTGTCTGGGAGGAATACAAGCTTGCTTTCATTTGATCTTCGACGCTTGTGTTTCATCTTTATTTGGATATTTGCTTTGAACTCTTTTTTTCCACGGTGTAAGACGTGTAAAGACTATGTGGTTGTATTGTGACCTATCTAGTACACTTTTATGTCTAGTTATATTGTCCTGTGCAAGTTGTTATTCATGTTGATCTTGTGAACTTGCATGATATGTAAAAATAGGGGGAGCTCCGCCAGCTTGGATGATTGTGTGTTTTGCATTCAAAGGCAAACATTCAATTAATGCACACATATAGGGGGAGCCCACTTATCTTTTGCAAATCTTGTGTTGCTACTAATTGTGTTGTCATCAAACACCAAAAAGGGGAGATTGAAAGAACATCTCATTTCCCTAGGGTGTTTTGATGTTTGTTGACAACACAATTAGAGGACTAACCTGTGTGTTAATTAGTTGCAGGAACACGTCGACATATTGTGTATATGCCCAGGTTTTGTCAAGGCTGAAAAAGAGTATTTTTTCTGTCCCAGCCGTACTACCGGAAATCGAGCTCAATCGCTACTGGCATAATCTGTTTCCAGCCGGTACTGGCCCGGTAGTGGGCCGGTACTACCGCGCCCGGCGATACTACCGCATGGTGCCAGGCAGCACTACCGCTGCGGGCGGTCTGCGAGCAGGCGTTAGACGACGAAGACCAAGGCCGAGTCAACGCGGGTCGGTAGTACCGCATGAGGCCCGGTACTACCGCTGCGGGCGTTTTTCGTCTCCAACGGCCAGATTATTGGGAGGGGGTATTTATTCCCCTCCACCTACCTTTGGACAGCCAGCTCGCCCAACATTGAAGAACACCATTATTGCAAGCTCAAGATTTGCTAGATCTCCCAATCCCTCCACCCAAACTCGTTGAACTTTGGAGGATTGAAGGAGAAGACCCGGATCTACATCTTCACCAAGCCGATTTACATTTCCCCCTCATTCACTTGAGGGCCCCTTTGCTAGGGTTTCCATTTGGGAAAACCTAGCTCATTGTTGTACTTACTTGATTGTCTTTGTGACAGATTGTAGCTGTTCGGGAGCCCCCAATCCAATTGTGAGTTGTGCCCCGGATCGTTGTTGTAAACGCTCCGGAATCCGCCTTGAAGGTTTCCGATAGTGGAAGGTGAACCAAACCTTTGTGGTGCGGTTCAATATCGGAGAAGAAGGTGAAGCCTTTGTGGCTGTTGAGTTGACCTTTGTGGTAGCTCACACCTCTCCAACGAGACGTACTCCCCTAAAAAGGAGGAACTCGGGAATACATCCGTGTCTCCGCATGCTTTCACCTTCGGTTACCTCTATCCTTATTTATTGTTTTTACTTCATGTACCTTGCTTAGTTGCTTGCTTGTCATATAGGTAAATTCACCATAGTTGCATATCTAGAGAATTTACCTTTTGAGTCAAGCCTAATTTGAAAAGTACTAAAATTGGAGTAGCACCTATTCACCCCCCTCTAGGTGTCATACGATCCTTTCAGCTATCCCGGGGAGTGGATTATTAGTCATAGATGCAGCTAGTAAGTGGTCTATGTATATTGTTGTAATGCCCAATAGATCTAACAGTGAACATGTTCTTATCATATATTGCGTTGTCATGTGTTTGCACTTTGTCAATTGCCCAGCTGTAATTTGTTTACCCAACATGTATGTTTGTTTATCTGTCTTATAGAGAGACACCAGTAGTGAACTGTGCACCCCGGTCCTTTATTCCACACTGATACAAACATCGTTTTTACCACACTCTACGTTTACTTCCTCGCTGTTACTTTTTGTGTTCATCCATCATATTCCACACCATACGTTTAATCCTTTGTATTTAGCAAGCCGGGGAGATTGACAACCTTCCTGTTTCATTGGGGCAAAGTACTTTGATTGTGTTGTGTGCAGGTCCACGTCAACACCCACATTTTCTGGCACCGTTGACACCGTGTTGAAACTCTTCCAATTCCTACTGGTTCAATAACCTTGGTAGATTACAAGGGAAAATTGCTGCTGCACTAATTCATACCTTCCTCTTGGGATCTCCCAACGAACGTGTGTTTCCACGTCATCAACGTGTTGTGTAGATTTAGACTAAAAGGAGTGGACATATACATTAAAACATGTCTAGATAAATGTGTATACATGTGAACGTGGAAAAGTCTTAAAACATCTTACATTGTGGAACAGAGGGAGTAATTGGATATTTCTAAATAGATACTCTTAATGTCTTACAATGTTATTTTTTCCTACTACCATAGTGTTTTTGCATTAACTGTAACATATCGTCTGCACTTGTTGTTTGTTTTGTCATGTGTTTGGTAGGATGAAAAGTCCCATATGAGCCGTGGTACATTGTGATGACGTGGAAACACACGTTCGCTGGGAGACCCCAAGAGGAAGGTATGAAGTAGTGCAGCAGCAATTTTCCGTTGTAATCTACCTAGGTTATCGAACCAGCAGGAATTGGAAGAGCTTCAACACGGTGTCAACGGTGCCAGAAAATGTGGGTATTGACGTGAACCTGCACACAACACAATCAAAGTACTTTGCCTCAATGAAACAGGAAGGTTGTCAATCTCCCCGGCTTGCTAAATACAAAGGATTAAACGTATGGTGTGGAATATGATCATGAACACAAAAAGTAACAGCGAGGAAGTAAACGTAGAGTGTGGTAAAAATGGTGTTTGTATCAGTGTGGAATAAAGGACCGGGGTCCACAGTTCACTAGTGGTGTCTTGATACGTCTCAAACGTATCTATAATTTTTGATGTTCCATGCTGTTATTATGCCAATTGCTACATGTTTTATTTACACTTCATAGCATTTTTATGCATTTTCTAGGACTAACCTATTAACAAGATGCCGAAGTGCCAGTTCCTGTTTTCTGCTGTTTTTCTCCTTCAGAAAAGCTAGTCGCAAAATATTCTCGGAATTGGACGAAAATCAACGTGTGCAAATATTTCACCGACATGTCCACGGGGTCCAAAGGGGAGACGGAGGAGAGCCAGGAGGTGGCCACGCCACCCTAGGGTGCGGTCCACATGTCTGGCGCGCCCAGGGTTGGCGTGGGCCCCTCGGGTGCCCACCGATGCCGCCCTTTCGCCTATTTATTCCCGATCACCCGAGAACCCTAAAAACACCGATCATATTCCACGAAAAGTTCCGCCGCCGCCGCCGTCGTCAACCCTAGATCAGGAGGGTTCTGAAGCTCTTCCCGGCACCCTGCCGGAGGGGAGATCCTCACCGGAGGCTTCTACACCGCCATGCCTGCCTCCGGAGTGATGCGTGAGTAGTTCATCCTTGGACTACAGGTCCATAGCAGTAGCTAAATGGTTGTCTCTCCACCTTGTACCTCCATGTTTAGATCTTGTGAGCTGCCTAACATGATCAAGATCATCTTATTGTAATGCTACATGTTGTGTTTGCTGGGATCCGATGAATATTGATACTATGAGCAAGTTGTTTATCAATCTATCTATTTATGTTGTTTATGATCTTGCATGCTCTCCGTTGCTAGTAGATGCTTTGGCCAAGTAGATGCTTGTAACTCCAAGATGGAGTATTTATGCTAGATAGTGGGTTCATGCCTCCAGTAATCTGGGCTCGAGATGACAGAAACGACTAAGGTTGTTGATGTGCTGTTGCCACTAGGGATAAAACAATGATGCATTGTCTATGTGTCATTTGCATTGTTTACATTACACACTTTACTTCAAGCAATAATCTGTTGTTTGCAACTCAATACCGGAAGGGGTGCGGATGCTAACCGGAAGGTGGATTATTTAGGCATAGATGCGTTGGATAGCAAGTCTATGTACTTTGTTGTAATGCCCAATTAAATCTCATAATAATCATCTTGTCATATATTGCATTGTCATACATTCATTATTTGTCAATTGCCCAGCTGTAATTTGTTTACCCAACATGTTAGTTATCTTTTATGGAGAGACACCACTAGTGAACTGTGGACCCCGGTCCATTTCCACATACTGTTAAAACCACCAACTGCAATCATTTGTTCTCTGTTACTTTCTGCACTCATTACTGTTTTTCACACAATACGTTTAATCCTTTGTTTTCAGCAAGCCAGAGAGATTGACAACCTCTCTGTTTCGTTGGGGCAAAGTAGTTTGCTTGTGTTGTGTGCAGGTTTCACTTCAGTTGCGCCGCTGACAACCTTCTGGAGAACCTCCGTGTCCTCCTGGTTCGATAAACCTTGGTCATATTTCAAGGGAAAACTGCTGCTGCACTACATCATACCTTCCTCTTGGGGTCTCCCAACGAACGTGTGTTGTCACGGTCAACAAGCAGATCTTCTGCTGCTGTTGCTGGGAAGTAATAAAATACTCTACCGTTAACACGCCATTATGTCTCTCCATAAGACAGATAAACAAACATACATGTTGGGTAAACAAATTACAGCTGGACAATTGACAAAGTGCAAACGCATGACAATGCAATATATGATAAGAACATGTTCACTGCTAGATCTATTCGGCATTACAGCAATATACATAGACCGCTTACTAGCTGCATCTATGACTAATAATCCACTCCCCGGGATAGCTTACGTGTCTCCCGTGAGTATTAAGTTCCAAGCAACAGATTATAACATTAAGCAAAGCGTGTAATGTAAACAAAGCATATGACAGACAAGCGTACCCATAAGCATAGCAAAGTTATTTTCTCCCTAGTGGCAATAACACATCTACAGACTTAGTTGTTTCTGTCAATCAAGCCCACACACATAGAGGCATGAACCCACTATCTAGCATAAACACCCCCTCTTGCACACTAGCATCTACTTGGCCAAATCATCTACTAACAACGGAGAGCATGCATGAACATAGATAGAACATGATATAGATAGATGAACAAACTTGATCATAACTTCACAATTCATCGGATCCCAGCAAACACAACATATAGCATTACATAAAGATGATCTTGATCATGTTAGGCAGCTCACAAGATCTAAACATGATAGCACAAGGTGGAGACACTACCAACTAGCTACTGCTATGGACCCGTACGTAGTCCCGTGAAGAACTACTCACGCATCACTCCGGAGGCAGGCATGGTTATGTAGAGCCCTCCGGTGATGATTTCCCCTCCGGCAGAGTGCCGGGAAGAGCTTCAAAACCCTCTCGAATTAGGGTTGACGATGGCCGCGGCGATGGAACTTTTCGTGGATTTTCGCTCGGGTATTTAGGGTTTCCCGATAAGATGTGATTTATAGGCGAAGGGGCGACATCGGAGGGCTGCCAGGTGGGCCAGGCGGGCTGGCAGCGTGGGCCCACCCTTGGTCGCGCCGTGGGCCCGTCTCCCTCCTAGGGTTGCCTCCTGGGCGTCTCCTTCGGGCAGGTGCTTCGGCCTAGTCCAGAAATAAATCAGTTAAATTGGCATCCTTTTCCGAGAATATTTGCAGAATAGAATTTCTGAAATAAAAAGACAGCAGAAAACAGGAACTGACACTATGCCATCTTGTTAATAGGTTAGTCCCATAAAATGCATAAAAATGATATAAAGTGTAAGATAAACATGTGGTAATCAATATATAACAGGCATGGAACATCAAAAATTATAGATATGTTTTGGACGTATCACATTGACAAACCCATTGTCAGCTTGTACATAAGGTGAAAAGGGTATACTTTTGTAATCCAACAATTCCTCTAAGCCATGTCAAATATCTTGTTATAGAATAACAAGTTCTACAAGTGTCAGGTTTTAAGATATTTCTTAGAACATAGAATGATAACCAGTACACCTTGGTCTACGCATCATGTAACTTCTCATGGTAATTACAATTATATATGTATTCAAAGATATAAATGCTAAACCAACCAGAACAACATACTACATGCTTCATCATCACATTTTATGCAATAGTTCCACTGAAATCTAGTGAACCTAAACATAATGCCACTATAGATCGTAATAACAGACCAAATATGCCTACCTTCTTTTAATGAGAAATCAGTTTTAAAGTACATTGCTTTTGATTCGACATTTATATCACGATTTATGAGTAATGTAAATGTTTGATACATTTTTACCATAATAAATTTGAATACATACATAGTTATTTAAATTACAGAGGAAACCAAGATAACACAAAGCTATCAAGTATTTTTTACATTCTCGTACTATTTTAAATGTAAATCTAATAAACACATACGAAATTACATTATTTGAATAATTCAAATATGTTTGGTAAGCATGATAGATAGCGATCGGTCTATACATTCGCGACCAATCTCCTGTCGGCCGAGCACAATTGGGTTAGGGCCAAGCTCCTAAGGAGGAGAAGAAGGAAAAACTGAAAAGGGTATTTATTCAAACTCCGAGCACCGTACAATGTATGTATGGTAAGACAAAGTCGTCGGGGATGGGAATTTTTTATAAGTCAAACGCCCTCAACATTTTATTACAAATATGTAAACCTTTTTGATTGAACATACTCAATAAGAATATCATGGATCCGAGCATCTCCACAGGGTCTCCCAAAAGTTTGTCTGGCACCCCCAAAATGTGTCCGCTTTCGAGGGTACAATGGAGGGTGCTAAGTTGCTAAACCAGCGCCGCCCTCCAAATTTTTTTTTAGAAAATATTGGGCTCAAATGAAAGCAAAAAAGTTTAGATTTCATTAAATTTTGGTGTTATTTTACAAGATTTTGAATCAAAATTAAATCTTGGCATCGCCGACGCGCCTAACCTAATCTAGCCCTAGTCCTCGATCTCGAGGTTGTCCCAGTCGACCTTGTCGTCTTTGTTGTTGTCGTCCTTCTCACTGATGTAGACGACGATGGAGGAGAAGGCATCGCGAAAAGACAAGGCGTCTCGATTCCCGTTAGAGGACGAGGCCGCCTCTTGCGACGAGGGCATTTGTGAGGTAGAGGGAGTTCGCCTCGAGCTTGGCGACCAATGCTAAGGGCGTTCTGCTAGCCAAGAACGTCGCCCCGCAACGCAATGGTGAGGGGACGCGAGATTGCGTTGACACCTCGTGCGACTCCTCCTTGACCTCCTTCTTTGGACGGCGGACGAAGAGGCATTCGTGTGGTAGGGAACAACGAGGTGGTGCATCGCGTATGACAGTTCCACCTTGTGGCCAATGGCGGAGCCACACTATAGTTGTGTAGTCAAATGACTACACAACATTTTTGGCAAATTCTTCACATATAGGGTAAAAATTATGCGAAAAATACAAAATTCATACAAATACATGTATTGACCTCACGGCTCTGTACTTTTGGCTCTGCCACTGCTTGTGGTGCGCGTCGATCCTGCTGAACGTCGCGGATGATGATGGCGCCCCCCGACGACTATGAAGAGTGTTCCATGTGGCAAGCGAGGGTCTGATTAAATACCACCCGAACGTTACATTTGGTGGGGATGTCTCTATAACGTAGCAATTGTATAGCTCTTGTAACAGACGATATTACATAACGCTGGATATTGCTCATGCAGAAAATAGAGGTCAATATAACTTCACATTGGGCATTCGAATAAATGCTCTTAATGTGTCACAAATTTATTTTTATGCAGTATCACAGTGTTTTCTTAATTATAACATATTATCTTTACTTCTTTTTTTTTGTTGTCATATGTACGGTAGGATGATAAGTCCCATATCAGCGGAGGTATATGTTGACAAACCCCTTGTACTCTTGTAGATAGGTTGAAAAGGGTATACTTTTTGAATTCTCTTGGAGATATTTTTCTCTTAGCCATATGTCAAATATCAAAATATCTTGTAAAGATAAAATAACAAGTTATACTCATGTTTTAAGATATTTCTTAGATCGTCAAACGATAAATAGCACATCTTGCATTCTGCGTCATGTAACTTCACATGGTAATTTTAGTTATATATGTACCGAAAAGTAAATTCTAAACCAAGAAAACAAACATTATATCCTTCATCATCACACTTTCTCCCATAGTTCCATTCAAATCCAGTGAACATAAACGGAATACCACTATAGATCACAGATAACAAACCAAAAATGTCTACCTTCTTCTAATGAGCAATCAATTTTAAAGTACTTTTGTGATTCAACATTCATATCACGATTTATAAGTAATGTAAAAATGTTCAATATAATAAATTTGAAATATATACATAGTTATTAAAATTAAGGGTAAACCAAGATAACACAAAGCTTACATCAACGCATTCGCATACTATAGTTAAATGTAAATCTAATAAACACATATGAAATTAGTTATTTGGGATTATACCTCATGTATGTTTATTAATATTGTACAAAATTAGACAACTGTAGTCTGATTCCCGTTGGCGTTTATTTGTATATAAAGAGTAGGAGAGGATGGTAACCGACTCGATCAGAACTCTCGTTTAAAGAGAATCAGCCCGGCTCCTGCCACTTCTGGTTTTGACTGCAATCGGGGACCGGCCCACTTTGTGGAGTTCGAAGGAGATTCTTATTTCCCATTCGTCTTTTTTTTAGCCACAAAGAAGCCTCGCTTTTCCGCTGGCTAGCTGGTCACGCACTTATGCACGCAAGACACCCGGCCACATGCAGCTACATGCATGGTACACGATTTGATTTCATGCAACAGCTTGCTCCTCTCCTCCATAGACTGATGCTCACATCAAGTCTGGCTAGAATGTTTAACCGCTTAGCTTTTTTGCATGTAATTCTTTGGTACCTTGTCATTTGGATTGCACCGGAGAGACCTTTCACTATCAATTTTGTATGCAAATAGGGCGTGTTTGGTTAGCTGTGAGGCCAAAAGTTTCGGTGCTAGCCATCCTAGGTTTCGGTGCTCAGGGCTGGAAGTTCCGGTGGGTTAAATTCCGGAAGTTCCGCCCCTGGCCCCCGGAAGTTTCCGGGCCTTGTAATTTGTCTAAGTCATTTCGAGGAATTGCCCTAGTTTTAGACCGGAATTTTGGCCGAAACTATGCCGGAAGTTTTCGGGGCCCGGAAGTTCCGGCCCTGCAACCCGGAAGTTCCAGCGCTCCGACAACAGCAACAGCTAGATTTTTGGGAGGGACTATAAATACCCCTCCACCTACCTTGAGTTGCTTGCTCGTCTAAGCTTCTCTCTCCTCCATTACTTCCAAGCTTTAATTGCCTCGATTTCTCTCCTCACCCACCCAAAATTAATGCCCTTCAAGGATTTGTTGGAGAAGAGCTAGCTAGATCTACCATTTCAACGAGCCGGAAATTGATTTCCCCTCATTTCTTTTGGAACTTTTTACCTCTTGGGTTTCTTGGAACCCTAGACTTGAGATTGGGTCTTGGAGCTTTGATCTACGTGTGGGAAGCTTCGATGCATTTTGGAAGTCCACAATACAATTGTGGAGAGCCCCAACCTTGTTGTAAAGGTTTGGTCAACACCTTCAACACGAACTCATAGTGGAACGAGCCAATTCGTCACGGGTGAAGTTCACGGAGCATAGGGTGAGCACATGCGTGCTATTGGAGTGCCTTGGTGGCTTCACACCCCTCCAATGTAGACGTATTTCCCTTGGGAAGGAACTAAAGGAAACATCTCCTCGTGTCCACTTTGTGGTTACTTCTTACCTTTACTACTTGTATTCCGTTGCGTATTATTCATTCTTGTATCACCTACGTTGTATTCATCTAGCTGCACATCTATTCAACCTCGTGATATCTTGATAAGCCTTAATTAAAAAGAAAAAGGAAAATTGTTAGTCGCCTATTCACCCCATATAGGCTATATATCAATGTCCATGTTCTATGTGTACACATAAAAAGATTTGAATTTTTCTAGACATATCAATGTCCATGTTCTATGTGTCAAAAAATATATCAAATTTGGTGCTACAAAAACTTTTTACAACTACAAGTTGTCTAGGACGCGACATACGTCTTTTATTCATGAAATTTGCAGGCACATACGAGTCACGATCATGTACATTGTCGAGAAAACTTAAGAAAAACTTATAAGTACTACCTCCGATCCATATTAGTGGGCACAACTTTGTCTAGATACACATGTATCTAGTCTAAATACTTAACTAGATATATCTAGTCTAAATACTTAACTAGATACATATGAATTTAGACAAAGCTATGCCCACTAATATGAATCGGGGAGTATCTTTTAACGATTTATTGTTTACCCCGATCAGCTGCCTTTCATTCTACACGCTTGACCGACCGGTTTACTTGCTGGACCCGCGCCCGCATGGCCGGTGTTAGATACAACACAGGTGTATGTATTGACTCAGAGTCTTGCCATCTATGCTTCGATTTGATCTCAGCGTAACTGTGATGTCCCTGACTTCGGGAGGAATAAGCACATGGAATCATAGCAGGATACAAGGGGAATTGGGGACAAGACGAGGAAGAGGGTAGGTGAGATGCAGAGAACAGGATGAGAGTTCGGAATTCAGATTTCATTCAACAACATATCTCACGAGTACATCGACCAGGTCCTTATGACACTTTCACGGCTAGAGACTTACAGGTGGCCATGCGTCTTGAAAGCTGTCTTCGATTCATCTCCGGGCCCATGCGTATTTGATGGTAACCTACGCGTAGATCTAGTTTTGAGAAGAACTGAGTACCCGCCAGTTCATCCAGGAGCTCATCAACCATGTGTAAGGGAAATTTATTCTTGACTGTAAGCTCATTCAACTTGCGATAATCGATGCAAAATCGCTATGTACCGTCTTTCTTCTTAACCAATAGCACGGGCTAAGAGAAAGGGCTCATACTTTCTGTAATCAGGTCAGCAACGAGCATTTTCTTCACCTGGCGCTCGATTTCATCCTTCTGCAGAGGTACCTAGCATTGATAGGATTTGCTGTAGGGTGTAAAGTAATTGCATGCTCAAGCTGCGATGAGCTGGTAAGGTAGTTGGTACACTGAATACATCATTGTGTTCCGTCAGTAAAACCTGCAGATCAAGGGGAACAAGATCCACTGCCAGGACAACTATCCAAAATAGCCATAGCCCACACATCATTGTCAAAGATCCATTTCTGTAATTGTTCCGAGAGTGAAAGGCACCAGAGGTCACGAAGTTGCGCGAAAAGTAAGGATTGGTCACCAAGTTGAAAAACCTCAAAACGAGGTCACGAAGTTGTGGAGTAGTCAATTTTTGGTCATTCCGTCACGGTGGGCGTCAAGTTGCTGACGTGGCAGTGTGTTTTTTTACAAAAAACACCTTGAACTTTTATATATTCTAATTGTTAGGTCCTTCTACGGGCATGAAAGGCGCCAGAGGTCACGAAGTTGCGCGAAAAGTAAGGATTGGTCACCAAGTTGAAAAACCTCAAAACGAGGTCACGAAGTTGTGGAGTAGTCAATTTTTGGTCATTCCGTCACGGTGGGCGTCAAGTTGCTGACGTGGCAGTGTTTTTTTTTTACAAAAAACACCTTAAACTTTTATATATTCTAATTGTTAGGTCCTTCTCCATATTTATTTTCGAGCTGCTCGCCGTGGCTGATTCTTGGGCGCGGCCTACAGCGCCTGATACACGGCGCAGGACATCTCGGAGGCTGTCCTCGTCGCAGGGTAGTGCAACTGGGCCGGATGCGCCGGCCGGGAAGCCATACTCCTCCTTATACGAATACGCGAGGCCAAGGCGTATAAAAGGAGCAGCAGGGCTGCTGCTTGTAACAACGAAAAATAGAAAAGAAATACAGAGCAAGGCGCGAGACGTGCCTTTGGCAATCAAATCGATTCCCGTATTTTCTTCGTGTCGCTAAGTTCGCAAGGTTCGAGTCGCCGGAAAGAATCGCTAGTATACGTCCGGCAAGCTAGCTCGTTCACGTAAGATCACGTCTAGCTAAGGTACTCACATACGAGTACTAGCCAGTAATCGATCAACAGTTGCTGCTTCCAAAGTTGTACGTGCGTGTGGCCGGCTGATCTAGCGTTTCAAATCCAACACCGCGCTGCTCTCCGGTGACGCCCTCCTCGCGCTCGCGTTCGAGCACCTTGCCCGCGGCTGCGCCGACCTCGGCGCTATCCCCGCGGAGCGCGCGCTGTGGGCCGTGGCAGAGCTAGGGAACGCCGCGGGTGCCGACCGGGAAGCCATACTCCGGACAGGTCGCCGACAAGGCGTCGGAGGGCGCACCCGTGAGCCTCGTCATGCTGGAGCACATCCACCTGCACAAGACAGCGCGGCTCCTCGAGGCCGCAGCCGTGTGTGGTGCAACTGTTGGCGGAGGTACGGACCGCGAGATTGAGAGAGTCCGACGGTACGCGCGCTCCATCGGCTTGCTCTTCCAGGTGGTGGACGACGTGCTGGACGTGACGCGCACATCGGAGCAGCTCGGAAAGACGGCGGGGAAGGACTAGGCAGCAACGTCAGCAATTTGAAAAAAGGAGAAGGACCTAACAATTAGAATATATAAAAGTTCAAGGTGTTTTTTTTTAAAAACACACTGCCACGTCAGCAACTTGATGCCCACCGTGACGGAATGACCAAAAATTGACTACTCCACAACTTCGTGACCTCGTTTTGAGGTTTTTCAACTTGGTGACCAATCCTTACTTTTCGCGCAACTTCGTGACCTCTGGTGCCTTTCATGCCCGGAGAAGGACCTAACAATTAGAATATATAAAAGTTGAAGGTGTTTTTTGTAGAAAAAACACACTGCCACGTCAGCAACTTGACGCCCACCGTGACGGAATGACCAAAAAATGACTACTCCACAACTTCGTGACCTCGTTTTGAGGTTTTTTAACTTGGTGACCAATCCTTACTTTTCGCGCAACTTCGTGACCTCTGGTGCCTTTCACTCTTGTTCCGAAGTCAATTCTTCCAATTAATTTTGTTTTTTTGTGACACTACCCTACAACAAAATTAGATTTCCCTTATGCATCATCCATTGACTCCAGGTCCCAATTCACAGTCATTTTGCCACAACTCTTGAGCCAGTCTATTCCCAACACAACATCATAAGCACCCAAATCCAAAATACGCATATTGGTGACAAAAATATGTCCCTGCGTCCACCAAGTTAGGCCAGAAAGCTGTGAATCAGACCATGATTTGTCCATTAGCTACTTTCACTGGAACTGCTGGAGCTTCAGAAATTTTACACCCAACACGTTCTGCAAAACCCCTGGTGACAAAAGTATGAGTGCTGCCTGAGTCAACTAGCAAAATATGACCTGATTGCCCACCAATGCCCTGATCTTCTTAGTTTCACCTGTAGCAGTGCCAACCACACCATGAGACAATACTTCGCCAAATTCACCCACCTCAATTGTCAATAGATGACCAGATCGCTTGCATTGGTGTTCTTTGGTGTATTTATCACCACATTTGAAGCATAATCCATTGGCACCACGAAAATCATGAAGCTAACGCCCACGGTTGAAATCATCGTTACCATGACGACAAGGCCACTCTGAGCGTGCAATTGAAACATTATTCGTGGTGACAGCTGCAACTGGGGGATGTTTAGTCGGAGCTGTTGGCCGAGGTCGAGGACGGTGGTGTACAATCTCTTCCTCCTGAATTCTGCCAAAGATGCAGCTCTTGTAATACATGTTGATCCTTGCAGGTGAACTGCCCCCGAATATCATCATTCAGTCCAAACACAAACTGACAGACAGACCAACGGGTGCTTAGAGACGAATCAAGCGCAATGAGATGGTACATACACTCCTCAAATGCTCTGCGATACTCTGTCACAGTACCTATGTTTGTTTGAGTTGAAACAATTGTCATCTCCCCATCATCCTCATCTAAATCGAACTCCTCCACAATTGCTTGCATGAACTGATCTCAATTGAGAAGGCGATGCAGACGCTTGTATGCTTGAAACCAAAGAGCGGCATGACCATCCAAATGCAAGTGGCAGTACTAACCCAATGATGCTCAGGTCCCTTGTACATGTCAAAATAGGTCAAGCAGAGATCGACCCAGAGTAATGGAGTCTCACCCTGGAATCGAGGAAAATCGTGGCGCCGTGGACGAACAGTGTACTCGCCTTGCTGAACTCGTTCCTCCCTCTCCGTGGGTAACGATGGAGCGGTGTGAAATCCCGACATCGCTTGCGGTGTAGGCATCACCGGTGGCCCGTTGTTGGTAAGGCGCGCCGCTTCAGCCCCTTTGTGCGTCTGCGGTATCTCCACGCGCGGCGGCAATTGCGCCTTCTCGGACTCGGCGAGGCGACGCTTGCTGCCGTCCAAGTCCTCACCGAAATCCTGCAACTGCTGTCGGAGCCCATGTACGTCCTCGGTGACGGTCTTCACATCAGCCGCCATGGAACTGAAGCTCTTCAACATCTCCTTCATGGTTTTCTGGATGCCCTCCATCCGATCCAGCACGAAATTGGTTTGCGCCGACGGCTGGGCAGGCTTAGACAACGTCGACGCGTCTCTCCTCTGAATCAGACCTAACCACGCTCAGGATTTTGCGCTGCACTGCCGAAGCAACACTGCACCTTTCGCGGTGGGATTTTACAGGTCCAATATCGAGTATGTGGAGCGGGAGCGGAGCGGGATCTAGCCCTGATACCAAATTGTCATGTCCTTGACTTTGGGAAGGAACAAGCACAGGGAATCGTAGCAGGATACAAGGAGAATTGGGGACGGGAGAAGGAAGATGGTAGGTGAGATGCAGAGAACAAACTGAGAGTTCAGAATTCAGATTTCATTCAACAACATATCTCGCGAGGACACTGACCAGGTCCTTATGACACTTTCACGACTAGAGACTTACAGGTGGCCCCATTGGTCCACGGAAAAAGCTCACAGAGCTGATTGCTTAATTTTTTAGTACTCGCTCGCCTGATATCTGATTTGGAATTGTCCTCTGTAATCCCGTCCCTAACCTGGAATATTTCCTCGTACAAATGTGCACCGAACGAGAACAATCCATCGTGCATATATATACTAACTTGACAAATTTTGTCCAATTCGCAGCGCTCAGTCATCCGTTTGAATTTTCATTTCACGAGTAGATGCATATCACCCTTCCAAACAACTTTCATGTTTTATTTTGACGTACAAACTTGCGGGACCCATCTGTCGCAATTATAATAATACAAAAAAAAGTTGAAATTTGTAACACGTATTTTTTTAGAATGCTCCTTACCTTTCCAACATTTTAGAAGTTTCTATTTTTCTCTCTACTCATAAATCACAGTTTTCATCAATTTTACTTTCCATAAAAATAACAGAACATTTCCCGAGAATATTCAACAATATTCATCAAAGTTTTAAATATATTTCGTGCATGTTTCTCTGCTTTTCTTTGTGAGCCCGGCCTGTCAAATTTTAAACATTTACGACAATGGTGTCGGGAATTAATAAAACCGTAGCATGTAGGCCCCACTGACAACATTTTAACTTTTTCAACATATTTCTCAAAAATGCCCAAAAATCGTAAAATCAATAACTCTTCATCTGTAATTAATAAAATCCCTCGGTTTACCTAATGGTGGTACTTTAAAAAAAAACTTTACTACTTCCCTATAAGCTACAATGCCTGCAAAGATAAATGCATTATACGAACAAAGCCGCCACTTCTACTTGCAAAATTTAAAATCCCTCAATTTAGCTAATGGTGGTACTTTTTTTAAAAACAATTTACTACTTTCCTATAAGCCACAATGCCTGCAAAGATAAATGCATTATACGAACAAAACCGCTACTTCTACTTGCAAAATTTATGTAACTAAAACAACGCATTGTACGAACAAAGCCGCCACTTCTACTTACAAAATTTATGTGAAGCTATATTCACATAAATTCTCACCCAGGGCGCGGCGTGCCGCCGCGCTGAAATTCAACTAGTTAATGATCACACCAAAATGAGAACAAGTGCTCCATCACCAGACAGAAAGCGCCGGTTAAGTCGTTGTTTCATCGATATTACGTGCTCTGCGAGACTGCGACCTGCTCGTCCGCGGTGTCGTTGGCGCCTACGTGCAGCGATGCTGAAATTTCGGTTACCGGCCGAAATTCCTCCGTAACCTGCCGGTAACCGGATTTATCGGCCACCCCCGGTAATTGTGTATATCGGCGGAAAAATCCTGGAATATTCAAATTTGGACCGAATTCGTTGTCTCAATATTTAAATTTGATTTTTTTTGAAGTTTTATGTTTGAATCCTAAATTCTTGCCAGAAAATCAGGCCGGTAACCGGCCGGTATTTTCCGGTAACCACGGTTACCGGAAATACCGGCCCCCTCCGGGATTTTTTTTTCAAACGGTAACCAAAACCTTGTGCTGAACCGGGGCATGGACACATGGTTTTCTCCTGGTTATTATTAGCTTGTACAACTCATATGACGCACAAGCGTATCTGTGTCTGCCGCAAGACGCATCTCCACGCGGCTCGCGGGGTTAGCACATGCCCAGCCGGCACGGCGGCGCGCGCAATGAGCTGTACATCTACATCGTCCGGATGAAGCTCCTGATGCTTCTATGGCGGATCTGTCACGTGAGAAATGAGGTAACCCATTGTAAACCTCCACCTCCTACCGAGGCTTCACGGCGCTTCCTTTGCAGCTACGTTCAGTCTCTCTGCAATATCAAGCTACACACGATGATGGATTGTGTGAAGGGGAAGCTGCCACGCTGTTTGAGTCCAGCTGATGCCGCCATACCTAAGGGCATGTACAACGGGAGACGCTTCAATAGGCGCTTAAGTGAAAAAAGAAAAATACAATATATTATAATTATGCGCTAAGCGCCTTACCTAGCAACGCTGAGCGCTTCGTTGGGCGCTACAATGGAACGCTAGCGTCTGATCCTCTGCAACGCGAGGTGCTTCGGCCATGCCTTCTCCTTCTCTCTGTACCGACAGCTCCACACCCAACCAGAACTTTCCTCTCCTTCTGAACCCCTACCCTCCTGCTGCCCAAATCCATCGGGCCATGGCAGATCGGGCCCGTCGCCTGCGCAGCTCGAGTCTGCCGCCTGCGCAGCTCCTCGGCTACCTGCATCCCGTCTGTTTTCTCCTAATTAGTTCAGTATTCATACGCATGGATTCTCGCTGCATCTTGATTCTTGATTTCTCCAGGTCGGTGCTTGAGCTTCAAACGTTTCTGCTTTTAGGTCCTAGTACTGGATGAAAAAATTGTATGTGTGCGTGATTTTTTGATGGATTTCTACGATTCAGCTGGATTCCGTGAAGGAAAGCTATCCAATTGTTTTTGTCTAGCGTCTGGCGCTAGCGCCCGCCGCTTGTCAATTTGGCACTGCGGGAAAAAATAGTTCGAGCGCCCGACGCAATAAGTTGTGTCGACGCCAGGCAAATTCCCAGCCTCCACCGGGATTCGGGCATAACTACCAGGATTACGATCCTAGCGTCTGGCTAAGCGCCTCCCGTTGTAGCCCTAAGCGCTGGGAGAAAGCACCAGATGGGTTTGTGAAGCTGAATGTCGAGGGCTCCTTCCTGGAAGCGACTGCAGCTGGAGGTGCCGGAATGGTGCTACGTACGGCAACATGAAAGATCATTTTTACTGCCTGCAGAAGCAGAACAACCCTGAAGACGTGCGCCTCTCCTCTGGAGGCTGAGCTGTCCGCATGCATGATGCATGGAAGGAGTGGCCCTCTCTCGTCAGTTCACATATATGCCATGGATCTTTGAGATGGATCATCTTTGGCAAAACCCCTTGTCTTCTTGTAGATAGGTTGAAAATGGTATATTTTTGTAATTCTCTTGGAGATATTTTTTCTCTTATCCATATGCCGAATATCAAAATATCTTGTTAATACAAAATAACAAGTTATATATGTGTCATGTTTTAAGATATTTCTTACATCATCCAACGATAAATAGTACATCTTGCACTCCGCATCATGTAACTTCACATGGTAATTTTAGTTATATATGTATTGAAAGGTAAATGCTAAACCAAGAAAATAGACACTATATGCTTTATCACCACACTTTCTCCCATATTTCCATTCAAATCTCCGGTGAACATAAACGGAAAGACACTCTATAGATCACAGATGACAGACCAAAATTGTCTACCTTCTTCTAATGAGCAATCAATTTTAAAGTACATTTTTGTGGTTCAACATTCATATCACGATTTATAAGTGATGTAAAAATGTTCAATATAATAAATTTGAAATATATACATAGTTATTAAAATTATTCTCGTAGTATAGTTAAAAAAATCTAATAAACACATATGAAATTAGTTTTTTGAGATTATACTTCATGTATGTTTATTAATATTGTACAAAATTAGGCAACTGTAACCTAATACCCGTCGGTGTTTATCGGTGTATAAAGAGCAGGACTCTCGTTTAAAGAGATTCGGCCTCGAGTCCCCACACGTACGTGAGGGTACATGCATGGTCCTGTTCAAAAGCATCCCAACATGCGAACCAACAGCTGTCCCCACGCCTGGGCAAGACCCAAGCCAGCAGAGGCGCCGGGGACCGACGCGGATCAATATTGGGATGCCCTCAAAAGTATCGCGAACGCCTACTGATTCGCTACCCGAAATAGCTGCTACTGTCCCTAAAGGAGAGGCGCAGAGCCATGCATCCCATCGACGCCAACCAGCGAGCAAGAGGACACTTTACGGAGGCCCATCAACGGTCTGAATCTCCTTGCAACATACAGAGCCCACATGTCCGTCCAGCTATCCCCGTGCAGGAGAAAGCTTCTGCGTGCCATTGCCATTTGCCAAGTTTTTTTTGCTGGATTACTTTGCCGGGGCACGGTTTGTAGCTAGAAATATCATGGACTGTCTACTCTGTGTAGATTGATAAAATCCATATGTTTAAATAAGAGATAAACTTGTTTAAACTGTTGCACATAAGCTCACATATGTGCTAAGTACGGAAGAAAACAAAATTGACTCGGAAACTAGTTGGTTATGATCGTGGTTGGTTAATCTAACTGGAAGTCTTAACTAAATTCAGTTTTGGATACAACTCTGAACTTTCAGGAAACACCTGAGTATGTAATTGTCCTTACCTCCTAGCCTCGGAACGTATTGTGAGCTGCACCACGGGTTGAGCGGACGAATTAGGAGGTAGACAACATCCTTTAATCGTTCTTCGATTCCCCAGCGGAATGCAACACACGGGAGAGTTGGCATGACAGCTCGTTTACCATGGCCAGATGGACACGTCCGAGTTCGAGGGACGTCGCCCGCCGTCGACGACGACGTTTCCGTTTGCTGCCAATTAGAACGGTTCGTGTGCATGCCAAGAGCCGGCTGGCAGCGGCGACGGTGCAAACGTACGTCGAGGGGAAGAAGGATGCCGATCGACTCTTCTGAACGCCATCGGCCTGCGTGGTCCGCATGCACCATATATAGAGTAGTGTACCAGAGTTCACACGGCACCAACGCGCAGCCCGCCTCTGCGCACGGTGCACGGACCAAAATGGTGTCGCCGTACGTATATGCAAGCACGCTGGCCGCCGAGTTGAGCATGACGTGCTCCTCGCCACGCTTAGCGCCCAAGACAACGCAACGCAGCCACACGCAGCCGCGCGCCGGCGTGTTCCCGTGACACCAGGCGCAGAACTCTGCTGATGCTGATTGAAGACGGTCATCTCCAGTGATGGAGCAGTGTCTTTCCCCCGTGCCTCTGTAACTTGTTTCCTCTTCTGAATGTTGTTAAAGTGGCCGTGGTATTGGCTATTGGGTGTGTGGCGGCACTAGGTGGCCGGGGTTTAAAAGTACTCTGTTTTAGCTAGCCTTTGTTTTAACATCACACGATATAATCATCCATATTACAACAAAAGTTTAAATCCAAATAATTAAAACAATAACAAATTGTCCGAATGCAAATAAATGGTTTAAATTACAACAATCTTGAATGAATAAAATGGGAATCAACTTCTTCCCATACAATTGCCACTGATGTTCAACAAGATCTTTATGTAGCTGAATGTGTGTGGCCTTGTCCTCAATCTACCGGTAGGTCTCAAGAAAAGTTTTGATCCGGTCCGGGTTCCTATGGGGCTTCACTCGGCTAGCAATGTTGTCATAATCAAATTCCAAGTTTAAATTCCTCTCATCTTCAATGATCATGTTGTGTAAAATCACGCAAGCCGTCATGATATCGCAGAGGGTTTTCTTATCCAAAATACAAGCCGGACCTCGAACAATTGCAAACCGAGCTTGCAACACACCAAATACCCTTTCAATATCTTTTCGGCATGCTTCTTGAGCTTTGGCAAAGATGGAATCCTTCTTATTTGCCGGTTTGAAATGTTCTTCACAAATGTTGACCAAGAAGGATATATACCATCGACAAGATAGTACCGTATGGTGTAGTCATGCCCATTGACGGTGTAGTTGCAAGCTGGGGCATCTCCACTAGCAAGCCGAGCAAACAGATGTGATCTTTGCAACACATTGAAAAGGGTATACTTTTGTAATTCTCTTGGAGATATTTTTTGTCTTATACATATGTCAAATATCAAAATATCTTGTTAAGATAAAAATAACAAGTTATACATCTGTCATGTTTTAAGATATTTCTTAGAACATCAAACGATAAATAGTACATCTTGCACTCCGCATCATGTAACTTCACATGGTAATTTTAGTTATATATGTATTGAAAGGTAAATGCTAAACCAAGAAAACAAACACTATATGCTTCATCATCACACTTTTTGCCATGGTTCTATTCAAATCCAGTGAACATACACGGAATGGCAATCTATAGATCACATATAACAAACCAAAAAATGTCTACCTTTCTTCGAATGAGTAATCAATTTGAAGTTCATTTTGTGATCAACATTCATATCACGATTTATAAGTAATGTAAAAATGTTCAATATAATAAATTTGAAATATATACATAGTTATTAAAATTAGTAATGTAAAATGTTCGAAGCAGATTCTTTTTCCATGTTCGTGGTTTGTACAAAGAAGGCTCCTTTTCCGCTGGCTAGCTGGTCTGGTGACGCACGTACGCACGCAAGACAACTGGGCGCATGCAGCTACTTGCATGGTACTTGATTTTATTTCAAGCAACAGCCTGCTTGCTTCTCTCATCCATTAGCTGCGGCGGTCAATGTTTCCTTGTCGCTGTGCCCACAGCTAACTGGTGCACTGCTTTGCCTGGAACAGTAGCTTTAGCAGCTATAGACGTGGAGACCGATGTTGATTGTGGGGTGGACAAAATAATATGGGCCCAGCAGATTATCTCTCCTCTAACTAGAATATTTCTCAATTGCTAGTATATTCGCAAATGACCTGTTTGGTCGCGCAAATGTCAACTGGAGAGAGAGCTCTCTTTTGGGAGTCTTTGTAGCCTGATGAAAGAAGGCCAAAAGACATCGCCTCGTTGATCATTGCCATGTCCAAAGGAAGAAGAGTACGGTTCAGAAAGCTATAGAGGAAGAATTTTAGGTCTCACAAATCAACCATGAAGGAGGCCTCACTACTGACTACATTGTGCAAAATTTGTCCAACTTTGGGAAATACTTCAACGAATAAATCTCATTCCCGATACCATGGATACCATCACTTGGAAGCTTTCGAATAATAGAGCTTAATCCTCCAAGTCGGCCTACCATATGCACTTCTTGGGACACACAAGGTTGATGATGTCTACCCTTGTTTGGAAGCCCCCCACCCCCCCACCCCCAATGCAAGATATTTGCTTGGTTGATCCTCCAAAACCGCGTGCGGACGGCGGATAGACTTGAGCGGAGGGTGTTGGCAAAATTGTGGCCTTTGCAAATTATGCAATCAAGTGCAAGAAACGGTCGTCGCATCTCTTTTTCCAATTCCGGCTCACTAGGAGGATTTGGACGTCTTTGAAGACATGGTTGGGGCTCTCCGATCTAGCTCCGAATGATTGGGTTGGGGTTGCGAAGGTTAAAGATTGGTGACTTCAAGTATCCACAAGATGGGAGAATCGAGAAAGGCCCTACCTTCGTTTGTTATGCTTGTTTCATGGGAAATTTAGTTGGAAAGAAATGTGCGTGTCTTCCAAAAGAAGTCATCTACCGCCCCCATGCTCTTTGGCAAGATCAAAGAGGAGGCGAAAGTTTGGTCTTGGACGGGTGCTAAAGCGTTGCGTAATTTAATGTCGCAAGAGTAATCCTAGATGTTCCTTATTTGGCCTTGATCACTTGTGATCAAGGTGGTGTTGTAGTACATCTAAAACTTGTCCTTAATTAATGAAATGGCAAATCTCTCGTTTCACATAATAAAGGTCAAATGGCTGCAAGCAGCTAGTACCACAGGCGCACTTCGGGAGACCACGCCGCGGCTACCCAAAGCAAGCTACGACCCGTCCCAGGCACGCCTACCTGCGAACCAGCAGTTGTCCCAAGCGCGGCTAGGCAAGAACAGAAGCTAGATGAGGCACATAAGCTAGATTAGGCGTCGAGACCGATGCAGATGAAGATCGTATGCCCCAAAAGGATCGCGAACGCCTTCTGATTCGCTACGCGAAATAGCTGCTTGCAGAGGGATAGCGTGGGGAGCCGACCAGCTAGCAAGACGAGACTTGAGCGAGGACTCCACCAACGGTCCGAATCTCCCTGCAGCATGCAGAGGCCACTTGAGCAAGAAGGGTATGTGATTGCCAAGAGCCGACCGGCAGCGGCGCGTGATCGGCCTGCGACCATATAACTGAGGTGCCCGTCGTCGCACAACCCTCACTACGCACGCTTGAACAACCTGGCCATCATGCACACATGCCGTCGCCGTACGTATCGATGTGTTCCTCGCCGCCACGCTTAGCGCCCAAGACAACGCAACTCAACCACGCAGTCGCGCACCGGCCGGCCTACGTGTTTCCGTGACACCAAATCGACAAGTGAAGTCCGCCATCTTGATCGATGCAGGCATACCAATGGAAGAGCACTAGAATTGCTTATCTACGCTCGTGCGAGCGCTCGCACGCATCTTAAACGCGTGTTGACTTCTTCCTCGCCCAATTTATTCTCCTTCTTCCTCGCGCACGGCGGCCGAGCTGGAGCCGCGGCTGGCCGTGGCGGAGACGACAGAGGCGAGGATGAACCTTATTGCTCGGGGTGCGGGGTCGGGGGAAATCGAAACAGCGCCACCGCCATCTTCCTCTCCGGCGAGACGACGGCCAGGCCGAGCCGGAGCCACGGTTGCGGCGGCTGGCCCTGGCGGAGGCGGCGACGGCGAGAACCAATCTTAACGCGGGGGGTGCAGGGTCGGGGGGAAATCGAAAGGATTGTCGCCGCCATCTTCCTCTCCGGTGAGACGACGGCGAGGACGAATCTTAACGCAGGGGTGCGAGGTCGGGGGGAAATCGAAATCTCCGGAGCAGCGCCGCCGCCATCTTCTTCCTCCGGCGAAATCTCCGGCAGCGGAATATTCCGAGGAATATCCGTGCGAGCCTTCACACGTGTGAAGACTAGCATCGCCCCGAAGAGGTAGGCAAGAAGTGTGAATTCAAGAAGGGTCGTGGCTCTGACACAGAACCGGAAGTACCTCCTGATTCCCTCTCTCTCTCCTGAGCTTCTGATCCAGCCTCTACTTGGCTTCCATTGCGTTGCTGTTCAGCTGCGCCGCCGCCGCCGTCTCCTCGGACAAGCCGGTCCTCTGCTCCAAAACAATTTTCAGACACACAGACGAAACGAGATTAATCAGCACGCAAGCACCAAACAGGATGGAAAATCGATCCATGGATTCTTGTTACCTTAGGGAACCCTGCTGCAGCGTGTTCATGCCCGTTACCGCCAGGGTACATACCCGAAGACGTCCGCCGCGATGTCCCAGCGCAAGGCGCCTCCGCTGACAGCCAACAGGCCGAAGCCGCGGCATCCTCGCGACCTCGACGCCAGGGAGCATCCCGGCCATGACTCCATGAGGCCCATCCACCACACCGAGACGACCCACGCCGCCAAGTGACAACAACACAGCACCTGCCCGCCTAGGAAAACGAACGAACGAGAAAAAGACTTTTCCCCCTAGGTCGCTAGGGTTTCTATCAAAGTTTTAAATAGCGGGCTATAACTTCGCTATAGCGGCGCTATAGCGTTTTTGCATTGTGTCGCTAAGTGCATTAGTGCGCTAAAAGGTACAAAAACCCTTAAATAGCGCGCTATAGCGGCGATTTAGCTTTTTTCGCAGGTTGCCGCTAAATAGCTTAGCCCGCTATTTAAAACTTTGGTTTCTATCCTCTCGTGCGACAGCCGAGAGTCCACCGTAAAACCCTATTCCGGGCCGGATTCCAGCCGGCTCCGATAGGGTTTCAGCATCGTTCGCCTGGTTCTTTGGAGGAGGAAGTAACGTAGCAGGTTTCGTACGGCAAGGTGATGGCATCTGAGCACTCGACCGCAGTGCCCGTGGCAGCGGCGGCGGCGTCATCTCAGAAGTCAGATTCTGGAGGAAGTAGGCGATCGGAGAGATCGGGGAAGACCCCGATAGAAGAGCTGCAAACATCGTTGAATCTCAGAGAGGATGAGGAAGAGGACATCGTCCTGGAAGAGGATCTCGAGGAGTTAGCGGCTAAGGCAAGATGGCTTGCCCTTGTGCGAGTCTTCACCACTAGAACCTTTAGCCATATAAAGGAAAACCCTCCTCTCGCTCCCGTGCTGCTCTCGGGCGGCACCGGGGCGCCCCAACCCTAGCCTCAGGCCGCCTCCCTCCCACCGACCTCGACCCCGCCGCTGCCGCCGGCCTCGCCGCGGTTGCGGCGGCCCCTTCCTCCACAAAGGCGGCAGGGGGAGCTCGCGGTGGACGCGTTCTTTCCCGTCGACGCTCCGTCCTCGGGCGCGACGTGGCGGCGGTGCTCGCCCACGCGAGGACGGGCGGCGGTCCTCCTCGGCTTGGGAGCAGCCCTGTGGCGTCGCCGGCATGCCGGCTCGGTGGCGGTGGTGTGGCGGCCGCACGGGCCGATCTGGGCTGCGCGGGCCGCGCCCGTCCCCTGCATTTTGCGGCCTCACCGTGTGGTCCCGCCAGCGGGTAGGCCAGGACGACGTCCTGCGGCGAGCTGCCGGCGCGAGTGCCGACCAGATCCGGGCCATGCGGGGCCGGTGATGCGGGCGGTGGCCCAGGCCTCACCGGCGCGGTGGGGCTCCACCTGCAGCAGCCGCGCTGGTTGACTGCAGAGGAGAGAAGGTAGGCAGCAGCCTGTGCTCCGGCATGGAGCCAGCCCGATCTGGGCCGTGTGGGCTCGATCTGGGTCTCCCGGGCCCCATCTGGGCTGCCCGGGCCGCGCACGACGCGAGGGCTGCTCTGCCTTGTTGGCCGGCGGGAGTAGGGACTCCCCGGTCATTCTTGCCTGGACAGGCACGTCACTGCGGTGGCGGTGCGGCGTTCTCCTCCGCCGCGTATGTTACTCTCCCGTGGAGAGTGCTCCTGCTCGGGTGCAGGGGCGCTCCCAGACCCTTGAAAAGACACACAGCGAGCTGGGCAGGCTCGTTGCACCTTTTCCGGCGTCCAAATGTCCTGCGAGGCCAGCTCCGCTGCTTTGTGCAGCGTTTCGCCCGGCTGGACAGGGCCATGGCGGCTTTGGGTCGTCTGCTGCGGAGGAAGGTTGGTGTTCTTGGTCTGGCGTTTGTTGCTGGTGCTCTTAGCAGGGGCTGGAGCACCATGTCTCTCCTCTCCGGGAAGGAGATGGGAAGCAGTGGCCGGGCTCTTCGACCTCTTGGTGGCATCTGGTGTTTGGGATGCTCGGGGCTCCGGTGAAAGTTGTGCATGGTTGCAGGTGGCGGTGACACCTACGGGTGCCATTTTCCTTCGTGAAGGCGTCACCTTGAAGTTCCTCTCCCTATTGGATTCCACCTCCACCTCTACCTGCCTTGTTCTCGGTGTGGCTTGCCTATGTTGGCAGTGTGTGTAGAATCCACATGACCTCGTCGTTCTTTACGGTCGAGCTCTATGTTGGAGGATTGGGTTTTGGCGAAAGCTTTGTAGGTCTTTAGACTCTACCGGCGACGACGACGCTCTTCGGCGCCGTTTCCCTCCTTGGAGGCGTCGTTCTGAAACCCCCTCTTGGGATTCTCGAGTCCTGCTGGTGTGCGTGCTCGAGCGTTGGGTGGCGATGTGGGCGAGAATGGTCTGAAGGTGGCATTGCTTCCGTGCAACAGAAGACAAGACAATTTGCCTTCGACTGGATCAAGACTTAGTTGCTTTTGTTCCTTCTCCTTTGTAGTCTTCTGTTGTCTTTGTGCTTGTCTTGTAAGCTGGCATCCCCAGCGCGTGAGTATAACTGTGTAAGCTGTAACCCTTAGCCGGTTGTTGGCTTTGTTAATTCAAAGCTGAGCTCATTTCGAGCCTTCCGTCTAGAACCTTTAGCCAAAGTGCGTTGTATGGGGATATGATGGCAGCTTGGAATCTGGCCAAGGAAGTAGAGTTCAGAGCGATCGAAGATAACCTGTTTTCTATGCAATTCCAGTGTCTTGCTGATTGGGAGAGAGTTATGCACGGAGGACCGTGGATTTTCCGGGGATCGCCGGTGTTGATGGCAGAGTATGATGGCTGGATTGATACAGACACTGTTGAGCTAAACATGTTTCCGGCTTGGGTACAGATTTGGAGGAGAAGATGAGAACGGGGAGCATTGCAAAACAACTCTCAAAGCGCGCAGGCTCGTTCGTAACCATTGATGAGTTATCGGTGAAAGGAGCAGGAGAAGGTGCCAGGGTGCGGTAATGATCGACGTGCGCAAGCCTTTGGCGAGAGTGGCAAGTATAACACTGTCCAAAAAGATGTACTTTCGGCTGCAGTATGAGAAGATGCCGGATATCTGTGGCGTCTGTGGAATCGTGGGTCATGTCCAGAAGGAGTGTGGTGATGAAGTTTGGCCGGAGGAGAAGATAATCTACCTTCCTACGCTGATTGTTCCGGCTTTTCGCAGGGACCCTGCATGGAGACAAGCCATGGGAGGCAGAGGGGGTAGAGGTACTGATCGTGGAAGGGGGCGTGGGAGAGGTGGCAGAGGCGAAGCGGCTTATCAACCAAACAAAAAGCTCACGAGGATGATGATGATCTAAGGAGTACTGCATCTAGTCCATCGAAGTCCCAGGGTGGGCTAGAAAAATCGGCCACTGCAAAGAGAAAGCTAGACTTGGAAGATGAGGATCCTCTTAGAGCAAATGGTAGGCTGCTTCTTACTTGCGGTGCACCTGAAGCTATGATGACAGATGGTGCTACAGAAGCGGCGGATGAAGAAGTGGAGGATAATGATAATAATTCAAGGTCGTCAAGAGATAGTAAAAGAGCGAAAACAACGGAGGAAGGAAACAAAACAAATGACTTGGCAAAATCGACGGGCTCTGAGGAGCCTAGACGGGCCTAATGTATTGCTAGCTGGAACTGCCGGGGTTTGGGACAACCCCAGACAGTTCAGGAATTGGTGCGTCTGGTTAGGATGCATCGACCCAAACTCATTTTCCTCTCGGAAACGAGACAGGATAGTGAGTACGTGCGACGACTACAATGGAGACTGGGGATGAAATACTATTTTTGTGTGAACGGAGAAGGAAAGGGAGGTGGTCTGGCTTTGTTCTGGGAAGAGGGAGTGGATGTTACCTTGCTCTCCTTTGATAGGCATCATATTGATGTTCTGATTAAAGAAGGGTCGGCTGGAACACAATGGCGAGGTTCTTTCGTTTATGGGGAACCGAGAGTACAAGGTAGGCACCAAATGTGGACGACATTGAGGCTGCTGAAGCCAAAATCGGCTGCACCGTGGCTCATGATCGGGGATTTTAATGAAACAATGTGGCAGGGCGAACATTACTCTCGGACTAGACGTGCTGAGCGTCAGATGCTGATACGTCCCAAACGTATCTATAATTTTTGATGTTCCATGCATGTTTTATGTCAATTGGCACATGTTTTATATACACTTTATATCATATTATGACATTTATTGGATTAACCTACTAATAGTTGCCAAAGTGCAAAATCTTCTTGTTTCCTATTTGTTGTGTAGGAATTATCAAAAATACAAAAAGAAACCTTGTTGGAGTCAAATTGGGACTTTCCTGAAATCTGTCTGAGAACTTTTTACGGAGATTGTCAGTTTGACCCTCGAAGATGGCGTCCAATGGAAATCAAATTAAAGTGAAAGTTGTCACAATTTTCCATACGAAGATTTTAAGCCTGAGATCAGCCCAATCCGAGTTCGGACGCGGTTTGTAGGCCCGTTTTGGTGGAACCCTAAAAGGGGGTGACGGAAATCCGAGAGTCCATATAAAGAAGGAAACCCTAGGTCGTGAAAAGCCACCAAAAGCCACGAATTTTCCTCCTCTTGGCAGCCGCCAAGAAGGGGGAGGAGCTCCTCCATTGCTGCACCATATCACCAAGGAAGAAGAAGGGGGGCCAAGGGCCGCCGCCCCCAAAGGCCGCCGCCGCCGCTCGCCGCCGCCGCGCCGTGGCTGCTGCGGGCCGCCGCCTCACTCCGGGCTGCACCTCTTCATCAACCTCTCCATCAAGTGTGCTCACCATGACCATGTGTGAGTAGTTTTCACCGAGGCTGAGGGCTCTACCGGTAGCTATGTGGTTCATCTCTCTCTCCCATGGTGTGATCTTTATGTGATCATGAGCTTTGTAATCTAGTTGGATCCATAGATGTTACTCTTCGTTATCTTATGAATTATGCTACTTGAGTGGTTTTATTAATGTAAACTCCGGAGTCACCTTTGTCCCATGGTGCGAAGTTGACAGTGTGCGTACCGTGTGTGACTCTTAGGCTAAAGATTACATGAATATTTATCATGCGTTATTATTTGTGTTGGATGTCTCTGAAATTGCGGTGTTTGTCTAGTACTATTTTGGGGCACTCTTAGTGACATTGGGGTTCCCTAGATGTGGAATGCAACTTTAAGGTGTGCTTTTATAGCCCTACGCAGTGGATTGGTGTTCGATCCAACAAGGGAATAGCTCAGAGTAGCATAGTGAAGAGGAAATATCTATGTATTTAATTATATTATTATTGTTGAGAGTGTCCACTAGTGAAGTATGATCCCTAGGCCTTATTTCCAAGCATTGAAACACCGTTTGCTCTCATTTCTCATGTTTGCTTGCTGCCATCTTTATTTCAGATTGCAATTACCACTTATAATCATCCATATTACTTGCATTTCACTATCTCTTCGCCGAACTAGTGCACTATACATCTGACAAGTGTATTAGGTGTGTTGGGGACACAAGAGACTTCTTGTATCTTAATTGCAGAGTTGCTTGAGAGGGATATCTTTGACCTCTACCTCCCTGAGTTCGATAAACCTTGGGTGATTCACTTAAGGGAAACTTGCTGCTGTTCTACAAACCTCTGCACTTGGAGGCCCAACACTGTCTACAAGAATAGAACGTGCGTAGACATCAAGCTATTTTCTGGCGCCGTTGCCGGGGAGGTAAGTGTTGAAGGTATCTCCTTTAGATCCTGCAGTTATATCTTTTTGTTTCTTGTTTTTATTTCACTAGTTAGGCTTAATGGAAAACAACAAAAAAATTAGAGATCTTTATGAACTTTATATTGAATTAGGACATGATGCTTTTGAAGAGAAAATTAAAAAATCTATGGAAGTGTGTTTGCATAATAGTGATAGCAATGTTATTAGCATGAATTCTTTGAACACCATTATTGCTAATGCTATGGAAAAGTCTAAGCTTGGGGAAGCTGGTTTTGATGAATATGGTATTTTTAGTCCCCCAAGTTTTGAGGAAAAATTTTCTTTGATGATACTTTGCCTCCAATTTATGATGATTATAATCATTGTGATGTTTTCAGTCCACCTACTATTGAGGATATAGTTTATGTTGATTATGATATGCCTCCTATTTATGATGATTACAATGATGGATGTGATAGTTTTACTCCCACTATTACTAATGAAACTGTTTTTACTTATGTGGAGAGTATTGATACTTTTATGCATATGGATCATGGTAAGAATGTTTCATGTGATGGTTATATTGTGGATTTTATCAATGATGCTACTGAAAGTTTTTATGAGAGAGGGAGACATGACTTCATATACCACAATAATATTAAGTCTCCTCTCTTTTTGTTGAAAATTTTGAAGTTGCACTTGCTTTGCCTTCCTATGCTAGTCACTTTGTGCTTTATTGATTTATTTTCTTACAAGATCCCAATGCATAGGAAGTGGGTTAGACTTAAATGTGTTTCACATTTTTCTCTTGATGCTCTCTTTTGCATTTCAATTCTTGTTCCTATGTGAGCATCATTAAAACTATCATGGCTGTCCAGAAAACAGATTCCTAAGCTTCACTGCGAAAAATGTTAAAAATCACAGAAAAGGAATTTTGACCTGAAATTTTACGACAGCAATCTTCAGTTATTAATACACATTTCATTAGTTCAAAATTTTCTGATTTGAGCAACGTAAGTGCCTCTGAAAATTCACTCTTTACGGGCTGTCCAGTTTTTGACAGATTCTGTCTTTATTTTGCATTACTCTCATTACTTGTGTTTTGTGTAGTTCTATTGATCAAAGGGCAATGCACAACCATAGTAACAGTAGCTAATGTTTAGAATCAACTCATGATATGTCTTTGCTGTACCTATGAGGATTTAATTTATGGAGACACTAACCCTCTAATCAAGTTTTATGTTGAGTTTTGTGTAAAGAGAATTTTTCAAGTGGAAGAGTTGAGGGTGATGAACAAAGATCAAGAGGGACAACCACTCAAGCTTGGGGATGTTACCCCTAGACTCACCCAACATATATCAAATAAGTACAAGAATTCAAGCTTGGGGATGCCAAGCCACCTCACTCCAACCATCTTGATAACAAGTAAGTAAGCCTAGCTACATGGCTATAAAGAAAGCGCTTTACGGGAGGCAACCCGGTTGTTTTTATTTTCTTTGTGTCCTCTTGCTGTAACAAGAGACTTAGTTTTTAGTTTAGTTTCTGAATTTTTAATAAAGTGCCAAGTTTTACCATTTTGGTTTGAAAAAGTTGCTTATAGCGTTCGGAGATTTTATTCCTGCACGAATCTGTGCACGGTATGATTTTTAATTCTTATTCTGTAACTCCGAATGAGCTCATATTTGAACTGTAGTTGCAACTTTTCATCCTCTGTATGCATGAATTTTTCGGAATTTTTCGACAAAGTTAAGTAGGGTAGAAAAATACGTTTTGCTGCTGCTGTTTTTCTGGACAGATTCTGTCCCATTTTGTTTGATGCATGCTTAGAACTTTTAACTTGAATCTTTTTGATCCAATTGAGTTTATGAGTAGGCATACAACATTATACACTTTCTGGACATTCATATGAATTTTTGTCTAAGGATTATATGCAGCAAGAAATCTATTTGTTTATCACTACTAATGCACCCCACAGAAAAGAAATGGGAGAAACGGTGTTTTGAAGTTTTTTCACAGGGATTAGAGGAGATGCACCAAGAGCTATCCAAGGATGGTGAAGACCATAAGCTTGGGGATGTGAAGACAACCCCACTGGACCTACACACTCTCGGTTTGCACACGTCTAACTTCTGTTTTTCGATCGAAACACTTTATCGCATAAACTTGGAGCGTCTTTTTGTTTGTTTTGGTTTGATTTTTATTTTGTGAGACCACCACACTATCATTTATATATGAGAGAGCTACTGGAAATTTGGGTTGAATTATGTTGGATGCTATTATTAGATTGGGAAAAGGGATGTTGAGTTGATTTTAAAAGATACATATAGTTGCATGATTCATGAGCTTGTTAATGAGTAATAATTTGCAAGTATTTTATCAAGAGCTATCTTTTATTCATGTTTTGATGCTGAATGTTATTTTTTTGTTTAACATGGATTGTTAGTTCTATGGACACTCATGCATGCATTTAGATGGTCAACTTTCTCCCTCTTGCTAGCCCAAAAATTCCAACAAGTAAAAACTTGTTTCCAACACCTTCAACCAAAGTTTTTCCAGTGAGTCCACCATATCTACCTATTAGCTTTATGCTATTCCGAGTATGTTTATCATGATATTTGTGTTATCTATACCTCTGAATGAAAATGCTTATGTTGTTGATTGTTATGGGAAAAGTTGGTTATAGAGCTCTCTCGAACTTGATGCACACTTTACTTTCATTGCATAAATAAAACATGACCCATTGTGATTAAAATTATGATGTTGTGGGCTTGACAAATGTCTTTGGTTGAGAGTTAGCTCATATGTGCTGTCACATGGCAAGCTTTCAACATGCACTTCATTTCATTTAGTTGATATCATGTACTTTTGTTTATGGATGCTTACCATGGGTGAAATAAATGTGGAAATGAAGTGAGTTTAAATGAGTTTGTATAAATGGTTAGAGAGACGCCTGGGCCGCTAATCTAAGCCATGCATCATTCATGGTGGAAATTTACTTACATGCTATGGTGAACCTTCTGTGATACACCTTACAATAAAAAGCTATCTAATGGTAAATAAAAAGGGTGTTGAGATTGTTCATTGTGTTTGTTTGTCTTGTCATTTTGATATGGGCTTGTTCCATATCCTGGGACAAGAGGTACCCCAGTTGACGCTCTTAATGATACTATTATTACTTACAATGATATTTAACTTGAACTTGCTTTGTTTCCCAAGATGAGTAACACATGGAGTAGGTACTTGTATTCAAGGGGCATGAGACTTTCAACCTGTACTTTGTCAAGCACACTACTCGTATTTGCTTTCACTTTAAACTTAATCATTCAAGATGCTATGATAGGGGAATGAGAGCTTGACACCAAGGATTACCACATTACAATCATTAACTTAAGTAGGAAGTTCAGAAGTTAGATGAAACTTATTCATGCTTTACCTCTACTCATATATATCTTTCCAAAGTGTCCACCTTTTATATTCAGATTTTCATCAATACTCTATGGCCATTATAGGATGTTCTTTCTTTTCATTATGCATACATGTGGTCCATAGTACTTCTATGTTACACTTTGTGAATTATCATTGAACATCCTTGCATTGAATATTTGATATCACTTCATAATCTATCTTGTACATTGCTACTCCTTTGAAGAATGAATCATTTGACTCTATGTAGCAATAACTTCATCACTTCATTCATAACATGTGCCTTACATATATATGATCAAGTTATGATGGTAGCATGTCACTTCAAAAATTATTTTGTTTTATCGTTTACCTACTCGAGGACGAGTAGGAACTAAGCTTGGGGATGCTTGATACGTCCCAAACGTATCTATAATTTTTGATGTTCCATGCATGTTTTATGTCAATTGGCACATGTTTTATATACACTTTATATCATATTATGACATTTATTGGATTAACCTACTAATAGTTGCCAAAGTGCAAAATCTTCTTGTTTTCCTATTTGTTGTGTAGGAATTATCAAAATATAAAAGGAAACCTTGTTGGAGTCAAATTGGGACTTTCCTGAAATCTGTCTGAGAACTTTTTACGGAGATTGTCAGTTTGACCCTCGAAGATGGCGTCCAATGGAAATCAAATTAAAGAGAAAGTTGTCACAATTTTCCATACGAAGATTTTAAGCCCGAGATCAGCCCAATCGGAGTTCGGACGCGGCCTGTAGGCCCGTTTTGGTGGAACCCTAAAAGGGGGTGACGGAAACCCTAGGTCGTGAAAAGCCACCAAAAGCCACGAATTTTCCTCCTCTTGGCAGCCGCCAAGGAGGGGGAGGAGCTCCTCCATTGCTGCACCATCACCAAGGAAGAAGAAGGGGGCCAAGGGCCGCCGCCCCGAGGCCGCCGCCCGCTCGCCGTCGCCGCGCCGTGGCTGCTGCGGGCCGCCGCCTCCACTCCGGGCTGCACCTCTTCATCAACCTCTCCATCAAGTGTGCTCACCATGACCATGTGTGAGTAGTTTTCACCGAGGCTGAGGGCTCTACCGGTAGCTATGTGGTTCATCTCTCTCTCCCATGGTGTGATCTTTATGTGATCATGAGCTTTGTAATCTAGTTGGATCCATGGATGTTACTCTTCGTTATCTTATGAATTATGCTACTTGAGTGGTTTTATTAATGTAAACTCCGGAGTCACCTTTGTCCCATGGTGCGAAGTTGACAGTGTGCGTACCGTGTGTGACTCTTAGGCTAAAGATTACATGAATACTTATCATGAGTTATTATTTGTGTTGGATGTCTCTATGAAATTGTGGTGTTTGTCTAGTACTATTTTGGGGCGCTCTTAGTGACATTGGGGTTCCCTAGATGTGGAATGCAACTTTAAGGTGTGCTTTTATAGCCCTACGCAGTGGATTGGTGTTCGTTATCCAACAAGGGAATAGCTCAGGTAGCATAGTGAAGAGGAAATATCTATGTATTTAATTATATTATTATTGTTGAGAGTGTCCACTAGTGAAAGTATGATCCCTAGGCCTTATTTCCAAGCATTGAAACACCGTTTGCTCTCATTTTCTCATGTTTGCTTGCTGCCATCTTTATTTCAGATTGCAATTACCACTTATAATCATCCATATTATTTGCATTTCACTATCTCTTCGCCGAACTAGTGCACCTATACATCTGACAAGTGTATTAGGTGTGTTGGGGACACAAGAGACTTCTTGTATCTTAATTGCAGAGTTGCTTGAGAGGGATATCTTTGACCTCTACCTCCCTGAGTTCGATAAACCTTGGGTGATTCACTTAAGGGAAACTTGCTGCTGTTCTACAAACCTCTGCACTTGGAGGCCCAACACTGTCTACAAGAATAGAAGCGTGCGTAGACATCAGATGCTGAATTTTCGGGAGGTTTTATCTCACTGTGATCTACATGATTTGGGGGTTGTGGGCTGCCTTGGACATATGATAATAAACAAGTGGGCACCCGGAACGTCAAGGTTCGGTTGGATCGGGCAGTTGCGTCCCCTTCCTGGTCAGATTGCTATCCAGATGCGCAGCTGCATCATTTGACATCATCACGTTCTGATCACTGTCTGATTTTATTAAAACTGACTTTACTGTTGCAGCAACGGAAAGGAAAGAAGCTAAAGCCATATGAGATTTTTTGGGAGAGAGAAGAAGGGGTGGCGGAAGAAATAAAGGCTACTTGGGCTCACACGAGACCTGCTGAGAATCTAGGGGATGTGGGAGAAATCTGTCAACTATGATGCAATCTCTGCATGCTTGGGGGAAGACGCATGTTGGCAATGTTACAGAGGAACTGGAGAGAGAAGGAAAAGCCTTGAAACGCTCTCAAAAGAAGGCACTCCGGAGGCAGATGCCCAATGCAAAATAATCTCTAGAGAGATGAACGAGTTACTCTATAAGGAAGAGATGTTGTGGCTCCAACGGTCACGTATTTCTTGGCTTAAAGAAGGGGACCGGAATACTCGTTATTTTCATCGGAAAGCGGTTTGGAGGGCTAAGAAAAATAATATCACCAAGCTAAAGAAAGGAGAGGCTTGGTTGGATAAACCGGAGGAAATTGCGGAGGAAGCAGTGAGTTTCTTCGCTGATCTGTGTACACGTGATAATAATGTGGATCCTAGGCCACTTATTCACCTCATGGAAAGGGTTATTGATGACCGCATGAACAAAGACTTGTGTAAAGATTTTTTTGCCGAGGAGATCGGCGATGCTCTCTTTCAAATAGGACCACTAAAGGCCCCAGGGCCTGATGGTTTCCCAGCCAGGTTTTTCCAACTGAATTGGGATATTTTGAAGGGCGGTGTGGTGAAGGCGGTGCTGCACTTCTTTAGCACCGGAGTTATGCCCGAGGGGGTGAATGACACCTCTATCATACTCATCCCGAAGAATAATGATCCAGAGTCGTTGAAGGAATTTAGACCAATAAGTTTATGTAATGTAATTTATAAAGTGGTCTCAAAATGTTTGGTTAACCGTTTAAGGCCTTTGTTAGGGGATATTATATGCCCTACTCAGAGTGCCTTTATTCCTGGGAGGTTGATCACAGACAAATTGCATTTGAGTGTGTGCATACGTTGCAGAAGTCGGATGATAGAGAGGAGAATTTTGTGCTTACAAGCTTGACTTGGCAAAAGCTTATGATCGGGTTGATTGGAGAACTTTGGAGAGCATAATGTTGAGGTTGGGCTTTCATCATACATGGGTGAAGTGGATTATGGCATGCGTCACTACGGTCCGTTATTCTGTGAGGCTTAATGGGGAGCAGCTTGAGACGTTCTCTCCTTCCCGTGGCCTTCGCCAAGGTGACCCTCTGTCACCTTATTTGTTCCTATTTATTGCTGATGGCTTACCATGTTTTTAAAGGATTCTATAGCAAGGAATCAGCTACGGGAACTGGTTATCTGTCGTGGTGCCCCGGGGATATCTCATCTACTTTTTGCTGATGATAGCCTCTTATTTTTCCAAGCATGTGGGGACCAAGCAGAAGTGGTTAGAGAGATTCTGCAGAAATTTGAGGGCTGTACATGACAACTACTTACCCGAAACAAGTGCTCGATTATGTTTGGTAAGGAGTGTTCTGAAAGTAACCAGACCTTAGTGTCTTCAATTCTGAATGTGGAGAGGGCAAGTTTTGAGGAGAAATATTTGGGTCTACCTATGCCGGATGGTAGGATGAAAGATTCGTGTTTCCAACCCATTAAAGGAAAATACACGAAGAGACTCACTGATTATTCAGAGAAGTATATGTCGTTGGGGGCAAAGGAAGTGTTCATAAAATCTGTCTTGCAAGCGCTTCCTACCTATGCCATGGGCATCTTTAAGTTTTCATATGGTCTATGTGATGATCTTATGCAGCTTATCAGGAATTTTTGGTGGGGAGATGAGAAAAATACAAAAAAGGTGCATTGGATCTCTTGGGAGAAGATGATTGGTCCAAAATGCTATGGTGGCATGGGTTTTAGAGACCTGCGGGCGTTTAACCAAACCTTGCTGGCACGGCAAGCTTGGCAGCTGATTCCTATGCCTTCTAGCTTATGTGCTCGGTTTTTCAAGGCTCGATATTATCCGCGTGGCAACTTACATGATACGGTTTTTGCTACAGGCGGCTCCCCATCGTGGCAGGGGATTGTTCATGGCCTTGACCATTTGAAGAAAGGCCTGATTTGGAGGGTTTGTTCAGGGCGAAGCACACGTATTTGGCGCGATAGTTGGCTTCCACGCATTCAAGGACGGACACCCATTGAGAAGGGAAATTCGCGGCTACGGCGTGTGGATCAGCTCTTCATGCCAGGCACTAAAGAATGGGATGTCAGGGTGTTACAACAGTTTATGTGGCCTCATGATATGCACGAGGTCATGAAGATAAAAGTCCCGGCTAATTTAACTGAAGATTTCCTAGCATGGCAGTTTGAAAACACCGGCATGTTCACTGTTAAGAGTGCTTATTTCTTGGCGATCAGGCACAGGGTGATGCCTCCAACAGCGGCTTCTGTCAGTCGCGAGGTGGAGAAGTCGCCTACTACATGGGATTATATTTGGAAGGCTACAGTTCTTCAGAAGGTGAAAATATTTGCATGGCGTCTTGCTCGTGAAGCACTTGGAACTGAGCAGAACAGGCATAGGAGGACACTTGCAGTCCTGCCAATATGTAGCATCTGCGGGAGGGAGAAGGAAGACGGGTTCCATGCTGTTGTGGCTTGCACAAAGGCGCGAGCGTTGCGTGCTGAACTGAGACATATCTGGGATCTTTCGCCGGACTCTGTTTTTGTTCGATCATCAGATGAGTGGCTGCGAGTATTTTTAAGTGGTGTTGATGAACTTACCAGAGCACGTATCTTGCTGCTGTTCTTGAGGTGTTGGCATCTACGCAATGACGTAATCCATGCAAAAGGTGAAGCATCTGTGACTCAATCAGTTGGCTATCTACAAAGCTACTATCATACGTTGTTCCAGATCAAACAGCAGAAGAGGAAGGGCTGTGGTATGTTGCCTGGCAGTATTCCGAGAGCACGACCCGGTGGTACGTCCTGGAAACCACCGCCAGAGGGATGGGCAAAACTGAACACCGATGCTAGATTTGACAGAGAGACAGGGGTGGCAACAGCAGGCTGTGTCATCCGAAATTGTCAAGGGGAGGTTCTGTTGTCGGCCTGGACTACCCTCCCCATATGCAGTGATGCTGAGGAAGCGGAGTTCCTGGCTTGTGCTCATGGCGTGAAGCAAGCCCTGGAGTGGTGTGACATGCCGCTGGTGGTTGAAGGAGACTGCTCGGCGCTGACGGAGGGCCTGCGAGATAATTCTAAGGACATGTCTCGCTATGGACTTATCCTCCAAGATATAAAGTTTTTATGTAATAGGCTCCGTGATGTGGTGTTCTGTAATCTCTACTATATAATATGGCTACAGGTGATGGTTGGTACGTTTTTTAAATTTCCGAGTTTACCCTTGCAGTGGTAGGATAATTATGGAGTTATGCCACCGACAAGTGGAGAATAACGTTTCGTTACACGGCCGGCCGCTCCGAGTCGTCTCTTCATCGTCCTCCCTCGACGCCTTCGTCCCCTGCTACGGCGCCGCCATCATACCTCCCAGCTCGGCCCGGCCGTCCTCGCCGCAGCCAAGAAACTTCCCTATGTCTCGACGGCGACGGCGCCGAGCACCCCTTCTCGCCCGCGCCCCGTGAGCTGACCCTGCCTCGCTTTGCCCGTTGCCTCCGATTCGTCTCCTCCACGCTGCCGGGCAACCCAACGCCGTCGTCGTTCCGGGCGCCCGTCCCTCGGTCCGAAAACTATCTGGATCCGCTTCCTGCTGGGAAGGCAGCGAGGAAGATGGATACGAGGTGGAGAGAGGACGACGACGAGGGAAACCGCAGCCTGGACCTCCTTGCGCAGTTCCTAATATCTTCATCCGTTCCCACCGTCTCTCCCATTTGCGGCGGCGGCCAGAAAAAGAGACGCCGGCGGAAGTTGGTCTCGCAACATCCACTCGGATAGGGACAAGGAAGGACAAGCGAGTCGCGTCACCGGGACGAACTCCTCCTCTGCCAGATCTCCATTGTTGTCGATACACGGAGCTGGGAAACTTCACCTCGACGACCTCCTCCTCTGCCTTGGGGAACCCCTCGTTGTCCGACCTACTACCTGGCGCGTCGCGGTCCGTGGCCGTGTCGGCGTGGCCGCAGGCGCGATCTGGCGGCGGTACTGGCGGCGGCCCCATCGGCCCGCTCGATCGGGGAGGGCAGGTCCTGGTTCCATTCGCGGAGCTGCTGCTCGACGGCTTCCAGGTTGACGCGACGGTAGCGCGCGGTGCTCGTCGCGCTCCAGGCCGAGGCGCGCCGGTGAGACTTCCCGCAATCTTTTGTTTGTATGAACTCTGAACTCTTGGTGCGTGGCGCGTGCTGTAAAGCAGAGCTAGCGGAGGCAGGGCATCGGCGAGACGCTGCTGCAGGCCGCCGTGGATAGATGCCGGAGGAAGCGGGTCCAGCGGGCGTCCCTCCACGCCGACCCAACGAGGATGGCCGCCGTGGCGTTGTACCGGAAGGCCGGGTTCCAGGTCGACGACACCGACGGCTTCCTCCGCCTGGACGACGACGGCGCACGGTGCTCGTCGCGCTCCAGGCTGAGGCGCGCGCGGCGCTGCGCCGCGAGGACCCGGCTTCCTCCGTCTTCACCCAATGTGCTGACAGTCTGACAGCAATGGCCTATTATGAATTCTCAATCTTCAGCGTACAAGTAGAGAGGCAAATTTCATGGAATACTCAACTAATTCGTTCTGTACAACGTTTTAGCTCCAACCTTTCTGTTTTTACATAAACACAAGCAGTTACAAAGGACTGAAAATCCACGGCAGTCTGAGGTAATTTAGTGTTGATTTATTGTATCTACATATGGTGCACTGTTTCAGACGGTTAGTTTGAGTGATCTGTAGATTGGGCATGTCCCTTGATTATACTAATTAACATGATTACTTTAAATATATATGTGAAATAATTTAGTAGTGCTATTCTACAATGTGACCAGCTAGCTGCATATTTATTTCTTGCAGGTTGCATTCTGCAATCCTGATTGCTCAAACAACATTAATAATTATCACTGTATTATTTCTTTGCAAAGTTGTTCCAGTATGAGATTTCAAACGTTAGGTGTAGGTATGTGAGCTAGGTTAATTACTTTAAGCATACATTTCAGTTGTTGTTTATCTCTCCAGCGCATGTCTGCTAAACGTCATTAGCCAATTGTCTCTTAAACACCAAACCTCGACATTTACAATTCATCTTTCTTAGTTAGCTATGGTGCATGTTGCTGAACTATAACACTTTGCTCCTTGTGTGCTCTGTTTCTTTGTGTTCTGTGTAATCAAGCAGCTTGTTATATTTAACAAGCTCGCGTGATGTTGTGTCCATACCTTGTCAATTATGTATTGTGCCCTACTTGCATAATTCATACATTTGCCAAGATCTCAAGTGTGCATTGTGAAACATAGAGTCCAAGTTTTCTTATATTCTACTATGATGCTAAAGCACTTGTCTACTTCTCTGATCCTAATTAGGATATCTTCTGTTATGTAGATGCATGCTCGACAATTCACCGGCAGAATCCACAAGCTGGCAAGCGTATGAACTGGGATCTTCTACGTGTCGTGGTTCTGGAGTAAGCACCATAGGCGTGCTAATCTGGAGAAGTAGTTTGTTCTGGATGCATTCCTTAGTTGTAGTGAGCTGGGTTCTGCAATCATGTGATGTTGCTTTTAGCTGCAAGCGTTGTGGCGATGTAGAGGAGTCTGAAGCTCGTGCTGTGATATGGGGTGATATGCAGTTTGTGAGGGCGCGGCTGGGACAGTGAGCACTTGAACACCAATACTGTTGTTGAATCAGACTTTGCTATGATAGGTACAGAGTGATTATGCCAAACTACCGCAACCACTGAACACCGCGTAGGACAATATCAGCTAGAAGCTGAGATGCTCCTAATCTCCCATGTAAGTCACCCCTCCCTTCCTGTGTGAGTGCACTTGTACTTTTAGTGTGCTCCTGATTGTTTGATAATGCTAGAATTGGAGAAAAAATACTCTACATTATGAATTGGGAGTCATGTACACAATTTGTGCACCGTAGACCCTATTTCGAGCTTAGTACAATAAAACCAAGTATAGTTTGACCATTCGAAGATGAAGATGCTCTACTTGGATGGATGAACTCCTCGCCATGGAGATGTTCCCATGTGTTAATTGGCTTAAATAGGAAAATAGACTTATGGACTTGTAATAGAAATATAAAGATGATTGACAAACATCATTCGTAGCTATTTGGCCCAATGTTTCGAATTCTACATTAATTAGCAAGTTCAATCATGGCATCCTTTACTTTTGTACCATTGATATATCACAGACAAGATCCTCGTCACATGGTGCACACCTCACATTGTTTTGGTGTCCTATGACAATTTCTAGATAGCATGAAACCTATGACAATTTTGTAGACAACATGAAACCTATAACTCTAATGTATACTTGTTGGCCCTTTGGTTTAACGCCTCTCATGGTTCTGTGCACGATGATGTCTTTCGTATGAAACCGTCGAATGTAATATACACTGTTAAACGAGAAACGAAAAACTACAGATGAACACCACAACTCATCATTTAACTACCTTTAATAACATTATAATTTCCAATTTTATTTGCATCATCGTAAGGTTTATGTCATCCCAACACACTGAGATGAAGGACCTGCTGGCAACTGAGTTTTGACAAGGATAAAAAATTGACATCTCATGTTTCTGACGTGTATAATTCATAAATATTTAAGAATTTTGAATTTAACATTTTTCTTGCGGCCTATGGAAACATATGTATGACTTCCACGAGCAGTTGAGCCACCATGGAATATATAGAGGGACGAATGTTGTCATTTTACATGTCTCCATCTATATAGTGAGAGAAATACAATAAAAATCCTGGTTTGTACGAGCTGAGAAAATTCATGGCAAGAATGCTTGAACAAAGTGACTATGTATTAGTGGCAGTCTAGCCAAATGGTCGGTGGGAAGAACTGGAAGAAGGATAATGGTAGAGAAAGCACATTCAAATGAAACTTCTGACGAATGTTGTTTTTATATTTCTTTTCAGTTGTCTCCTATCAACTCGAAAGTCATGGGCTATGCAATAGTGATTTTGATAGAGTTAGAGGAAACACCATCCACCAGCAGCAAGAGATATTGTTGGTATAGGGGACTACATAGTACAATGGTCGCTTCGTTTGAGTGGGATGACTACAAAGTTTTTTTACTGTGCAAACAAATATATGAGAACCGTAGCAACGCACGGGCATTAAACTAGTACGAATAGGGAGAGTAATAGGGTAGCTCATGATCTTGCACAATTAGCTAAGAGGGGCGAGGCAGCCGCGGTTTTGCGGCTAGAGTCTCCCCCATGCATTGATGAGTTGCTTGTAAAAGACTATGTTGTTTGCGAACTAAGACCCAGAAGGGCCCTGCTTTTTATTGAAAGAAAGCTAGGACCAAAAAACTACTGGGGGAACCAGCGTAGCAAGTTATTACAAACACAACCCAGAATAGGAAGTATCGATTACAGACATCCACCACCAACTAAAAAAGCAGCTACAACAAGGGAAATGAAAGGCCACCTGCTCTAAAGGCCACCCGCTTCACTGAAGCCTAACCAACACCTCTGCGGGAAGAGAGGATGAAATGCATCGTTTTTGTAGAAGTCTGCAGGCGTTCCAGCATGATGCTCCAATCCTTCTTACGCTTGGCCGACACCAGCGGAATCCACTGCGATAAGAGAGAAACAACTTTGTATATGTTAGTTGCAGGGTAACTACAAATCTTGTTATTGAAAACATAGTCATTCCGAGTTAACCAGATGGTCCACACCATCGAGCAAAACAAAGACCAACCAAGAAAATTATTATTTCCCCCATGCCTATCCAAACTCAAATCTGAGAAGTCCTCGAAATTAGAAGGGACCTTGTCCCAGTTCAGGGCCATTTTTGCCCACCACCAGCAGAATTGGGATAAAGGACAATTAAAGATCAAATGATTGACAGTTTCCGGTTCACCACAGAGTTTACAGTTAGCATCCCCAGGCCACCCTTTCGCTTTAAGATCGACAACCACCTGGATCCTACCTCTAACACACATCCAGACGAAATTCTTAATTTTCAAAGGCATATTGCTCTTCCACATGTCGAGCATACAATTGTCTTTCATACCCGGATCGACTATCATCTCATACATCGTTTTGGAAGTGTATTTGCCCGTGCTCGACAGAGCCCAATACCCAATATCAGATTGATCCGACAGCACAACCCCTTTGAGCATACTTTGGATTTGTCTCCGCTCCTCCATTTCGCTCGGACCAAAAGACCTTCTAAAATTCAAAGCTAAGCCTCGTGTAGTAATCACCTCAGATGCCAGAATATCTGGGTTATCACAACACTGAAAAATGTTAGGAAAACAAATACCCAGCGGTACCTGCCCTTTTCACCTATCCTTGCATAAGAAAACCTTTTTTCCGTCACCCAAATGATAAGCCATGCCTTTACGAGCCCAGCTCTTTACCGCATGCAGTCCTTTCCAGAATTGCGACGCCCTTGCACTTTCAGACTGAAAAAACTACCCCCATCGAGGTATTTTTTCCTAAGAATTTGACAGCTTAAGTCATTGTCCCCCGTTCAAGTTTCACAATCCATTTAGCCAAGAAAGCTGTATTCCTCACCCTTGTATCCACAAAACCCAAACCACCCATGTGTTTGGGTCTGCAAAGATTTGCCCAGTGAACCATATGATATTTGCTATGGTTACCATTCCCTTCCCAAAAAAACTTAGCTCTAACCATATCAGCTTTATAGTGGATCCCCTCCGTCAACCAGTAAAAACCTAAAATATGATTAGGAATGTTATCTAGACAGGAGTCAATCAACACCGATCTCCCCCCAGACGAGGTAGGCTGCCAAGTGCCCAACCTTTTTTGAATTTTTGTGGGCCAAAACTCAAATTCAGAGGAAAGTAACTTTGTGAGAATCCGGATCCCCAGATACTTCATAGGAAAATCGCCTATCTCGCAATTGAACAAATTAGCCACTCGCCGCTGCTCTTCCTGACTAACCCCGAAAACAGAGATTTCACTCTTCTGAAAATTGATTTTTGGCCTAGACATTGACTCGTAACAGAATAGCAAAAACTTTACCGTGGTGATAGATCTATCATCACAGTCCAGAAACAGCAACGCGTCATCAGCATATTGCAAATGTGTGACTCCCCCATCAACTAAATGCGGCACCAATCCTCTCAAATGACCCGCATCCTTGGCAGTAGAGAACATAGCTCCTAGAGCATCAGCCACTGCATTAAACAACAGTGGCGACAAGGGTCACCCTGACACAACCCTTAAAGGTCCTAAAGTAATCACCATGCTCCCCATTTATATTGATGCAAACTTTTCCTGTTTCAACTGCCAGCACAATCCACTGAATCCACTTCTCATCAAAGCCTTTCTTTCTTAAAACATCTCGCAAGAAACTCCAATGAATCTTGTCATACACTTTCTCGAAGTATAATTTGAGGACAATACCCCTCGAATTAGACTTCTTTATCTCATGAATCACCTCGTGAAAACTACCACACCTTTCAAAATATCTCTACCAGGGACAAAGGCTGTCTGCGATGGGTGAATGATTTTATCTGCTACTACAGTGAGCCGATTTGTCAAGACTTTCGTAATAATTTTGAAATCACATTTAAGAGGCAGATTGGTCGAAATTGCCGAATGACATTCGCACCTTTAATTTTTGGAATAAGAGTGATTACCCCGTAATTCAATCTCCCCAAATCTAACCTTCCCGCAAACATCTCGTCCAGCATCTCTTTCACAAAGTGTTTCAGGTTGTCCCAAAATTCCTTGTACAAACCCACAGGAAAACCATCCGGGCCCGGAGCAGTATTGGTTTTTATCTCCTTGACTGCCTTAGAGACCTCCTCCATCGAGAAAGGTGCAATAAGCGCTTCATTATCAGTTTCATCTATCTTGCCTGTCATTCTCCACACATCCGCATTAATTTTCACATTAGAACTCGGTTCCTTTCCAAACAAGTTTTTATAGAACTCCGTAATATGCTGTTTCAACATTTCCTTATCCTCAATCAGGATTCTTCGTCCTCCAACGAAAGAATCTCTGATTTACGCCTCCTTCCATTCGCAATGGAATGAAAAAAAAGGCGGTGTTATTGTCTCCTTGGAGCAGCCACCTTTCACCACCCCTCCTTTGCAAGTAGATTTCTTCCTGCGCATAAATCTGAACCAACTCTGCTTCAACCTCATATCTCTGCTTCCATCCCTCCGTTGTCAGCGACCCCATATCACCTTCTTCATCAAGCTCACTTAGGACTTTTAGCAAACTTTCTTTGGCTCTCCATGTTTCCCCTTTAATATTTGCTGTCCAACCTTTCATGAACTTCCTGAGAATCTGTTCTTGAATTTTCCAGTAATCCAGAATTTCCTCCCTCTGTCGAACCGGCCATTTTTCAAGCACCGCTGCTTTGAAATTTGGAATCAAGAGCCAAGCCGGTTCCATCTTAAAAGGCCTGATTGGTAAAACCTTTCCCAAACCCAAGTTCACAAAAATCGGAGAATGATCAGAGCCCACTCTAGTTTTAGAAATCGCCGACGACAAGGGATAAAGATTTTCCCAAGAATTAGACATAAGAACTCTATCTAAAACCTCCATCGTAGGGCTGCACTGTTTGTTAGTCCACGTATACTTGCCTCCACCCCTATGCATCTCTCGTAAGCAAAGCAGGTTAATCATACAGTTAAATTTGAACATCAAAGTTTTGTGTAGAATCCCACTGGACTTTTCCTCATCAAACCGAATCAAGTTAAAATCCCCACCCACAATCACTGGGTGGGGCTGATCCAGTATTTTATCCGTAATTTCTGCAAAAAATAGATCCTTACGATCCATTTTCACAGGACCATAGACATTGATAATTTCCCAACATTGATTAGTCTTTTTGTCTCGCACCAGCGTGCTAACAAAGAAATCTCCCTGATCTTGATGGATAACTTCAAAAAAAATCTGTTCTCACTCCCAGCAGAAGACCACCAGAATGGCCAATCGTTGGCTTAATATTCCAGTCATAAGAATAACTACCACCAATCGCATTCAAAACCTTCTTAGACATATTCACTTTAATTGTCTCCTGCAGACAAATAAAAAGAACTCTCTCTTTGCAAACAAAATTGAAAATCTGATGTTGCCTGCCAACAGCTCCCATCCCCCTAGCATTGTAAAAGAGAATCGACATATTACTTTCCTCTTTTCCTACCACCCCCCTAGAATTGTAAAAGACTATGTTGTTTTGATCTAATAAAACTCCCTGTTCATCGCAAAAAAAAAAAAAAAAGGAAAACGAACGAACGTACTTACCAGTTACCTGTCAACAGCAATCAGCCAACCTCGAAACAGGCTTTCGCCCGCTTTATAGCAATCCGCCAACCTATAGCATGTAGTCCAGTACCTTGATATCTCTACTACAAAAGTATGGAGTGTCCTGTCTCCTGTCCCGATTTCGTCCGTCGTACGTCCAGTCTTTTACTGCCCCTCCTTTTGTTTGAAATTACGACTACTGCCACCGCCAAGTAAAAAAGCTCCATGGCCTTCACATATTACGGTCATTGCCACCGCTCACTCCTCAGTGAAACCCTAGCCGCCAGCCACCCATCCCCACGCGTTCTGCCCTCCCCCAATCCCTCATGCGCGTCTCCTTCTCCGGTCGCCGCCGCCGTTCTTCTCCTCCACCGTCCGGCGTCGCACCGCCGCTCCGCCCTCCTCTCAGCCTCTTCTTCTCACACAGCCAGCCTCGTGTCACGGAAGCACGGGCCGCCGCGTCGCACGAGGTGGCAAACCTCCGCCGCCATCTTCCTCGCCGCCAGCGTACCAGACACTGTGCTCCACATCCCCGGCGTCTTCGCCCGAGTAGGAAGGAGGCACAACTGTGGGAGCGCCTTCGAGGAGCGGTGCTCTGCTCCGCCGGGAGAGCCGCTGCTCCGATGGGACGAGCGCGACGTGGCCATCGCCAGGAGGAGCGCCATCTGCTGCTCCGGCAGGACAAGCGCCCACGGGCGCCGCCGCAACGCGCGACAGGTCTAGGACGTCAACACAAGGTGAGCCGCCTCAGATTCGCCGATCTCCTCCGCCTCCACTGCTCTTATCTCGCCGCCCCTCCTCTGCCTCTCTCTATGTGCGCGTGTCAGCGTGCTTGCGTGTGTGTTTGCTAATCCCTTTCTTCTCCTTTTCCTCTCCGCTGTTCGTTCAATCTGACGCCGACCAACGGGCTGTTGTTCCCGTCACTAGGGGATCGAGGAGCTTGCCCGGGCGGATCAAGGTGGGTCCCAAGGCACGGGTGATGTCGAGGAGGTCAGTTAACCCCGGCCGCCGGGCTTCCGACAGGGACCTGCCCACCATCGCCGGTCTGCTCGCTCACCGCCCCTGCTCACCATCGCACTCCTCCTCCTGGTACAGTCTACGAAGCTCCCTCCTTGCTCTCTTCTGTTTTGCGTGTGGATATGAAAATAGCATGCAATTAGCTGTAATTTCGTTTGCTATGATATGAATAGGGGTAAAATCACCTACGGCAATGCCCAAGTAGTGAAACATCTAGCGAAGGCTGGATCTTGAGAAATTTAGTTGTCATGCTAGGTAAAGCACACCAAGGTCAGAAAAGGATTGGATGTGCTGTCATCATACAGTTGACTGCTAAATTTAATTTGATGACTAAATTGAGTAGTTCAGTTTTGCTCACTGCTACTTTTTCTGTTGTTTTATTTGTAAAATATGGTACAATGATTACGCTGACATTGTCGTTTTTTGGTTCAGTTATAGTTACATTTATTTGTTCATTGAGGGGATATGCTTAAATCTGAGGAATTTTTGGGGGGATACTCACTATATTATGTGTGGCAAAATTTTGAGATGATATAATTGTTAGGTGACGGTACAGTTTCTTGCGCGATCAGCCTGAAATTCTTGCGTTTTATGGGTGTCTATATTGAAGTGTCAGGCAAGAATTTATTGCGCAATCAGCCTGAAGTTCTGCAGCAATTTGGTACGGACATAGTACCTACCATTTTAAGTTGTAATCCCTTGGTTTGCTGATATATCAATTAATTTTGGTTGTTAGCAATGAGAGTACTGAAATCCTGCTATTTGATACATTATTGTATACCCTAATTTGACAAAATTTCGTGATACTCATAATCAAGACGAGGCCAGGCCATGCCTGCTCAGCCGGAAAAGGCCAACTAGCAGTGTCGCATGTTCAAGGTGTTGAGGTACGAAACAGAGTATTATTTCGTTTTCCCTCAATCGATATTAAGTGTTTAGGTATTGCCGCATGATCACAGTCGGATGTATCATCTTTGGTGCTCCGATTGTCTTGGTTCAGCGCTGATTATTTCCCACAGAACATTGGCTGCACGAGGATTCACTGTACTATACATTAGACATTAGCTTTCATGTGTTTATTTGATTCATGGAGTTAAAGTCTTTTGTACAGTTTCTTTTCCTTCAGAATTTCCATGTTTTTTTTTCTAAAGTAGTTTTTTTGTGTAAGAGTATTTTTTGATAAATTGCACTATGCCAATATGGCTTTTAAACTTTTTGCCCTTGAAGTATGGTCAAGTTAACAGGTGGAGACGTGCATGTGCATATAAAAATTGTCTAATCCTATCATTTCATGCTAATAATCGTGTGATGATTAAACTTCAGAAACCTTTGATCGTTCAATGATTTTTCATTTGAGACACATGGGGAGCTAAGTAGGTAGGCTATGTATGAAACGTGGTGTGTTAGAGAAAAAAAATCCATCTGCCTGTTTGGTGTTATGCTTATGGGGATTCAGCTAACTCCTTTGATGTTTCGCTCTGCTTTTTTATTTATTTCCGAGAGATTAAACTTACCTATGTAAAAGATAGATGCATCCAGGGGAGTGAATGTTACTAATGAAGATGCTGGAATTTTTGCACACCTTTATACATTAATCGTTCCAAAAGAATAGATGCAATAGAAAAATAGAGGCAATGATAGAAATCAAATTAAGTGCATGCTTCTTTAATTAAGATAAAAATAGTTTGAAGTGCTTATCATCTCAGTAAGGAAATGTTGCTCTGTTGCAATAACCTTTTTGGTGCATCATTGTGCATTAGAAGAAGATTGTATTTTCAATTACTTAGTTTGGTCGGTTTGGTTGGTTGTCATGCAGGATTATGTGGAGCTCTTTCTGTGCTCTAATGCTTCAACAATACTTCCTGTTCACTCTCAGTTGAAAAAGATTAGGAACCATTTTCCCAAAGGAATTATCAGGTATACTTTATTTCAGAATAAAGATACTCGCGTGTTTGAATAAACTAGCGCACCTATACATTAATAGTTCTGAAAAGAAAAAGAAAAGATGCAATGGAAGGAATACAAATTAAGTATGTGCACGCTGCTTCAATTAAGATAAGAACAGTTTGAAGTGACTATCATTTTTTTTAGGCGAAATGTGAAATTGGATGATAAGATAGATAACCTACACAATTAGTATTCTCTACGAATTAAAGATGCTAGACCATTGTAGTTTTCCTGAGGAAAAGAATCTCCATTATAACATGTAGTACTTGCATGTCCATATCATTTGTTTGGTCCAGGAAGTTGTTTCGTTGCATTCCATACGAAGTTTAATGTTCAGCAGTTGCATTTCCAATATTGATTAGCCATTCCAACAAAATTCCAGTGCTCATTTATGACGAAATAGTTCTAAACCCTCTATTTGGTAGGGCTTATTTTAACACTCAGAATATATACAAAAAACAACACATGTTACATGGGAAATTTAATCAGCATGCACCCTCTTAGTCCAATTCAGTTCCCACGTTCTTCTAACTTGGACTTCTTGAACAAAGGGTTCTCATCCATGGGATGTTGTTTGGTCTGGATGTTGATAGATATTCTGCAGGTATTCACAGTTTTTCTGCCAGTTGTGCAAAATCTGATTATGGCTCTTTCGATTCAGTTTTCCTTGAGCTATTACCTCACAACAAAGCTTAGTAGAGACGACCTGTTACAGGACACCGCGTGTGATGATGCCTATAATTTCGGTTGAGTCGTTTTGTCATTGTATTGATTATTAATATCATTTCTTAGGTGTTGCCGAATGTATTTGGATTAATACAAAAATATGTGAGAAGGTTGTTTGTTGTGGGATCCGAAGGCATACAGAACAATAGAGGAAACCATACGAAGTCTCGGAATGAAGAGAAGTGGAGAACTTTATTGGTTCTACGGAGGATATACTATGATTGCAATTGAAGATGTGATACTTGGAAGTGCAACCCAGCTGAAGCTGTGTCTAGACAGTCGATGGTTAGAAACAGCCAAAAAGATGTGTGGAAAAGTGATTACACTGTAACCATCACAATGTTGTTGGTTAAGGGAGGATAGTTAAGTGGTAGTTATTCGTCTCCGCTTTTTCAAGAATAGCTTCAGTTTAATGAAAAATCATAACTGCACTCCCATGATTATAGTGGTGTATTATTATTATACCAAACGGTAGTTCTGTTGCCTCTTCATGTTTCCATTCACATCCATTGTCATGCTGGTTGACCAAGATGTGATTTATCAGCCACGTAGTTCTTAACTTTTGTTGTTTTGTTGCATAATACTCCTGGATAATGATCCAAATGACGCACCATTTGGATTACTTCTTCAACAGCTTAGGTTCTACTCTATGTCTACCATAGCTTTGACTCTGCGGTGGATGACCCATAGAACTACTATCGGTCTGATTTCCTTAACTCTCTTACCCCTAATGGGCGGCCACCGCATGAGTTGAAGCTCAAGATTAACTGCTTGGTTACATTGCTCGGAAACGTTGAGTAGGCAAACGGACTTTGCAGTGGAACGAGGCTGGTAGTCCGAGGATTTCAGAGGAATGTCATCGATGCAAAAATCGTGTTGGCTACATGCTGGAAGAGGATTTCATGCCAAGGATCCCCTTTGCCCCTCAGAGGATGAGATGGTCAACAAGGCACGGGGCAGACTATTCCTAATGTCGGTATCTACTTGCCCGAGTCAGTGTTCTCTCATGGGCAATGGTACGGCGCACTTCCACATCTACAGACAGAAATAACGTTAAGATCCTCTCTGTCCCATTTACAAAGGATAAAAAGAATACATACTGATGGTACATACACGACAAATATCGTCTTTAAAGAGGTCCTTACTAAATAGGTCAGTTATTTTGCACGTACATCCTTTAAGTACTCATACTTTGTACTTTTTATATTATGAAATATTTATATATAGTATTTTATTTATTTTCTACATGTCAAATGAGATACCGAGAGAGAAATTAGTGACTTACTAAAGCCTTCAAGCACAGAAAGATTTCGCCATTTCATATTTGAACAATGCAAAAACTATATATTGTAAATTTAATTCTTTTTAGAGCTATCTTTTCATACACATGAATATTTTTTTTTTGAGAGGATCCACACTGCGTGTTACAACAGAATTACAAAGAAGAAGCAAGAACACGCAGAAGAACAAGCCAACGAAGCTCCGCACAACAGCAGCACGAAGGAAGCAAACCGCTGAACCACCTCCAAGCCTGACGCCAAGCTCCGTCGCCGCAACGCCGGAGAGAAGGACACCAGGCCGCCGCCATCACTGGGACAGGGAGCACCCCACACATTGTAGAAGCCGCAGAAGCCACCCGCCGCAAGCGACGGGATCGAAACCTCGTTGAAAGCACACGGCCATGGCGCCTCCTCCCCAGAACCACCTGCCAAACCAACATACCTGCACAGAGCACGAAACGGCTTGCGGAGTCACCGCCAGAAGCTCGCCTTGACCACCCCAACTCCCCTCGCCACCACGGCCGGCCGGAGTTGGGGAAGAACGAAGCAAGTTGAAGCAGAACGCGAAGCCCGAAGCAGATCTCCCCACGCCACCATGGTCGCCGGAAGAAGCCTGAGCCCCACGCCAAAGGCCAGCGAAGAACACCAAGATCCCGGAAGATTTTCTCCTGTACAGGCGGAGGAGAAAACCAGCGCGAAGCACCAGCACCCCGCCGCAGCACCCCCAGCACCTCCATGGCATGTCCAGGAAGATCCACGCCAAGACGGAGAAGAGGGCGAGGGACAAAAGCTCAAAAAGCCGGCCATCACCTCCATCACGACAGCCGCCCTCCGAGCACCTACCCCCACCAGATCCAACGATCCAGGAGGTAACAAAACCAGGCCCTCGTCGACGCCGCCCCGCGGAGCGCCGCCGAGGTGGAGATCGAGGACCCGCACCATTCCACGACCATGACGGCGGCTCCACCTCACCGCCGCCACCGGGAAGACCTAAACTACACCTAACTACTCGCACGAACGAGATCCGGAGCTTCCCCCCACCTCGCGACACCGGAGCGGCGCCGGAGGCGGAGGGAAGCGGCGGATTCGCCGGCGAAGACTCGGGTCGCCTGCTCTCCTCCTCGATGTACTGTAGAGGGGAAAGGGGAAAGGGGAACGGTTGTTGTGTGGTTTGTGTATACACATGAATATTTATACATGCATTATATTTATAAGTGTGTTGAAGAAAGAAATTTGAAAACCCGTAGCAACGCACGGGCATTCAACTAGTATATTATATATTATATATATATATATATGATAATATGCGGCTAACGCTAGGCTACAATATTCAGGAGTCCCCGGTGTATGTGGAAGGCCTCCATTTGAGCAAGAAAAGGAGCTGCTCATCCATGTCCGCTCAATCATCAGTTAACCAGGCTCTGAGGCTCAGCGTTTGGACAGGGAGCAGGGGCTTTCTATCTAGAGGTAGGAGGAGGAGCAGGAGCTTTATCATCAAGAAGTGATCATGGTCATGGAGTCGGCGATCTTCAACAGTACATGCCAATTGCCCCAACTACCTCCTGTCGATCCATACATGATACATAGGCATAGAGCAGAGCAGATGAATCGAGTTGAAACGAATGTATGTATGCGATCTCCGTACGGCCGTGCGTTTCTCCACGTGACCGAAAATCCAGTCATAGTTTAGTACGTGGGTAGGACGAGCTTATGGGTATGCTTTTGGTGAAACAATTGGCCCGTGGCGATCTCCACGGTGACTGTTTCGATGGTTGGGCTTTGTCTAATTCAGGCCTGTGGGTTAAAAATGTTGTGCACTTTCTTGAGGTTAATGACAGAATTATCACGAAAGAACAGGAGAACGCGTCGTAATTACTCGAGCTGCAAATTTTGTGGTGGTGAACCAGAGGAGCCATGCGAGAGTGAGAAGAATTGCATTGTTTTTTGCAAAACTTGGCGAAAATGTCCTTTTAAGCTTTAGAAATACGCAAAACAAATCAAGCGTGTAGGTATTGGTTAGACAGTGTAGGGATGCAATTTTTCAAAAGTAATATTACTATTCGTGACCTGGGGAAAATGAGAAATAATGGTAAAAAAAACGGTGGTATCCTCATTTTCATAAAACTTAAGAAGTGGTCGTACTGTTCTACGGAAATTTACGCGCATAAGTTTGAACTCAATGTACATGCGTGTGACTTTATAAGAATTTACAACCTTACAAATATGTTTTATTTTTGGCTATGTTTTATGAACTTGGTACACCAAACCTATGTTCATTCTAGTATTTCCGTGGACGTGTGTTATCTTTAGAGAATTCTTAAAGTGGGGCTGATGGGTGAATTCTCGAAAAAGAATAGGAGAACACTATTGCTATTTTGTATTTCTTAATTTAGTGCATTTTTGTGGTTGTAAACCAGACATCATAATGTCAGCTGAAAAGAAAAACGAGGAACATTCATATATACATCTGAGAACTTTCTCTAACACTAAAAAAAATTGGCTTCCAAATATACCACTGAAATTTTGTGCCCAAGTAGATATCAATCGCTAGTCTATCCCCATTTAACCATGAAAAGTGGTCGGGATGATTATGTCCTTAGCTAATTTGTGTTGATTTGGCCCTTATGATATATGGATTTCGAATTAAATTGTAAATGGGCATGTTCTGGTCTAAAAATTCAGAAGAAAAAAAACCAAACATTCATACTGAAACTTTAGCATGAAAATAGCACAATATTTTAGCAGCATCTTAATATAAATCCTGTAATGAAGTTTCTAAACAAAGTTTGGTCAAATACAATCTTATTTGCTTCAAAGACGATATATGCTTGAACAAGACTAGTGGAATACATTACCATTTGTACAAGTTAAAATAATACGGAAGAAAAAATGATTGTTCGAAGAGTAGTTGCATATATACTGAGTTAGAAAATACATAAAACGACTTCCTAGCATATTGTCCATGTCCTCTGCCTTGTGAGATTAGTATAGTTATAAAAACAACACCACATCATTCATTGTTTAGTGCATAATGTTCAAGTGGTATTGCATATTTAGTTAGCTTTGTATAAAAGCCTTATTCTAAATGGTGTACTATATATGTTTTATACTTATAGACAATGCTAAAGAACATGGTAACAAAAGGAGAGTGGATTTTTGGAACCCGATCTACATGGAGCTTTTTTTTGGAAATTCGAAATCCACATTTTTAAGTTTCCAAAAATCTTGAAAAAAATTCTGGATGTATTTTTGATGAGATATACAATCATACAACTTTTCAACTCCAAATCCGTTATAGTTTGGTCTGTACAAAAAAAGACAAATCAGGAGAAAATTCAAAATTTTGAAACTGGGTATTCTTAACCACCCAGATCCACCCGTTTGTCTTTTTTGTGCAGCCAAAAGTACAACGTATTTGGATTTGAAATTTTGCACGATTGTAGATCTACAGAATATCTACATCCGGGAAATTATTGGCGAGTTTTAGAAACTTTAAAATGTCGATTTGAATTTTCAAAAAGGAGCTCCATGTAGCTCGGGCTCCATTATAGGTTTTCGGTAACCAAAGGGTGTTTTATTGAACTCAAAAGTTAGCAACACGCTGCTACAATTTCACACGTGATTACACCCTGATTTGCATAGTTAGGATGCACACAACCACACACCAAAAAGAAAACGAACAATGGCAATACAAACATGTGAAGAAGTTGTAAACGACTGAGGCGATGGATGGCCGATCTATAGACTACACCGTCATTCATGTGAGATAAAAATACTGCTCATAGTTTTGTCCAACCGTGTACGACAAATTGTTGGAAATATGCCCTAGAGATAATAATAAAAGTGTTATTATCATATTTCCATTTTTATGATAAATGTTTATTCTCCATGCTAGAATTTATAAAACGGAAACATAATACGTTTGTGGTTACATAAACAACACCATGTTGCTAGTAAGTCTCTACTAGACTAGCTCATTGATTAATAATGATTATGGTTTCTAACCATGGGCATGAGTTGTCAATTAATAAAGGAATTATGTCATTAGGAGAATGAAGTGATGGACAAACCCAACTAAGCATAGCAATTTTGATTGTATCATTAAGTTTAAATTATAGTGCCTTTTATTGTCATGTGTTATTTTTCTTAGACCATGAGATTATGTTAATTCCCTAGTACCGGAAGAATACTTTGGGGGTATCAACGTCACTTTGTAAGTGCGTGATCATAAAGGTGTCTTGTATGTATCTCGGAAAGTACTTGTTGAGTTGCATGTATCGAGACTGAGATTTGTCCATCGTGTGACAGAGGGATAAATTTAGGGCGCTTGGTAACACACATTTTGTATCATTTGCAAGCACGTGACTAAGAGTTAGTCTCAGAGAATGCTGTATTACGGAACAAGCAAAGAGTACTTACCGATAACGAGATTGAACTAGGTATAGTATACTGACGATCAAAATATCGTGTGGCAAAGATAATAGAATACAAATTGTTTCAATCCTCGACATAGTGGTTCATACCGATAAGATCTTCGTTCAATTTGTAGGAGTAATTATGGACATCCATGGTCCCTCTAGTGGTTATTGATCGGAGAGGTGTCTCGATCATGTCCGCACGTTGTCGCACCCGTAGGGTCACAAACTTAACGTTCGGTAACGTTAGAGTAGCTCTGGGATATTTATAATGGTGAGACCGAATATTGTTCAGAGTTTCGGATATGATCCAGGACACAACGAGGAGCTCCAGAATGGTTCGGAGATAAAGTTTCATATAAGGAAAGTTGATTTTATGATATTGGAAAAGTTTCCGAATTTTCGGTGTAAAGTGCCAGAACATTCTAGAAGGTTCTAGTGGGTCCAATTGTGGGGCCCGGCTGCCCCGAGGGTACACATGGTGCAGTGAGAGGGCCCATGCGACAGCCCCATAAGGCTCATGTGGCTAGGAATAAATCAAGGAGTGTTTAAATTAAAGATATGAAGGGGCGTTCTCCCAAGGAAGCCGGCCTAGGAGGGCTGGCAGCGCCCCCCTATGCTCCTGCCTATATAAGGAGGGGTGGGCCGCATTGGGAGGTACACCAAAACCCTAGCCGCCACCCCCACCGTTGTTGCTCCTTCCTGCTCCTCCTCTCGTAGTCGCTTGGTGAAGCCCTGCATAAATTCCTCCACCACCACTCGGTCGTGCTTCTGGACCCGATCCCATCTACTTCTCCCTCAACCTTGCTAGATCAAGAAGAACGAGACGTCACCGAGTTTTACGTCTGCAGGCCTCGGATGTGTCGTCGGTTGCGGTGCTGATCGGATTGGACTTCGTCAACTTCTTCATTGAGCTGCATTGTGATAAACCCAATGCGTGTGTTCTTTGAGAGTACAATGACCTTACCCACACCGTTACCTGCATCTACTTAGATTAGATCTTGGGATTTTCTTCCGCGTGTGAGAGAATTTTTTGTTTTCTATCGCTCATATTCCTACACAAATCTCTTCCCGAAACAATGTAGAGACGGCCATAAAGAATCAAATAGGTACACAGGTAAATGGAGAAGAATTCTTACCATTAAAAACCAAATCATTTCTATATATCCAAAGCGACCATATTACGGCAATCACTCCCATCATCGGGAGAATTATAATTCGTGACATACTCCATGCAACTAATTTCCAAATATGTTTGCAATACCACGTTATAAGCCGAGGTTTGAGTAAATCTCACATAATTGATACATTTGATGGAGATGTCTCCATAACTGTAGCAATTGTATCGTTCTTGTGACATATATATGATATTATATAACGCTTAATATTTCTCATAGAGAAAAGATAGGTCAATTTAACTTAACATTGGACATTCGGAATAGATGCCCTTGTCATGAGAACCGACTTCTTGGTTTTTATTATTATAAATATCATCTTTATTTCTTGGTTTTTTATCGTATGTACGGTAGGATGAAAAGTCCGATTTCAGCGGAGGTACATTTACAAACCCCTTGTCATGAGAACCGACTAGTAGTCGGTGGTTAGTGTTGTGGGCTACATCTAGCCCACCAGAGTTCGAATCCTAGTCGGGTCGATTTTCTGGTGTCTCAGTCCTTCTATTCAAAAACTGTGGAGCTCCTCCTCTGCCGGGTTAAAAAAAATAGCTTGTCATCTTGTACACAGGGCGAAAAGGGCATACTTTTGTAATTCTCGTGGAGAGATTTTTTTTCTTAGACACATGTTAAATATCAAAATATCTTGTTAAGATAAAAGAACAAATTATACAAGTGTCATGTTTTAAGATATTTCTTAGATCATCAAACGATAAGTAGTACATGATTCGCATCATGTAACTTCGCAAGTAATTTTAGTTATATATGTATTAAAAGATAATGCTAAACCATAAAAATGAAACATGCTTCATCTTCACACTTTCTGCCATAGTTCTATGTAAATCAAGTGAACATAAACGGAACAGAAATCTATAGGTCACAAATAGCAAACCACAAATGTCTACCTTTTTCTAATTAGCAATCAATTTTAATATATACATTTTTGTGATTCAACATTCATATTACCATTTATAAAGAATGTAAAATGTTCAGTACAACAAATTTGGAATATATACGTAGTTATTAAAATTGGGGGGAACCAAGATAACACAAAGTTATCTACTAAATCACCACATTCTCATACATTAGTTAAATGTCAATCTGATAAACTCATACGAAATTAGTTATTTCGAGTATACTTAAAAATTGGATGTATGTTGTTAAGAGTTATATATCTTGCACAAATATCAAGAATCAATTGGAAATAATTCCATAAACCGACCTTCCCGTGCTTAAAGATGCACATTAAACGAAGCAGATGTAACAGGCACGGATCATCGTAGGGAATAACTAAATCCAAAGAAGATTTATTTAATCACTGAATTTGAGATTAGGGTCCATATATATAATTTGTGCGCTCACGGAAGACGCCGAGAAGATCTAAGTCGGACCCGTGGGATCGTGTCGTGAACAGTGTAGTCATAGCTCGCCATAGGCTCCAAAGAAACTTATTGTGCGTGTGTCGTGCATGGTGTGGTGTGGGTGCCGGGTGCGCTCCGGTGAGGTGCCAAGATGAACTTACATGGGAGATGATATCACCAAGACCGCGGTGCAAAACACGATAATTCCCAGTACTAGCTCTGTTGTGCTCTCCCCCGTTGAAAGCGTCGCCGCCACCATGTCTTCCGCCCTCGCCGGTAGCTCGCGTGGGTATGTGAAGTTATGACGGTGGTGGAACGTGAGAGAGCTTTGCTTGCCTGGTCTCTTTTATATAAGTTGAGGCAGCTCCTGTACTCCTGTGTGTACTATTTAAACTTTTTTTCTCTCTCACTTTTCTTCTTTGCTATTTTTACCACGACCTCCTTTTGTGTGAAAGCACCTGCTACGATAGAGTATGGCATTTTGGAACTCGAGCTCCAGGTAGCTCCTTGTGCAAGATTCAAAAAATGCTTACAAAATTTCTAAAACAATCTAAAAATATATAGGTGTAGTTAAAGATGTATCTTAGAGATTTATAAAATCTCAATAAAATACGTTATACTTTGGACATGGTGTTTTGACTAATGTGTTTAGATGCACTCGTTATAAGAAATGTGTTTTAAATACATTTTGAAATGTCAAAACAAAATAAACAAAAATTTCAGACATATATCCAGACATTCTATACTTGCACAAAAAGTTTCGCGAAAAAGATGTTTTTTGTGGGCTATGGAAAAAGACAAAAAAAGTTCTCGTGCAAAGTCATTTCATAGCACAGGGATGGGGATTTGTCTTTTTTACATAGCCCACAAAAATGTCTTTTTTATTTTCTGAAACTTTGTGTGTAAATATGAAACGTCAGTATGTTTAACTGAAAATTTTGTTTAGAATTTTTTAACATTTTGAATTGCGGTATTTGGGCAGTGGGATCATCCGGTATAGCTAAAATCAATTTTTTAGGATCGATAAATTTGGTCGGGTAGGGCTGCCTAGCTAGAAAATTGCGTACGCTCCGTGTATGCAATTTTCTAGCTACGCAGCCCTACCTGACCGGAACCTTTGTGGCTTTGTGTAGAGAGCAGCTGAATATTTACACTTACAAAATGTACACCGACCGAGAACGATCCATCATGCATATTACTGACCAAACCAAAATCAAAACAAGTGCTCCATCACCAGACAGAGCGTGTCAATTACCGTCGACGACGGGCAACGTCACCGTCCATTCTCGGGCCGATGCCTTCCACGGTGACGAGCTAGGTCACGGTCGTTGCACGACAGGGCTGTATGATTTTAGACGTACTACTCTCCGGCCTGACTGGACGTGGATTTTGCCAACCCGCTTTCAGCCATCCGACGGTCAGGATTGAGCGTTGATATTCAATGCTCAATCCTGACCGTCGGATGGCTGAAACCGATGGTTCAGGATTGTGCGGGTGCGCGCCAAAGCGGGTTGGCGGGTGAGTTATCCGGCCTGACGCCGTCGAGGATCCACGGGGCAGCGGCCATCCTTTCCACTTTCCAGCACGCCGGCGTTCCTTAAACCGACTACCCGTCCCCCTCGTCATCATCGATCGAAACGACGTCTAGGGCGCTCAGCCTACGGTTCGAAGTCGACTGGTTTGAACCAAGGTTTTGGTTACCGGTAGAAAAAAATTCCCGAGGGTGGTCGGGATTTCTGGTTACCGTGGTTACCGGAAATTCCCGACCGGTTACCGGACGAATTTGAAATCCAAAATTCGAAAATTCAAAAATTTTGGTTATCGGTTTAACCATTTACCGAAAGTTTTCGTTAAAATTCAAAATTTTGGAATTTTTCGTCCGGTATGACCATTTCACGAGGGTGCTTGGGATTTCCCGACCGGTAACCAAAACCATGGTTTGAACAGTACTACTGTCCCGTCGACGGCTCTTCTGAGCTTGTGCACATTGGACTGTTCCGATCGCGCGGCGGCAGACAGGCGGGCTGCACCGATACTCCAGTCCTGCTCGTGCACCCTCGGGCGGTCAGGCCTCAGGTCGCTGGTTGAGTTCTATGCTCCCTCACCGTCGCTATGTAGTCGCCGTCGTTGATGTGATCGTCCGTCAGATATGGACAAATTCAGGTCAAGCGGAAGCACCTCGCGCGTGGAATCTCTGTTCATGCGCCAGACTTCATCGAGCGGGTGCTCGGGCCTACGCTTCTGAACTTCTGGCGTGCTCTACATGCCCGATGGAGTACGCGGCATGCGTGGCGTGGCCGCCTCGTGACAGAGTTTATCAGGCGCTTCGCCGCTGCCGACGACGACGACCAACTCGACATGACGACGAAGATGGCGACGTCGCGCCTCGGCCACCCTCCTCTTCTTCCCGGCCATGTCGGCGCCGTCGAGGAGCACCGATGAATTGGCCTAGCCACCAGGCAACGCCGTTTGCGTGGCCGAGCCTGGACTTCACCATCGTGCTGAGCAGTGCTCATCTCGGCCCAGGTAGCAACCTGACAGCCAGCCTCCGTGAGCCGTTTCGCGAGCACCTTTCATCCGTGTTGCATTCCTACGCCGATGCCGATGCCAGCGCTGCCAGCGCAAGGTTGGTGTCCACCCGTAGCCTTACAGTGAAGACGCGAAGAGCCACCTTCATTCTGCCGAGAACGCTGGCGCCGTTCCATTCCGATCAGATAGGTGCATCTGCGCGCACCGGTAGAGCCAGCGACGTCGCAGCTCGTTGGCGTGAAGAAAAAAGAACGATCGGTTCCACACGCAAGTTAAGTCGTTGTTCATGTCATCGATACGTGCTCTGCTCCTGCTCGTCCGCGGCGTCGGCGTCCTTGGCGCCTATTTACACCAGTGCAAGTGCAGCGATGCTGAACCGTGACATGAACACGACATGGTCTTCTCGGTGGATTTGAGGGAGGTCCTGTCTGCCGGAAGACGGCTTGTCGGCGCCGCTCGCGCTCGTAGCCTTGCACAGACACGCCCAGCCCGGCACGGCGGCACCATGTGTATCGTTGCACCGGTCATCGCCGACGAGGTGACGACGCCGGCCACTTCGCCCAAGCGTCTTAGCAGGATGCTCTGTTAACTCCAGAACGGTCACATGAACCGCAGGTTGCCGAGGTTGACAAACTCGGGCTGTGCAGCAACCATTTTACCGGAGACACTCCAGCTTGCGCGTTTCAGTTAACTCTGAACGGTGGAATCACTGCGTTGGTACCTTCAGGGAAGTTTAGAGAGCATGACCGTTATAGCGTGCCGTCACATACGAGGAAGGACGGCAGGCTCCTTTGGTTGCGTCCGCAACATTTCCAGTTTTTTAACCAGGTGTCATCTAGACAGAGGAAGTCTGCAAACTTTTTTTTAAGAAATGGGGTGAAGCCCCGGCCTCTGCATCGAGAGATGCGCACAGCCATTTATTAACAAAACAAACGAGTATCCAGTATCAACTTATTACAACTCAGCGATCACACAAGGTTGATACATGAATCAACCATCGAAATAGCAACATAGTTTGAACTACAAAAGTCGACTAGTATGCTGCCACGTATGTCGGGAGAAAAAGTCCTGTGCCACCAACAGGAGTCGAGCGCATCCAGAAACCATAAGCTCCCGCTGGTCCGAAGAAAGCAGGGTAGCCCATAACTGGATCCAGTAAGTCGCCTATTGATAACCTGTAAGACATGAAAAGTTGTTTTCCTATTAAAGACAATATTATTCCTACAGTTCCATATAGACCAACATATCGCTGAAACGCCAATACGAATCCTAATTTTGGTCTTTTTACAATCCCATTCAACCAATTTCCAACATATTGGAAACATTTGTGGGTGGAGGGATGTTGTATGTACAAAAAACTACACGCCATATTAATCAAGCAAAAGGACACGAGATGAATAAATGATCTATAGACTCCTCACATCCACAAAAAGAGGATTTAGTACATCAGTGCCAGTTTCTTTTGATTAAGTTATCTTTTGTGAGCAAGACCTTCCTATTGAGGAACCACATAAAAATCACGATTTTAAGAGGAATTTTTAACTTCCACAAGTATTTACGCAAAAATCTGGTACGTCCATTCATCAAATTCTCATACATGGATTTTACCGTAAATACTCCATTGGTTGTAAGTTTCCACACAAAAGTATCACTAGTATCCGTCAAATTAATATCCATCAAACGAAGACATAAGTGTGACCATACATCCCACCGATCTCCAATTAAAGCCCTCCTAAAACTCATATTTAAAGGTGGCGCCCCGTATAAAACATCATGCACCAGAACATTTTTTTTGCTGCACAATGTTGTATAATGATGGATATTGTTGCTGGAGTGAGGTGTCTCCTAACCACGTATCTTCCCAAAACCTGGTACCTTTCCCGTTTCCTATTTTGAAGAAGCCTCTATTAAAGAACTCCTCTTTAACTCTCATGAGGCCTTTCCAAAAAGGTGAATCAGTTGGGCTAACTTCCACATGTGCTAACGTCTTAGTACTTAAGTATTTATTTCGAAGTAGTTCTTGCCAAACTCCATCTTCATTCAAAAGCTTAAACAGCCATTTGCTGAGTAAGCATTTGTTTTTTAGTTCTAACACCTCAATGCCGAGACCTCCTTGGTCTTTTGGGTGACATACAATGTTCCATTGAGTTAACCGATACTTCTTTTTATGCTCATCGCTTTGCCAAAAGAAACGTGATCTATAAAAATCAAGTCTTTTCCGTACCCCTTTAGGTATTTCCAGGAAAGACAGCATGAACATCGGTAAACTAGTTAACACAGAATTTATAAGGACAAGTCGATCTCCATATGAGAGTAACTTGCCCCTCCAGCATCCCAATTTGCCTTCAAACCGACACTCTACTGGATTCCATTCTGCATTCGTAATTTTCTATAATGGATGGGCACACCTAGGTATTTGAAAGGTAGGGAGCCAGACTCACATCCGAAAATATGCTTGTACTGCTCTTCAACCTCCTTTGCCTTACCAAAACAAAAAATGTCACTCTTGTGGAAATTTATCTTTAAACCGGAAAGTTGCTCAAAAATACAAAGTATTAACTTCATATTGATCGCTTTATCTAAATCATGTTCTATGAACAGAATAGTGTCGTCCGCATACTGCAGTATGGATACCCCGCCCTCAACCAAATGAGGAATGAGGCCTCCTACTTGGCCATCTGCCTTTGCCCTTGCAATTACTATGGCCAACATATCTGCACCAATATTAAATAGCATCGGGGACAGAGGATCTCCTTGTCTAAGTCCCTTTTTTGTCTGGAAATAATGACCAATGTCATCATTTACACGGATCCCGACACTTCCTCCTTTATCAAACTGCATAATCCAATCACACCATTTTTGTGTAAAGCCTTTCATGCGTAAGGCTTGTAATAGGAAAGGCCACTTAACCTTATCATACGCCTTCTCAAAATCAATTTTAAACAGAACCCCATCCATTTTCTTCCTCTGAAGTTCATGTATGGTTTCATGGAGGATCACAACCCCCTCAAGGATGTGTCGACCAGGCATGAAAGCCGACTGCGTAGGTCTAATAACCTTATGGGCTATCCCAGTAATGCGATTAGTACATACTTTTGTAAAAAAATTGAAACTGACATTGAGAAGACATATAGGTCTATATTGTTGAATCTGAACCGCATTTTCTTTCTTAGGCAGCAGGGTGATCACGCCGAAGTTCAGTTTATAAAGAGGCAGTTCCCCCTCTTGAAACTGAGCAAACATAGCCATCAAATCATCCTTAATTATGCCCCAGAAATTTTTATAAAATTCAGCTGGAAAACCGTCAGGGCCCGACGCCTTGTTCGTCTCCATTTGCGAAATTGCCTCTAATACTTCCTTCTCAGGGAAGTTAGCAGTTAGGATTTCGTTTTCCTCAACGGAAAGCTGCGGTATGTCTTGCGTTATACTTTCATCTAACAAGACGTAACTCGGTTCCGATGCGCCAAATAACTTCTTATAATATTCCATAATATATACCTTTAGATTTTCATCTCCCATAATGGTTCCCTCGTCTTGCTCTAATTGGAAAATTTTCTTTTTCTATGCTTACCATTAGCAATAAGATGAAAATATTTCGTATTATTTCCACCTTCTCGCACATGTTTCACCTTGGCACGTTGTGCCCATTTTGTTTCTTCATCTCGACGCAGGCTACTAATTTGATCATTATCCTCCCGCAACCTATTCCTTTCCGACTCCGAGAGCGGACAAGTTTCAGATTTGATATCAAGCTCATCAATTATGTTTAGGAGTTTTCCTTGTCCTTTTTATACTTTCCACTCATATTTTTTGCCCAACCTTTAAGGTACCGTCTTAGATGCCTAATTTTGTTTTGCCAAATTTCAATAGGGGAATTGCCCTTGGTGGGGGCAGCCCATTCGGCTGCCACCATCGCATGAAAGCCATCAACCCTTAACCAGGATAACTCAAAAGAGAACTGCGCTTTATTCCCCAGATGAACATGGACTCCGGAATCCAAAAATAACGGAGTGTGATCCGACCTGTGCGGGTAAGAGCCTGTACCGTAGTAAGTGGAAATTTTTGTTCCCACTCCGAAGTGGCTAGAATACGATCCAGCTTCTCAAAAGTAGGATTTTCTCTCCTACTAGCCCAAGTGTATTGACGTCCAGACATCTCAATCTCCTTGAGACCAATCCCCTCAATTATGGCATTAAACATGAAAGACCACCGCGGGTTAAAATTATCATTGTTTTTTTCAGTTGGCTTTCTAATGATATTGAAATCCCCACCCGCCATCAACGGCAATGGTTCATTCTCACACATGCGAACAAATTCGGAAAGAAACTGATTTTTTTATCATCTTGAGCAGCTCCATAGACCGATACTAGGACCCACTCGAACCATCGAACTTGGACTTCACGTAGAGTTTGACACAAAAGTCACCCATATCCACGTTTTTAACCTGAATTGTGGCCATGTTTATACCGATTAACATCCCTCCGATCGCCCCTGCGGCGGGAGACAGAACCAAGAAAAATCTAGCATGACAGCTAAGTGCGTCAGGAACGGTGTAGAGAAATTGGATCTCCCCATCTCCGAGAGAGCAAGGAAATCTAATCGTCTTTCCCTAATTGTCTCCTGAATAAATAAATGTTTTCCGGGGTCACGAAAGCCCTCACTATTCCAAAATAAACCTTTTAAACCACTCATCTTGACTTTTTGTTTTGTTTCTTAATTCTAACACTCCGCCGTCGAGTCGAAGTTGAATAATCTTTTCTAAGGCGTATTCTTGGTCCTCTCTAAAGGAACAATGGGATCCAGTTGATCCTCTAAATTTCTAGCTAACTCATCCTCCTCTAAATCCTCCGATAGGCTAGCAGCTCTATTAAGAATCAGATTATGCGGATCCTCTAAATCAATTGAACCGATATTCTTATTCAACAAATGAAAGGTCCTATCAAGTTCATTATCTTTGATTGACTTAGCCGAATTAATTTTTTCAAAGTGAGAGGAACCCAACGACACTCCTAACTTCGCAGCTCTAGCAATTAGATGACCACTGCAAACTATTTATCGTTTTACATTAGTTTTGGCGTTACATAATACGGAGTATATTCTCAACATGGTCGCTGCACAACTAGACAAAAGTTCTTCGCTGCAACTGATCTGCAAATACACAAACACATGCCAAAGGAAAAAAAAAATAGTGTTCCCTATTGTGGCACCGGACAGATCTCCGCCGCTGCTATTGCCTATTTTTATTAATATGTGTTCATATTTTTATGAGCTGCAAAAGAGAACAATTCGTACCAATAAAAACAAAATCATTTCTGCATAACCAAAACGACCATATTATGATAGTCGCTCCCATCATAATGAGAATTCTATACTTGTGATCTACTCCAATAAGCCGGGCTCTAACTAAATCTCACTTGAAGGTCACATTTGGTGAAGATGTCTCCAAGATCGTAACAATTATATCGTATTGTGACTTACGATATTATATAAAATTGGATATTGCTCCAGAGGAAGGAGAGGTCAATATAACTTCACATTGGGCATCTATAGTATATGCTATTAATCCCTTGCAATGTTATTTTCATGTGCTTTTATTGATATTTTTGTCGTATGTACAGTAGGATGAAAAATCCCATATCAGGGGAGGTACGTTGACAAACCCCTTGTCAGTTTGTACATCGGGTGAAGGGTATACTTTTTCAATTCTAGATTTTTTCACTTATCCTTTTATGTCAAATATCAAATATCTTCTTATGATAGAAAAACAGGTTATACAAGTGTCATGTTTTAAGATATTTCTTAGTTCATCATACGATAAATTGTTATATATGTATTCAAAGATAAATGCTAAATACTATATGCGGCCCATCATCAAATTTTTCTGCCATAGCTCAATTCGAATCCAATGAATATAAACGGAATAGCACTCTATAGATCATATTAGCAGACCAACAATTTCTACCTTCTTAAAATGAGCAATAAATTTTAAAGTACATTTTATGATTCAACATTCATATCACAATATATAAGTAATGTAAATGTTCGATACATTTTAGCATAAATTTGAAATACATACATAGTTACTAAAATTAGGGAAGTAAAAATGATTCGCTACCTACGGTGGTGCTACACCAAATATGTTTTTAAGGATTGTATTATCTTTAAACAAAAATATTGTACATTTGTGCACGGTAAATACGGATGCTACACGAAGCAGAAGAAGTTGCAACAAAAATACATGAGTATGTTTGAGACATCCGGGATAGCGATTTGTTTGAGACTTTACATGTGGATGCGATCAAGATTGCAGCGCACGACGTGTGGAATGGGGAGATTCGAGGGATTACCTTCTCCGATCTGCACGCGCGGCGCAAGCGACGAAGGTTTTCTCCGGCAGGATCCCCTGGCGGCGGCGAGAGTAGGGCAGAGGCAGAAGCAGAGGAAACTATTTTTTTCCCTTTTCGGGCTTGAGTACATGGCAGATGACGGAAAGAGTTGGGTTTCCAACTGGGCCCATTCTCCCCATTTCGTTTATTAATTTCATCTATTTTTCTTTTCGTTTTTTTTTAGAAAGGGCCTGACTCGTCTGTTGAGAGATACAGTGGATGGTACCGTCTATTTTGTGATTCTTGGGTCGTTTATATTTTATTTTCGGTTTTCCAGTCAATGGAAAGTTGAAAGCAGTGGGCGTCCCAGGAGGGGGAATATATTGCTCCTCGCACCGTCTGATTTCACTTAAAATCGAAATCACGTCCATCTGATCATTCTACCATTTGTCATCCCGCATATGCTCTCACCGTTCGCCGTCAGACGAACCGTGGACGTCTTCCTCTCTCCCGCTACAGTAGAGAGAGGGGATTTTTTTCGCCCGCGCGCAGATCCACGCCTCGCCGTCGATCCGCCGTATCCCCGTCCTCCGGCGGCCGCTTCGGCGGGGAGAGGGCGGGGGATCTCCGCTTCGCGTGTAGATAGTGTAGGGTGTGTGTGCTTCTCATCGGCGGCGCCATGGAGGAGGTCTGGCCGTCGGAGTTGCTTTTGGTGCAGGTACTTGCCTCCTTCGTCGGCGGAGCTCGCTGGAGTTCGGCGATGGTGTGCCTGCTCCTTCCGGTCCCTCGGAGCTCGGTTCTGCTGGGATCGATATCCCCTCCCGGATCCCGCGTGGCGGCGGATCGGGGTTGACGTTCTTGAAGCCAGAGAGGTTCGAGGAAGACGAAGATGCTTCGGGAGCTGGGTGGAGGCTCTGAGGAGTTCGAGGTCCGGCGACTTCCCGTCCGCCTGGGGACGTCTTCGATCCATGGTTTGAAGGAAGATGCGGCGGCGGCGCGCCACCGGCACGTCCTGTTCTTCGCCGGCGTCTTCGTGTTGCAGAAGGTCTGGATTGTATTTTTCATCTTTGCTGGGTGCCTTCTTGTAATGATCTTCCTGTAATTTCTCTGGTTTCCGCAAAAAAAAAAAATGCTCTCACCGTTCAAATATGAATTCTAAAATGTCAACATTTTTTTAAATTTTGATATTCTATGTTCCAACACAAAAACCTCACCGAAAAAATCGTGCCTCTATAAAAAAGACAAATAATGTCGCGTGAAAAGTCATTTTGGATTACTGAAAATTTTATTTTTTACACAAGCCGCAAAGAATCTATTTTCCGCCGAATTTTTTCTTCTGATTTTTTTGACCTTTCGAAATATTAAAAATAATTTTATTTCATAATGGGAGTATCTAGTCCTATGTGTGAAAACACCGCCTCCAAAATGTATGCTATTGTCGCAGCGTTGTAGCATTTTTTTCATGTTGGTCACAATTCTAAATAAACATGATAAGTGCAATTCCAACTAGCCGACGCAAATCAGACACGAAATGTGTCCGCCTTTTATCCATTTAGAGCATCTCCACCGGGGGCTCCAAATTCGTGTCCGGCATCCCCAATGGGGCCTCAACGGCACACCCCAAACGTCCGCCCCCCAAATGCGAGTAAATCATCGAACACCATGCGGACGGCGGATTTTATTAAACGAGATTTAACAAACTTACAATTTAAAATATAAACGAGATTTAACAAACTAAACTTAAACTACGCCGGTACCGGCTACACGCTACAGCGTCTAGCCAACCACTACACACGCCGACAGCGAGGAGAGATGCCGCTCCATGGCCTAGCGAAGGGGAAGAAGATGCGAACCAAGCGCCGAAATCATCAACAGACTTGCATGCCTCGATGATCCGGCGCGGGAAGTTTCATCTGCTATTCCCATCGGGTACGGCCTTTAGAAACGAAGCCTCGCCGTGGCTGAGGCTTCTGGTTTCGCGGCCAGCGCGTGGTGGGATTTCATCTACCGCTGGGCGCCTGATCGGAAGCCTCGCCGGCTTCACCTTGCGCCCCCTTCTCCGGTGGCGGCGGCGCTGCTGACCAAGATGCGCCTGCCGTTTCTATAGGTAGATCGGGCAGCTCGGGGTCGTCGTCGTCCTCGGCTGCGTCGTCCTGGTCCGATGCAGACAACTCCGGCGTTGGTTCCCGCGCGCCGGTAGGGAGGAAGTCGTCGGCACAGCGCGCCTCGTACTCCGCGTACACCACGGCGTGCCAGTAGGGCGCCGAGATGGAGTACTTGGGGTCGATCTTCTGCTCGTACGTCATCGCCTGCCACTTCCGCATGATGAAGCCGACGCGCTCCTTGCCGCTGAGCCGCGGCGCCACCGGCATGTTGACGGCATTCCTCGTCCACCCTTCGGGTAGGGACGCGTCCCCCTCACCGGCACGCTGTGGCGGCTGCACAGCTGCGCCGTCTCCAGCGACACGACGTACGGAGGCGCGTTGGCTGCCTCCTTGAGCCACCGCTCGCGTTCATACGCCCTGGCCATCTCCGCCTCCTCGTTGCGGCGACGGCGTTCCTCCATCTGCTCGCGGCGTTGCTGGCCGCGGAGCTCGCTTTCCGCCGAGAGGAAGTCGCGATGACGCCGGAGCTCGCGCTCCTCCGGCCTCTCGCGGTTGGCCGCCTTGCTTGGCGGCCGATCTGCAGGTGGCGAGTTGGGAGAGGGGAGAAGGGAGAAGCGGTGGTGTGGGGAGAGGAGGGCTGCGACGCGCCGGGTTTTAAAGGCGGCCGGAGGAGCGGTGTTGGGTAGCCTGCATTAATGTGGCCACCGGTTCGCCTGGCCACGCATTGACGCCGACGACGCGTGCGCAGGACGTCGCCGCGGGCAGCCGCTGCGACTGCAGCACGCGTCGCTTCCGTCTGCGCCATGTGAACGGGCGCGGCGTTATTGCGAGGCGTCGCTTCGCTATTGCGAGGCGTGATGACAGGCGAGCCGCCGTCTCGTCGCCTCGCCATTAAACGCGGCGCAACGGCCTCCTGCCAAGCCCAAGTTAACACGGGGCGGGGCGCTGTGCGTATGACGGGCGGGCCAGCCCTGTCAGAAGCATGTCCGCACCCATGTCCGGCACCCCCGAGAGGGTCTCCAAATTTGGAGGCTTCTTCAGGGGTGCCGGACACGATTTTGCTCGGGGCTACCCTTTGGGGGTGCCGCTGGTGACGTTTTTAGGCGTCCGGACCCCCAATGGGCCTTTGGGGGGTCATTTGGAGGCCCCGGTGGAGATGCTCTTATATCGCCAGGCAGACAAGTGTATGTCCTCTTCCGACTTTTTCTGGCCACAACACCTAACGAGCCGACCCATTTGGTCCGCCCTTTTTTTCTTGTTTTTTTTGGGATCCAACCATTTGAACTAATAGAGCACACATTTGATCTACTAGATAGATTACACTGGCTAACTACTCGTCATCGTCGTCCTCTAGTGTGGGTAATAGATCCTGCAATTCTAACAAAATTGGCCGCGTATGTGCGGCACTTGATCTTGCCGGGACGGACTTGGTGGTTCTTCTCCGGCACGATCGGCCCCCGAGGCGGATTAGCTGGATCCTCTAAATCTCTCCGTTAAGCGGCAGGTATTCGTACGGGTGCCGGAAACTAAAACAAAATTGGCCACGCGTAGGTGACACTGTCGGCGGTAATATGGCTTCGCCGGGAGCTGATGGCCCCGCACGCTGCCATGGCCTCACGCGTAGGCCACATGTGCCAGCTTGGTAGCTTCTTTGGCTTGAGCTCGCGGTGAGCGCGGCTCGTTGGGCTATGTCGGCGTCTAGGGTATCGAATGAGCGCTCCATGGCCTCTGGCAGATGCGAGTCACCTGCGTTCTCTTCCTGCCCTACGTCCTCCTCGGTTTTCCAGGAGAAGTCGGGGTCCTCGCCCTCCTCCGTGTCGGGAGCAGGTGTGGTGGTGGGGGGCGACTGCGCGCGACTCCCGCGGCGTAGGCCCCCTCCTCGGACGTCGAAGTACGCTGCCTCCATGGTCCTCTGCGCTTATTCCGATAGGTAGCGCGGAGCCGGGGTGTTTGACAGCATGCGGGCCCCGGCGGCTGTCGTGATAGGGTCCGAGCACGCACGATCTGGGCGAGAAGATGCTGAGCCGGTTAAGGATCCATCCGAAAGTTGGGGGAGGAGTTGGGAGATGCGGCGACCGTAGATGGGAGAGGATGGGTGCGGTGGTAGGGTTTGTGAGCTAGGTTTGGCTCGCCCTGGGAGTTGGGCGTTGGGGAAGCTTGCAGTCGTGCCAGGGAGCCCCCGGGCGGACACGAGGCACACATGCGGCGGACATAAACCCGGCTCAAATTTCGGCCGACAAATAGGTCCGCGCGGAAAAAAAACAGACACCGTTCCGTTTGTATCACAGCGTTAGGCCATGTTTTTTACCCGCCCGAAACGGACGCGCTCGGAACAAATGTCTTGCCACGTTTGAATTGTCATAAGGGTCCGCCTAGGGCTCATTCGACTAGGAACTAGCTTAGTTCTCAGTCGGGTGACATCATCATCTTCCTCCAACTCCGGCGAGCTTCCCTCCAACTCCGGCGAGCGCGTCTCCCCCCGCAGCCACCGCCGGCCTAACCGCCGTCTTCCCCGCCCATGGCCGGCGCGCTACCGCGACGCCTTGCCGCCCCGCCCTGTCCCAATCTCCTCCTCCGCCGGTCCGCCGCCGCCCCGGCCCTCCCTCTAAACCCCGCCCCTTCTTCTCCGGCGCCGGTGAACCCACACTCCCACACCCTCCAAGTTAAGTTGCTCCTCGCCTCCGCCGCGGCCAGCCGCGGCTGCGGCAGCTCCGGCTCGGCTTGACCCCGCCGCCGTCGTGAGGAAGAAGAAAGACGCCGGGTTAGCACGAATCTCAACGCAGGGGTGAAGGGTGGATGAGTCGATTGAGCGCTAAGAAAGTTATCATGCGCATGAGAATTAACCGTTGTCATAACGTCTTGAAAATACCGATGCAACGAAAAATACATGAGTATGCTGTATGCAGAAAAAAAATGTGTGTATATATGCGCGAGTGGCATGGTCGATCAGCGCGTCGTCGTACACGGCAGCTGCAACAGCTACACCACGCACTGCAAGCCTGCAGCCGGGCGGCAGCCGGCCTCGACACAAGGTATCCCGTGGCAGCCATGCCATCCCACCCGGACCCGCGCGTGTTCGTCTGCCTTCTGTAGCTGTACGTAGGTACATGTACCGCGACGCACACGAGTACCGTGACACGACCGACGCGGCGGCCGGCGCGGGGGTGTCGCCGTCTGTGCGTTCAGTCGGCGGCCAGGCGGACGGCGGCGCGGCAGAAGGGGCAGCGGGAGGCGGCCTGGACCCAAGGCACGGCGCAGGACCAGTGGAAGCGGTGGGAGCAGGGGAGGTGCGCCAGCACGTCACCCGCGCGGAACTCCTCCAGGCACACGGCACACTCCGCCTGCTCCGTTGCCGGTGGCGACGCCTTCCGCCGGCCCCAGCTGAACCGCCGGCCGCCTCCTTTCTTCGTGAACACCTCCCTCTGCAGCGCGGTCGCTGCCGCTGTCGTGTCGTTCGTCGTGTGGTTGTGGTGGTTGCCGGCGTCTCTGGGACTGCTCGACGGGACCGGGAGCCGTAGGCTGCCCGTGCTGTGACGCCTGCAATTACAGTGGAAAAAGATTAACAACTGCTTCTCTTGTAGATTATCGGGCTGGATTAGCAAAAGCCAATAAACTACGAAAACGGATTATCTTGATACTGAGAATAATTAGCATCTGCACTTCTGCACATAGCTGATTGATCAGTGAGCCCCTGCATCATTGTACATGTAAGAGGTGCTCCTACTCTAGTTACACCCCTACCCAAAAAAAGTTACTCCCTCCGATCTATATTAGTGGGCATAGCTTTGTCTAAATTCATATGTATCTAGTTAAGTATTTAGACTAGATACATGTGTATCTAGACAAAGTTGTGCCCACTAATATGGATCGGAGGTAGTACTGAAACTTCTGTTCTGAAAATACAAGGGATTCAAGAATAAGATAGATTTATGTCAAAAAAAAGTACAGTATTTTTTTGGCACGGTATATCAACAGAGAAACTTCTCATGATTGCAAGTCCATACAGGTTCCCCAATTTAGACATCGTTGAGCACATGATCTCACACAAGATTCTCTCCAAGTCTGAATTCAACATGAATCTTGACCAAGAAAAAGAAGTTTGAATTCAAGAAGGGTCGCATGATTCTGAAGAAGAAGAACCGTAAGTACCTCTTGACCACAGATTCCCTCTGGTTTCTGAGCTTCTGATCCAGCCTCTCCTTGGCCTCCCGGGCGTTGCTATCCAGCTGCGCCATACACGTCTCCTCGGAAAGGCTGCTCCTCTGCTGCAAAACAATTTCAGACACACACACGAAACGAGATTAATCAACATGCAAGCGCCAAACAGGATGGACGATCGATCGAGCCATTCTTGTTACCTTAGAAAAACCTGCTGCGGCGTGGTCATGTCCGTTGCCGGCGGCATACATGCCCAACCACATCCGCCGCGATGTCCCGGCGCATGGCGCCTCGGCCGCCGCCCCGACCGGCCGGAGCCGCCGCCTCCTCGCGAACTCGACGCCTGGGAGCATCCCGGCCATGAGGCCCATCCACCACTACACGATGACTACACACTCCGCCAAGTGACAACAACACAGCACCTGTCTGTCTACAAAACGTACCTATCTGCTAACAGCAATCTACCAACCTGTGTACTGGCGCTAGGCTACAAGATTCAGGAGCTAGGAGAGTTTATGCCCGGTGTATGTGGAAGGCCTCCATTTTGAGCAGGAAGATTAGGAGCTCATCCATGTCCAATCATCAATCAACCAGGCTCGTCGTCTGGACGGGGAGCAGGGGCTTTCTATCTAGAGGTAGAAGGAGTTGGATCAGGAGGAGCTTATCACCAAGAAGACATCATGGTCATGGCGTGGGCGCCCTTCAACTGTGCATGCCAATTGCCCCAACTACCTCCTGTCGATCCATATACATAGGCAGAGCAGAGCAAGGGAATCGAGCGGACGCGAGTGTATTTATGTGATCCTCCCGCGTGAGTGCATGGCCCCACGTGACTGGATTTCACGCATAGTTTTTGGCCCGAGGCGATCTCTACGGCGCCTGTTTCGATGGTTGTTGTGTGCTTTGGCTAAGTTAAGCCTGTGGGATAAAATGGTCTGCGTTTTCTTGAGGTTAACTGACAGATCGAATTCTCAGGAAAGAACGGGATAACACTTCGCAATAGTTGTCGAGTTGCACATTTTGTGGTGGTGAACCAGAGGAGTCATGTGAGAGGGAAAGAGCAATTGCATTATTGCTTTTGTGCACCAACACAAATCGCTCTCAGGAATTACTACTGCATTGCGATGAAAAATCGCCCTTGCAGAAGAAATATAGACTAAAATCGAACACGAAACAGACGCGCAAAAAGAGATAATCCCGATCCGCGTCCACGTTTCATCAACTCGACGTGACCAATTGGTGTAGCAAAGCAAGCAACCGCTCCCCACCACCAACTCCAAGTGCAATCGCAATCTCCTTAATGCGCACGAAAGCAACACGTACACTTTGCTAATACTACCTGCCCAAAACTTCGCGACTCATATGTTTTTTTTAAGCTTTAGAAACACATGAAACAAGTCCATGTAGGTATTGGTTAGAAACGTAGACATGGGAGTGGAGATGCTCCCGGGCACTAGTGAGCCTGCCGTTTAAAAAAAAAAAGAGCTTCAAAAAATTCTGAAAAAAAAATCCGAAATGTAACCACTGATGTATTCCACAAACGTGCCAAAAATCAACTTGAAATACTTTTTATTCTAAGCTACACAAAAATGAATCCAAACTTTTGTCATTTTTGTGTAGCTGAGAATAAAATGTATTTGAAGTTGATATTATTCAGATTTTTTTAAAACATGTCAATATTTTTTGTGTAGCCCATAATACAATCTATTTGAAGTTGAATACACCATTTTCTACATCCGGATTTTTTTTCAGAATTTTCCGAAACATGTAAGTATTTTTTTTTTTGATTTTTTCTAAAACACCGGGATCAATGGTGCTCAGTAGCAAAAACAATTTTCCGCGTAGACATGTAATTTTTCAAAAATAATATCAGTATTTTTGATCCGGTAAAAATAAGAAACTGATAGTGGTGCAATTAAGTTTTAAAACTTAAACCAGGGTATCTTCATTTACACGAAATGTCGAAATTGGAAATGTATGCGCAGATTTTTTAAAGTTTTTAAATATAAAAAATACATTTTTTATTGTTGTCATTCCACGATTTTTTCAAGTGGAGTTGATGAGATAATTCTTAAACAAAAACATGAGAATACTAACGCAAAGTTTACACTTCTCGAATCAGTACATTTTTCGTGGTGTGTAAACCAAAAATCATAATGTCAGGGAAAAGGAAAATGAGAAAATTCATATATACCACTCAAAAAAGTTTGCCTTCCAAATATACCATTTGAGTTTTGCACCAAGTACAAATGATCCCCTACTGATCGTTCATCGTCAATTTTCCATCGAGTGGTTGAGGCGGTTTCCCCTAAGCGGCTAAGCTAGTTTGTACTTATTCATCCCATACGAATTTATAAAATTATAAACCTTCTAAAAATTTATAAAATCATAAATATATAAAATTGAAACAGATAGATTAGGAATGAATGCTTTTTACTACCATTTTAAAATTTGTATAGATAATAGTCATTGCAAAATCAGTTCTATTTTTATTAACTTTCTGGATAAACTTTTACAAGGCACAAAAAATCAGAAAAAAATATTTAGTACAAAATAATGTCCATACTATCATGGTAAATTTAAGTTAATTAAGGTAGAAGTTTAAGAGAAAACTATCAAGTTTTCTAACAATTTTTTCGAAATTCGAAATTTCATAAAAGAATAAAAAATCTTACTATTTGGGTCAAATATGAGACAGTTCTGAGTAGTAGTTTAAGAAAAATTGTTGTCAAGTTTTTTTGGTATGATTTTACGGAAATTTGAAACTCTTAGAAAAATCACGATACATCATTTGCTGGGATCGAGAATAGGAGAGAGAGACGGGGTTGAAGCCATTTGTTTTGGGAGAGTTTTTGTAGTTTTTAACCTAGTGATCCAAGAGTTGAATGGTCAATAGGACAAAAATATGAAAAGTATTTGCACATGCTCTAAATATTTAGTGCTGTGGCCAGAAATTTCAAATAGGCATACAAGCAAGTTCGATGTGGTACGTATGAAATCTTTACTATAGCAAATGTATTCCTTATGTGCACGGTTACAAACTGCATTTGCCGCGACGAAATCGAACACGAAACAAACAAGCAAAAGATAATCACATCTCATCAGCTCGACGTGACCAATTGATCGATGTAGCAAAGCAAGCAACCGTCCCCCACCACACCAAGGGCAATCAAAATCTGTCCTTAATGATCTTCAAAAAGAAAATCTGTCCTTAATGTGCAAAAATAAAAACTGTCCTTAATGTGCACGAAAGCAACGCACTTTGACTCTGCCGCGCGAAGCTCCCATCTTCCCCGGTGGCCGATCAAATCAAGAGGGAGAGGTCCCCTCGCGGACAGGGACACCGGCCACATTTGATTAGTTTTCACACTGCCTATGGCCGGAGCATCTACATATCCGCCGTCATCGCTATCGTCGCCGTCGTCAGCTCAGGCGAACAAGGTGTGGCTTTTGTCGCCGATGCGGCCGAGGTAGTGGGCGCGTAGAATCCAACGAGGGAGCACACGGCGCCCCCACCACGCTGCCTTGCCTTCGCCCAGTGGCCATGAACTGTTGCTGTCATCTACCCACAGCTGATCGCGATCGCCCTCGGTGCTTATCGCGACGGAGAATATAGATCCAGAGATGGGTGCTGGCACCGATGCACAGAGATATTTGTCCGATCGACATTCTCGAGAGAAAAAATTGTCTAATCGACGAGAGTTAAGCTGGGTGGAGCCGTGGCTAGCCGTTTCATGGAGGATTGTGTGTGCGCGTGATGGTTCAGTGTCGAAGCAAGTGGCTTGATCCGTGGAGCAATAATTTGTTCGTGATATATCTTAGTGTACCACTAACTAGAATGTAAAAAGCTGCAGTATTTCTATGGAATTTTTTCTATAAAAAAAGTATTTCTATGGAATTTTCTAGAGCACAAATCGCCCGGTAAAACCTTCAAGTACGTTCGGATTTCCGGATTCACTCCTCCCTCCTCCCTTGTGATTCCTTAAAACAAATCACGCACGACAATTGCATGAAACTTACTGTGGAAAACGATCCAAAATAGTGTACATTATGCACCAAGGTCCTGGTAAATTGACATGAACTCTCCATTGTCGCGGTTCTAGAAATTTGCTCTCTCTCGAGAGTGAATATTCCGCAACTAGTTGCGCCCGCACCATATTATCGGATGTCCTATTTTCGAGTTTTTAAAAAATGCAAAATAAATCATGCACATTGGTTATGTTGTTTCTTTTGCATCCACAAATTTTCATCCCAAAATATGACCATATGTGTCCTCTGTAAAAAAGAGAAGACATAAGTGAATATATCATGTACTATTCACACGTCATTTTTTTTTTCCAGGCCACATATTATCAAATGTTGGGATAAAAATTTGTGAATGCGTGAGGAACAACATAACCAATACCCATGATTTATCCCACATTTTTTTTAAAACTTGAAAGTATGATATGAGAAATGAAGTGCGGGCGCAACTAGTTGCAAACATTAGTTTTCCCGCAAAACCCAACTAGATTAGCAAGTATTGTTGATACGAGAGCAATAAATGTCATGACTAAACCATCTAAGAATGTGCAAATAACATACAAGCCACACATGTTGCACCATTTAAAATCCACAAGCACAGAATAATAGTTATTGTTTGCACATAACACCGGTTAGAATTGATAGAGGAAAATCAAATTTTAAGTAACATTCCACTATTTATTATTTCATGAAGATCCATCTCTTTATGTGATTTATAATTCCTCGTTCCAAGATAAGACTATTGTTTATTGCTTCAATCCTGTGAATGACACGCAGGCGGAAGTGTTTTAACAGATATTGAGGCGGAAGTGTTTTCCTATAACTGTGCCTTAATTTTTTTTTCCTATTGTTTCCTGAAATGCACGCAGGCGGTAGGGGCGTAAAGTTTGGTGCTCGACAGAGTTTCGTCTGCCCTCTCAAATTGCTAAACGAAAATGTGGTAATTTTTTGTTTTGTTTTGATGGTTAGATGTAATCTAGTGGGTTTGATTGTGACGTGGAAATTGGTCTTGATTGTCCTGCGTATGTGTGTTGGGGGTGCGCTTAGCAAAGAATATATTTACTCTTTTGATAGTACTCACTCCGTTGACTAATATAAGTCTGGACCTCATTTCAATTTTGACTAAATAAATAGTAATATGAGTGAATCTATGTACAAAATAAGTCTAGATACACTAAAATCAATAAAATTAAAATGATGGGTCCAGTGTGTCTTTTATATTAGTGAACGGAGGGAGTAGTAGAGACTACAGCGGTTAGTCGTCGAATCTACATGGAAGCCCCACAACCACTTAATGGGCCAAATCCTGGCTAGCGAGGTAACGTGCGAGTATTTTTTCCAGGTTTGATCTCTCCCTACGGTCCAATAAGGATGAGGAAAATGGCTTAGAATGGCCTGATGACCGGTGGTATTGGTGGATAATTCGATAAAAAGTCCAAAAAGTTATCGCTGAAATCAGAAAAATAGAAAACAAAACCCACATTGTCTTGAAACATAAATAAAAATAGAAGTAAGTTTAGGGAAAATGTAATGAAAGTATAGGGAGCCGAGAAAAATATGTGTACTTTTTAGGACCCATTTTCTCTCTATGTAGTGTATCCTTACTTCTATCTTCTCAATAAACTGCCCGTGGATCGAGAAAATAGAGACACCTCCTTAGGTAGGGGTCTATCTTCTATCACTGGCCTGTTTTTACCGGGTTTTTCATATTTGCTAACACCGAGCCCATGCGTAGCCAAGAAAAACACTTAAAAAGGCAAGGGTTTGGTGGAGGAAGGTAAATTCTATGGTAAAATTTTGAGTTGGAGTGTCATCCTTTATTGTTTATCTGTGTCAATTGCAAGAATGCTGCCAGGCGAGAGTAAAAGTGTACTTTTATATTTGTGCATTTGCAATACCGTTGGTCCCATATATAAATGTAATGGTGTATATGTTTATTTTTTGTGAACTAGAAGAATACCCCACATGTTGCAGCGGGAATGTTTCTAAACATTTATTATGTAAATGAAATGGGTATAAGAGGCATGAAATATTCGATTGTCAAGATTCAAGTGATCACAATAGTCGAAACACTAAATTTTATTCGTGTGAAGTTGTTGAGTATTTGAGAACTAAATATTAGTGACATGGAAATTAGATGGCTTAAAAAGATACATGGATAGGTTGCATGAAAGATGTACCATTATTAATTATTGTTAGTGAGGATGACATGCACAATTGATTCGCTAAAATAGTGGCTGATGTGAATAGTTTGCATGTTGAGATAAAAATAGTAATTAAAGCATCTTATTAGTAGGGTTTTTTTTGCTTTATAAAGAGGTAAAGATTACCAACTACAAGCTTTATAATTAGGAAAGGTTCTTTCACAAGAAGAGATGGATTCTCCGCACTCTGGCAACTACCACTCAGGCTCTCTCCTTCTAGAGGTTGAGAAAGCTCCAGCTTGGAGACCAGAGACTCAAAATACAAGCACGAAGGATTTATGACCAGGACTGATGATTATTTTAAACCGGTGTTAATTGATAATACTCCCTCCGTTTATTAATGTAAGGCATATAGTTTTTTGAGGAACAAAATATATGGTCTATTGCGATTTATGGACAGTTCTAGCCATCCACAAATAAGCCCCAATCTCGAACCGAGTGATTTTATGGTTTGTTTTCATTTGGTGACTATTAGGGATTTCTGTCTTCCGTTTTTCTGAAACAAATGAGTACACCGTATGCCAAATATCAATGTCTTAATATTCATGCAGAAAACTATAAGCCTTAGAATCAGAAACGGATGGAGTACGTTTTTTGACATTTGTGGAGTTCCATGTAATTTACCTCAGGAAAAGTCATGATCCCATCAAACTCTTTTTCTTCGTGCGGGTGTAAAGCTAACTAAAAAGTGCCATTTAGATGGATTGTTCCACCTTAATTACCAAGGTGGCAGTAATTTATTCAGTCACTTACTTAGACAGTGCTCGAGGAGCGAACAAACACAAACTCCGCGTGCTAATCAGTTAGCTAAACACTAGTACATTAAACAAATGGATATGTATATACTTCTCTCCGGATGTGCATTGAGGTAACAAATTAACAAATTAAGCGCCGAGATGACATGGCCAAGGTCGCCACAGTCGGGGAAAACTGCAATGCTCTCTGGTGTTGCTGCGGTTGCTGCGCTTCTGCTGCTGCCGCCGCCGCAGTTGGGCGCCGTGGCCCGGGCAGCGGCTGCAGGCGGGTCGGAGTAAGTGCACAACTCACTGCGGTAATATCAGCATCCCGTACCCGTTCGGAGTGGAGCCTGGCTGCTACCACGACGGCGGCTTCAATCTCACCTGCGACCCGTCCTACAGGCTACAGCCCGCCCCAGCTGTTCCTCGTCGACGGCACCATTCAGGTGCTCGACATTGATCTGCCCAACGGCACGGTGCGTGTCAGCTGCGAGACCTTCGCGCTGGATACCGACGGAAGCGGCACGTGGAGCGCCGGCGGCCAGGGATTCGCCGCCGACGGGCCATACTTTCTAGCGGGAGCGCGGAACAGCTTGGTAGTACTCGGGTGCAACGTCCAAGTCATCTTACGGGGAGAGATTGATAACCTTGTCAGCTCGTGCTCTCCTTTCTGCCTAGAGGGAGATATTGATTATAGCTTACGTACGGCTATTTGCTCCGGCATCGGTTGTTGCCAGGCAACCATACTTGAGGGCAGTGGCGGAGCTTCATGGGGGCGAAAAGGGCAGTCGCCCCCCAGCCCATGAAGATTCAGCCTTCTATCTACATGTATTTGGCCCACTTAACAACTGAAAATCAGACTAGAGCTTATCCTTTAGCCCCCCAGCCCATTTGCCCCCCCCTAGAATTCAGCCCAAGCTCCGCCACTGCTTGAGGGTCGCCCTTCCTACACATTCAAGCCTCGTGGGATGGGTACTTTGCTCGTAGTGTTGATTGTGGAAACGGATTACTTTTTTAACAGCGAAAAGTATTTTAATAACGATCACAACACGTACGATCCCTACTATGCTCAGCTGGACAATTAACACCGCGGTATGTCATACCAATGGATCTTCGCCTTCCTGCCGCAGTAAACACAGCTTTTGTCACAACTATACCAATGTTCTTGATCTTAATCATGCTGGTTATTATGGGCCTAGTTTTGATGATCATGGCCATAACTGCTTGTGTTCTCATGGATTCCAAGGCAACCCATACATCTCCCATGGCTGCTATGGTAATTATACACTGCTCAAATGTGATTCTTTTTATCACAATGCTCAAAGTACTTTAATTTAGCCACACACCTAGAGTCTTTTTGAGTGAGCATATGTACATAATTGATGTTATTTCTGCCAGAAAAAAGTTTGATAGTGGAATGAAGTTTATACATGAATCAATGGGTATGCAGAGGTGTATAATCTTCTGCTAGGGAAAAACATTAATACATGTTCAATACGATGTATAAATATGGGATTTGCTAATCTTAGTCGTGTAATAAAGAGCTATTTCTCAATCAACCAAAAAAATTCTGAATCTACTTGTTTTTTCTTCCCTGCCTACATGAACCAGCAACATTACAATACATTGATTCAATTTCTTCCTGATATTGCGATATGTCTAGATATCAAGGAATGTGATCATCCAGACATCTACTCATGTTACGGCGATTGCAGAAACACAGATGGAGGATATGATTGCCAATGCCCTCTTGGCTTCAAAGGAAATGCTTCTAATCAAAATGGATGTGAAGGTACGCTTGATGTTATCTCTTTCTAGGGATCATCAAGAAAAATATAGTTTTACTACTAAGTACAAACAAATTAGTTCGACTTTCTTCTTAGCATATGGCGGATTCTCATATTTGTATGTGCCTTGTTCAGACATTGACGAGTGCAAACTTCCGGAAGCATATCCATGTTATGGAATCTGCATCAATATGCCTGGAACATTCCATTGCCGGTGTCATGATGGTACCTACGGAGATCCGTTGATCAAACAGGGATGTGTCAGCATCATAAAAACAAAAACGTTTACAGGTAACAATAACATCCTTTGATAATCATCATCGATCCCTTCTTTCTTAGACTTCTCAAAACCATGACTTTGTCTCTTCGCGTATGATACCATTTTTTGCAGGTTTGAGAATAGGTCTAGTGGTCAGCGGTGGCTCAGTTTTGTTGCTTCTCGCACTTGGTGCCCCATTTGTATCACGCAAAATCAAGATAAGTAGAGCAAAGAAGATTAAAAAAAGATTGTTCAAGCAGAATCAAGGGTTGTTGTTGCAACAACTAATGTCACAAAAGACGGATTTTGGTGAAAGAATGATTATTCCTTTGTTGGATCTGGAGAAGGCCACAAATAATTTTGACAAAACTCGTGAAGCCGGTGGCGGGGGATATGGTGTTGTGTATAAAGGAATTCTAGACCTAATTGTTGTTGCCATCAAGAAGTCCAAGATTGTCGTACAAAGAGAAATCGATGACTTCATAAATGAGGTTGCAATTCTTTCTCAAATCAACCATAGAAATGTCGTGAAGCTAGTCGGGTGTTGTCTTGAGGCAGAAGTCCCGTTGCTTGTTTATGAGTTCATTTCAAATGGAACTCTTGATCATCATCTTCATGTTGAAGGCTCGATATCACTATCATGGGACGATCGGATAAGGATTGCACTTGAAGTTGCTAGAGCTCTGTCTTATCTTCATTCGGCGGCTTCTATGCCAATTTATCATAGGGATATTAAATCATCCAACATACTTCTTGATGATAATTTAACAGCAAAGGTATCCGATTTTGGAGCTTCAAGGTACATCCCAATCGACCAAACAGGGGTGACTACAGCCGTTCAAGGAACAATAGGCTACTTAGACCCCATGTACTATTATACTGGTCGCCTAACAGACAAGAGTGATGTTTTCAGTTTTGGTGTTCTGCTCGTAGAACTCCTGACTAGAAAAAAACATTCCTCTACCGCCGCGGCGGGGATGGTGTTGGTCTTGTTTCACATTTTGTTTCGCTGCTCACATAAGCCAAACTTGATGAGATAATAGATCCTCAAGTCATGGAAGAGGACGATGGAGAAGCCCAAGAAGTAGCTACGCTAGCAGCCATGTGCATTCAATTGAAGGGAGAAGACCGGCCTACAATGAGGGAAGTGGAGATGAAACTTGAAAATTTGAGAGGTCTGGTTGGGATGAGGGATCAAACTGGGCCTCAATACATGCCAACCGAAGGAGTTGTTGTGGAAGCAAGCAGACAATACACTATGGAGGAAGAAATATTGATGTCTGCAAGGTATCCTCGGTAATCTTGCAGGGGCGACCTACCAACTCGAGGTTGCGCACATTTGCGTCTAAAGCACTTCAAGCGAATGAACAATCAAGTGGAACAATACAAGCTTTATGCTTCTTTGTCTTTTAAATTATTTAAGGAAACCCTTAACAACTGTACTTTTTGACCCATTTCCTTTGCATATTCAGTTGTGGTGGTTACTCTTCCATGTGCGCTTATCGTATTTCAGTAGTTTTGATTTGAGCAAATAAAGCATAATCTTCTGTTGCTTTTCTGTATTGATTAAACAGTGTTTTTGTATTCTTGAGATCATACAATTAATACTAACTCAAGTCTTGATTATAGAATTAATGTAGTGAAGTGTGGTACCCTAAATGTTGGCATCAATGATTTGAGTCAGGATATTAAACCATAGTCGGTAGTTGCTTCAAGAACTGACTGCAGGAGTAGGAATACATACATGACGACACATATGGGAACATCGACAGACACTACAGTAAAAAATCATTGTTGCCGTCAGCAAATAAAGTATATGCCGAACGCGTTTTTATAGGCCGTCGGCAGACTGAGTGGAACTGGCGCTAAACTGGTGGTGGTCTCCGACTCTCCGTCCATGCATGGCGTTCCAGATCAGCGACAAGCGTGCCGGTGCCCAAACTGCTCTGTGCGGCCCCACGGACGGAGGCGAACTGTCCTGTCCGCGCGTTCTTGTAAGACGAGACCAGGACGAGATGGGGCGATGTTAACCGATTTGTGCCAGACCACTAAGTTGCTGCATGTGTTGACTTGGGTCTTCTTCCACGTATTTTCCACTAAAAATCATGATCATATCGGACTTTCCGGGGGAATTCAGTCATAGGTTCTTGACACCACACTCCCTCCTCTCCCCTCCCGAGCGCCTCTCTCCTCTCCCCTCCTTGAGAGTCGCTCACGGTCTTCCGCGTCGGGGCCCTCGCCTCGCCGGCGGCGTTGCCGTTCGGCGTGGGCGGAGGTGGCCGGCGCGGCTTGTACAGCGTAGTTTTAGGGTAGTTGGCGGCTGGATGCCGTGTTTGGGCTCGATGCCCGGTAGTGGCGGCGGCGCTAAGGATCGGAGAAGCCAGATCCGCGGCGGAATAGGGTTCGTCTGCCTCCTGTTAGTGCTCCTCCGGTGGGAGAGGACAGCGAGCGTGGTCGGCGACGTCTCCTCCAATAAATCGGCTTCGTCTTGCCTCTCGCTGCATGGAGAAGAGGCGCGCAAGCCCCCTCTGGCCGGCGGTGGTCGCGGGGGGAGGGAGCGTGGCGGTGGTCTCCTCTCTGCAGCGGTGTGGTGGGGCAGCTCGTACGCGGTGGTGCTCACGCTCGGCGCCACGCGGTCCCTGGCCTTCTTCCTGGAGATGCTCCCAAGGTGGGAGGACGAAGGGGAGAAGATTAGGGCGGGCGTTATTCAGAAGCGGTGCTGGTCGTCGGTCCAAGACCATCTGGTGAGTTTCTTCTTCCTGGCCGGCCTCGGAGGCGAGGGGGAGGAGGAGGTTGACCGGGTGGAGGCGGTGTCCGGGGACCATCTTGAGGCTGCGCCCCTCAGTGCAGATCAAGCGACGACCATCGATGGCGTCGCCAGTGTCCGTGCTCCTCTGGCCGGCCGTGGAGGTGAGGGGAGGAGCTCGGGGTGGGTGCCGTCTCCTTTTTGTTGCAGGTGGTGTGGGTGGTCCTCTTCTTCGACGTTCGAGCTCTGGCCGGCCGTGGTGGCGAGGAGAGCTGCGTCGGGAGGTGCTGAGGTGGCTGCGGTGGTTGGCCTGGGCGGTGCTCCGTCGGCTGGAGGTTCGGTGGAGCTGGGATGTGCGCACTGTGGCCGAGCTCGTTCAGTGAGTCTAGGCTTCGTCGCGTGGCGGCGGACGACTCTTGCGGCCCTCTACTTCTTGTGGCAGTGCTCCATCTCCGGCGGAAGGAGGTACGGCGACGGTGGCGCCGGCTAGGTTCTTGGGAGCCGGCGAAGGATCTGATGGCGTTTCTTCCAGGGTGCTCGGGGTGTTTTGTGCAATTTTCGGGGTCCTTCTGTAATTTCTTTTTCTTTGTAGGACCTTCTTGTAATTTGTACTGGCCACTCTGAATATATGATCGGATCCTTTCCAAAAAAAAAATATCGGACTTTCCGGTTCACGCGGGCCTAGCCATAGTGGCGGAGGCAGCAGGTCTATGGAGCTTGGGCAGAACCAGCTTGTGGCCACGTAAGTGCGCTCTGCCCAAGTAAATGCTAGCTTAATGCTCTAAGACGACACAGCTTTTCCAAAGGATGCTCGCCGGCTGAGCCCGGGCAGCTGCCCGGGGTTGCCGGGCGCTGACTCCGCCACTCCCAAATCTAGCGAAGACTGTTCCACCAAAATTACCCAGGCCACACGTTCTCGTGGAACAAACAAATTGACAGTCAAACACTAAGTCGAGAGCGTGCTGAATCAGTTAGCGGAACGCGCTGGCACGGGAAGAAATATATACAGTGCTCTCCGCGCTTAGGTTGAGGCAACCGATAAAAAATGGTTGCTTCACCCTTTACCCTGGCCTCTTTAGCTTCGGAGATGGCAAGGCTCCGTTTCCAGCCACCGGCCTTGTCATTGTGCGCCATTTGTGTTGGAGTTGACGGTGGCCAACGTGGATGGGAAGAACCGCCGACGCAGGGGTAGATAAATGGGCCAGTAGCCTCGGTTTAATGCCGGCATGATTTTTTTTTTTTTTTTGAACACTGGAGAGGCCCCGAAGGACCTGGATGCCTTTTATAATTCAGCGGTGCAGTTACATTTTACATAGGGGACCTCGAAGAAAAACGCAAATACAAACAAGCCCCTACATATTACAAATAAGTCCTTAGGCATAAAATGGAACACCGCCGGAGTACAGCGAGCTCGAGCCACGGCCATCTTCACCAACGCCGGGGACGAAACCACTTGGCTTTGGGAAGAAGAGGGGCCCCGTCGCGCGCTCCGAACAGGGCCTCCACTTGGAGGTTGAAGAAGCACCGGCAAGCATCGCCGGCGACGAGGACCACCTGATGGTCACCTGAGTCGGCAGCCAAAGCAAAGGGCGCCGAGAATGTTCTCCGAAGATTTGCGGCATCACAACTCCAAGACAACCAAGCCTCTGGCCATGCAGCGCTGCCACCTCCTCCCAGCACCACCATGGTGAGTTGAAGCAGATGAATCAGCTCCGCAGCCACCAGATCTCAAGTTGCCAACGGCATCCGGCCACCGCACCATAGAAACGCATCCGCCGTCGAACCCCGGGCTCCCGCCACGAGCCGGAGGAGGCAGAAGAAGAGAAAAATTGCAGTAGCAGAAGACCAAGAACCAGACCTTATTAAGGAAGCTGCCGTTGCTCACCATCTTCACCGCCTTCGGCTCCCACCATGGGAGCACCGTCGCAAAGAGAAGAGCCTCGCTGCCAGCCTCGCTTGCGCTCCCACCTGCCACCGGCAGAGCGCAGCTCGACGGAGAGGGACCACGACGCCCCGGATCTGGCCGCGGAGATCCAGAGACCGACCCTCATTCGACACATGGCCACAACTAGCAAGAGCTAAACCAAGAACACTACTATGTATAACCCGCGCTACGCATCCTCGTCCACGCCGGCCGGCGACGCCGCCGGGGAGGAGAGGGAAGCGAGCCGGGGAAGAGAGGTGGACTCGACGGCTGACTCTCAACGGAGCTCTCGAGAGAGAAGGAGAAGCCAACTTGCCGGCACGAATGGGGAAGCCGACACCACCAACACATGGAAAACCGATGAGATGTGTGGACGCCATTAAATAATGCTGACCAGCCTCTATGACATGCTGGACCCGCCTGTCACTCGTGTGTGGCGGGAGTGTTTGACAACCAAAGCTGGCCCCGAAGGTTGGGAGAAGACAAGAGTTTCTGAACATTTTTGTGAACCGTTCGTTTCAATGGGGGTAGTTGTGAGTTTTTCAAATATCCGGACCCACATTAGACCGTTTGAGACTGCTAGGAGAAACTCCGGTGGAGATGCTCTAAAGCACTTCATTGCATCCTCCGACGAATTGATGAATGCCTGCCGCTGTCCGCACATTCCTTTAAGACCAGGACTAGATGGGGCGATGTTAATCTATCTCTCGGAGCACTAAGCTGCTAGCTACATGCGTTGACTTTTGGACTGTTCGACGTAATTTCCCTCATAAAATATCATGACCATATGGGACTTTTTAGTGGACTATTGAGTGGACTACATGGGAGACTTTTTCAGTGGACTATGCGGGCCAAAACCTAACTAAAAGGTGCCATCTAGCGAAGACTGTTCCACAAAAATCATACCAAGTCACCTCGATAGTGCTCGTGGAACGAACAAACAGTCAAACACTGACTCGATCCAGCGTGCTCAATCAGTCAGCCGAACGCTGGCACATGAAGTAATATATACATTGCTCTCTGTACTTACGTAGTTACGTTGAGGCAACAAATTAAAAATGACTGCTTCGCCGTTTCTCCTGGCCACTAAAATGTTCTATGCTGCTGTGGTTGCCGCGCTCCTGCTGCTGCTGCTGCCATTGAGCGCCGTGGCACGGTCACCGGCTGGACGGAGCAGCTGCACCACCCTCTGCGGCAATATCAGCATCCCGTACCCGTTCGGCGTGGAGCCTGGCTGCTACCACGACGGTGGCTTCAACCTCACCTGCAACCACTCCTACAGCCCGCCCCAGCTCTTCCTCGGCGACGGCACCGTGCAGGTGCTCGACATCGATCTGCCCAACGGGACGGTGCGTGTCAACAGCAACGCCATCGAACTGGGTACTAATGACCGCAAGATCACGTGGCGCGCCGGCGGGCCGGGATATGCCGCCGACGGGCCATACTTTTTAGCGGAAGGGCGGAACAACTTGCTAGCATTGGGGTGCAACATCCAAGTCATCCTCATGGGAGAAAATGACACCGTTGTCAGCTCTTGCTCTCCTTTCTGCCTAGAGGGAACTACTGCATATAATTATAGTTTCTTAACGGGTGTGCATCTCTGCTCTGGCATCGGCTGCTGCGAGGCAACCATAATTGAGGGTCGCGCTTCCTACACACTCAAGGCAGCTGGCGGGATTGATATCGAAGTTCTCAATACCGAAGTATTGATGGTGGAATCAGACTATCTTTTTAACATCACAGATTATTATTACAATGACAGCCCCAGGATCCCTGCCATGCTCGCTTGGACAATCAACACCACGGTATGTCATACCAATGGGTTTTCGCCTTCCTGCCGCAGTAAACACAGCTTTTGTCGCAACTACACCACGGTTTCCGATCCTATGCTTGCTGGTTATTTTGACGATCCTGGTTTTGATGATCATGGGCATAACTGTTTGTGTTCTGGTGGATTCCAAGGCAACCCATACATCTCCAAAGGCTGCTATGGTAATTATGCACTGCTTAAAAGTTTTTATCATAATGCTTAAACCACTTTACTTTAGCCACACACCTACAGTGTTTTTCGAGTTACCATGTGAAATTAATTGATGTTTTTCTGACAGAAAAAAATTGATAGTCTTATATAAGTATATGACAAAGCAATGGGTACCCACAGGTGTATTACAGATAACATAATCTTCAAGCAGGAAAAAAATTAATAGAGTTGGTCAATATGATGTGTAAATAAGGGATTTTCTATATGGGAGTCGCCTAATAAGAGCTATTTCTCAATCAATGTAGTCATATAAGCATCCAAATCTATTTTTTTTCTTCCTTGCATACATGAACCAGCAACGGTATAATACATTAATTCAGCTCCTCCTGATATTACAATACGTCCAGATATAAACGAGTGTGACCATCAGGAAATCTACCCGTGCTATGGAAATTGCAAAAACACGCACGGAGGATATGATTGCCAGTGCCCTCTTGGCTTCAAGGGCAATGCTTCTATTAAAAATGGATGTGAAGGTACCACAATAAACATTATGCTTATTTCTTCACGTATAGATGTTATCTCTTTATAGGAATCATCACAATAATTAATATTATAGTTCTACTACTAAGTACTACAAAATTAGCCAACTACCTTAGCATATGGCATATTCTCAACTTTGTATATGACTTGCTTAGACATTGATGAGTGTAAACACCCGGAAACATATCCATGTTATGGAATCTGCATCAATATGCCTGGAACTTTCCATTGCCGGTGTCATGACGGTACCCAAGGAGATCCATCGACAAAACAAGGGTGCATCATCATCACAACCAAGAAAACCTTTACAGGTAACAAAAACGTCCTTTTATCTAAACAAATAAAGCATATTTTATATAATCACCATCCCCCATTAATTTTTCTCGACGAATTTGACTACTCCAAATTCATGACATTCTCGGTGATACCATGTTTTACAGGTTTGAGCATAGGTCTAGTGGTAAGCGGTGGTTCAGTTATGTTGCTTCTGGCACTTGGTGCCCCGTTCTTAGCACGCAAAATCAAGATAAACAGAGCACACAAGCTGAAAAAAAGATTGTTCAAGCAGAATCATGGGTTGCTGTTGCAACAACTAATATCAAAGAAGACAGATTTTGGTGAAAGAATGATTATTCCCTTGTTAGATCTGGAGAAGGCCACAAACAATTTTGACAAAACTCGTGAAGCCGGTGGCGGAGGACATGGTGTTGTGTATAAGGGAATTCTAGACCTAATGGTTGTTGCCATCAAGAAGTCCAAGATTGCCGTACAAAGAGAAATCGATGACTTCATAAATGAGGTTGCAATTCTTTCTCAAATCAACCATAGGAATATCGTGAAGCTAATCGGATGTTGTCTTGAGACAGAAGTCCCGTTGCTAGTTTATGAGTTCATTTCAAATGGAACTCTTGATCATCATCTTCATGTTGAAGGCCCGGTATCACTATCCTGGGATGATCGAATAAGGATTGCACTTGAAGTTTCTAGAGCTCTATCTTATCTTCATTCAGCTGCTTCTATGCCAATTTATCATAGGGATATAAAATCATCCAACATACTTCTTGATGATAATTTAACAGCAAAGGTATCCGATTTTGGAGCTTCAAGGTACATCCCGATCGACCAAACAGGGGTGACTACGGCCGTTCAAGGAACAATAGGGTACTTAGACCCCATGTACTATTATACCGGTCGGCTAACAGACAAGAGTGATGTTTTAGTTTTGGTGTTCTTCTTGTAGAACTCCTAACTAGAAAAAAACCATTCCTCTACCGTTGTTGTGGGGATGGAGTTGGTCTTGTTTCACATTTCATTTCGCTTCATACGGAAGGCAACCTTGAAGAGATACTGGATCCTCAAGTCATGAAAGAGGAAGATGGGGAAGCCCGGGAAGTAGCTACACTAGCAGCGGCATGCATTCAATTGAAGGGAGAAGACCGGCCTACCATGAGGGAAGTGGAGATGAAACTTGAAAATTTGAGAGTTGACAAGATGCATGTGGCACCTCGTATTGCATCAAGGAGATCCGGTAGGGATCAAACTGTGCCTCAACCTCAACACATGCAAACTGAAGGGGCTATTGTGGAAGCAAGCAGACAATACACTATGGAGGAAGAAATATTGATATCTGCACGGTACCCTCGATGATTTGCAGCAACAACGTCCTTACCCACTCGTGGTTCTGCACATTTGCTTCTAAAGCACTGCAAGCGAAGGAACAATAATGAGGATTAATACAAGTCATCTCCTTCTTTGTCTTCTAAATTGTTTAAGGAAACCCTTAGCCACTGTATTTTTAACCTGCTACTTTTGCATACTCAGAGTGTACTTGTCCATGTCAAATAATTGGATGCCAGCAGTTTTTTTTTCGATATAGGGATTTAGTACTTAAAAGTTTTAAACATTACAGCCGGCCTCTGCATAGTTAGGATGCACACAGCCACAAGTTCACTAGTACCCAAGTCGGAAATAAATAAAAGGCGAATTACATATCATAATGAGAAATTGTAAAGCTGCATAAGATGGTGGTAGGTCGATTCAGAGACTATGTGGTCATCCATGCTGGGAAAATAACTCCCTCGCCGCAGCCTCAAACGCAACGCCACCTCCAAAAACAAGTCTCGATGCTCACACGCTGCAGGGCCGACTATGCTCGTAGCGTTGTTGTGCACCGATAAATAACATGCATAACAGAAGCATTTGTATCGTTAAAAACCTTGTCATTTCTACATAGCCAGAGCGACCAAATAACGGCAATCGCTCAACCCTAATAAAGAGTTTAAACCTACGATCCATTCCGTTTAGCCAATTGCCAAAAATGTTTGCAACGCTACGCGGGGATATAAGGTAGAACCTATTTGGATGGCTGACCATATAGACCTAGCAAACTCACACTGAAAGAATACGTGTGTAATAGTCTCGTCATGCTGACAGAAGACACACTTTTTGCTTCTGTGCCAATTGTGTTTGGCAAGGTTATCTTTTGTAAGAATTGCTCCTCGACGAAGATACCACGCAAACACCTTAGTTTTTAGCGGGATTTTCATCTTCCAATTTTGTTATTATTCTTAATATCGACTGGTACATCGGGTAGGATAAAGCTTTATACATAGAATCAACCGAGAATTTACCATTCTTCGTAAGATTTCATTGAAATTTATCTGGACCTTCCGTCAATTGTATGGAGTCCAAACGGATAAGCAAGGCATTCCAGGATGCTTGTCTTGTCCCAGATAAACTTCTTCTGAACGATATATTTGGTGGGGAAGTTCCCATCACCTTAGCGATTGTGTCGCTTTTGTTTCGCCCAATATTATACAGAGCCGGATATTGTGCTCGGAGAGTGGATTGGCCTAGCCATATATCCTCCCAGAAACGAATTTCCGATCATCCCTAATTGAGGAAGATCCTTGTGGGAAAAAGAACTTCTTCGTAGCCATAAGGCCGCCTAGAAGTGTGAGTCGTCAGGTTTCCAATGAAGCTAAGATACAGCTTGAGAGTCCACATACTTCATCCTAAGAAGGGTTTGCAAACTCCATCTTCAGAAAGAAGCTTGAAGAGTCATTTACCAGCAAGGCTCTATTCTTAACCTCAAGGTCATGAACCCGACCCTCTTTGGTCTTTAGGACAGCAAACCACACTCCACTTAGTCAGCCGATATTTTTTCTTCTCACTATCCCCTTGCCAAAAGAATCTAGACCGGAAATAATCCAATCGTTATAAGACTCCTTTGGGCAGTTGGAAAAATGAAATCATATACAGTACCATGTTCGTTAGTACAGAGTTTATGAGAACCAATCTTACCCCCAGGGATAACAGTTTGCATTTCCAGCTATTTAAACGTATTTGAAGTCTATTCTCCACCTTTTTATTCAGTATTTGTGAGTCTCGATAATGGATCGGAATACCCAAATAGTTGATAGGAAATTGACCTTGCGTACAGCCAAAAGTTCAGCATACAATGCGGCGTTTTCTTGAGTCTCGCCAAAACAAAACAATTCACCTTTATGGAAATTTATCTTAAGACCCGATAGTTGCTCAAAGGCTGACAAAATCAACTTTAGGGTACGAGCTTTTTCGATGTCATGTTCCATAAAAAGTATTGTATCGTCGGCATATTGAAGAATCGATAAACCACCATCGACTAGATGTGGAATGACTCCTTCAATTTGGCCCTCAGACTTAGCACGTTCGATCAAGATAGCCAGCATATCAGCCACTATATTAAATAGTATTGACGATAACGGGTCACCTTGTCTAAAGCCTTTTTTGGTTTGAAAGTATTTGCCAGTGTCATCATTGACTTTAATGGCTACACTTTCTCCCAAAACAAAGCTATTTATTAACGCACGGCACTCAGTAAAAAACCTTTCATTCTGAGAGTCTGCTGAAGGAAAGACCAATTGACTTTATCATAAGCTTTCTCAAAATCTATTTTAAGAATTACCCCATTCAGCTTTTTACTATGTAGTTCGTGAACTGTTTCATGTAAGATCGCTACCCCATTGAGAATGTTACGACCCTGCATGAACGCAGTTTGTGACGGACGAACCACATGATCTGCCACACTGTTCAGTCGAATCATATCGATTTTGGTAAATGTTTTAAAACTAACGTTAAGAAGGCATATATGTCTGAATTGTTGAATCTTTTCTGTCTCATTAATCTTAGGTAATAAAATTATCTCACCAAAATTGAGACGAAACAACTCTAATTGTCCATCATGGAGACAGGCGAACAGTTGAAGTAGATCAGACTTGATAACAACTCAGAAGTTCTGGTAGAACTCAGCCGGGAAACCATCAGGTCCATGTGCTTTATTATGTTTCATTTGGAAAACCGCCTTTCTCACTTCATCCTCTGAGTAGAGGTCAGTAAGTAGACTATTTTCCTCATCTGAAACCTGAGATATATCATCTGTTCTAGACTCATCCAGTGTGAAATTTCCTTCCTCTGGGGCTCCAAACAGGCTTTTGTAGTAGTTAGTAATATACGACTTGTAATTATACAGCTGAATAATTATAGGAAATAAAGCATAATTTTCAGTGAGCTTCTGTATTGATTCTCACAAAACAAAATGTTTCTGTATTCTTGAGATCATACAGCTGAATTTTACTCTAGGCTTGCTTATAGGATGTGGTGAAGCCTGGACGCCCAAATGTTGGCACCCATGCCCGCAACATGAGGATATAAAACACGAATCATAGTTGCTTCAACAACTGACTGGAGGAGCAAGAATACATACCTGACGACACATATGAGAACAGCGACACATAAAGTTCCCAGAGACAACAGAGAAATAAAACCCCACGACAATGCAGTTGTGACGACAACTTCCTGGCGCTACAGCAGCCGGAACGACGGTGCTGGGTCTCCGTCCACGCGAGGCGTTGAAGATCAGCGACAAGCGTGCCGTATCGATCGTCCGTCGCCCACATCACGAGGCATTCCAGCGGCTCGTGCAGCGGCGGCAGCGGGATTTTTTCGCCGTCGTCGTGGTTTTTTTAGAAATAAAGGGCCCCGCCCCGGTTCCATTTAGAGAAATGAAACCACCTTACAAAGTTCAGGTTTAGCTCCCGGGAGCAGCCGACGCAAACTCCAGGAATTATTACAGACAAGCAAAGGAAAGCCTAGCTAAGGCAGTGCCGTCGTCGTGGTTGTCGGAGCAGTATCAGTCGGCGGCGGTCCCGTCCAGCCAGCATCAGTAGCCAGTGGCCGGTGTGAATGCAGCCTAGCGAGCCACGTCCTACCTTGCATCCCGGCCTCTCCACGCCGTAACGATCGTAGCCTGCGAGCTCCCGTCCGACGGCGACGAGCCGACGAACATCTGCCGCTCCCGGTGCGTTCCCTGTACTGGCCTGGACCAGCCGTCACCGTCTTGGATCCCTGTTCAGGAAAAATCTCTGTTCTTTCCGGTCACCGTCTTGGATCGACGTGTAATCAGTTTCCTGAGGATCTGCAATCGCTGCAGAGTCCCTCTCCTAAACGAACACTTAGAACGGGCGCGCGGTTTAGTACCACCTCGACAGCTGAGTCGCCTTGCGGTCTGGAGGGGCGCCTACATAACCAATCCATGGGGCAACGTCCAACTCACTTATCTGGACGGGGTCGACGGCCGATCAAGAAGGGCCGTGGCCTAGATCAATGACTTGCATCGCACTTGGCAAGTGCGTTGGTCTACCATCTCCCCTAGCGGGAGAGTGGGCGTCGTAATTTGTGGTAGAGGGGGTATGCGTTCGCGCGGCCCCTGCCGATTCTCCGAATTCAAAATTCTGTAAATTTGAACTAAAACCTTCAAGGCCAATATGCATATTGTGCCGACCTTCTTTTGAAAAGCAGTCTGTTCTGGTTATTATTACAGTCTGACCCATAAGTCATGACACATCGATATGATGTTTCCTCCTAATTGAATTCATCAGTGTCACGGGGAATACAATTGGAATACTGGATCTGCTAGAAATTAGGTACATGTTGTCATATATGCGGGAAGGCTACAAAACATATATCAGGTTTTATTCTTGGAACTTGACATGGATTTACAGTCGCAGGTTTTGTCCATGGTGATCAGCGCTCTCGAGAGATGACAGAATTTGGCTAATGCCTGACCAAACAGTGGCTGCCGGGCTGCACGGCGCTATTGTTCTCAAGAGGCGCCTTCAGGAGGTCTGCACTCTTCAGGAGCCTCACCTTCGCAGACGTCTCACCGGCACAAAGTGCACACCCTACATTATTGTATCGACAAAACTTTAGCAGGAGAGAGCTAGTGTAATAGGCTCTCAGGAGAAATGTTTTTTTGTGTGTAATTTTTAAGATACTTGTCAGCACACTGCAAGTGAAACTCATGTTTGCACGGAAGAGTTCTTATCTGATCTCCATCATCATATTCAGTTAAGCATATGTGGCACCTGAAGCGGGAGAGAAGCAAAATGGCATCCTAAGAATTCCTAGTGCTAATTCAATATTTTAACTCTTAGCTCGTTATGTCCGGAAAACTGCTAGGATTATGCAGAAAATTCTTTGCTCTCTAAGATGCTAAGAATGCCCATGCCCATGCAGAAAATGCTTAGCTCCTTAAGGAAATCGTCAGAAACTGTATTTTTAACCTGTTACGTTTGCATATTTAGTTTGTGGTGGTTACTCTTCCATGTCTTATGACTGGATGTCAGTAGTTTTGATTTGAGGAAATAGAGCATGATCTGCATTGTGTTTCAGAATAGATTCACAAAATTTGTTTTGTATTTCTGTAGTTCTTGAGATCATACCGCAAGTTCGTCCTCTGGTCTGGATTGTATATAGCTATAGGGTAGTCTCGAAACCGAAATGTAGTCACAACCAGAGCCAGGATTAAAACGAGAATCGTATTTGCTTCAAGAACTGCCTGGAGGAGCAGGAAGACATGCCACATATGACCAGCGGACCATACAGTGATCCCAGAGCACTGCAGAGGAATACAACTGCAACTCTGCAAGACACATCAGTTGTGACGGCAACTTCACATTCAGTTAAGCAGATATGGCACTCCGGCACCGATTCGCTTACCTTTCTTTGGCGCCGCCGCCGCCCGCCGACAGTACAGATCACACATCCCAAGGGATTTTTCTGGTTTGGTCTGGTCGTCGTTGTCGGAGCATTATCAATGGCCGGTCGCCGTTGTGATTTGTGAATGCAACCTAGCTAGAGCACTTCCGCATTGGGCACGTTTTGCCTGCATCTCGGGAGCGATACTGGCGTGCGTTCCTTGGAGACCTGAACCAGCCATAGCGGAGTCCAGTAGAATCCATGGTCCTTCCGGTCACCGTCTTGAATGCGGAATCATATTCTTCTGCCGTGGCTAACTGCAATCGCTGTAGAGTCCCTCTCCTAAACGAACAAAATAACGAGTGCGTGGTTTAGTACCACCTCGGCAGCTGAGTCGCCTTGGGGTTTGGAAGACGCCTACATAACCAATCCATGGGGCAACGTCCAACTCACTTACCTGGACGGGGTCGACGGTCGATCAAGAAGGGCCGTGACCTAGATCAATGGCTCGCATTGCACTTGGCTAGCGCGTTGGTCTACCATCTCCCCTAGTGGGAGAGTGGACGTCGTAATTTGTGGTAGAGGGGGTACGCGTTCGCGCGGCCCCTGCCAAATCTCTAAATTCAAAATTCTGTAAATTCAAACTAAAACCTTCAAGGGTAATATGCACATTGTGCCGACCTTCTTTTGAAAAGCAGTCTATTCTGGTTATTATTACAATCTGACCCATAAGTCATGACACATCGATATGATGTTTCCTCCTAAGTCATGACACATCGATATGATGTTTCCTCCTAATAGAATTCATCAGTGTCACGGGGAATACAATTGGAATATTGGATCTGCTAGAAATTAGGTACATGTTGTCATACATGGGGGAAGGCTACAAAACATATATCAGGTTTTATTCTTGGAAATTGACATTGATTTTGATCAGCGCTCTCGAGAGATGACAGAATTTGGCTAATGTCTGACCAAACAACATCATCAGTGGCTGCAGGGCTGCACGGCGCTATTGTTCTCGAGACACTAGTGGACGGCAAAGATATTGGGGCACTTTGTTAGGGGCATTTTAGAAAAATGCCCCAAATTGTATCTAAAAGAGGGCATTTTAATTAAAGTGTCCTAAAAACTAAACTTATAAAGGCATTTTTTGGAAATGCCCCAATAGACATGGGCTTCTAAGGGCACTTTGATAAAGTGCCCCAATAGGTAGTGTCTTTTGGGGCATTTTATCAAAGTGCCCCTATAGATAGGTTTTTTTTGGGGCATTTATCAAAGTGCCCCAATAGATGAGGTCTTTTGGGGCATTTATTAAGTTGCCCCTAAAACTCAGTACATGCTAATACATTTTTATTGAGAATTATGAATTTATTTATAATTCTTGATTAGATTAGGTATTTACAATTAATTATGTATAAACAAAAAATATTTTTTGCCTAATGATCTAATGGGCTATAGTCCAGCTTTGAACTGGGTTGAGGCCCACTAGGCCCAACTGTTTTGGGTCAAACCGACCCAAACCCCACTCATCTTTTCTCTCTCATTCTCTCTCCCGCACGAGTACGACTCTCCTCTCTCGTTCCCCTTCTCTTCTTCTCTGGCGATTCCGTCGCCGCCGCCACGCCCCTCTGCTCCGGCTGTTGTCGGCCGACTCCGCGGCCGCCGCTTGCTGGTAATGCTCCTAGTAGACGATCTCCACCGATTCCCGCTACCGCGACGCCTTCCAGCGTCCGCGCACCGGCCCCCGGCTAACCCTAGTCGTGGGATTCGGCTCTATCGCCGTCGCTACTCGCGCCGCCGCGCCTCCTGCTACGACTCCTCGTCTCCAACTACTGGATCCTCGAGCCCCTGCTCGACCTCCTGCTCGATCTCCTCCGTGACCACGGCTCCCTCTCGAGCTCCTGCTCGGTCTCCCGCTCGACTCGCCTGGGCTCCTCTCCTCGGCATGCTGTGAGGGTCAAGGTGCGGTGGTGAATCTGGTGCTCGTCGTATCGCGGTGGGTAGACGTCGACAGTGGTGTGTGGCTGGTGCAGGTCCGGGGCCGTGTGGGTGCCGCAGGCCCGGCAGCAAGTCAGGCAAGGTGCTTCTCTCATGGCCGTGACCTGCATAGATTGCTTCACCAACATCGCCTTGGACTGCTTTTACATATGCGAAGGTATACTCTCTGACTTCTATCAAGCACATTAGATGTTCGATCGAATGCCTCACTGGTTATGTAACTGTTTAGTACTGACTATTCAAATGATGGGTGCTATGTGCAGTCCTAACTGTTGGGTTTGATGTTCGGCATGGATCGGAATATAGTCTCTGATTGAAATATCAAGGCACTACTTTGTAAGGATAATTATAGAGACGTCTTGAAGTGATCAAGGATGCTGCTGCTGCTTCTACGACTCTGACACCGGTGGAACGGCAGTACCACAACTGCAACCCCGGCAAGCATCACCTCCTCCAAGCTCTGCCTCAGCTACAATTACACTTGGTGAGCTTCCTTCTGTGAACGGGGTGATGTGCTCTTTTCATCAGATGGTGAACATGGTCGTTTGGTCTGTGTACAACTGATTGCTCTGGTGGATTGGTTTGGTGGCAGTAGTGTGGTGTTAGCTATGTTCATGTCTCAGGGATGTTCCTATTTTGGATGATCTACTCATCCAAGCATCTGTGCTGATCTTATACTCCTTTAGATATTTGGTGGATTGGCCATCGTGTTAGGGCGTTGGTGTTGGTTGTATTTACGCCAACCAGTTCTATAAGTATCCTGGGGTAGTTCTTGTTGGCCTGATGTTAATCTTGTCATAGGTTAAGGCTGCAGGTGCTAGTATGTTCTAGAGTACTACAAGCTAGTATGTTCTAGAGTACTCTATTTATATGTAATTCTTAGGTTGTAAGATAGGGCAGCACTAGGAAGTAGTAGAAGCCTCTAGAATGCGGTAGCACTGACCTTGAATCCTCTATATAAGGAGAGGCATCCTATATGGAGGGATGTAAGTAGTAAGCCAAGGTCCAAGCATAGGTTGCTGAGGGCAAGCATAGGTTGCTAAGGTCTGCCAGCATTTGTTGCTGTGGTCAAGCTAGTAGGCATAGGTTGCCAAGCTTGTAAGGCATTCGTTGCCCGGTAGTGTAGCATTCGTTGCTACAAAATATAATAGAAAAGGAGGGCATTTGTTGCCTGAAAACTGGTGTGCTCCTCTGTAGTGCTACTCCCTGTTTTCTTCATTTTCTAGAGAGAATAGAGAGAGGAGGGAACACCCAACGGTTCTTGTTATTGGTCATGCATGTATATACTTTTGGTCTTTTCCTGGTGTTTATCCACCGGTGGTGCTACTGCTGCGGCTGGAGGTGGTGGTGGTGGTGCCAGTACAATCCTTTTGCTAATTACACAATGCAGACATGCCTTTTCATCAGTATAAGTCATTCTGAACTAACATAATTTGATTACTATTTCTTATTACTGCATAATCAGAGAGACTGTCATACCAGTTTAATATTAATGTATCTTGTTGTTCTAATTGCACTATTTTGTCAAATGCAGGAAAACCATCCTCTTACATTTTCTTAATCATACTGAGATCATATACTGCAAATCATGAAGAAAATTCTGGAGAAGAGATTTCTTTTCTTGGGATTCTGGTAAGTAGAACCCTTTATTTGGTCTCCCCTAATTTGCCCCGAGTATTTTGGTCCAAACAGTGAATTACAGTGTACTCCTCTATAATACTTCACGTGGGTTTGTCAATTTGGGTTTCTATACTTCATAGGTCATTTTGGATAATAGTCCAGATGACCAGAATAGGCTAGCTCTTTTCTGGTATGAAACATTTAATCTTCTGCCTAGCTTACTAGAATTGTAGATGAAAACACAACTGATGTGATATTTAAGCAAATTTTTAGATCTGATCTAACCCATGTGGCTACAAATCGTCCACTGTAAATTAGTTATTTTTAGCAGTTCCCCGATCTTGTCTGATAATTCTGTCTATAGCCTGCGACAACAAGAAACAAAGGACAGAATAATGGCATACATACAACCAGTGTCCTTTGTCTGCTAACTACAAATGATTCCCTGCTAACTATGAGGGTAAAATTGATAGTTGGTGCTGTGTTATCTCACCCTTTTAACGAAAATGGCCTTCTGAGTTTGAGGAGTTTTTCTCGCATGTAAATGCATCTCCCGCTAGTGTTGTTGGATGGTTAAATGTATGCAGGTATCCGTGAATCAGTTTTTATGTCATATCCCTTCGCTTTCATTTCACTGGCACTCCAATCATTTCTAGTGTTCTTCTGTTTTTGTATTTTTTTTAAGTTGTGATTTGTGAATGTTTCTTTCCTATAGGAGTTTAAGTTCCAGAAGATGCCATCAGTGGATGTCTCATGGGGAATAAACACTTCATACGGCCGTGAAACTACCAGGGGACTCCAGGCTTTCAGGTTGATACATAACGGCAGTATGTAGTACATGTCCCTGTAATCTATATGTTCCAGATTCTATCATGTTGAACTGGCAGTCGGATACATGTACCTTTGTCTATTTTGGATCTATAATCTGATTGCAGATCTTACATGTCCCTTTAACATTGAAGATCTTATGGACTATTTTGATGTTTTGTTGTTTTGATTGTAGCTGTTATGAATTGTGAGTAATATTGTAATGGAAATCTGAAGAATTTTAGAACTAATATAATGTGAGCTTATAGGCTTTTTAGGGCACTTCTCTAAGTGCCCCGAAAAGTGCCCTAAAAACTTTTCGGGGCACTTTGGAGAAATGCCCCAATAAGTATACGGGGTAGTTATCAAAATGCCCTAAAATCTATTCGGGACACTTAGGAGAAGTGGCCCTAAAAGGTGTACCTTTTGGGGCATTTTTCCAAACTGCCCTAAATACTTTTCCAATCACCAGTATATTGGGCACTTAAAAAAGTGCCTCAATAAGTTTTTAGGGCATTTCTTGGACTTTTTGGGGCACTTCGAAGTGCCCTAAAATCCTTACCGTGATGTAGTGAGAGGCGCCTTCCGGAGGTCTGCACTCTTCAGGAGCCTCCACCTTCGCAGACGTCCCACCGGCACAAAGTGCACACCCTACATTATTGTATCGACAAAACTTTAGCAGGAGAGAGCTAGTGCAATAGGCTCTCAGGAGGAGTGTTTTTTTGGTGTAATTTTTTAAGCCACTTGTCAGCACACTGCAAGTGAAACTCATGTTTGCACGGAAGAGTTCTTATCTGATCTCCATCATCATATTCAGTGAAGCATATGTGACACCTGAAGCGGGAGAGAAGCAAAATGGCATCCTAAGAATTCCTAGTGCTAACTTGCAATGCCATATTTCAATATTTCTGAAGGGCGACTTATGAATAACCTAATGGAGAGAAGCAGCATATTCTTCTGCCGTGGCAAACTCGCTGTAGAGTCCCTCTCCTAAACGAACACAAACAACGAGCGTGTGGTTTAGTACCACCTCGGCAGCTGAGTCGCCTTGGGGCCTGGATGGCGCCTACATAGGCAGCCCATGGGGTACCGTCCAACTCACTTACCTGGACGGGGTCCACGGCCGATCAATAAGGGTCGTGGCCTAGATCAATGGCTCGCATTGCACCTGGCTAGCGCGTTGGTCTACCATCTCCCCAAGCGAGAGAGTGGACGTTCTAATTTGTGGTATAGGGGTACGCGTTCGCACGGCCCCTACCAAGTTCAAATGTAAATTTTGCAAATTCAAACTAAAACCTTCACCCGTTTGAAAGATAAAAATAAAAAACTAAAACCTTCCAAGACCTGTATGCATAATTGCATATACTTGTCCATCTTGTTATGAAAAAGCAGTTTGTTTTGATTTTGAAAGTCTGGCCCACAAGTCATAAGTCATGACACATCGAAGTGATGTCTCCTCAGAATGGAATTCATCGTTTGTACAATTGGAATACTGGGTCTGCTAGAACTTATGTACATGCTGCCATACATGGGGCATGGCAGGGAGGGCTACAAAAGATATGTACAAGTCTGTTATATTCTGGGAACTTGACATGGATCATTTGAACGGAGTTTGGCCATGGTGATCAGCGGTCTCTCAAGATGACAGGGTTTGGCTAATGCCTGGCCAAAAAGATTCATCGATGGCTGAAAGAGGTGTGGTGTGTGCTGCTACCGTCTTCAAAAGGCACCTTCAGGAGGCGAGCTGGTGCTAAAGTCTTCAGGAGGCGCCACCTTCACAGACGTCCCCACGGCACAACGGACACACCCTACAGCAATGTATCAACACAACGTTAGCATGAGATAGCTAGAGCAATAGGCCCTAATTTAGCGGCGATCTAAAATGGCCTTTTTTTGCATCAGGAGGGGCGGTTTTTTACCTGTGTACTTCTTTAAGCCACTTGTCAACACACTGCAAGTGAAACTCGTGCTTGCACGGGAGGGTTCTTATCTGATCTCCATCCTCATATTCAGTTAAGCAGATATGGCACCTGAAGCAGGAGAGAATTAAAATGGAAACATTTCAGCGTTTGAAGACCTCTCTGAATTTAACAGAGGCTGCTGGGTGGCCAAAGACGAGTCCAAGCAGAATTCCCAGTGCTAACTTGCAATACAAAACTATATTTAAAGATTTCTGAAGGGCGACTTATGATAGCCTTATGGAGAGATGTGAATATTTTTAGCTAAGATATCTTAGGCTTCCCAAATTGAGCCGCGAGTGTACTATAAATTTGATAAGCTATCACGTACAAGCAACAATTATTTTTACCGAGCTGAGCAATAAAATTGGCATAAGCTCATTCACACAACTAAGGGTCTACAGATGCAGCATATAAACTTCCCAACTGTTACAGCACTGGTATCCTCCTTTATCCAAGCGCTAACAGCAAAATGTGCAGAGTCTGCAAACTATGTCTAGTAACAGTTATAAGAACAACTGAATACAGCTAATTCAAACTCACATTAAAGATTTTAACACTCCGCTCGTTATGTCTGGGAGACTACTAGGATTATCCAGAAAATGCTTTTGATCTCTAAGATGCTAACAAGTAACAATGCCCATGCATAGCAGTTAAAATTATATAATAGATTCTTGTTCAGGGTCTCATAACATGTTCTCTGACTGGATTATTATAGGTGAAAGATAAACTAATAGTGAGGCAGTTTTTTGAAGCAACTACGAGAAATATACAAACACCAGATCCAGTAAAACTGTCTCCCAAGGGAAATTAGACAGGTTAACAAGACAAGAAACTCACTGTTCCATATCAGCACTGCTTTGGGCCGTCTCGAGCTTTTTGTAGCTCTTACATGGTAATGAATTAACCACAGATTCCGGAGCTTGAACAGAGACCATGGAAAGTGAAAGTGATGAGGATTGCCGGTGAATTTCATCCAATACCTGAAATGAATTGTGCAGGCAAGCATACTAAGTAACTAGAAGATCTAATAGAAACAACAAGGAGCAGTGAAATGGTCAAGTGGACATAATAACATCCTCTATAACTCTACTCTTAGTTTAGTCAATGGGTGCAGAATTAAGAGTCAATCGGATTTTACACCCCTCTATAGCCTGAAATGTTGAAACTTCCTATTTCTCTTTTTTTTCGGTGGTGCCTTGGCCTCATAAATTACGAATTCAACCAGGTTGAGGGCGAGCTTTATGCAATCACTAAAATGGTAAATAGTTAAAGTTCCAGTCTAATCTAGTGCTTTGAAATTTATATGTGAATCTGCATAAGATTATCAAGTTGTTTTCTCAAAATCAGTAACTGGAGTAGAATTCTCAGAGAGTTGTGTCACGGACCATTATCAAAAGTATATTATATAGTTATATACAGTCAGTTGTCTCACTTAGTTTTTCCACAAATACAACTAGAATGCTGATGATAAACCAATGAATCATACTTGAGAGAAAGAAATTCAACATATTAATGCTAAAGAGTTCCCAATACTAAAAAATCCATGTCAAAAGATGAAGGGAAAGAGCAAACCTCAAATAATGCCTCCGTTAACATGACAATTCTTGACACACTTGCTCGAGCACTAGATTCTTCGGCGACCAAAAAAGAATCGCAGGTGCATCTGCCAATTTGGTGAATCCCCAAAGGACAAGCAGAAGTACTTTGTCCGTTCCCACTATCAAAAATAGCACGGCGATGCTCCCTAATCTGTAGCAAAATAATAGGACACATGCGCATGAGATCACGCAGCAAATGATTCGTAAAAGCAGTGCTATGCAGTGCAAGAGCCAGAACTGAGAACAGATCAGGCATTAAAAAGTGCAGAAATGAAACATATAAAGTATGTTGAGTTCATATAATTATGAATATACTGAAAGCAAGCAGAGAGAAAAGCTATGATAGTCAGAGGCACATGTATTTGTTCAGATACTAGTGCAAACCTACATGGGTATATCAACAATTAAGGACTTAATCTGGAACACCAACAACAAGATCCTAAATATGGAACTGCAACATATAAAAAGGCTGCCATAACAATTACCCGAGATCTTGAATACTGGTTTACTCTGACTGAGCCATGGCGTCTGCGATGAAAGTATCGTGCCTCCTCAACCTCATCTCCAAAAAGGTCATCACCAAGGTCTAGCCATCTACTGTGAAATCCTAGATCATCAGTGTCTGAATCTAGATAACCTCTAGAACCACGTCGGCGACGAGCCGACGAACATCTGCCGCTCCCGGTGCGTTCCCTGTACTGACCTGGACCAGCCGTCACCGTCTTGGATCCCTGTTCAGGAAAAATCTCTGTTCTTTCCGGTCACCGTCTTGGATCGACGTGTAATCAGTTTCCTGAGGATCTGCAATCGCTGCAGAGTCCCTCTCCTAAACGAACACTTAGAACGGGCGCGCGGTTTAGTACCACCTCGACAGCTGAGTCGCCTTGCGGTCTGGAGGGGCGCCTACATAACCAATCCATGGGGCAACGTCCAACTCACTTATCTGGACGGGGTCGACGGCCGATCAAGAAGGGCCGTGGCCTAATCAATGACTTGCATCGCACTTGGCAAGTGCGTTGGTCTACCATCTCCCCTAGCGGGAGAGTGGGCGTCGTAATTTGTGGTAGAGGGGGTATGCGTTCGCGCGGCCCCTGCCGATTCTCCGAATTCAAAATTCTGTAAATTTGAACTAAAACCTTCAAGGCCAATATGCATATTGTGCCGACCTTCTTTTGAAAAGCAGTCTGTTCTGGTTATTATTACAGTCTGACCCATAAGTCATGACACATCGATATGATGTTTCCTCCTAATTGAATTCATCAGTGTCACGGGGAATACAATTGGAATACTGGATCTGCTAGAAATTAGGTACATGTTGTCATATATGCGGGAAGGCTACAAAACATATATCAGGTTTTATTCTTGGAACTTGACATGGATTTACAGTCGCAGGTTTTGTCCATGGTGATCAGCGCTCTCGAGAGATGACAGAATTTGGCTAATGCCTGACCAAACAGTGGCTGCCGGGCTGCACGGCGCTATTGTTCTCAAGAGGCGCCTTCAGGAGGTCTGCACTCTTCAGGAGCCTCACCTTCGCAGACGTCTCACCGGCACAAAGTGCACACCCTACATTATTGTATCGACAAAACTTTAGCAGGAGAGAGCTAGTGTAATAGGCTCTCAGGAGAAATGTTTTTTTGTGTGTAATTTTTAAGATACTTGTCAGCACACTGCAAGTGAAACTCATGTTTGCACGGAAGAGTTCTTATCTGATCTCCATCATCATATTCAGTTAAGCATATGTGGCACCTGAAGCGGGAGAGAAGCAAAATGGCATCCTAAGAATTCCTAGTGCTAATTCAATATTTTAACTCTTAGCTCGTTATGTCCGGAAAACTGCTAGGATTATGCAGAAAATTCTTTGCTCTCTAAGATGCTAAGAATGCCCATGCCCATGCAGAAAATGCTTAGCTCCTTAAGGAAATCGTCAGAAACTGTATTTTTAACCTGTTACGTTTGCATATTTAGTTTGTGGTGGTTACTCTTCCATGTCTTATGACTGGATGTCAGTAGTTTTGATTTGAGGAAATAGAGCATGATCTGCATTGTGTTTCAGAATAGATTCACAAAATTTGTTTTGTATTTCTGTAGTTCTTGAGATCATACCGCAAGTTCGTCCTCTGGTCTGGATTGTATATAGCTATAGGGTAGTCTCGAAACCGAAATGTAGTCACAACCAGAGCCAGGATTAAAACGAGAATCGTATTTGCTTCAAGAACTGCCTGGAGGAGCAGGAAGACATGCCACATATGACCAGCGGACCATACAGTGATCCCAGAGCACTGCAGAGGAATACAACTGCAACTCTGCAAGACACATCAGTTGTGACGGCAACTTCACATTCAGTTAAGCAGATATGGCACTCCGGCACCGATTCGCTTACCTTTCTTTGGCGCCGCCGCCGCCCGCCGACAGTACAGATCACACATCCCAAGGGATTTTTCTGGTTTGGTCTGGTCGTCGTTGTCGGAGCATTATCAATGGCCGGTCGCCGTTGTGATTTGTGAATGCAACCTAGCTAGAGCACTTCCGCATTGGGCACGTTTTGCCTGCATCTCGGGAGCGATACTGGCGTGCGTTCCTTGGAGACCTGAACCAGCCATAGCGGAGTCCAGTAGAATCCATGGTCCTTCCGGTCACCGTCTTGAATGCGGAATCATATTCTTCTGCCGTGGCTAACTGCAATCGCTGTAGAGTCCCTCTCCTAAACGAACAAAATAACGAGTGCGTGGTTTAGTACCACCTCGGCAGCTGAGTCGCCTTGGGGTTTGGAAGACGCCTACATAACCAATCCATGGGGCAACGTCCAACTCACTTACCTGGACGGGGTCGACGGTCGATCAAGAAGGGCCGTGACCTAGATCAATGGCTCGCATTGCACTTGGCTAGCGCGTTGGTCTACCATCTCCCCTAGTGGGAGAGTGGACGTCGTAATTTGTGGTAGAGGGGGTACGCGTTCGCGCGGCCCCTGCCAAATCTCTAAATTCAAAATTCTGTAAATTCAAACTAAAACCTTCAAGGGTAATATGCACATTGTGCCGACCTTCTTTTGAAAAGCAGTCTATTCTGGTTATTATTACAATCTGACCCATAAGTCATGACACATCGATATGATGTTTCCTCCTAAGTCATGACACATCGATATGATGTTTCCTCCTAATAGAATTCATCAGTGTCACGGGGAATACAATTGGAATATTGGATCTGCTAGAAATTAGGTACATGTTGTCATACATGGGGGAAGGCTACAAAACATATATCAGGTTTTATTCTTGGAAATTGACATTGATTTTGATCAGCGCTCTCGAGAGATGACAGAATTTGGCTAATGTCTGACCAAACAACATCATCAGTGGCTGCAGGGCTGCACGGCGCTATTGTTCTCGAGACACTAGTGGACGGCAAAGATATTGGGGCACTTTGTTAGGGGCATTTTAGAAAAATGCCCCAAATTGTATCTAAAAGAGGGCATTTTAATTAAAGTGTCCTAAAAACTAAACTTATAAAGGCATTTTTTGGAAATGCCCCAATAGACATGGGCTTCTAAGGGCACTTTGATAAAGTGCCCCAATAGGTAGTGTCTTTTGGGGCATTTTATCAAAGTGCCCCTATAGATAGGTTTTTTTTGGGGCATTTATCAAAGTGCCCCAATAGATGAGGTCTTTTGGGGCATTTATTAAGTTGCCCCTAAAACTCAGTACATGCTAATACATTTTTATTGAGAATTATGAATTTATTTATAATTCTTGATTAGATTAGGTATTTACAATTAATTATGTATAAACAAAAAATATTTTTTGCCTAATGATCTAATGGGCTATAGTCCAGCTTTGAACTGGGTTGAGGCCCACTAGGCCCAACTGTTTTGGGTCAAACCGACCCAAACCCCACTCATCTTTTCTCTCTCATTCTCTCTCCCGCACGAGTACGACTCTCCTCTCTCGTTCCCCTTCTCTTCTTCTCTGGCGATTCCGTCGCCGCCGCCACGCCCCTCTGCTCCGGCTGTTGTCGGCCGACTCCGCGGCCGCCGCTTGCTGGTAATGCTCCTAGTAGACGATCTCCACCGATTCCCGCTACCGCGACGCCTTCCAGCGTCCGCGCACCGGCCCCCGGCTAACCCTAGTCGTGGGATTCGGCTCTATCGCCGTCGCTACTCGCGCCGCCGCGCCTCCTGCTACGACTCCTCGTCTCCAACTACTGGATCCTCGAGCCCCTGCTCGACCTCCTGCTCGATCTCCTCCGTGACCACGGCTCCCTCTCGAGCTCCTGCTCGGTCTCCCGCTCGACTCGCCTGGGCTCCTCTCCTCGGCATGCTGTGAGGGTCAAGGTGCGGTGGTGAATCTGGTGCTCGTCGTATCGCGGTGGGTAGACGTCGACAGTGGTGTGTGGCTGGTGCAGGTCCGGGGCCGTGTGGGTGCCGCAGGCCCGGCAGCAAGTCAGGCAAGGTGCTTCTCTCATGGCCGTGACCTGCATAGATTGCTTCACCAACATCGCCTTGGACTGCTTTTACATATGCGAAGGTATACTCTCTGACTTCTATCAAGCACATTAGATGTTCGATCGAATGCCTCACTGGTTATGTAACTGTTTAGTACTGACTATTCAAATGATGGGTGCTATGTGCAGTCCTAACTGTTGGGTTTGATGTTCGGCATGGATCGGAATATAGTCTCTGATTGAAATATCAAGGCACTACTTTGTAAGGATAATTATAGAGACGTCTTGAAGTGATCAAGGATGCTGCTGCTGCTTCTACGACTCTGACACCGGTGGAACGGCAGTACCACAACTGCAACCCCGGCAAGCATCACCTCCTCCAAGCTCTGCCTCAGCTACAATTACACTTGGTGAGCTTCCTTCTGTGAACGGGGTGATGTGCTCTTTTCATCAGATGGTGAACATGGTCGTTTGGTCTGTGTACAACTGATTGCTCTGGTGGATTGGTTTGGTGGCAGTAGTGTGGTGTTAGCTATGTTCATGTCTCAGGGATGTTCCTGTTTTGGATGATCTACTCATCCAAGCATCTGTGCTGATCTTATACTCCTTTAGATATTTGGTGGATTGGCCATCGTGTTAGGGCGTTGGTGTTGGTTGTATTTACGCCAACCAGTTCTATAAGTATCCTGGGGTAGTTCTTGTTGGCCTGATGTTAATCTTGTCATAGGTTAAGGCTGCAGGTGCTAGTATGTTCTAGAGTACTACAAGCTAGTATGTTCTAGAGTACTCTATTTATATGTAATTCTTAGGTTGTAAGATAGGGCAGCACTAGGAAGTAGTAGAAGCCTCTAGAATGCGGTAGCACTGACCTTGAATCCTCTATATAAGGAGAGGCATCCTATATGGAGGGATGTAAGTAGTAAGCCAAGGTCCAAGCATAGGTTGCTGAGGGCAAGCATAGGTTGCTAAGGTCTGCCAGCATTTGTTGCTGTGGTCAAGCTAGTAGGCATAGGTTGCCAAGCTTGTAAGGCATTCGTTGCCCGGTAGTGTAGCATTCGTTGCTACAAAATATAATAGAAAAGGAGGGCATTTGTTGCCTGAAAACTGGTGTGCTCCTCTGTAGTGCTACTCCCTGTTTTCTTCATTTTCTAGAGAGAATAGAGAGAGGAGGGAACACCCAACGGTTCTTGTTATTGGTCATGCATGTATATACTTTTGGTCTTTTCCTGGTGTTTATCCACCGGTGGTGCTACTGCTGCGGCTGGAGGTGGTGGTGGTGGTGCCAGTACAATCCTTTTGCTAATTACACAATGCAGACATGCCTTTTCATCAGTATAAGTCATTCTGAACTAACATAATTTGATTACTATTTCTTATTACTGCATAATCAGAGAGACTGTCATACCAGTTTAATATTAATGTATCTTGTTGTTCTAATTGCACTATTTTGTCAAATGCAGGAAAACCATCCTCTTACATTTTCTTAATCATACTGAGATCATATACTGCAAATCATGAAGAAAATTCTGGAGAAGAGATTTCTTTTCTTGGGATTCTGGTAAGTAGAACCCTTTATTTGGTCTCCCCTAATTTGCCCCGAGTATTTTGGTCCAAACAGTGAATTACAGTGTACTCCTCTATAATACTTCACGTGGGTTTGTCAATTTGGGTTTCTATACTTCATAGGTCATTTTGGATAATAGTCCAGATGACCAGAATAGGCTAGCTCTTTTCTGGTATGAAACATTTAATCTTCTGCCTAGCTTACTAGAATTGTAGATGAAAACACAACTGATGTGATATTTAAGCAAATTTTTAGATCTGATCTAACCCATGTGGCTACAAATCGTCCACTGTAAATTAGTTATTTTTAGCAGTTCCCCGATCTTGTCTGATAATTCTGTCTATAGCCTGCGACAACAAGAAACAAAGGACAGAATAATGGCATACATACAACCAGTGTCCTTTGTCTGCTAACTACAAATGATTCCCTGCTAACTATGAGGGTAAAATTGATAGTTGGTGCTGTGTTATCTCACCCTTTTAACGAAAATGGCCTTCTGAGTTTGAGGAGTTTTTCTCGCATGTAAATGCATCTCCCGCTAGTGTTGTTGGATGGTTAAATGTATGCAGGTATCCGTGAATCAGTTTTTATGTCATATCCCTTCGCTTTCATTTCACTGGCACTCCAATCATTTCTAGTGTTCTTCTGTTTTTGTATTTTTTTTAAGTTGTGATTTGTGAATGTTTCTTTCCTATAGGAGTTTAAGTTCCAGAAGATGCCATCAGTGGATGTCTCATGGGGAATAAACACTTCATACGGCCGTGAAACTACCAGGGGACTCCAGGCTTTCAGGTTGATACATAACGGCAGTATGTAGTACATGTCCCTGTAATCTATATGTTCCAGATTCTATCATGTTGAACTGGCAGTCGGATACATGTACCTTTGTCTATTTTGGATCTATAATCTGATTGCAGATCTTACATGTCCCTTTAACATTGAAGATCTTATGGACTATTTTGATGTTTTGTTGTTTTGATTGTAGCTGTTATGAATTGTGAGTAATATTGTAATGGAAATCTGAAGAATTTTAGAACTAATATAATGTGAGCTTATAGGCTTTTTAGGGCACTTCTCTAAGTGCCCCGAAAAGTGCCCTAAAAACTTTTCGGGGCACTTTGGAGAAATGCCCCAATAAGTATACGGGGTAGTTATCAAAATGCCCTAAAATCTATTCGGGACACTTAGGAGAAGTGGCCCTAAAAGGTGTACCTTTTGGGGCATTTTTCCAAATTGCCCTAAATACTTTTCCAATCACCAGTATATTGGGCACTTAAAAAAGTGCCTCAATAAGTTTTTAGGGCATTTCTTGGACTTTTTGGGGCACTTCGAAGTGCCCTAAAATCCTTACCGTGATGTAGTGAGAGGCGCCTTCCGGAGGTCTGCACTCTTCAGGAGCCTCCACCTTCGCAGACGTCCCACCGGCACAAAGTGCACACCCTACATTATTGTATCGACAAAACTTTAGCAGGAGAGAGCTAGTGCAATAGGCTCTCAGGAGGAGTGTTTTTTTGGTGTAATTTTTTAAGCCACTTGTCAGCACACTGCAAGTGAAACTCATGTTTGCACGGAAGAGTTCTTATCTGATCTCCATCATCATATTCAGTGAAGCATATGTGACACCTGAAGCGGGAGAGAAGCAAAATGGCATCCTAAGAATTCCTAGTGCTAACTTGCAATGCCATATTTCAATATTTCTGAAGGGCGACTTATGAATAACCTAATGGAGAGAAGCAGCATATTCTTCTGCCGTGGCAAACTCGCTGTAGAGTCCCTCTCCTAAACGAACACAAACAACGAGCGTGTGGTTTAGTACCACCTCGGCAGCTGAGTCGCCTTGGGGCCTGGATGGCGCCTACATAGGCAGCCCATGGGGTACCGTCCAACTCACTTACCTGGACGGGGTCCACGGCCGATCAATAAGGGTCGTGGCCTAGATCAATGGCTCGCATTGCACCTGGCTAGCGCGTTGGTCTACCATCTCCCCAAGCGAGAGAGTGGACGTTCTAATTTGTGGTATAGGGGTACGCGTTCGCACGGCCCCTACCAAGTTCAAATGTAAATTTTGCAAATTCAAACTAAAACCTTCACCCGTTTGAAAGATAAAAATAAAAAACTAAAACCTTCCAAGACCTGTATGCATAATTGCATATACTTGTCCATCTTGTTATGAAAAAGCAGTTTGTTTTGATTTTGAAAGTCTGGCCCACAAGTCATAAGTCATGACACATCGAAGTGATGTCTCCTCAGAATGGAATTCATCGTTTGTACAATTGGAATACTGGGTCTGCTAGAACTTATGTACATGCTGCCATACATGGGGCATGGCAGGGAGGGCTACAAAAGATATGTACAAGTCTGTTATATTCTGGGAACTTGACATGGATCATTTGAACGGAGTTTGGCCATGGTGATCAGCGGTCTCTCAAGATGACAGGGTTTGGCTAATGCCTGGCCAAAAAGATTCATCGATGGCTGAAAGAGGTGTGGTGTGTGCTGCTACCGTCTTCAAAGGCACCTTCAGGAGGCGAGCTGGTGCTAAAGTCTTCAGGAGGCGCCACCTTCACAGACGTCCCCACGGCACAACGGACACACCCTACAGCAATGTATCAACACAACGTTAGCATGAGATAGCTAGAGCAATAGGCCCTAATTTAGCGGCGATCTAAAATGGCCTTTTTTTGCATCAGGAGGGGCGGTTTTTTACCTGTGTACTTCTTTAAGCCACTTGTCAACACACTGCAAGTGAAACTCGTGCTTGCACGGGAGGGTTCTTATCTGATCTCCATCCTCATATTCAGTTAAGCAGATATGGCACCTGAAGCAGGAGAGAATTAAAATGGAAACATTTCAGCGTTTGAAGACCTCTCTGAATTTAACAGAGGCTGCTGGGTGGCCAAAGCGAGTCCAAGCAGAATTCCCAGTGCTAACTTGCAATACAAAACTATATTTAAAGATTTCTGAAGGGCGACTTATGATAGCCTTATGGAGAGATGTGAATATTTTTAGCTAAGATATCTTAGGCTTCCCAAATTGAGCCGCGAGTGTACTATAAATTTGATAAGCTATCACGTACAAGCAACAATTATTTTTACCGAGCTGAGCAATAAAATTGGCATAAGCTCATTCACACAACTAAGGGTCTACAGATGCAGCATATAAACTTCCCAACTGTTACACACTGGTATCCTCCTTTATCCAGCGCTAACAGCAAAATGTGCAGAGTCTGCAAACTATGTCTAGTAACAGTTATAAGAACAACTGAATACAGCTAATTCAAACTCACATTAAAGATTTTAACACTCCGCTCGTTATGTCTGGGAGACTACTAGGATTATCCAGAAAATGCTTTTGATCTCTAAGATGCTAACAAGTAACAATGCCCATGCATAGCAGTTAAAATTATATAATAGATTCTTGTTCAGGGTCTCATAACATGTTCTCTGAATGGATTATTATAGGTGAAAGATAAACTAATAGTGAGGCAGTTTTTTGAAGCAACTACGAGAAATATACAAACACCAGATCCAGTAAAACTGTCTCCCAAGGGAAATTAGACAGGTTAACAAGACAAGAAACTCACTGTTCCATATCAGCACTGCTTTGGGCCGTCTCGAGCTTTTTGTAGCTCTTACATGGTAATGAATTAACCACAGATTCCGGAGCTTGAACAGAGACCATGGAAAGTGAAAGTGATGAGGATTGCCGGTGAATTTCATCCAATACCTGAAATGAATTGTGCAGGCAAGCATACTAAGTAACTAGAAGATCTAATAGAAACAACAAGGAGCAGTGAAATGGTCAAGTGGACATAATAACATCCTCTATAACTCTACTCTTAGTTTAGTCAATGGGTGCAGAATTAAGAGTCAATCGGATTTTACACCCCTCTATAGCCTGAAATGTTGAAACTTCCTATTTCTCTTTTTTTTCGGTGGTGCCTTGGCCTCATAAATTACGAATTCAACCAGGTTGAGGGCGAGCTTTATGCAATCACTAAAATGGTAAATAGTTAAAGTTCCAGTCTAATCTAGTGCTTTGAAATTTATATGTGAATCTGCATAAGATTATCAAGTTGTTTTCTCAAAATCAGTAACTGGAGTAGAATTCTCAGAGAGTTGTGTCACGGACCATTATCAAAAGTATATTATATAGTTATATACAGTCAGTTGTCTCACTTAGTTTTTCCACAAATACAACTAGAATGCTGATGATAAACCAATGAATCATACTTGAGAGAAAGAAATTCAACATATTAATGCTAAAGAGTTCCCAATACTAAAAAATCCATGTCAAAAGATGAAGGGAAAGAGCAAACCTCAAATAATGCCTCCGTTAACATGACAATTCTTGACACACTTGCTCGAGCACTAGATTCTTCGGCGACCAAAAAAGAATCGCAGGTGCATCTGCCAATTTGGTGAATCCCCAAAGGACAAGCAGCAGTACTTTGTCCGTTCCCACTATCAAAAATAGCACGGCGATGCTCCCTAATCTGTAGCAAAATAATAGGACACATGCGCATGAGATCACGCAGCAAATGATTCGTAAAAGCAGTGCTATGCAGTGCAAGAGCCAGAACTGAGAACAGATCAGGCATTAAAAAGTGCAGAAATGAAACATATAAAGTATGTTGAGTTCATATAATTATGAATATACTGAAAGCAAGCAGAGAGAAAAGCTATGATAGTCAGAGGCACATGTATTTGTTCAGATACTAGTGCAAACCTACATGGGTATATCAACAATTAAGGACTAATCTGGAACACCAACAACAAGATCCTAAATATGGAACTGCAACATATAAAAAGGCTGCCATAACAATTACCCGAGATCTTGAATACTGGTTTACTCTGACTGAGCCATGGCGTCTGCGATGAAAGTATCGTGCCTCCTCAACCTCATCTCCAAAAAGGTCATCACCAAGGTCTAGCCATCTACTGTGAAATCCTAGATCATCAGTGTCTGAATCTAGATAACCTCTAGAACCACGTCTCGAAAATGCATCCCATATAACCCTTCTATGATTTCTTCTTGATTCACTGCTGCTTGTATCTCCAGAGCGTCCTGGGCCCTCATTTGTGAAGAAGCTAATCATGTCATCATGCAATGTACTTCCACCAATCTGACCAATGGACCCGCTGGCTATGGGAACATCTGCTCTGCTAGGAGTTGCTTCTGGAATTGATTCTCCAATGATGGATGATGCGGTTGAAGTAGGAGGCGGCACAGGTGTTAAGCTGGATAGAGAAAAATCTGATCTTTCACTTGCAAGAACAGCTATCTGACCATCTTCCACGTCAGACATGATCCTTTCAGATGTCATCAGCGAGGAATGGAAATCAGATTGGGATATAGAGCCACCAACTTCACTAATGCAAAGAGTGTCAGTATTGTGAACATTATGAGGTGCATGGTCTACAAGCCCCGTCCTATAGCTATAATTCCTTCTCTAGATGTCCTCTCTGCATTGCCTACTTCATTATTGAAATTTCCCCTAATCATGGCATCCTTTCCTGATGAACTCTCAAGCCCACTTGTCTCTTGATTTTTAACTCCCAGCACATCCTCCTTGTTCTCACGACAGTCTAAGTGATTGAATCTCAGATGGTGACTTATGGTGCTTGAAGACGGGTGCATTCTTGGATCAGGCTCGCTGGTGTGGCGAAGATCCTTGGCAGACAGAGAAGGCTGGAAATCTAGCCCAGCCACTGCACGCTCTACCTGCACAAAACATCTTCCTGATATCAGTCAGCGACAACCTAAGATAACAAAGCAGAAAGGAACATAAAGCAACCTTATCCACCGAAACCATGAAAGCACCTCTACTTCAACATGCAAAATGCTGCAATTTTACAACTCTAGTTCAGCCTCATACTGAGGAGACCCAGCAGTTTTAATGTGGAATTGTTGATCTACTCTCCATTCATTCATTCATGTGCTGTGCATTATGATGAACTAATCATGTTTTTATGTAAGGAAGGGCCATAAATGTTCGTTCAGTTAGTCAACTGCCCATCCCCGCTTATCATGATTGAACAACCAACAGCTCGAGAAATGGTGATTAAAAGCTCCACGAGCACTCCATGACTTCTAACCGCACCAAATCGCCACCCCATTCCCAGGACCCAGGCGCCGGAACCGCCGGCAAGGACGGACAACACGCACGGACGCCGACAACGAATCGGGTACCTGAAGCCAGGCGACGGCGCGGTCGGCTAGGAGCGACTACCTGGTGAGCGCGCGATGAGGAAGAGGGGGCGGCCGCAGCGACGAGCCCCAGGCCGGCGCCGCCGTCGGCCGCGGAGGAGGAGGAGGATCCGGCGCCGAAGCAGCCGCCGAGCCCGATCCGCGGCCGGCGCCGCGACGACGGCGGGCCCGCGGCGGCGCAGCTGCTGCTCCCGGCGCCCATCGCGGTCGCTTTTCCGGATGGATGGATTCTCGATTTGTCCGAGTGCGGCGGCAGGATGAACAGGAAAGAACTCAACTTGGGAAGTGGCGTGGATGCGGGGCTGTGTCCGCCCCTTTTACACTTGCACTTGCACGCTTTCGCCTCCGCGGTTTATGCGACCGGTGGCTGGGCCGCCGGCGGAGTGTTTTTTTTTTTTGTTTGTTTGTCTTAGTGGTATTTTTAGTTCGCACAAAATGAGGGAAATGGCAAAAATAAATTGCTACTCCGGTAGTTAACTGCCACTGCCAGCACAAACTTGATTTTGACCAAAGCAAATTAGCTGCTGAGGGGGACATGAATATTCAACTCCTCCGATCGAAATGGTTGACACAATTTTGCCTATTTAGACAAATCTGTGACAATCATTTCCAAACGGAGGGAGTACAATTTTGTTAAGACGCAACACATAAGCCGTTGATCACACCACTATCATTCAGAATCGCTATCCATTGAGCCATTGTACTAAAATCATACCTCATCTAGTTCCGTTCATCTATATAATTGTTGAGTTTGTATCGAACATGTGTATCAATAGCTCATCGTTGAGCTCGATAAGATGTATCTTGTGCCACCCATATAAGAAAAGCATGTGGAAAGGACAAAAGGCTAACACGCACGTTTAATGAAAAGATGGAAGAAGACTCGGGATAAATATGACACAGAAGGGACGGTCGACCAACTGTCAATACTATACTAAATACTCGTTTCTCAAAGAAGATTTTTTTCAAAAGTCAAACTACGCAAAGTTCGATCATTTTTTAAATAAAAAACCATTATCATCTACGCAAAATCAATATATTTTCATATGATATAAGAGTTGTTCATAGTTTCCATGAAAACTTGATCAAAACTTACATAGTTTTGAGTAACAGAGGAGGGGAGTATGTAATAATATCGTATGATACCCCGGGTGGTTTCCCAACAATGTAGATTTGGATAAACCATATCAACAAAAAATGAGTTTTTGTTTTCGTTTTCAACGTTCAAGTTTATCTTAGAGCGGGGTTTTACTGAGTGTATTTGAGTGAATTTTTAGACATTTCAAAACTTGAATATATATCTCTTTGTTAAGTTTTTTAAAGAATGGTTTATGTACATGTCCAACAAGGGGGACAACACCACATTAGTCCAGACAACCAGTGGCGGAACTAGAGCAGTCAGCAACAGGGTGTCTACGGATGCCACATTGGATAAAAATCATATTTTGAGGGGTGCACACATGGTGAAAATTTGTTGTCTCGCAGAAGAATTTTTCTTTTACCTGTTGTCCCGTGCACCCCCTAATTAAGCAAGTTGTAGATCCGCCACTGCATACAACTCAACCCCGCTACGAATGCCTAGGCGTGTAGCTGGCGAAGACCTTGAGCCCCCGCACTTGCCCACGATTGCGCTTCAGCTTTCATGGTGTCAAGCAGGGAGGGGACGGAGGGTCGAGCGTTGTCGAAGACGGTCGCGTTGCGATGTCTGGAAAAATATTCGGTGGAAACCAATTTTAAGTGAAAACCAGCGAAAACCACGAAAAAAAATCATGTTTAAAAGGTTTTAAAATAAATTCGTAACGGAAATGCATTACGCTGCGAAGGTAGAACTCTATAGACATGCAAATTTGTAAGTTGAAACTCAAAAAAAAATTAGGAGATATGAAAATGATAAATTTGACAATAAACAGTAGCAAAATGAATAGTACAGTGCGCACAGGCGATAAGAAGGCGACTCCGCTTTCCCTTCCTCGCCGCCGGTCAGGCCGGTGGTTCCCTCCCTCTCCGCATGCCGCCTCGGCGGCGGGAGAGTGGGGGAACCCCGGTCCTGCGTCTCCGGCTTGTAGTGTGTAGATTAGGTGTGTGTGTGCCCTGCTGACGGCGTCGAAGACGGTGGCGACGGTGTCGGCGAGCTGGGCGAGGTCCTTCCCCTCCTTTCCCCGTTCCGGCCTCGGCGCCAGGGAGGTTGTGAAGGTGGTCCGTCAGATCTCCTCCTCCTGCTTTGTTTCTCCGGCCGTCCGTGGTGGAGAGGGGAGAAGTTGGTGGGGCGGTGGTGATCTGCTTTTGGTGGTGCTGGATGTGGTGGGCCTCTTCGTCGAGTTTGCTCCGGCCGGCCGTGGTGGCGAGGGGAGCGGCGACCGGAGGCGGGTGGGTGATGGTGGTGGTTGGCCTGGGCGACGCCGAGTCGGCTGGAAGCTGGGCGGTGCGGTGGAGCTGGCGCTGTGGCCGTGCGCGTTCATCGCGTCTAGCTTCCGTCGCGCAGCGGCGGACGACTCTTGCGGTCATCTACAACGTGTGGCGGCGCTCTCTCCCCGGCGGCATGAGGTACGGCGACGGCGGCGTCGGCTAGGTTCTTGGGAGCCGGCGATGGATCCGATTGAAGTTCTTTCAGGGTGCTTTGTGCAAATTGCAGGGTCCTTTTGTAATTTTCTTTTCTTTGTTGGACTTGCTTGTAATTTGTACTGAGTATTCTGAATATATGGATTGGATCCTTTCCTCTAAAAAAATGAATAGTACCGTATAGCTGTAAACATGATTTTGTTAATTGTCATGGCGGTACGGGATGGCGAATGAATTGTCGCCTTTGGACGCGGCAGGCATCGTCCGCCCGTACAACGCACTGGTACGTCAGTCACGCACCGGTTTAATGCGTGCAAGCAAGGTGGTTTCAATCAAATAATTCAAATATTCAATGCGTCATGGGCACACATCGCAACGACGTACGTCCTTTTTGCTGCAGGTACGTACGTGTTGGCGCGACGTACGCGACCAAGCTCGCTAGCTTTTCCGGCCGGTTCAGTCACACGGACAGACTGGGATGGACTGGACGCGCCTGCAAGTGCAAGTTGCCGTTCGGGTGCTCGATCGTGCGCGAACGTCCGGCCCAGTCGGAGCGAATACGGACGGTGCTGTTTTTCATATTTTTTTGCGGCCGGAAACATCTACAAACCGAATATGGCGCGGACACGAAACAGAAAACAGATGTTTGTCGTAACCAAGCGACCCTTGAATAATGCAGTAAAAAAGGCAAACCAACAAACTTATCAATTTAATAAGATGAAATAAAATTAACGTATAATATAGTGTTTATAAGTTATCAATTTTGGCAAAAAAGTATCTACTATCGTCTCTAACCCTGGTGCAACACTGAAATGCCGAACTTGGAATGCCTCGATAGGGAGATAATATGCAAGTACTTGGCGCCTAAACATGGTTACTTCTTATATTTTTCTTTTTTTTTGTTGAGATATTGGGTTGTGCCTCAATGTTCTCACTAAAATTGTTAGGCTTTCTGCATTCAGATAGCACCGCGTAGCAAAAAAACGGAAAGTTTCGTATTAGCGGAAACGGAATTTTCGTTTTCGTGGGCGTTTCGCCGGAATACGCTGTTCCGTTTCCGTTTTCGTTTCCGCATAAAAGTTTCCGTTTTGCAAAATTCCGTTTCCACTTTCATATTTTCCTTGCGTTTCCGTTTTTCCGCGAAAAAGTCGGAAAGATTCCGCTCTTGGCACACTCACCAACTAACTGAAAACTATTGTTCGAAATCAATCAAACCTACGTAGCCAGACAAACAAGTTGACGCGTCCGCGTTTCCTGATCGATCGATCGCCCCAACGGTACCTACTAACCGTCCATGTCCATCGTCGGTTGTACCTTCCGTTTTGGTACATTTGGTTTCATGGATGTACCGTGTACGTCCAAAAAGTTAAGAATGCTCGCTAGATTCTGTGTACAGTGTCTGCGTTCTTCAAACTACCGCTGCCCGCGCGGGGAACTTTCGGGGCCGGACTAGAAATTTGGATACAAAACAATTAACTGAAAACTACTTATATTGTTCGAAATCAATGAAACGTCTCTCAAGTGCCTAGCTACCAAGCACCAACAATCGACTTGACAGGATAACCAACAACAAGGGTTGGGGATGCGTAGATTCGGTACGCATCAGATCGAGGTGCTGTTCCGCGCCGAATCTGTGTCTGCTAGTCGCTACCAATCTTGTGCAGACACCGACCCGTCCTGGCCAGTCTATCAAAGGGTGCATGCATGGAAATTTCCAGCACATTTCCTGTTTGCACCTACAGTAGGATATAATAAAAGGACGGTAGATAATCATTGGCAAAATATCGCAAAATATCGCTGGTGGTGTTTTTAAATTAGCACTGCGATTCCGATGCTGCTAAAAACCCGGCAGTCAGGGGAGTAGTTGGCTTGATTGCATCCGTGATGAAAGGAGCTCACTTAACTTGCCCCCATTTAGTATTTCTCGATTTTCTTAAATTGGTACTATAGTTGCTAGGTAGTACATACTTGTCTGATGCTCACTTGTCTATGTTATGCGATGTTGCGTGTGGGAAACTGACCGATCTTGTCTTAGGATAATCTTCTCCTTCCTGACGCTGATGGATTACTGGATTGGATTGTGTTTTACAGTTCGTGGTACAAAAAACTCTACTATATAATATGAATGGTAGAGAAAAACGGTTGATATAAATTACGCATCATGCCACCTATAAGTGAGAAAAACGGTTCGCATAGGTTGCGTCCAGCACGATCCCGATTGGTAAGAAAACTTAGCCGCGCACGCATAATTCTGATCGCTAAAAAAACCAGAGCAAAAGCCGAAGCCACGCACGCAGGATTCCGATCGGTACAAAAAAAAAACGGAGCCACACGTGGTCGGCCAAGAGACCAGCCAGTGTCCGTTTCCTGTCCTTCGGTAAAAAAATCGGAACGGCCAAAACTCTTCATTACAAACCGGAGCTGGCTTAGCTTTTTTTAAAGAGAGTTTAATCGGAGCCTTACGTCCAACAGCAAGGAGAGTTCGATCGTGTTGTATCGGAGCAGCCCAGAAAAAGTCGAACGACAGCGATCAATCAATTATCAATAAATACATGCACACGTACATATACATATGTGGTTGCTATCAGGTTCGAGCCACCATTTCTTTTAGAGCGGCAGCCTTTTTTTTTTACATCACAAGACAAGAAAGTTAGGGCTCGCATTCAGCAAACATCTAAATGACAGAGCAAATGATGGAAGTGCTTCTTACCAGTTCTTCATGACATTTACAGTGGGGACTTGACTGAATAGTCTGCTGAATTTAGATCATTAAAAAGGGTCTAAAACAGTAGATTAAATGAAAACAAATTGATAATAAACTATAAAGCAATATATCAAATAAAAATGTTTAAAACGCTCATGCGGGACGATCCATTATGGGAGAAATTTAGGTCAACAACACCGCCTTGCCCACCTTTGCAGTGAAAGATGTTGAGCACCAGGAGGTGCTCGCGCGATACAATACATGCAGCTACGCCAGCCTCAACGACATCGTGCGTCTGAGGCGTAGGCGGATGTGTGCGTGTGTGGTCGCGACAACAAAATTCATGTACTGAGTAACGTGTGGAATTGATATGTAGAAGGAAATGTTTTAAAGCCAACACCGATGATTGATGGAACCTCGCCAAAATTATGATTAAGAGGAAACAAAAACACAATTCATATAAAGGTGACAGATTTTGTAGTACTGCCCGTGTAATTTCCGTGAAGATCCGTGATTAAATTATTTAATCAGCCCGTAGCAACGCACGGGCATTTTGCTAGTAACATTAATATAATAACAAATATCCTGCGCTTTTGACATGCTACACCGTTACTATTTGGGTCCAGCCCAGTTACGGCCCAACTCAACACGCTCCAGGAAGCCGCGCTGCACCTCCCTTTGCCCCCCAACACTCTTGGCTTTCCCATGACAGGACAAACACCCTGAAAACAAAGAAGAAATGAGCTACGAAGCAAAATAAAGAAAAATGGTGACTGAAGAAAGGGATAGTGAGGACTGAAGAAATCACCATGAAACTGAAAAAAAAAATGAAAAATGATTGATGAAACAAAACAAAGAAACATGATTATTGAACTGAAGAAAAAACAGAAAAAAAAACAAACAAACAAAGAGACAGAGGACAGAAGAAGACTGATGAACTGAAAGAAAACAATGAATGGTGAAAAAATTGTGGTGACCAGAGTAAGAGAGAATAATGATTGAAGAACAGAAGGGTGATATACACTAACAGATTGAAAACTATAAGAGATTTTTTCTTGTGTTATCTAAAAAATCTCACAAAATCGTAGTGATCTTAAATGCCGGTAGAAACTAAATTGTGCCTTTTATCCGCAACTTATAAAATGGCTCGGAGGTAGTAGTAAAGATGTGAGCGCAGCACTTTTCGATCAAGCTTATTTTATTTACTGCAAGTCTGCAAATACTGAGCGAATCTCTGAGCCTGTATCAATGGCCCAGTCAGCTCGAACGTCTATATATCTTAGAAAGTTGCTATTGCATTTCGTGTAAGTTAGAGCAAGAACAAGTATAATAAGCTGATGTTAGCTGATCCGGACTTTTGGCTCCTGCCAACGTGTGTGGAGTGAATTCAGCGGCTGAGACTAAATTCGTGATTAGTAAAGAAACTAGCGTCTTTAGGGAAAAATAGCATTTTGACCCGCCGGTCGTAAAAATACGTAGAAAACGTATGGGCTAACGCCGTAGAGACATCTTAGAACAAGGGTGCATTTAATAGGTTAACATGCATGTGAATTAAAAGTCTGGTGGACGTTAATTAGTCAATTTAAGTGTGGTGACATAATTTAATTGTGGTGAAATTGATTAGTTAACTTAGTGTGGTGACATGTGGGTACAAACAACATATCCCCACATGTAAGTGAGTGGCGAGTACATCCGTAATGTACATAGTAATTTTTTATCTAGCCACCCATCATTTTTATCTCATTCTCAATATTGTATCGACTATATTTTTGAACCGAATGTCCGATTTTTTATATTTGAGAACCTGTTAAGTAGATCTTCAAAACAAATCAATATTTGACATATTTTGTAAAAATTCAAAATTTTACTATGAAACTGGTAAACCACAAACATTTCATAATTTGTTTGCACGATTTTCATCGTTTCAACACACCATTTTACAAATTCCAAAATATATGAACCCATAATGAAACTTGTAAAACCTTTTAAAGAACCGTGGTTAAACCGTAATTGATTGAAAACATAATTGAAATAATCCAAATATATGCGCAATCTAATTGGAATGTTTTTCAAATATCTGAAATGTGGGTGATAATTTTTGACATTTCTGAAACTTTTCATAAAAACAACATGTTGCCAAAATAATAACAAATTTAATTGGAAACTAAACTGAATTGATGAAACATTTATTTAATTTTTTGGTGAAAATTCGTTGAAAATATATTTTGGAAATTATTTTAAAAAAATTGCACATGAAAATGTTTTATATGTGCGAAACTTTTATGAAATATTTGTGGTGTCACAAGCAGCCATAATAAAAATATGGATAAATTTTGTGGTTTCAATACCATTTTCAAAGTCAAATTTTGAACTTTTGAAAATATGCATGAAATATGTCCATATTGATCTTGTTTTTGAAAATATAAAAAGTATCAGAAATGGATATTCGGTTCAAAAGATATAACCGATATAATATTGAGAATGAGATTGAAAATGATGGGTGGGTGGGTAGAATAACATGTAATTAATCTCTGTGTTAAGTTAATTTGAGATTGCATGTCATTTATTTCTCATGTAGATTAATTTAATGTGATACTACATGTTATTTATTGTTGGTTGACGTCACCTCGTGGTTGTCGTACGGGCTAGGCGTATTATACGATGTGCATACGCGCGTGATACAATATAGCGTGGGGAACTCATTAAATACGTTGGTTAGGTAGGGAGGCAATGATGAGATACGGGGTGGATGCGTCGCCGGATTTTCGTTACTCGTGTTAAGATGTTCGCAGATTATAAAATTTATAATAACATATTTTTGCTGAGGTGAAGATAGACAAGAGGAGAGATGAGAGAAGCGGACAATATGTCAAGAGCTAGCTGCAATACGTGCTTGTATTGCAGCTAGCTCTTGACATATTGTTACATACTAGCAAATTACCCGTGCGTTGCAACGGGAAGGAAAACCAATTGTTTGACGAAAATGTGAGCGCAGCCCAAATTTTACCCAAAAATAATCTACCCGCATAACCGTGCTCTCTTTTTGCATTTTCATCTTAACCTTTAATCTGATTGTATTTGTATTTGATTTATTCTTTTAGTATATTTTATTTCAGTATAATAATCCCTATTTCTCTCTCCCTCATGTTTTATTTAAGTATACATTCTCTCTTATCTCTATGCGACGGAAGTAATTATACAGAGGAAAATCAACTGTTCAACACCAAGGAAAACATGGTCAAAACAGGTTGCACACCTAGAGAATTAGATTGAGGTGCAGATGTGGTGTCGCTGATGCAACCGGAGACGCACACAGTGCAGATGCAGCTGCGCCTATAGCTAGACATAGCTATATTCAATTTGCTAGCGCTGATGCAACATAGGTACACAGTCAACGAGCACAATTCATTTTCTGATGAAAATGCTAGCAAACGAAAACAAGATGCAGAACACCAGTAGCCGTTTTTTCTCCCTGTCAGCTGTGAAGCTGCCCTCGCTGCAATGTCTGACCAACGGACAAAGGTCCAGCAAGACCTGCGTCTGTCGCATACTCACATCAGATCTGTTCGTCGAACAGCTTAAAACTTGCAGTCATCATAATTTTCAAGCGGACGGCGGCAGAGAGTCGCGACGTCCTCGCACGCCAATATCCAGAAACCGACAAGTCCTGGGTGTGGTTGCAGATCAAGGCCGAGTCGCCAAGGTCTCTTCGCCGTCAACATCCACCCGTCCGATGCCACGGGCAAGGCATCCTTCTAGTCTTCTGGACCACGCCACCGGTGGGAATCGCGGCCGTGCACATCCAGTTCAACACACTTGCCAGTTGCCACCGCTGAACTCGAGGGCGAACGGGAACCCAGGGAGGCGGCAGCGTGCAGGGTCCTGCTCCGGCACATGGCGGCGAGGAGCCGACTCCGCCCAGCTCCTTCCCCCGGCTTGCCTCCGCCGGCCGCCTCCGCTGAACGCCGGCCCCCGGCTCACTGCCTCCCTCCGCCGGCCTCGAGGTCGATTGGTTTTTTGCACGGGAGAGAGAGGATAAGGATTGCGGTTTGATTTCATGCGCGGCCAACATAGTGGAGGAGTTGGTCCGGCTGGTGGAGGAGCTCGGGCTGGAGGTGGAGGTCGTGTTGGAGGCGATTGTCCGGCAGGAAGGACGGCAGCGAGGTCGATGCTCGGGTGATGGGAGCGATAGGGGATTTGTTTTTTATTTCCATGGGTGGAGCGAACAGGCAACGTTTGACTTGGCGGTGGCACAAATTGTAATATTTACCAGCTCGCGAGGGTAAAACCGGAAAAGTAAAAACGCACCAACACCTCCTCAAGCAATATTATATAGTAGAGATTAGCTATAAACAAGCTATTACCAGTATTGAACTTGGTCTTACAAGGCATGATAAACTGTATGTTGTATTAGGATTCTAACTCTAGCTGTACACGGTACGGATTGTATAACCGACCGTATCCTCTTTGTATTGTACTGTAACTTACCCTTATATATAATACATACAGCCGGACCTAGAGGTACCGTGCACTACCACCCTCCAATTATTCTGTTATGGTATCAGAGCCTAAATCCTAAGCTCTTCCGCCGCCGTAACTCTTTTGCGAACTAAGACCCAGAAGGGCCCTGCTTTTTATTGAAAGCAAGGTAGGACCAAAACACCGCTGGTTCTAGCAAGTTATTACAAAACATAACCCAAAATAGGAAGTAGCGATTACGGTCATCCACCACCAACTAAAACAGCAGCTAAAAACAAGTAAAAGAAAGACAGACTGCTCTACAGGCCACCCGCTACACGGAAGCCTAACCAACGCCTCTGCGAGAAGATAGGATGAAATGCATCGTTTTTATAGAAGTCTGCAGGCGATCCAGCATGATGCTCCACTCCTTCTTACGCTTGGCCGACACCAGCGGAGTCCACTGCGATAAGAGAGAAACGGCTTTGTATATGTTAGTTGCAGGGGAACTACAAATCTTGTTGTTGAAAACATAGTCATTCCGAGTTAACCAGATGGTCCACACCATCGAGCGAAACAGAGACCACCCAAGAAAATTATTATTGCCCCCATGTCTCTCCAAACTCAAATCCGAGAAGTCCTCAAAATTAGAAGGGACCTTATCCCAGTTCAAGGCCATTTTTGCCCACCACCAGCAGAATTGGGATAAAGGACAATTGAAGATCAAATGATTGACAGTTTCCGGTTCACCACAGAGTTTACAGTTAGCATCCCCAGTCCACCCTTTCGCTTTAAGATCCACAGCCACCTGGATCCTGCCTCTAACACACATCTAGACAAAATTCTTATTTTTAAAAGGCATATTGCTCTTCCACATATCCTCTTTTCGAGTAACTCTTTTCGAGTTCGATCTCGCAGACCCTCCGTTGGTTGCCTCCCCGAGCTCGACGCTGTTGTCGATCAGCATGACTACCTCGCCGATGACCTCCAGCGCTACCTCTGGAACTCTGTCTACCTCGAGTTCTGGTTCTCTCGGCTTGCACAGCTCCTCTGGAACATGGATCGGTGATGGCAGGAGTAGCCATGGCCGCGGTGTCGGTCATCCCTTCGTCTCCAATCAACCTTACCAACCAGATCACCATCAAGCTCCATGCTGATAACTACCTCTACTGGCGTGCTCAGATTGTTCCAATCCTTCGCAGCAATTTACTGTCGACGGAACGCTCCCTTGTCCGTCTGCCATGATTCCCAACCCCGCGGCCGCTACTGATGGCGCTCCGCCGTTCGTTCCAAATCCGCAGTATTCAGCCTGGCACCAGCAAGACCAAGCGATTTTGACAGCCATTGTGTGCTCTCTCACGGAAAGTGTGCTCGGTATGATATATAATGCTCATCACCACGTCCAAGGATGCTTGGGAGACCTTGGCAGCTAGCTTTTCCTCTCAGTCCACGGCACGCATGATGCAGCTTCGTGATGCCTTGTCCAGAGTAAAAAAGCTTGATACGAATATCACTACCTACTTCAACAAGGTGAAGTCTTTGTCCGATGTCCTTACTTCCATCGGCGAACCACTTCGACCTCAAGAGTTTTCGGCCAATCTGATGGCTGGACTAGACAGCGACTATGATGATCTCGTTGCCCTCGTTGGTGCTCGCGCTTCTACAGACCCCATGCCAGTTCGGGACATATACGCGCAGCTCCTCGCTACTGAACAGCGCATTGAAGCAAGACCGACCGAGGTTAGTGCCGATATGCAGCACTCAGCCCATTACAGCTCTCGCGGCGGTCCAAGTGGTAGCAGGCCGGGCAAGAATTGGCCGCCGGCGCCTCAGCCCACCAACCGCCCACGTATCAGCCCAGCAGGCCGAGTGCCGATGGCCGCCGCCCTTCCTGGTGGAAATCGGCCCATCTGTCAGATTTGTGAAAAAGTTGGGCATGTCGCTTCATGCTGTTTCAAGCGGTTTAACCGCAATTTTCTTGGTGCGGGCAACGATGGGAGATACATGGATCGTCAAGTGGCCGCCTTCTCGGTCACACATGGATCACAGGGGTCTGCTCCATCATACCCTGTCGATCCTACTTGGTATGCTGATACCGGAGCAACGGACCACCTCACCAATGAGCTAGACAAACTCACTACCAAGCAGCCATACCATGGCAAGGACCACGTTCACACCGCCAATGGCGGAGGTATGCCCATTACTCATATTGGTCAATCTACTATTCCCACTTCTTCACATCCTCTACACTTAAAAGATGTCCTTCATGTTCCTTCCGTCACACGTAATCTTCTATCGGTTAAGAAATTTTCATTAGACAATAATGTTTTCTTTGAGTTTCACCCTTGGCATTTCTTTGTTAAGGACCGGGATACGAGAGAGGTTCTTCTTAGAGGGGGGTCTCGTGGCAATCTCTATAATCTTGACGCCTCCTCTATCAAGCAAGTTTTCAGCAGTATCAAGGTGTCGCGTGAGAGGTGGCACTCACGATCCAGCTACACAAATCGTTCAACATGTGTTACATCGTCATGAACTTCCTTCCGTGTCCAATAATACTAGTATAATTTGTGATGTGTGTCAACAAGACAAGAGTTTTCTTTGTCTACTAGAGTTGTTACTTCACCTCTTGAGATTATTTATTCCGATGTATGGGGTCCTGCCCAAACCTCTGTCAGTGGACACCAGTTTTATGTCAGTTTTATTGATGGTTATAGTCGATTTACTTGGCTTTATCTTCTTAAGCATAAATCTGATGTGTTCTAGATCTTTCTTCAGTTTCAACAACATGTTGAACGTCTCTTGGGTAGGAAAATTTTGCATGTCCAAACTGATTGGGGTGGTGAGTATCACCGCTTAAATAAATTCTTCTCCGATATTGGTGTCTCTCATCGTGTCTCTTGTCCCCATACGCATCAACAAAATGGTACCGCTGAGCGTAAACATCGTCACATTGTTGAGACTGGTCTCACTCTTTTAGCACATGCTTCTATCCCATATCGTTTTTGGAGTGATGCCTTTTCCACAGCCTGATTTATAATTAATAGGCTTCCTAGTCGTGTTATTGACATGCAAACTCCTCTTGAACGGCTTTTAGGAGAAGTACCTGACTATACCTTTTTTAAGGTGTTTGGGTGTGCTTGATGGCCACATCTTCGTCCATATAACAAACACAAACTTGAGTTTTGGTCTAAAAAATGTGTTTTCCTTGGTTATAGCCCTTTACATAAAGGATATAAATGCCTCCATGTTCCTACTAATCGCGTGTATATCTCTCGTGACGTCATCTTTGATGAGAACGTTTTCCCGTTTTCAAACATGCCAGTCGAGTCCACAGAACCTCTACCCACAGATTCTCCTTTACATCCAGACCAATTTGATGATGTTGCACATACACCTCTTCTTTTGGCTAACCATGGTACAGGTTTGGGACGTGGCGCACGACTAGAATCTAAAGAGGTAAATGGGGGTACCCCAAGGAGCTCTCACAGAGCTTAGCAACTTTCAGCCGTTGGATCGAGCTCTTACCACGCGATCTGGACCGTGCATTCCTGTCTTACTTTTTTTACTGGCTAGATCTTTCGCTGACCGGTGGATCCAGATACTTCCGGTCCCGCTTGGCAGAGGCAGAGCATGTGGCGTCCTCGGCGCTCCTCTGGATCGTGCGGTTGCGCGCGCCGACCGTGGGGTCGGGACGCGTGTCCGAGCCGCATTGGTGCGCTGGGCTGAAGGGTGTGGGCTGCCAATGGTCAGCTCAGCTCGGTCTCTGTTATGTGGGCCTGTCCTCGAGGTGGCCCGCTTGTCATCCGCTGTGCTTTGCTCGACCTACGGTGTAGTTGCTTCTGCGGCCTCGCGAGAATATCTGCATCGTGGGGGTAGTATCGACATTTCGCGTCCAAGTGGATGGGCCATGCCGCCGTCCTCCTCGCTGTCGACTTATCCATGGCCGTCGGGTACGACCTCTACAGTCATGGCCGCCCTATTCCTCGCCTCGACTCGGGAGAAGAGCTCGCATGCCTCACTTTTCCCCTTCGCCTCCTCCGCTCCTCTTCCCACCCAGTGTTTCATCGATGGAGCTTCAGATGCAGGTTCAGATCCGCCGCCGCTACGCCGATCTCCGGCGGATCTGACGCGATGCAAGCCTTGAGGAGTGGTTTTGGTTAAAGGTGAGCCCCTGGTTGACCCGTCGGGTACCATTTATTTGCCTGTTTTTGCTTTCGTTCGTCCGTGGTTTCCGTCGTTGGCTCTTCTTATTCTTTGTTTTCAGTTTTCGTTCTTCTTTTCTTTGTTTCTTTCTCGGATATGGTCTTTTTCTTTGTATTCCAGGTTATTTTCGTGGTTTGGACCTCTCCTGTGGTTTGGGCGTTTGGCTTCTTTCGCCTTTGTTTCTGTCTCGGATCTGCATGTTCTTCTTGCTTCGAATTTCTTTTGTTGTTCACTTTTGGAATTTCTTGTGTCTGCCTTTTCTTAGTTGGCCGCTTTTTCTTATCTTTAGATCTGTTCTTCCTTCTTTTTGTTTGTATCTTTTCGTTTTGTCTCTTCTTGATTTTATGGTGCTCTATTTTTCGATTTTAGGCTTTCCTAATTTGGTTTCTTCTTTTGATTCTGATCTTCTTTCTTTGTTTTTATTTCTCTTTCTTCTTTGTTCTTGTGCTTCTTTTTATTTTTTCCGTACTCTGCTGCTGCCTTGGTTTTCCTTTGGGTTCCTATTGTTGGGTTTGCTACATTCTCTGTTCGTTTCTGTTGCCTGTTATTTTCGTTCTTCTTCTTTTCTTCTTTATTTTATATGTCCTCAGGCCTTGGTTGTGCTCCGTGCTTTGTTTTTAGATTTTTCCTTTTTCAACTCTATGATCTTGCAGTCTGTGGTGTTGCGTTTTCTTTGTTTTTGCCTAACACGCTTCTGGTGTTCTTTGCTCTTTTTGCAGGTCGTCCCGTGGTTAGTGACTGCTGCCTGAAGATTGATGTTGCTGCTTCATTTCTGATCTGTTTTCTTGCTGGTAAGCTCAAGGCCTGAAGTACGAATACACTATGGGTTGTGTTGATGATATAGACAGATGTGGGGCTGAGTTACGTGTGCTTTACCTATTAATAGATGTGGGTCTGATATGTATGTGCTTTACGTGTTAATAGTTGTGAGGCTGATCTATATGTGCTTTACATATTAATAGAAATTAGCTATGGTAGCGGTAGGTATTTCTTAGTGGACGTTATGGCTGATTAGCTGACTAACTATTTGCCTCTCTTGCTTAGTCAGCTGATTGTTAGTCAACTAAATTGGTTTTTATGGTCCGATGTCTTTTAGGAACACCAATAATTAGTCAAATAAATTGTCTTCTATGTTCTGATGATATGGTCACTTATGTTGGCTTTTAGGGACAGTTATAATTAGTCAACTAAATTGGTTTTAGTGCCTCATGGTCAAAATTAGGAGTGAGTAGTGCCGACATTGAAATGAAATTGTTTGTTTTGCTTTTTCCAGTTTTGGATTATGTGGACATTGGTGTCTTCTTGATAATGTTTAATTACGAAAATAGAGTACCTTTGTTATCATTATCCTAACAGTCTTTCCATCTATTTCGTCTGCTCCCTCTGTCCTTGCAGCTCATGAGGCTAGCTTTCAGGTGCTTTATGTGAGTTAGGACCGTTTGTTGTGTAGTTATGGCGAAAGAATAGTTTTGATGTGATTATCCTAATGGTTATTTGTCTGTTATGTTTGTCCATCATACGAGTAGCTTCGACCGTGCTCTATGTGGATTTCCGTTTAGCTCTGCGTGATGATAGTTCTTGGTATGGGTCACATAATCAAGTTTTCTTTTGTTTCTTTCAGGTGTATTGTTGTTCTGGGCCTGTGCTACATCGTTCTTTCTGTCAGGTATATACCCGTCGCCGCTCTGCGTTTTCTAAATGTATTGTTGTTCTGGGCCCTTGGCTTACATATTTTCCTAATTATATCTGTTGTCCCAGCACAACTAGGAGCATCTAAATATACACACAATTGGTTAGATGGTTTTCATAGCTTTAGTAGTTTAATACTTGGGTTTTGAGTACAAACAAGTTACGTACTTTATATTTCACAGGGTTGATTATTCACTACGCTTCAAGTGAGCTTCTGCTCTTTTTTATTAGTCCATCTGCTGGTGTTGATTATTCATTATGAGCTTCTTCTCTTCAATTGTCTTTCTCCATTCCATTCTTCATTACACAGTGCCTTGACTTTCTTTAAAAAACCATGCCCACAATTTGTATGATTCATACCACAAAATTGACTCTCTACTTTGTGTTTTACCCCCTCTCTTTAGGTGTGGTTCTGCTGTCAGGAAGACCTTACAGGACGGCTATTTTGAATGCTCAGTGTTGCCCATGGTTGAGGTAAAACACCATTTTTTGTTTGTTTCAACCATTCATTACTCGATTTTGTAGAATCATTCCCGTGGAAAAAAAACCAAATCTGCATGTAATTGTGTTAATTAGCTTTCACATCACGGCCACAAAATTAAATAAAGATGCATGTGCTACTGAAATCCATCAACGGGCGAAGGTGCTATACTCATTCTATGTATTAGTCTGGCAATGAAACTGATGTGCTTAAAAGGGTTATCGGTGTGCTGCTTCACCTGAGGTTTCCTCTTCGGATCTTAATTTGGCAATGAATCTGAAATGCTCCGATATATTTAGGCGTATTTTTCACCAAACCAAAGTATTTGGGCATCCAAATTATGTTTCAATTCCAAATGATCGATGTATCTCCATATTTCTCATAATGAGAACCATTAGTCCGTACCTGTGCTTATATTTAGATATACTGAATACGAAGATTGATTCTTTTGCTTTTATGGTTTTCTATCCTTTTTTGAGTTATTTATTCATGTATAATTGCATGGAAAATAGAAACAAGGTTTTGTAATTAATGTTTAAAAGTGGGACCTAGGGAACAGAAAAACATAAGGTGGGGGCTGCAGTCGCCATGGGCTTTCGTTAGTTTATTTTTGGGAGATAAATCCCTGTTTTCTTCATGCTTGAAAATATTTGTTCACTTATGTTGCCTCTATTGGCGTAATTGAGTGGTACATGTTCCGGCTGTTCGACGCAAATTTGTACGAAGTTATGTATCTCATGTACGTACAAGGTATAAGAGATGAGCTAGTATTAAAATAATAAAATTACGTACATGTGCAGCTAGCTTTGCTGTTCCATCGATCAACTCACGTACGTGGATGCATGGGCTGGTCCATTGTCAAGGCAGCTAGCACATGTACAAGCGCCCGTATATGTACGTGGGGTCAACCGTAGAAGTTGATGCCTAGACGTATGTATAGGAGATCAGTTATGGGCTTCTGGCAACTCCCGGTCACGTTCATCGGTCAGGTTGTCACGGCTAACAATATATTTTGTTTTCTTATCAACTGTGTTATTGATCCATTGAAGCAATCTGATAAGCATCACAAGGAGGAAGCACAAACCGTCAGATCTTCTTGCGCTAGAAGATCGGCCGGCCGGTGGGCAGAGAGATATTCTCGCCACCAACAGACGCCGAAGATCACGTACGTAACTCAGCTGGCGCTCGAGCGGCCGGGATCGCTATCCTCTCACACCATCTGTCTATAAAAGACACGCACCCGGAGGCCAGAAGAGAAGAGGAGGAGAGGCATGTAGAACGTCTCGTACCTGGAGGACGGAGGAGATGCAGAACTCTCGTACGAGGAGACGCACAGCTCTTTCATACCCAAGCAACACACACGCACACCATACATACACCATTCCCACAGCCTGAAATCAATCTACAAATTCCCATCATATGCAATGCAAGCCCAAAATATACACCAGTACAAGCCGGTGGAGGCGTCGGGAGCAAGCCGGAGGGGCCATGGAGGCGAAGCTGCTACTTCCTAACGGTGAGAAACATAGTTGAATCTCTGCCCTTCTCTCTATCGCTCTCTCCTTCATGCATGCATCTTCCGACGGCGACTCTTCGAGCCGGTGGCTCGGCCGCATGATCTGGACACGTGATCAACGGCGACGTTGGGGTTGGGGCTGCCGGCGTGCAGCCCGGCGTGATCTCCATCACCGCCATGAAGACGGCATCGCAACCACCGGCGCCCGACCCGGCGCCTTCTCCATCAACATCACGAAGACGACGTCACGACGGCCTGCTCACAGCCCGGCGTAGTCTTCATCCCCGCGACGGCGTCGGCGGAGCTGCCAGCGTGCAGCCCAACATCTACACCACCTCCATGGCGACGTCGGTGAGGCTCCCGGCGTGCAGCCCACCATTGAAGTCGCCCCGTCGTTGGAGTCGCCAACACTACATCACGGTATAGATTTAAGGGTATTTTGGTTGGGGCACTTTAGAAAGTGCCCCAAAAGTTTCCAATTAGGGGCAGTTTCTTAATATGCCCCAATAGATATGTCATTTTGTGGCACTTTGGCAAAATGTCTCTAAATGTCATATCTTTTGGTGCAGTTTGGCAAAGTGCCCATAAATGTCATAACTTTTGGGGCACTTTGTTAAAATGCCCCTAAATGTCATATCTTTTGGGACAGTTTGGCTAAGTGCCTCAATAGCTCAATAGGTGAACAGTTTCAGAAACCACATTCACATGTTCAAACCACATATACATGTTCAAAAGCATAAGTTTGAAACGATTACATCCACATTCCAAACATTCCACGTTTCAACTAATGGACTCAGAGTGAAGGACTTTAAAAATGGCCAAAAAACTTTCAGTTATTCATACTACACTGGACTATTCATTCATTCATTCAGAAACCATACTGTCAGAAACTTGTGAAAACAAACAAGTAAGAACAAATCTGGAAAATTATTATCCACTTCTAGCATCACCCTGCTTCATACCTACAAACTAAAGTAAACATCATAAAGCAAAAGAATGTCAGCAATGCAAATAGAAAAAATAAATAGAGGTGCAGCAGGTAATGGAAGATTATCTAGGGCAAACATATATAGAGAAAAAACGAGGTAATGGAAGATTATCTTATACTTGTATTGCAACCCCCAAATATTTCCAAGGAAGATTCTGTAAACAAGTATACATAAGCTATTTTTAATAATTCTTCTAGTAAATTGAAAATATTCCACACATTTAAGGCATAAGTTATGAATAAACACATGGTAATATACGAATATTCCTTTATACCCTAGATTATTTATAGCTAAGAGGTGTTACCAGAAAAGAAGAAATCCTGACTAGAAGATATATGTGTTCAATAGTTCTTCTGGCAGACGCAGACATGAGTAGTATAGAAAAAGAATAGACTGTTCTGTTACAGTATGTGTTTCTTGCTATAAAATGAGAAAAGCTTCCCTAAGTCCACCAATTGTTGTCTGCTTACTTAACCCTATTACCCTAAACATCATTGCTCATAAAATGAGTATCCTATAACGCCAGAGGATTAAAAAGAAACAAGGAAGCTAACTGCAGTTAAAATAATTTCGCAGGACCCGACCAGGGCAGTAAAGTGTTTTTGGTTCCCTTTTCATGTTGTAAAATAATTCCCGTGCAACGAAATTTAATTTACACGCAGGGAAAATCCTAACAGAACTGAAATTACTTGATAATCTTGAGACTACATGTAAGATGAGTAGTTGGCAGAAGTCATGGACCCAAATGTACCGGTGTTGTGCAATAAGAAGAATGTGCATCCTATGAGTACTGATGGTTATGTATCGGTTGCATATAAACCAATATTACTCTGAGGATGGTGCACTCAAACTCAGATTCACCTCCTTGTTTGAAGAAAACACTATGCAGACAAGAAGGAGAAGATAATGGCAGTCAGTGGGTTTACCTCTCGAAACATCACCAGTGACGGCTGCTGCACTGGGAGCAACAAAGACATCTTTTTTTATCCTTGGCTGCTCTTTCTCGAATACGCTCATGGCTCGACGCTGCTGGCTTGACACTGACAAGACAAAGAGGATAACTGTCAGTCAGGGATGAAGTTTCTGGAAGTGATTCATGGTTCTGCAACAGCTATAGCTCAAGCTGACAGTTCCAGATGTTCTGAGTGCCACTTAATCAACCTACAGAACATCTCGAAAATAAGCAGCATCGAACTGTTCAATGAACTAAGCCTGGGTAGGGGGGCTGCACGGAATCAAAGCGACTAGCGAGCAAGCGGTGGCCAGGACGGATGCGTTACCTGCCCTGCTCCTCGGCGCCCTGGATGGTGGATGATCCGAGGCGACCCATGACCCGCCCCGCGCCACGGATCGACTTGCTCGCCGCGTGGATCGCGCGCTCGAGGGTCCCCATGTCGCTGCGCCTCCTGTTCGGAGCTCGCCGCCGGCAAAGTAATTCGAAAGAAATTTGGTCAGAACCTATATCGCTGTGAATAATTTTAATAGCAGAAAATAAAGAAGTTGGAGTCAATGAAGATGACAGCAAGGCAGGAGCCGTAGTGGAAATAGTGGAACACGAAGCCGGGGCCAGCCGCAGCCTACCACCGCACATAGGTGCGGGAGGCCACAGCAACCACACGAGCAACCGCGGCGGAAGAGGTCGCGAGGATCCAGAGAGGGAACAGGTCCCTGCGGGCACCAGGGCGCAAGCCTGCCAGTGAGCGGCGGTGGCGTGGGCGACAGTGACCTAAGGTTCCATGAGCTCGAGTGGGGGTGCGGAACAACGAATCGGCGACGGGAACTAGACGAAGTTGAGGCGGAGCTGTACCAGAGGGTGGCGACGCCAGTGATGGCCGGCGTTGACCGGTGCAGCGCGGAGGCGCGTCGCCAGGGAGAGGAGAGAAGAGGATCGGCGGCGGCCTCGGCTGCGCAGAGGAATTTTCTGATGTTTTATGACCATTTAGAATTTTTTATATTATTTTAACTGAAAAAGGATCAAAATGACCAAAAGGCCCCTGCCAGTCCTGTCCAACCAGCCCATTCATGCTCTTTCTCCATCGCATGTGCTCTCGCGATTCTCGTTTCGCCGCCATGGGTCGCAACCCGACCGCCTCAGTGTGATCTTCGGTCTCCTCCAGCTCGATTTGTTCCTCGTGCTCTCCCGCGGCGTGCAACCCCAACCCTAGCTAGGGTTTCGGTCTTTGTCTCTCGATCCCCTCCTCTCCCGTCAGCGTCGCTCTGGCCGTCTCGGGTCACCTCCGACGTCGCCGAACGCCGGCGAGACCCTGCATCGATCTTCTTCGCAAGTTCCCGCCGCCGCCAAGCCGCTTCGTCCCCGAGCGCGACGCCGCGGCTAACCCTAGCCTCGGGTTTGGCTAGGTCGCCGGCGCGATTACCGCACCGCCGCGAACTCCGGCTGCGTCTCCCGTCGTCTGCGGCTCCCTCTTCGAGCCCCTGCTTCAAGGACGTCCTCTCCGAAAGGTAAAAGCTAATATAAGCTGCTTGTTTTGTGTTTCCTGTGCTGCTTGAACTAAATGCAGATTAAGTGTTGGATCAAATGAATAGTTGGACAAGTAGGATTTTGGTAGCCATATCAGTTCAAGGGCTTGACTCTAGAGACTTTGTAATCCAAATTCTGAATCACAACATGTCCAGTTCAGCAATCCTACTAATTTCAGTACGATTGTACTGCACTGTTTGATTAGTGACAGTCACTGTTTAATTAAGTTTTTTTTTCAGTTCACGCACTAGGAAGTTGAAGTTGAAGGATATGCTTATGCGTTAAATTTCTCCGATTCAGGACTTTGTTATTTTTCCAGTATCTCACTGAGTATCATGATAGAGAGTTACTGTGCTGATTCTTACTAATATTTAGTTAGCTAAAAAGAACTAGTCAACACACTTTAATGGATGAATTTCTATCTTGAACCTTCAAATAGATAGCAGGGCTTTATGGGTTTATGGCATTTTTTTCCAATATACTGATGTTTGACAGCCATCATAGCTTTTGTTGTTGGGTAGGCTACAATTGAATTTGAAACACAATCATGCAATAACATTGGTAATTATCTAGCATGTCTTGTTCGAACCAACTATTTTAAAATCTTACTAAAAATCCAACTAATATGTAAGACATATGGTAATGTAACACTTGCTGGTTTACGTTGGTTGGTTTGTTGGAGTACTATGATTTCATGTTTGCTACAGAAGTGAATCTTCAAGCTTGCAGCAATATAGGCTGAGATAGGATATTGTCATGAAGAATAATATATAATATTTTGAGGATATTACACTGGAAGTTCATAAATGACAACATTAACCAAACACAGAAATTGTAAGAGTAAAATCGGTCATGAATATTTTAACTGTATGTTGTTGTGGTAAAAAGCACCATTCCAAAAGCTGAGTGGCCTCATAGTATTATAGTTCAATGTAGAGATGTTTACATGCTCTGGTATATCATCTATGAAAAAAACACCTATCACTTGTATTTGTTCATTCCTTCTTCTTTTGTTGCTTGCATCCTTCTGTAATATTTTTCTAACTTCCAAAGTTTATATTTTGAGCAAGATAAAAACATTCCATCTCTATCTCAGTGCAGAATTGAAGCTTCATCAAATCTATCTATCGCAGTAGGAAGTAGATCAGTGGTGGGGATGCGTTGGAAGTCAGAGTCAGACGTAGGAGGACAAGGCAGAGGGGCGGGATCAGGTTAGTTTGTTGTACACTGTGATCTAATCTGGATGTTTGCTACATGTATAAATCTAACATATTAACATGTGTTCCAAAACTAGCCTCTGATTCAATGCCAAGGACTTGCATAATGAAAATTGCAAGCACATCATGTTGTTAGTATGTCCCCATGAGATGTCATGTCTCAACAGTACATAGGCACAAATCTGACATTGTTTTGTACATTTGCAGAGTGAACAAATAAAATCTGGGATGGAAGTGGGATTGACCTCACCAAACAGTGAGAGTTTGGTTGCATTAGGTACTGTTCAGAAAATCAGCAATGGAGATTTCATCGAAGTACTTGTTAATATGGTGTTAAAAAGATCAACTGCTCTTCCAAAACATAAAGGCAGAATGACTCTGATAAGCCATGCAGAAGCCCGTTGCATAACATGGCCAAAGATAAATGTAAGATCAACTGCTCTACCTTGCTGACTACATAGATGAAAGCCATGCAGATATGCATTATGTAGATCAACTGCTGTTCTAATTAGCAGTAACCTATACTGTGCAGGTTACAGAAGCAGATTCCAAAAGTCTGGTGTATGCAGATGTCAGACATGAAGATCCATCAACAGGAGCTACCAGGAAAGGTCACACTCATTTTGTGAAGTAAATCTAGATATTGTGAGCCACGCTTTGAGAATGTATCAACAGGATCCGTCAACAGGATCTACATTGTGTTTAACACTGTGATCTACATTGTGTTTAAAACTGTGATCTACATTGTGTTTGTACACTGTGATCTACATTGCGTTTGTACACTGTTAACAGTCTGACGTGAACAGTCTGAATGTTTGTACATTGTGTTCCAAACTGTGATCTATATTGTGTTCGAAACTGTGATTTAAATTGTGTGTCGAAATGCATTTAGTGAAATTATGAAAAATTGCCCAAAAAACAATTAGAGGCACATTCTCAAAGTTTCTTCAAATATATTTGAGGCATTTGAGATAATGCCCCTAAATGTATTTGGGGGCACATTATCAAAGTGCCCCCAATTGTATTTGGGGTATTTGAGGAGTGGGCCTCCAATTGTATTTGGAGCACATTCTCAAAGTGCTCCCAATTGTATTTGGGGCACATTCTCAAAGTGCCCCAAATGTATTTGGGGCAGTTTAGCTAAGTGCCCTTAAATGATGAGCTATTGGGGCACTTTTAGGGGCACTTTGAGAATGTGCGGGTAAAACATTTAGAGACACAAGTATTAGTGGCACTTCTCAAAAGTGCCCTAATTACTATTGGGGGCACAAAAATCACATTTGGGGGCACTTCAACTTTGAAGTGCCCCAAAAGCTTTACCGTGATGTAATGCAATGCGTAGCCGGCGTGCACATCAGCGGCAGCGGCGACACAGCTCAGTCCTCCCAGACGTACAGGTGAAGGTCGAGGCGGCCCAGACGTACCTGTGTAGCTCGGCGTACACTCCGACGGAGAAGCCCAGCCCAGTTTGATGTACAGGTTCACGTCGGCGTGCAACCCGGCAGACAAGCTTAGTTCGGCGTACAGGTGCATCTCCACTTGGCGTACACATTCACGGCTGTTGCATCACGCGACGGCGGTCGTTGACGGCAGCGCAACGTCGACAATCATCCTTAAGCGGCCAGGCGCGAGCAGCTCCGCGTACAGGTCCTTGGCGTACAGGAACAAGCAGTATAGGCGGCGGCATATCGCGTCGTTACCGTCGGCGATCCTCGGCGGCGCGTCGCCATTGCCGACGCCCAGCTGTGGTGACCGGACGTGAACAACCAGCAAGCTAGGCTCACAAGGCCCGGAGAGCAACAACCGATCGATCGATTCCAAGCTATACATACATGCATGTCCAGCTATACGTGTGCGCATGGCTAGTACATGTGATGGCATGCATATGTCTCATGCACGCGTATGAAGTTTTATGTTGTTTGTGAACAGCCGTGACGATGGCGTACAGGTGATGCTCAGTCCCCGGCGTACAGGGTCCAGCTAGACGCAGTTCGGCACGGAGATATCCTCCGGCGTACAGGACTGCATCCGAGGCGGCGCCCCATCGTCATAGTTCATTGCCTAGCGGCACGCTCGACACCATTCCTCCACAGGTCCATGAGACGGCGTCCTCGACTAAGGCGAGACTGTCGTGAACTCAGCGTCAGGCCAAGACGAGGCGCTGACCATACCGGCCATGCCGACATGAGTGTGCGTTGGTTTTACACCGACACCGGTCTCCTAACCACATACTCCGGCGAGGCTTACCCCTTTGTACACCCCGACGAAGCTGTTTGGCGTCCAGAAGTCCTAGTCAAGCGGCCTGCATCATGCCACTTCAACAACACTCCTTTTTTCGCCGTTCAAGACCGATGAGGCGCAACGGCGAGGGCGGGCGAGGCCGAAGTAAAGGCCACGCTTTCAACGGCGCGTGTACCGATGAGGACATGGGCTTTTGCCGCTGCCCATACACACACCACGTCATCATGCATGCAGAACGGGAAGCGAAGACGACGAAAACGACCACACAGCTTAATCGGAGGTGTCTCGCGGCGTAACCCGCGGGAGTAATTAAGCGGGAGCCTTCTGAGGCCCCGTGAACCAGGAGACTGCAATCGCCATAGTCAGGCTGGCCGCGTTAAGCAGGCCACGGAGCGCAATATTCGGGAATTGTATTTGTTATCAATATGATTAATGAAATACTGTTCCCATCTCTTTTTATGTTGTTTTCTTTGTGTATCTTTATACACTGGCACACTCGCATCTTTTTCTTCCTTATACCTTTCCCCGGTGCGCATGAGAGACTACGAGTCCGCCCTACTCGCGAAGTACCTCGTAGTTTTTTTCGTGTCAAACACCGGCTGCAGTCTTCACTGTTTATCACTGGAATCTAGCTCATGAAATGGCTATCACTTTTTGCTCCATGCCCTTTACGACATCCACATCCTATTTGATGGCTTCTTTTTTGTATGCGCCTAATGATGCTAATTGTTCTTGATTTTCCAGGTCATGGATGGCCTGATATCATGCTGAATTTATGATTATTTAGAAGCATCTGTGAAGGATGGCTGCACATAATTTTTCGAAAAGGAAATAGGTAATACAAATCCCTATCTATGCATGTACAACAGTCATTAAACTTCTAACATCCCATGCGAAATTTAGAAGTCAGTACCTATCTGCATAGATCCTTGAAATAAACATGTATAATATATCTGAATGCTCATGGACAAGGCACATTCTTGCTACACATCTGAGCTCACTTAGGAAGGTCAGTAAAATGGTGGATCCATTAGCTTTGCAAATGCCATGATGGTTATTTGTTTGATTTGGGCAATATAAAATTAAGTAATAAATTGATGAAACCATTGTGCAATTCTTGATCCTGGAAAGCAATGTGACTAGGATATTTCGTGCTGGACTGTTTGTATCTACTTTGTACTATTGTTGGGACCTTCTGATTTTTCAAAATGAAGGTGTTCATAAAATGTACATGCCATTGAATGTATTTGTCCAGTGTTCTTAGCATTTATCTTTTTTATTCATGATGTGTGAACTTTCTGTTTTCTCTCTCCTATTAAAATACTATCCACTTTCTGGATTTCCAGTCACATATTCCTTCGTATGGCTACTGTTGTCTCGGAACAATATATTTGTGCTCATATGTAATATATTTCCCTATTTACCGCTTATATGTGATATTTACTTTTTCCCTTTAGGATTGCTTCATAGGCTGGGTACTTTCATATGCGATGTATGCGAGTCTGGCGAACAGATTTGGAAGATCATTTGAGGCGGCCTATAGGAGAGAGGATATTTCGAATGGAATCTTGACTCTGTCCTTATTGAAGTAGATAAGGCTGCCTGTGACCTTCAGCGATTTACCATTCAAGCAACTAAGGAGATCCTAGAACTCAGACTCTGACTCCATCCGGTTGCTATAGTCTTGAATCATGTTGTGATGGAAAGAGTGCACCTGGTGATGAGCTGATAGATGAAACAAACCAGTGAATTCCAGTCCATGGTCTCGGTTTTAGACACAATAATTCTACACTTTGTATTCCTGGTAGCACCTATATTTTGCTTTGTGTGATCGGTTGGTTACCTTACCTTCTAATACTTGCATATGTTAATGGTAAAAGCAAGTAAATTCTACCCTACTGTTTATATCCAAATTCTACCCCTACTGTTTATATCGTTATGTGTTTAACGCCAATCTGGCCTATCCGACTGTCTACCCCAAAAAACATCATATATGTAACCCTTAATTTGTGGATGTGTTATGTTTCAGACTAGGCTTGCCACTAGCTACTGTAATTTTCGTCTACATTTTACATGCTACCTGACTTGTTTCACTTCTTTTGATTCTATTGTAAAACTTACTAAACTACTGGGTGTAAAGTTTAAGTATGAAAGAAAATTGTGCTTTGCATTTAAACTATAATGCCACTACTATGCATGGGCGGACCCAGCGTCCCGGCGGGCTTCGCTGGCATTTGCTTCGTACGCTAGAGCGATTTTATCAAGCAAATGGCATCAGATCAGGGGCAAAAAGATTGGTTAATTGTTGGTGGGCCTTCAAGCCATGGGCCTGTGTAGTTGTGCTGTGCGTCTCTGCCTCGTTTTGGAAACAAGACACAGCTAAGGCGAAAAACCACTAGCTAGTAGCTAATCTATCCATTAACTTCTCAAAAAAAAAAGCTAATCTATCCATTACAACCAGAGTTCACTTGCTTTAGGTACCTCGCCTCACCTAAACTCCTTGACTTGATCCTCTCTAATTTACACAACCGTATTTTGATTTGAAATAAAATCTACACGAAATATTTGTGTATCGACGAGTATATTTCATTTCCGTGATCGGTTTCGAGTTTCGTCGACTGTAATTTCTTAATTTTGCACCAGAGTTCGCACCATTTTTAGACAAATTTTGTCAATTTCGTCGCACTTTGTCGACCGTTTGGAATATTCTTCGACGAGTAGATCAATCTTGCTCTTTCACACAACTTTCTTGTTGAAACTTTTTCATTTTGACGGACATCCATCGTCATAGTTTCGTTAGTCTCTTCGGAGTTCTTCTTAATTTCTATGTATCTAATTTTAGCAAATATGATTATTTTAATGTGTTGTGAACTTGTGATATTGGAATATGTTGTGAGTGTGTGATGTATTATGTTCATGTTTTCGGACTAAAAGTATTTTAGACACAATATTTGCTCTATATTATCTACTTTTGTCCGGCAAAATTAGTTGCACTATAGCGCGCCCAGGCTTCGATAAATTCCTGGGTCCGCCACTGCTACTATGTATAGCAGTTGTTGATTACCGTGTCAAACTAATGATGTTCACCATAGTGTTTTACCAATCGATTACCATTGTGAAAGGTGGGTGGCGCGCGGCAAGCCGCGCTAAGGAATCTAGTTATTGGATGAATCAGCTCATGTTGGTCCCGTAGCTGATGCTTCCATTGCTTGTGCGCACGATGATCATTTGCATGCTGATGCGGACCATGCAAGACAGGCTCTTTGCAGCCCGTTGACTCCATCTCGCGCCAGCTCGTACGTTGCTTCGCCTGGCAGTCAGGAACACGTGACGCCTGGAACATCCTCGACTACTGGTCTTGGGCCGGCCTCCTCAGCTGAGACTGCTTCGGCGCAGTCGCCCGGCCCGTCTACCACGTCTCCATCGCCAGCGTCTTAGGGTCTGTTTGTTTGGGAGCAGCTGTACCTGTTGAGCTGTGGAAAAGCAGCTGTGAGAAGCAGCTGCTGGAAACAGAGATTTGATGTTTGGCAGGAGTGCTGTTGGTAGCTGTAGCTGTTGATTTTCTGGGTGAAATGTTTGGAATGACACTGAGTGCTGAAAATATTATATAAGTGCCGATTTAAAGCGAAACAATTATTTTCTGAAACGAATTAGCTTATGGTCCGTATTGTTGCTGACTAATGTGTAATTAATAAATGTTTGGAAGGAATGCTTTTGCCGGCTGCTGCTCGGCGAAGTTTGGAGCGGTAGCAAACATGACCACACAATGAATTTGTTGAAGAGCCTAAATGCATACATACACACACAAGATTTATTTCATATATGTCCGCTGAAACGAAAAAGTTACAACATAAAAGTTGTGAAAAACGATGAGATTCTTCTACCCATGAAAGGAATTTTCAAACAGTATACTGGGTGTGACGAATTTGACAAAATTCATATAAACATGTTGAAAACTTTGGTCTAAAATTAAAAAGTTATAGTCCATGAAACTTGAAACCGATCACGGGAATGGAACCTACTTGTCAACACGCACATATTTCGTGTACAAATTATTTTGAATCATAATATGTTTGTGTGAGATGAAGTATGCCTTAGAACCTGTACATGTAGACCCAGTACAGGCCAAGGCGAAGTACACGACCATGGGCAGTTACACGACCATGCGAAGGGAAACGTACAGGTTTTTTGGCTCATGATGGCAGTCTCGTTGTAATTTTGAGCAATGAAATGGGCAAGAGGGAAAAACGTTTCGAACTTGAGGTAGAAGTTGCGGGAAGCACCTCTGGACCTGCTTCCGCTTGGCTTCCCTCCCGCAGTGTATTTGTCCACAGCGCTTCTCCACAACGCTTTTCCATTTGATCCTGTTTGTTTGGGCTTCTGCTTTTGGATCCTAAAAGCAGAAGCAGAAGCTCAAACAAACAGGCCCTTAGTCGCCTGCGCTCGCAACTGTGCCTTGCGGTCCTGTCACGCGTCTCCAACGCGGGATTCGCCAGCCCAAGAAGTGGACTGATGGCACCATTCCGTGGGACAAGGTGCGTCGTGCTCATGCTGTTGATCTTGTTCAGAACGAGCCACGCACTTATCAGGAGGCAATGACTTATCCGCACTGGCGTACAACCATGGAAACTGAGTTCTCTGCTCTTCAGACTAACAAGACATGGCGACTTGTTCTTCCAGTTTCAGGAGTGAATATTATTGACTCCAAGTGGGTGTTCAAAATTAAGCAAAAGTCCGATGGCTCCATTGAGCGATACAAAGCCCGCTTGGTTGCTAAAGGGTTCAAACAGCGGTACGGTCTGGATTATGAGGATACCTTCAACCCCGTTGTTAAACCCACTACTATTCGTCTGCTACTGTCTATGGCTGTGACTCATGGTTGGCATCTTCGTCAGATGGATATACAAAATGCTTTTCTTCATGGTGTTCTTGAAGAGGAAGTGTTCATGCGTCAGCCACCGGGTTTTGCGGATCCTCATCACCCTGGTTATTTGTGTCGCCTTGACAAGGCTCTTTATGGCCTTAAACAGGCACCTCGTGCATGGCATGCTCGTCTCAGTACAATACTTGTTAGTCTGGGTTTTACCGCTTCCACAGCTGATACATCCCTCTTCATTTTGTGCCGATCTGATGTGATCCTTTACCTCCTGGTCTATGTTGATGATATTATTGTTGTGAGCTCTTCTGCTACAGCTACGGATCGCCTTATTCATCAGCTACGTGATTCTTTTGCTCTCAAAGATCTTGGCAGCCTACATTATTTTCTGGGGATTGAGGTTCAGCAGTCACCTGGCTCTATTCTTCTTAGTCAGAAGAAATACGCTTCTGAGCTTTTACGCCGTGCTGGCATGCTGAAGTGTGCCCCTGTCTCTACTCCTATGGTGTCCTCAAAAAAGTTAACTGCTCTTGATGGTGTTCCTCTTTCTGCTGATGAGTCTACACGATATCGTAGTATTGTTGGAGGTTTGCAGTATCTTACTATGACTCGTCCTGACATTTCGTTTGCTGTCAACAAAGTGTGTCAATTTTTCCATGCTCCCCGCTGTGCACACTGGTCGGCAGTGAAACGTATCCTTCGTTATGTCCAGGCTACCTTGTCACATGGCTTACTGGTGAGGCGTCCTACCACGTCTCCTGATTTGTTGTCTGCTTTCAGTGATGCAGACTGGGCCGGCAATGCTGATGATCGGCGATCCACGGGGGGTTATGCCATCTTCTATGGTGGTAATTTGATTGCTTGGAGTGCTCGCAAACATGCTACTGTTTCTCGGTATAGTACAGAATCTGAATACAAAGCTCTTGCTAATGCCACTGCAGAACTTATATGTGTACAAACTCTTCTTGGTGAACTTGGAGTCTCTCAGAGTAGTCCACCAGTATTATGGTGTGACAATATTGGAGCAACATTTCTTTCAGCCAATCCCGTGTTCCATGCTCGTACCAAGCACATTGAGATTGATTTTCATTTTGTTCGGGAACGAGTTGCTCAGAAGTTGCTTCAAATACGGTTTATATCCTCCAAAGATCAATTGGCTGACATATTCACTAAGCCTCTTCCGCTACCGTTGTTTCAGGCCTGTTTACGCAATCTCAACCTTCGTGGATCGGTTGAGATTGAGGGAGGGTGATAAACTGTATGTTGTATTAGGATTCTAACTCTAGCTGTACACGGTACGGATTGTATAACCGACCGTATCCTCTTTGTATTGTACTGTAACTTACCCTTATATATAATACATACAGCCGGACCTAGAGGTACCGTGCACTACCCCTCCAATTATTCTGTTAAGGCGTACAAGCAGAGCATTCCGCGCCCAATTTTTTTTTTACTAACTCGCGTGTGATGGGCAGAACGACAACAAAATTGAACTGCATCCTCGAAATGAAATACAAGGCGTACAAGTGCTGTTGTGCATCCAAGTGGCGAGTTGGCGAGTCTTGTTTGACCTGCATTATTTGTGTTGCTACCAAATGACAATGTCAAAGGCCACTTCACCTCGAAACAGGGCAGGACGTTGATGGTGACTTTGCTTTCTGCCAGGGTCAAGTCGCGTCAATGATAGCACAGCTGAAAACGACGTTCCTACTGCCGAACACACGGTCCGGCGTCCGGAACAACGACACCGTGGAATACGGTACACACGAAGCTTCATGTGGATGTGGAGCTTCATGTCCTCAGGCCATGCGATTGCTACTAAATCATGGAAGGTTGGTTTGAGGTCCGTGCAGCTCGACCATAGCTTCTTCCTTTGGCCAGAGCCCAGAGGCTGCTAAAACCACCATAAACCTACGATCGTTGCACGGATCGATCGATGAAGGCTCAGAAATGGCTCAACGCCTTCGTCCGCTTCGTTGCTTTCCTCGAGAGGGTGGGCAACGCCCTTGGCACTCTAGCCTTCATCTGGGCCACCGTGGTTGTGCTCGGCGGCTTCATCACTAACCTGGTGCGCAAGGATTTCGGGTTCGCAACGGCCATAGTCTTCCTCGAGGCTTTCAGGTATTCATCAGCACTACAAGCATGCATTACAGAGGATATAGGCCACAGATCTCACAAATTATTTTGTTACTATCTACTACTCCCTCCGTTCCATATTATATGACTTCTATTTGTACAAAAGTGGATGTACCTGACCTAGGTACATCCACTTTTGTACAAATAGAAGTCATCTAATATGGAACGGAGGGAGTAGTTTCTATTTCAATGCTCTGTTATGGTGAATATCCAATTAAAAAGTAAGACAGTTTTTCTAGCATAAGATATAGGCCACAGATCTCATTTGCTAGAACTAGATCAAAATAGCCATTAGGTAATAAATTACGTCAAAAGCATAAACCATAATTTTGAGACTAAATGACAATGTTTACCAGATATAAAGTCTGTTCTGACAGAAATTACTAAATTTTAAAAAGATTGTCACAATTTATCAGATATAAGCAAAACTTATGACACAAATTACCAGTTCCATTTTTAGGTCAATTATCAGATACCACGTGGCATCCTATGATTAATGATTGGCACAAAAGTGAAAAAATATAAAAACTGGTAATTTGTGTCCCGGTTTTTTTTTTAAAATTGGACGATATGTTTTTTTAAATCTGGTTTAATGATGCATGTATTGTATTCAACTCATCTCCCTAGTATGCATGCATTGTTTAGTACTCATCTTTCCCTTGTTATTGGATAAATGCAGAGCGTTTAGCCGGCAAAGCATGCGAGATGACCAGCTGTTATTCAAGACTACAGGAAGCATAAAGCTCAAAAGGGTTTCGCTTCGCGGTGGATATCTGTATTACGTGAATGCAGTTATAATGACGGTATGCCTGTGCTTAATCCCAGGGTACGTGATCATCGATCGCTACATTCATCTCCTTAGAAATTACCATCCGTTCTTTTTCTTGCCGTTACTGGGCTTAGTATCCAGCCTGAGGTTTTACCCATTTATTATGTACCTGAGCAAGCCCGGAAGCCCCAAACTTCTGCAATTTAGCCCCTTTGCTGCTCTCCTAGCTGTATATGTAGTACTCTCTTTGTTTTATTCCCCAGATAAAGCCCTTAGCTGGAGGGCTTACTTAATTATCCCACAATGGTTCATCGTCTACCTCTTAGCGAGGGTCCATTATCCAGGAGCTGATCATCGTTTTCGCAAAAAGCTTACAATGGCAGTAGAAGTTTTGCGTGTCATATTTCTTGCTTCAATAGTTTTGACATTGTCGACCTGGTGGCTCTGGCTCGCAGAGATATCGTTTTCGCAAAGAGTTTCCACTTGGTATCCTCTGCTCTTGCTAGGACTCCTAGGTCCACCGGTGCTAGGCAACTTGCAGACTCTAGTGGCATTGGCACGGATTCTGCTGTCTTGCATGGGCCTTTTCGAACGGACTGAACTTGTTTCCAACACAGAAAACACACGTGTTGGCAGCATTGCGGGTCTTGTACATAATGGTGCTATTCCAAGGGATCCTATACATGACGGCATGCATTTTGGAGTCATGCTCCACATTGGTTAGGAGATCAGTGGCCCTTCGCTGTGGACTCGTGGATACCTTGGGGTGGGAGTCAGTCATTCTCTACTATCAGCATGCTTATGACAAGTTCTTGCAAGAGAGTGTGTTCGACGCAACCGAAATCAACCTTTCCACCTTCGCTGTGCACTGCCTCAGCTGCGATGTCTCTCGCGACAAGAAGCTCGCAGCGCTCCGAATCTTGCATTCCTTTCTCTGGCAGGAGGCCCGCGACTCCAAGATGAAGCTCATCTCGGAGATCACCACCTCTACCAAGGCGGTCACCTCCTTGATCAGCATGCTGGGATGGACAGTTCCAGAAGATGCAGAGACCAGACTGCTAGCCGCAAAGGTCACGGCTCATCTTGCTCCATATCTACAGGTCGTTCGGATCCCGGGCACCATGCAGATGGTGTCTACGCTTCTTGATGAAGAAACTGCGGGGAATCATGTTGTTTCAACTTCTTCAAGGCTGGATATTGACATTGAGGAAGAGGACTACGACTCCTTAACCCGGGCAGCAAGCATGAGCTCCCAGATACACAGACTCTGGCAGCACCTCAACATACTTTGGTCAATTCCACATGATGGCCCGAAGGGTGTTGACGACTCGCTCCCTGCACTGGGCATGCTCATTCTTCAAGGGCTTGCTCATAACCCTGACAACTGCATTGAAATCAGCACAGCGACCGAACTTATTGCGAAGATCATAGGGTCGATAAGTTGCACTACTAACACCATGACGCCTAAACAGAAACAGATAGTTAGCACTGCATCATTGACGCTAGTTGCAAAGCTAGCAAGCATCAAAGGGAAAGTTGGAGTACTGCTCCGACAAGAGCTGTGCGAGAATCCTTTCCTGCTGAGCTATCTCGCTTCGACCTTGGAGGACAGCTCCAGCGGCCAAGAGCAATTGAAGCCCACCATGGATATCATTGCCAAGCTTGCCGTGAATAGAAAAACAAGGCAGGAGATTGGGAGAATCCAAGTGATCATCCAGAAGTTGGTTCAAGAATTTCTTCGGCAAGATGAATCGTTGAAGACACTGCGCACAGCCACAGGGGAAGCACTTGCAATGCTGGCAATGGAGTGCGTGGACAACTGCTGTGCTATCCTGGTCCAGTACGAGCCGGAATACAGTCTTATGGTCGATCTCCGGGACATGCTTCAACTTGACGAGTGCCTATACCCCGCGGCAAGTCTACTTCAGAGTTTGTGTGCGAACTGTGGACACCAGCTGCGGCATCGAGGTCAAAGCGACAACTTGTCGTCCACGTTGGAAGTGGTGAGTCATCTGATTGTGCTACTTCCACTGCCATAGAAGAATTAATCGTCAACTAATTCTGACATTTGGAGTGCACTATATGCAGGTTCTTGAAAAAATAATGGATGCGAGGGGCAAACAAATGGAGGCTCTAGTCGGTCTGGCCTCAGAAATCTGTAAAATCCTGTCCGAACGCATCACCCCTGCTCTGGAATGGTGTCCAAATGTTGAGGTATTTGTCCAGAAACTGGTGGGTGAACTCAAGGCGCACAAGAAACCGAGTCCTGAATTTCCGAGCATGAGAAGGTTGCTGGTTGAGCTCACAATATGCATTGTGGAATCATGCCCTAGCTATGCACACATCTTTAGAAAATATGGCATGATGGCCGCACTGTCCGAAGTAGAAAATACCCCTTCCAAGGTGGAAAGTTATAGAGTATTCTTCGGGAATGTAGGGGTGGTTTCAGAGGGGGGATTGCCTCTGTCCGTTCTGGTCACCAGAGCAAAAGAGCTGGTCAGATCATGAAACACTATTAATCGGACGAGTGTAATAGTCTACGAGTGATGGATATATTGCAGGACCAATTGTTGTTTTGCTGATTACCTTAACCCTTGAGTCAAAAAAATTGTTTGTGCTCGCACACGTTTGTTGTCTTGACTTAAACTAGCTCATCGAATACACGACTACAATACTATTCCCTCGTCCGGAATTACATGTCGTAGATTTATCTAAATATGGATTTATCTATACACATTTTAGTACGTATAGAGGCACTTAAGCACAAGTTCGAACTAGAGACCTCCAGCCTAGACGAGTTGCGCTCAGCAAGTAACTACCAATGCGCCAAGTCATTGTTGCTTATTTTTAATAGATACAGCTTAGATCATCTCCACTCGGGCCGTCCAAAGGCTTTTAGAGGTGTGACGGACCAAAATTGGCTCCCACTCACGGCACCCAAATGCGATTTTGGTCTGGCGTGGCCCATTTTTTGGTCCGGCACGCCCAGCCCACGCCCTCCGCTTGGAGAGCCGATGGGCGGCGCCGGACGAAACAGAGTGCGCCGCCACGTCGGATTCCGACGCACGGGCCACGCCTGCCAGTGGCACAGCGACCTCAACCGACGGTGGTCAAAGCCGCGTGCCGCATGTCCACGCCTCGTTACGGCCGTAGTGAGCCATCGTGTCGCACTGCTTGGCGACGTCAATATGGCACGCCTTTTCGAGGGCAGCGATGTTAATGCCACGTCCCTCCAGCGACCCTAAAAGGCCCCGCCCGCCGCTCGCAGTCACACACCTCGCCCCCGCCCTCGCAATCGCACACCTCGCCCCTCGCAGTCGCACTCGCAACCCACGCCGCCGCGAAGCAAGAAGATGGTTGGAAGCTGGAGGCGCACCGGAGGCGCGGCGGCGAGCGGCTTCGCGCCGCGCACCCTCCTCCTCGAGCAGGCGAAGGCGCTATGCGAGAACGGCTACCCGGCGCCGCCGGACATGCGCGCCCCAGGCCGCTGGGCGTTCTCCGTCGGCGGCATCCCGGTGCCACGCCCACTGACGTGGGCGAACCGCGATTTCCGCGCCGCTGTCCTCGTCCACTACTGGCGGAAGCTGACACCGGAGGAGCGCGACTACGTACCCACGTTGGGACCCGGAGCATCCGGCGAACTTCGCGCGCTACGAGGCGGCGTTCCAGCGCCTCTTCGAGGTGGAGATGAACCACTGGGACAGGCCTGGAGCGCCACCGCGAGACAAGAATGTCGCCGGGTGTCGTGGGTTTGTCACGTCAGGTGTCATAGATGACTTCGTAGGTGTGGGATTACGCGAGTCAAGCATCTCCGAGCTTGGGATCGCAGGAACAAAGATCAACACAGATTTACCCAGGTTCGGCCCCCTCAATGTGAGGTAAAAGACCTACTTCCTGCCTACCCTAGATTGGTATTGATATGATAATCGAGGTGTTACAATGGAGGCGATCCGATCTGGTACTCGCCGTATGAGCTAGGGTTTTAGGGCTTGACAGCTTGACCCCGTCTAAGTCCTGCGAGTCCTCTTTATATACACAGAGGCTCGTCAGGTTACAAGAGTTCTACACGAAGCCTGATTATCTTTCTTGTCTTCCAAGGCAAGTTTGCACCGACCTTCTGGAACTTTCCTTTATCGAGTCACGATGCGAGATTGGCCCATCTTTCTCGAGGCCCAATAATGATAGCGCAACCTTAAGTCGCTGTTCGAATAAGTTGCGGGTTAATCATTCCCCGACATTAGCCCCCAAGCGTGGCCTGAACTTCATAGTATTTCTTGATCTTGAATGTTTAGGCCGCGCTTTTCCTTATTTGCGACTTATAATTGTGCTGGATTGGCCTTGACTCGCACCTGGAGGATCATCTGACTTCGTGAGCTTCTTTGTTAGAGTAGCCTGATAGCTTCAAAACTTGATGACGATCCATCTTCAAATTTTTGATGATAATATGATGTAGCCCCCAAGGATTGAGAGGATGTAAATTGTCTCAATTCTTCTCAGAGAGTTTTGAAGGTCGTCACCTGTAACTTGATATCATGAATAAAACAATTGTTAAGATACAAGTAATTGTAATTGGTGTTGCCGTACTATAAGCAGTACATCGACCTCTCGTTAGGCCATCTGAATCCTTAAGTGGGCACTCGCGCGACTCAGTATTTCCTAGGAACATGTGTGTTCAGGGTCGAGAGCGGCCATGATAGGCAATCAAGCTCGATTGACGCCACACCCCAGTACTTTGGCCACATAATGCGAGTAGCAATCCAACTTAAGGTAAATTTGATAATTGCCAATAAATTGGCTGTTTCAGGGTAACAAAGACCCCAAGAAACATAATGATATGCCATGATAGGCTAAGCTATGATAAGCTTTGATTATGATGACACATAAGGTCGCGCCTTGGTGGCAACCGAGTGTTATACATAGGGTTGGATCGCGCGTAGGTGGCGATCCATGGTGATACATGGGGTCGGTCGCGCCTAGGTGGCGACCAGAGATGATACAAAGTTTACGGCCGCGCCTAGGTGGCAGCCGGTTTCTGATACAAGGGTCGATCGCGCCTGGGTGGCGATCAGATGTTGCATAGGTCGCGCCTAGGTGGCGACCAAAGTTGAAGTTCTAGCCCTGAGTGGCTGTGATGATACTCAGCTATAAAGCTGGAAAGGATGATGCTTGGCTCTGATTAGCCTTTTCTTATGTATAGTACGGTCGCAGGTGTGCGACGTTCCAAGGGCGAGGTGCCTCGAGACGATCCTCGAAATCATGGCGTTCGCTGCTTTCTTCCCTTACATCCAGCAGATAGTACGACCCATTGTTTAGCTTCTTGCTGATGATGTAGGGTCCTTCCCATGGAGAGGACAGCTTATGCATTCCCTTGTGATCTTGTTTAAGTCGCAGTACTAGGTCGCCTTCTTGAAAGGTGCGGGTTTTGATGCGTCTGGCATGATAGCGTCGCAAGTCTTGTTGATATACCGCTGACCTTGATGCTGCCAAGTCTCTAACCTCTTCTAATGTGTCCACCGAGTCTTGCCGAGCTATCTCATTATCTGTCTCGATGTAAGCCGCAACTCTTGGTGAATCATGTATGATGTCGCTGGGCATGACTGCTTCTGCTCCATAGACCATGAAATATGGTGTAAATCCTGTGGATCTGTTAGGGGTTGTTCTTAAGCTCCACAGTACTGCTGGCAATTCTCCACCCAACATCCTGGAGATGCTTCGACCTTTTCAATAAGGCGCGGCTTAATTCCATGGAGAATTTCCTGGTTAGCTCGCTCAGCTTGTCCATTGCTCTGCGGGTGTGCTACTGACGTGAGGTCCAATCTTATCCCATTGTCTGCGCAAAATATCTGTGTAGCCCTTCAGAGGTGTTGCTCCCATTGTCTGTAATGATACTATGGGGGTACCCAAAGCGGAATATGACCTTCTTCAAGAACTTGACTGCTGTTTCAGCCTCGCAATCTCCCACAGGTTCTGCTTCTATCCACTTTGTGAATTTGTCCACCATGACCAGGAGGTGAGTTTTTCCGTTTGAAGACCGTCTGAAGGGCCCTACCATGTCAAAACCCCATACGGCAAAAGGCCATGTGATGGGTATTGTGCGAAGTGCTTGAGCTGGCATATGATCTTGCCTAGCGTATCTTTGACATCCATCGCACACTCTGACAATTTGCTCTGCATCTGCTAATGCTGTTAACCAGAAGAATCCATGTCGGAACGCCTTTGCCACCAAAGATCTTGACGAAGCATGATGGCCACAATCGCCTGAATGAATTTCGTGCAAGATTTTTCGTCCCTCTTCTGGTGAGACACATCTTTGGAATGCTCCTGACACGCTGCGCTTGTATAATTCGTTGTTGATGATTGTATAGGCCTTTGATCGCCGTATGATTTTGCGCGCCTCAATCTCATCGTCTGGCAGCACTCCGCGACTTAAATATGCCATGTATGGCTCTGTCCATCCTGGCTGTTCATGCAGGGCTGCGACTAAAGTTGAATCGTCCTCTGGCTCTGCAATGTCAATCTCTGCTGGAGGTTTGACTGATGGATTGTGCAGTTCATCCAGGAAAACATTGGGTGGGACTGACTGTCTATTGGATCCAAGCGAGACAGGGCATCTGCAGCTTCGTTTTGTCTCCGATCAATATGTTCAACTTGGTATCCAGTGAAATGTCCAGCAATTCTGTCCACCTCTCTTCTGTATGCAGCCATATTCGCATCCTTGCTGTCCCACGTTCCAGAGACCTGCTGTGCCACCAAGTCTGAATCGCCAAAACAGCGTATGCGACTGATGTTCATCTCCTTTGCTATACGTAGACCATGAAGCAGTGCCTCATACTCTGCCACGTTATTTGTGCAGTTGAAGTGTATCTGTAGCACATACCGCAGCTTGTCTCCCTTGGGGATGTTAGAACAACTCCAGCCCCCGAGCCTTGCAACTGTCTTGACCCATCAAAATGCATGGTCCAGTATTTGGTTTCTGCCATGCTAGGAGCGACTTGGATTTCTGTCCAATCGTTAATAAAATCTGCGAGGGCTTGCGACTTAATTGATGTGCGCGGCTCGTAGCTGATGTGATGTGGTCCCAACTCGATCGCCCACTTAGCGACTCTTCCAGTAGCTTCTCGATTACGGATGATATCTGCCAATGGTGCTGAACTAACCACAGTTATTGGATGTTCTTGGAAGTAGTGCTTCAGCTTGCGACTCGCCATGAACACTCCAAACACCAACTTCTGCCACTGTGGGTAACGCTGTTTGGAAGCTGTGAGGACTTCGCTCACGTAATATACTGGTCTCTGGACAGGGTATTCCTTTCCGGGTTCTTGTCTCTCCACAACCATGACAGCGCTCACAGCACGGGAATTTGCCGCTATGTATAGTAGCATGGGCTCTTTATCCTTTGGAGCCGCCAGAACTGGAGCATTTGTCAATTGATGTTTCAAGGCTGTTAGAGCTTCGTCGGCCTCTGCATCCCAAACGAAGGTGTCTGATTTTTTCAACAGTCTGTACAAAGGTAGTGCTTTCTCTCCCAATCTTGATATAAAGCGACTCAAAGCTGCTACGCAACCGGTAAGTCGCTGCACATCTTTTATCTTTTCTGGTTTTGGAGATCCATCACGGCCTTTATCTTGTCAGGGTTGGCCTCAATGCCTCTTTCTGATACTATGAATCCCAATAGCTTTCCTGCTGGTACTCCAAAGACGCACTTTGTGGGGTTGAGCTTCATGTTGTATTTTCTGAGATTTGTGAATGTCTCTGCCAGGTCACTAATAAGATCCTGGCCAACTTGCGACTTAACCACAATATCATCCACGTAGGCGTGAACGTTGCGACCTATTTGCTCATGTAGACAATTCTGAATGCATCTTTGGTAAGTCGCACCTGCGTTCTTCAACCCAAAGGGCATGCTGACATAACAAAAAGCTCCAAAGGGTGTGATGAAGGACGTCTTTTCTTGGTCCTCCCTCTTCATCTTGATTTGATGGTAGCCTGAATAGGCGTCCAAAAAGCATAACAGCTCGCACCCAGCAGTTGAATCAATCACTTGGTCGATTCGCGGCAAAGCAAATGGATCCTTTGGACAAGCTTTGTTAAGACTGGTGTAATCAACGCACATTCGCCACGTACCGTTCTTTTTCATAACCAAGACTGGGTTTGCCACCCACTCCGGATGGTATACCTCCGTGATGAATCCTGCAGCCAGTAGGCGAGCTATTTCCTCCCTATTGCCTTTCTTCTATCATCGTGGAAACGCCGTAGTGGCTGCTTCACTGGTTTAGCCGCAGGGTTCACTTTGAGGCTATGTTCTGCTAATTCTCTTGGTACCCTGGCATATCTGACGGTTTCCATGCGAAGATGTCCTTATTTTCCTGAAGGAAAGCGACGAGAGCCTTCTCCTTCTTCTTCCATGTGTGCTCCAATGCTGGTTTGCTTGGATGAGTCGCCAGGAACAAGATTTATCTGCTTGGTGTCCTGGGCCGCTTTGAATTTCATTGGTGGCTCGGCAGATGGCGTGGTAACTACGCTCATGTCATTTGGGTCCACCTGCGACTTATAACCTTTTAGCTCTTCCGCGGCACAGGCAGATTCTGCGAAGGCCGCATCTCCTTCTTCACATTCTATCGCTTTTTCTCTATCTCCGTACACTGTGATGACCCCTTTTGGTCCTGGTATCTTCAACTGTAGGTACACGTAGCATGGCCTGGCCATAAACTTAGCAAAAGCTCTTCTTCCAAACAAGGCGTGATATGGGCTTTGGAATTTTACCACTTCGAAACATAGGAACTCGCTTCTGAAGTTCTCTTCTGTCCCAAAAGTTACCCCTAGGGTTATTTTCCCGCTGGCTGTGCGGACCTTCCTGGGACAATGCCGTGAAACACGTTGACGTGGGCTGCAGGCTGGAATCCTTGAGTCCTAGACGCTGGAACGTATCGTAGTACAAGATATTAATGCTGCTTCCTCCATCCATAAGCACTTTGGTCAGCTTGTATCCTGCAACGTACGGTGCCACAACCAGCGCCAACTTGCCAGGTTCCCGTACTTGTGGCGGGTGATCGTCGCGACTCCAAGTTACTGTGTGCTCGACCACCTTAGCCAATTGGGCGTTGCTGGTATCACGGCGTTCACCTGTTGACTCCTGCGACTCAATTTCTCTTCCCTTTTGGAGTGTCGATAACTATTGTGTGATACTGCCCCGTTTGCCTGGGGTTGTTCGCGCTGTGCTGCCCAATATTTGGTCATGAGCCGACCAGGGTTTCCTTCGTGGGAATTTCCCCTGTTTGCTGGCTCTCTTCTTTCCACTTCTTGTAATAGTGCATTGTGCCTTGGTATGGTCCGCTGGCCGTCCATCACCTGTTGCATGAAGGTCGCACGGCCGATTAAAAACTTCTTGCATATTGATTGGACGGGAGCCGTATCCTCGACCCCTTCCTCGCTGGCCTCTGAATCCTCCACGCGTATTGGCGACGAGCCCTGAGTGACCATCTTCGTTTTTGCGTTTGTTTTGATTCGCGTTGTTGTGGCTTGTTTGCTGCTGCTGGGGCTTGTTGGAGTTTTTCTTTCCTTTGGCAGCAACCTCCTCTTCTCTCCGTCTGACGCGTCTCTGGTTTTATCCGAGCCGGCATATTTGTTAGCCGCAGCCATTACCTCGCTGAGGCTCTTGACTTTATCTTTCATGCGACCCAGCTTATGAATCAGCGGCTCAAACTTGCAGTTTTTCTCCATTACCAGGACGGCTGAGCTTGGTGGTATATTATCTGAGGAGTGTATTATTTCTGCCACCCTTTTCATCCAATGGCGACTTGACTCGCCTTCCTTCTGGACACAACGCTCGAGTCTTCTATATTGCAGAGTCGCTTGCAAGTTCCTTGGAAGTTTTTAACGAAGGCATCCTTCAGTTCCTCCCAAGTATTTATGGAGTTGGGAGGCAAATTTTGCAGCCATATGTGCGCTGCACCTTCTAGCATCATGTTGAGGTACCTTGCACATATTTCCTCTGAGGCGTTCAAAATGCTCATCCCCATCTCGTAATTGTTCAGCCAGGTGGTTGGATCCATGCTGGCGTTGTAGTTTGCCACCTTGCGTGGCCCTTTGAAATCTTCGGAAAAGGCTCCGATCTGATTCTTTCAGTGAAACACGCTGGGCCCTTGAGCCGCGAGGACAGGTTGTGATGTGCCCGTTGGATTGTTGACTTCTGCGGGCCGCGTTTGCATCACTACATATTCGCCTGTGCTTCTGCGACTTGCTCCTGCTGCCTCTGTGCGACTCCTGATATGTTCTCTGGTGGCCTGCTTTGGACGCTTCTTTCTGCTGCAATCTGTGATTGGTCGGTACGAGGGGCAGCTGTGCTTCGGCTTCTGCCCTGTTGGCTTGTTGCAGGACTGCTGTACTTAGCATCTGAATCGCGCGCCGCGCCTCAGCATTGACCGGTCATCGCCTGTTGGTACCATCTGAGTCAAGATATTAGCCGCAGCATACATATTATCGACAGGGCTTTGGTAATGGCCCTGCGGGTGTGAAACCTCCTTGGTTGTCGCTGGGACTCTTGATTTGTTGGTCCCCAACCTTCCGCAACTGTCTGGATCCCTGCTCCCGCGACTGGAGTAAGCGGGATTTCCATTGTTGGTTGAGTCGCTGATGCATGTAAAATGCATACATGAACTTTGCACTTTATTTACTCATATTCCAATCATATTTGCATCATACAAGGGTTATATCAATGTTTTATCATGATTTTGGAAATATCTTAATGATTTCCTATTTTTATGGAATTAACCCTGCACAGGCAGAAAACCCTATTTCTTTCCTTTTAAGTTTCAGGGACCCAAACGTCGTCTAAATGACCTGCAAATTTACGGGCGTCAATATTTGGAAGGAAGAAGACTTGTGGGCGAAGGAAGCAAACAAACGGAGTTCCGAGGACCAAAAGGGGGTGGCCCACGCGGCCACAGTACCTGGCCACGTGGGGCCCACTCTTTTGGCCCTCGTGGCTCCATTGCCGTCGATCTTTCCTCCACCGACTAGGTTTTGACCTAAAAACGGCTATAAAAATAGTCCCCCGAGGAGTTTCGCAAGGAGGCGGCGGAGAAACAGAAAACCACGAAACAGAGAGTCAGAAGGCTGCCGCCGGAGAAGATCGGAGGGGGAAACGCCGCCGGAATCACCTCCGGAGGGCTCCACCCCCTCCGGTGTGTTCATCATCAACATCTACAGCAAGATCATCTCCATCTCCCCACTGTAAACTCTTGGCAAACATGATGTATGATGCAATATACTTTTCCCTTGATCTATTGTGTCTCTCCATCTATGTTTGAGAAGTGATTTGTTCATGGCAATAGTGAAATAGTTCGTTGTTTGGTTGCATACAAGTTTTGTTATCTTTTATGATTGTCTTGATGTACAATATATGAGTGCACGCATATGTTGGGGAATGCATGTAAGGTGATCACCGATAAGGTAATGGAGTGAGGGTGACTTGGGAGGACATGTAAACCTGAGACCGAATCATGAAGTTACTTTATTGGGGATATATATAGGGGACCTTAGAACTTAAGGCTATGGTGGGACTTCTATGTCTTAATAACTCTTGTGCAGTCATTTACTTGGCCATAAGAACCATCATAAGGGGTTTAGTTCATTTACTTGGCTACACCTATTTATGGCTCCTTCCTAGAAGAAACAATTAAGACGGAAACATGTGCTTCACTAATTGTGACAACCACACGAATGAAATAACAATTGTTAGAACATTTGCTCCCTTGAGATATTTGCTACTTGAGATCTTTGCTACTTGCTACTTTGAGAAACTTACTTGAGAAAACTGCTGAGAGAAACTTGCTCTAAGAAACTTGCTACTAGATAAACCCATTCCACGTCACTTGCTTCCATTAGTTAGATCCTTTCATATTTATTGCTTTGCATAAAAGGCCATATAAGAGGGTTATAGGGCTTTAGAGAATAGATAGTTTACCTTCAGCTCCTCGTGGGTTCGACACTCAAATACTTATCGAATAGTGCTACAGTGATTCCTTACTCTTGGGGATTATCAAGTACTTTTCTGGCGCCGTTGCCGGGGAGCGTTGTGCTAAACTTTTATTGTTGTTTGCATTGCATACTAACATATAAATCTAAAACACAAAAAAAAAATATAAAATGGAAAACAACAAAACAATCCTAGAATTGTATAATATCTATCTTGAGTTAGGACATGAAGTGTTTGAGGAGAAATTAAAATTTATTTGCAGAACAATCATGTCTGTGGTAGTACTAATTCTTTTAACAACTTTATTGCTAATACTGAGGAAAACCTTAAGCTTGGGGAAGTTTGTTTTGATGAATATGACATTTTTAGTCCCCCTACTATTGAGGATGAAATTGACTGTGAGTTTGATGATCCAATATGCTCATTAGATGATAAGTCTTTATGTGGTGATTCTATTCAAAATCATGTGGGAATATTTAACTTCAATGCTTGCAACTATTATGAGAGAGGAAGAGATAAGAATCCTCTCTATGTTTCTATGTTATTTAAAATGCAAGCTATTGATCATTATATGCATTGGTTACCTCAAATGGGGTGTTATTTATTCATATATAAAATGCCAATGCATAGGAAAAGAGTTAGACTTAAAAGTTAATGGTTTAATGTTTTGAGGTGTGCTCTCTATGCTTTTATCTCCTATTCAGTTTGGGCACACCTTTATATCTTGAGAACCTGCAAAATAACTTTATCTACTGATTTCTAACAATTAGTTTAATATTTTCACTCTATATGAAATTTGGGAAAGTAAATGAGAAGGATGAGTAATGGAGAAGTTGGGGTCGACCTTGAACATGTGTTGTTCATGCCAATGGAACCATTGCAAAATCTCTATCATTTAAACTTTTCCCAAAGCTAAAACCAAATAAAAAAGAGTGATAATAGTAATTCGCTGTCCAGTTTTTGACATATCCTGTCTTTATTCTGCATTACTCTCATTACTTGTGTTTTGTGCGGTTCTTTTGATCAATGAGCATTACATAACCATAGTAACAGTAGCTAATGTTTAAAATCAATTCATGATATGTCTTTGATGTGCCTATGTGGATTTAATTTATGAAGGCACTAACCCCTCTAATCAAGTTTGTGACGAGTGTTGTGTAAAGAGAATTTTAAGGTGGAAGAATTGAGCGTGATGAACAAGATCAAGAGGGACAAAAACTCAAGCTTGGGGATGTACCCCTAGGCTCACCCTACATATATCAAATAAGTACAAGAATTTAAGATTGGGGATGCTAAGCCACCTCACTTCAACCATCTTGATACCAAGTAAGTAAGCCTAGCTATATGGCTATAAAGAAAGCGCTTTGCGACAGGCAACCCGGTTATTTTGTGTGTGATTTTTCTTTATGTCCTCTTGCTGTAATAAGAGATCTTGTGTCTAGTTAGTTTCTGTAGTTTTTAATAAAGTGCCAAGTTTTACCCATTTTGGTCTTGAAAAGTTGCTTATAACGTTCGGAGATTTTATTCCTGCACGAATCAGTGCACGGTATGATTTTTAATTCTTATTCTGTAACTCCGAATGAGCTCATATTTGAACTGTAGTTGTAACTTTTCATCCTTTGTATGCATGAATATTTTCGGAAGTTTTCGAGAATGTTTGGTAGGGTAGAAAAATACGTTTTGCTGCTGCTATTTTTCTGGACAGATTCTGTCCCATTTTGTTTGATGCATGCTTTGAGCTTTTAAGTTGAATCTTTTTTATCCAATTGAGTTTATGAGTAGGCATACAACATTATACACTTTCTGGACATGTCATATGAATTTTTGTTCAAGGATTATATGCAGCAAGAAACATATTTGTTTATCACTATTAATGCACCCCACAGAAAAGAGATGGAGAAACGGTGTTTTGAAGTTTTTTCACAGGGATTGGAGGAGATGCACCAAGAGCTATCCAAGGGTGGCGAAGACCATAAGCTTGGGGATGTGAAGACAACCCCGCTGGACCTACACACTCTCGGTTTGCACACGTCCAACTTCTGTTTTTCGATCGAAACACTTTATCGCATAAACTTGGAGCGTCGTTTTTTGTTTTTGTTCGAGTCTTGAGAGACCACCACACTATCATTTATATATGGGAGAGCTACTGGAAATATGGGTTGAAATATGTTGGATGCTTTTATAAGATTGGGAAAAGGGATGTTTGACTTTATTTTTAATGATACATATATTTGCATGATTCATGAGCTTGTTTATGAGTAATAGTTTGCAAATTCTTTTTGTAGAGCTATCACTTATTCATGTTTTGGTGCTGATTGTTATTTTACTTGGTTTAACATGGATTATTTAGTTCTATTGACACTCATGCATGCATCTAGATGGTAAACTTTCTCCCTTTTGCTAGCCCAAAAACTCCAACAAGCAAAAACTTGTTTCCAACACATTCAACCAAAGTTATTCCAGTGAGTCCACCATATCTACCTATTGGCTTTATGCTATTCCGAGTATGTTTAACATGTTGTTTGTGTTATCTTACCTCTGAATGAAAATGTTTATGTTATTGATTGCAATGGAAAAAATTGGTTATATAGCTCTCACGAAATTGATGCACAATGTTCTTTTATTTGCATAATAAAACTTGACCCATTGTGATTAAGATTATGATGTTTGTGGCTTGATGAATGTTTTGGGTTGGAAGTTAGCCCATATGTGCTGTCACATGGCAAGCTTTCAACACGCTCTTCATCTCACTTAGTTGATATCATGTGCTTTTGTCTATGGATGCTTATCATGTCGAAATAAATGTGAAAATAGAGTGAGTTTAAATGAGTTTGTGTAAATGATTAGAGAGACGTCTGGGCCGCTAATCTAAGCCATGCATCATTCATGGTGGAAATTTACTTACATACTATGGTGAACCTTCTGTGATACACCTTGCAATAAAAAACTATTCCAAATGGTAAATAAAAAGGGTGTTGAGATTGTTCATTTTGTTTGTTTGTCTTGTCATTTTGATATGGGCTTGTTCCATATCTTGGGACAAGAGGTACCCCAGTGGACGCTCTTGATGATACTATTATGCTTACAATGATATTTAATTGAACTTGCTTTGTTTCCCAAGTTGAGTAACACATGGTGTAAGTACTTGTATTCAAGGAGCATGAGACATTCAACCCATTCTTTATCAAGCACACTACTCATATTTGCTTTCACTTTAACCTTAATTATTCAAGATGCTATGATAGGGGCAATGAGAGCTTGACACCAATGAATACCTTATTGCAATCATTAACTTAAGTAGAAGAGTTTGGAAGTTGGATGAAACTTATGCATGCTTTACCTCTACTCACATATACATCTTTCCAAAGTGTACACCTATCATATTCAGATTTTCATCTACACTCTATGACCATTGTAAGATGTTCTACTTATCATTATGCATACATGTGTTCCATATTACTTGCTACCATGTTACACTTTGTGAACTATCAATGAACATCCTTGTCTTGAATACTTGATATCACTTCATAAACTATTTGCATATTGCTACTCCTTTGAAGAATGAATCATTTGACTATATGTAGCAATAGTAATCATCTTTGATATTCATTGTTAAGTATTAAATTGCAAAGTCCATGTTAGTTTTATCATCTTCATACTCGAGGACGAGCATGGATTAAGCTTGGGGATGTTGATACATGTAAAATGCATACATGAACTTTGCACTTTATTTACTCATATTCCAATCATATGATTCATTCTTAATGATTTCCTATTTTTATGGAATTAACCCTGCACAGGCAGAAAACCCTATTTCTTTCCTTTTAAGTTTCAGGGACCCAAACGTCGTCTAAATGACCTGCAAATTTACGGGCGTCAATATTTGGTGGGAAGAAGACTTGTGGGCGAAGGAAGCAAACAAACGGAGTTCCGAGGACCAAAAGGGGGTGGCCCACGCGGCCACAGTACCTGGCCGCGTGGGGCCCACTCTTTTGGCCCTCGTGGCTCCGTTGTCGTCGATCTTTCCTCCACCGACTAGGTTTTGACCTAAAAACGCCTATAAAAATAGTCCCCCGAGGAGTTTCGCAAGGAGGCGGCGGAGAAACAGAAAACCACGAAACAGAGAGTCAGAAGGCTGCCGCCGGAGACGATCGGAGGGGGAAACGCCGCCGGAATCACCTCCGGAGGGCTCCACCCCCCTCCGGCGTGTTCATCATCAACATCTACAGCAAGATCATCTCCATCTCCCCACTGTAAACTCTTGGCAAACATGATGTATGATGCAATATACTTTTCCCTTGATCTATTGTGTCTCTCCATCTATGTTTGAGAAGTGATTTGTTCATGGCAATAGTGAAATAGTTCGTTGTTTGGTTGCATACAAGTTTTGTTATCTTTTATGATTGTCTTGATGTACAATATATGAGGGCACGCATATGTTAGGGAATGCATGTAAGGTGATCACCGGTAAGGTAATGGAGTGAGGGTGACTTGGGAGGACATGTAAACCTGAGACCGAATCATGAAGTTACTTTATTGGGGATATATATAGGGGACCTTAGAACTTAAGGCTATGATGGGGACTTCTATGTCTTAATAACTCTTGTGCAGTCATTTACTTGGCCATAAGAACCATCATAAGGGGTTTAGTTCATTTACTTGGCTACACCTATTTATGGCTCCTTCCTAGAAGAAACAATTAAGACTGAAACATGTGCTTCACTAATTGTGACAACCACATGAATGAAATAACAATTGCTAGAACATTTGCTCCCTTGAGATATTTGCTACTTGCTACTTTGAGAAACTTGCTTGAGAAAACTGCTGAGAGAAACTTGCTCTAAGAAACTTGCTACTAGATAAACCCATTCCACGTCACTTGCTTCCATTAGTTAGATCCTTTCATATTTATTGCTTTGCATAAAAGGCCATATAAGAGGGTTATAGGGCTTTAGAGAATAGATAGTTTACCTTCAGCTCCTCGTGGGTTCGACACTCAAATACTTATTGAATAGTGCTACAGTGATTCCTTGCTCTTGGGGATTATCAGTCGCGCGCAGTTGTGTTTGCGAGTCAACCTGTCGTTGAGTCGCAGCCAGCGCGGCTACTCTTTGTCGCTCCTGTTGGATTCCTTGGTTTATCTGATCGAGCCGGCGGCGCTCTTCTTCCATCCTTCGAACCTCATACAGGAGCTCGGCCCTGGCGGCCTCAATTTCTGTTGCACGGAGGGCGGCGTTTGTGGCTGACACAGGGACAAGAAGTGGGTTGCTTGGGGGCGCCGACGCCACAGCTTCTCCAGCAGTTCCTGATGCACCAGCTCCTCCGGTCGTGTAAACCGCGACTTGCGCCGTCTCTCGATCTGGTGATAATGCGATTTCTGGTGGGCAACCCCAGCAACTTTCTTCAAAGGCAGGTACAATGGACCCAACCTCTTGCGAGTCCATACTTTCCACGGATTCTTCCCCATCGTCGGCGGCTTCTTGGACCGAGCTGAGGGTCCTGCCACCGATGAAGCCAACGAAGACGTTGATGGATCCAAACGGGATGACGTGGCCGGCCTCCAAGTAATCTGCTTCCGGCCCCCAGCTTGAATCGTCAATGAGAGGTGTGCCATCAACCGTAATGACACGGCCAATGGCGAGATCTTCAGCTCCTTTCATGGATCCTGCGTGGAACGTGACGCTCTTGACCGCAGGCCCCACGGTGGGCGCCAACTGTCGTGGGTTTGTCACGTCAGGTGTCATAGATGACTTCGTAGGTGTGGGATTACGCGAGTCAAGCATCTCCGAGTTTGGGATCGCAGGAACAAAGATCTACACAGATTTACCCAGGTTCGGCCCCCTCAATGTGAGGTAAAAGACCTACTTCCTGCCTACCCTAGATTGGTATTGATATGATAATCGAGGTGTTACAATGGAGGCGATCTGATCTGGTATTCGCCGTATGAGTTAGGGTTTTAGGGCTTGACAGATTGACCCCGTCTAAGTCCTGCGATTCCTTTTTATATACACAGAGGCTCGTCAGGTTACAAGAGTTCTACACGAAGCCTGATTATCTTTCTTGTCTTCCAAGGCAAGTTTGCACCGATCTTCTGGAACTTTCCTTTATCGAGTCACGATGCAAGATTGGCCCATCTTTCTCGAGGCCCAATAATGATAGCGCAGCCTTAAGTCGTTGTTCGAATAAGTCGCGGGTTAATCATTCCCCCGACACCGGGCGCGAGGCGTTCTGGGGCGTGCCCGGGTGCACGTTTGACGTTGTCATGGAGCACATCCGCAACGGCGGATCTCTCCTCCAAACACCGGCGGTTCCTCCTCCGCCTCCTCCGACGAGCCGCTGGGCACTGCGGACGGCGGCATCCGCGTCGCACTCCACGTCGCGCTCGGCGTCCTCCTCTTCGCGCTCGGCGACCTCCCGCTCCGCTCGTCGCCACTGCTCACGCCGAAGCCGGAGCAGATGAAGGTGAAGCCGGAGCCGGAGCTGTCGCTGTCGCTGCTCCTACTCGAACTCGTCCAGGCGTAGGCGGGCAAGGACGGCGACGCCATCGCACAGGCCGTCATCACCGCGTACATCGACGACGTGCGCCGCTCGACGGTCCCGCTGCCTACGCGTGGTCGGCGTAGGAGCACGCCAAGTCAAAGGGCGTGCCCTACTTCGACCTCACCGGCGACAGATCCGGCACGGGGCCTAGTCATGTCAAGGAGGAGGACGAAGCAGGGACCAGCGGCGGCGGCGCCGGCGTCAAGAAGGAGGAGGAGGACTACGCCGCCTTCAGGCACCGCTACCGCCGTCATTAGATTAGGTTTAGATTTAAATTTTGTTAGTTTTTCATTAATCTGTAAAATTTCCTAAAATTTGAATGAAATCCGTCGCATCTTTATTTTGCAAAAAATATTTGAGTGTCGCGAGTGGGAGCGACGGCGCCCATAGCCTGCAACTCGTCCGGAAGGCCCACGAATGGCCCGTCCGGAAGGCCTTTGGGCGGCCATTTGGACGCCGCGAGTGGAGATGCTCTTACTTATCTAGATTCGTACATTTAGGGGCTGTTTGGATTGTGGCCTGCGCTTGACTTTCCAAAACTTTGGCGTTGACTGGTGGGGTAGGATGGCGTTTGGATTGAGGCCCATGTATCGGAGCCACGCCAAAATTTTGGCCACCAGGTGCGATTTTCTGCCCACAAGCAGGCAAAACGAGGGCTGGCAAATCATACTCCAAAATTTTGGCGAGCCCCAGATTTGGCGTGGCGGGTGTGGGCACAAACCAAACAGCCTCTTAAATCCAAAAAATTCAAATAAATTCGGGATTTGCGGTTACTGGACGGTAACCTGATTTACGTACGTCGTTCCAAAACGTTACCTAGGTTTTGGCTACCGGATAGCAAACTTTTACCCAAGTATATTGTGATTCTCGCTAACCATGGTTACCGGAAAATACCACTAATTTACCGTCCGATTTTTTAGTGGAATTTGAATTCAAGTTACGTATGTGTATAAATTTGTGTATATAATATTTACCCAAGGCTCAAAATTGTAAACAAAATCTGATATTTTTGACCGGTAAGACTAGTTACCCAGCGGCTGGAAAACCGGTTACAAGGCGGTAACCGAATTTACGAGTCATGTTGAGCTTGCTATTTTATGTGATATATCTACGTTTAAAACTATTTTCACATTTTTTTTGACAACTTCGATCGAAAAGCGGGTAAACTAATATAGGAGTACCATCGCAAACATCGGTGCAAATACAAAAGTTACGCTAGTTGGCGTGAAGACGTGTAGTAAAGGGTAAAATAAATTGTCACCGCGATAGGTCGCGCTAGCTGCTGCACTGCAGCTGGAGCTGGAGCTCGTCCTGACTCCGACAGTCTTACTGATACTACACATAATTCATGAAGTAGTACGTGGCGAGGACGCTGGTCGTGACCACCGCCACGTCGCTGACGACCGCGAGCAGCCGAGAACGAACCGAAGCCAAATAATGTATAACATCATCCAACGAAAATATTGTAAAAACTCAACGGAAAATGTCAGATGGGTAGATGAAACGGTGCCGAAGAGGTAGTTGTTTCGTTAAGTGAAAGGGTGAATGTGCAGGAACAGTGGATATCAGAGCTAGCCAGTAGGGCCTCTTCTATATAAGATACACATGACAGTTCATATTTTTTCAGAAACACTGACCCAGCATGTAAAGAACAAAGTATTCTAGCTCGTAGTTTCCTCCTTATTATGTCCATCTCTGCTGAACTGAACATCGGTACTGAAAAAAATTGATTACACAAACGATCTTTGCCACATTAAACGCATTCTATACTTGGGGATCATTATGTAGGATAAATCTTGAGTTTGCATTCTTCTCAAATCATGTAAATATGTGCGGACATGTCCACAAAGGATCATCTCATACAGTCATTGACTTGCACCTATAACTAAATTGAGAGGTCATTTAAATTCGGTTCTTGACTGCAGCAAATTATCGAACCCTTTGAAATCAGTGGATAACCATATGAACTAAGATCTATCAAGATACTTGTGTACATCCATCTGCTCATACGTTGAATCAACAAAGTTACAACATTGAATCAACGAACTTACCGGTGGGCGAGGGGAAAACATGGTCACGGAATAGGCCAGGGAGGACCTCACGGAGCTGAGCCTCGAAGTGAGCGGAGGATCCCGCAGATGGCGGCGCACGCGGCCTCCCTGCAGTTGTCGTTGGGGGCGCGGACGCGCATACAGCCATCAGGGAACGTTGTGCCACGAGGGGGCATAGGGAGATCTAGGCTGGGGCAGGGCGGGGGCGACATCCGGTGGGCCAGGGCCTAAAGCCTAGCGTCGTGCGCTGGTGTTGTCGACAATGGCGAATGCGGAGACGGCCGCGATGGAGGAGGGGAACTGAACCATGGAAATTCCAACCGTACCCTTGGTCTTTTTTTTTTCTTGAACCTGGCTGCAGGATTTCTAAGTGAATTGCCCAAAGTGCCCCTGGCGCCTAAATATACTACACAAAATCTGGCGTAGTATGACGCACCTGGACCATTGGATCATGTCAAATAAACGGCCCATATTAGTTTGATGCACCGTAAAAGGACTCTTTTTTTTTGACAACTTCGATCGAAAAGCGGGTAAACTAATATAGGAGTACCATCGCAAACATCGGTGCAAATACAAAGTTACGCTAGTTGGCATGAAGACGTGTAGTAAAGGGTAAAATATTTTGTCACCGCGATAGGTCTAACTGATACTGCACATAATTCATGAAGTAGTACAGTCTACAGGTATATCGGTCCATCCGCCGTTATAGCTTGACAGACCGTGCAGGAGGCGACTAATGAATGAGGCAGCTCGGCAGTCGGTAGTTATAGCTTGACAGATCCGTGCAGGCAGGGCCGCAGGAGGCGATTAATGAATGGCACCAGCTAGCTTCGGAGGCTCAAGTCCCGGCATGGCGCATCGGCCGTGATCACGGTGACGACGCTGCTGTAGGACGACGACGACGAGGGCGCTTCACCCATGGAGATGCTCACTGGCCAGCAGTAGTACGTGGTCGTGACCACCGCCACGTCGCTGACGAGGACACCGCTCAGCTCCATCTCCACGCCCTCGACGCCTCGTCCCTTGTAGACCGCCCGCACATACCGCACCGGCATGTCCACCCCCGGCTCCAGAAACACCTGCACGGTCGCCTCCTGCGTGTTTCCTTGAGACACGGCGATGGGATGCGGCAGAGCGAACTCGGTGATCTTTGGCGATGACGAGCTCATGACGTCCGTCAACCGGACGGTGATGTTGGCGAACTTGACGGAGGCGCGGGGGTTGTCGGCCCTCAGCACGAACCTGAGCTGCAGCAAGTCGTTGTTCGGTGGAGATACTATCATGCGGCCACCGGAGAGCTTCAACTCGAACCTCTTGGGACGGAGCACAACCACCACGGCCCTCACGATCACTGCCACGGCCAGCACGGTCACCACACACGCCACCGCGCATCGCGCCACGTATAGCCACGAGAGCCTCCTCACCGTCGGTGTCTTGCTCTGGTCCGCAGCTGCCATATGCATCGTAAGTCTCGATGTGGGCGTATGTAAAATGAGCTAGAGATGTGCGTACGAATGGAATCAATCGGCTAGCTACCTCTACGCTGGTGAATGAGGTCGGCCGCTAACGTATCTATTTATAGAAAGACATAGGGCATCTTTGTTATGCAATACAATGGCTGTGTGACTGGATTCATGCACAGGCCCGATGCTCCCTATTTCGACAAAAAAAAGGAAAAAAACCCATCTTTGTTTGTTTGGCCTCGCGGTGTTGTATCTCTAAATTATAAATGAAGTGTGGATCTGAATATGCATATTTTCATATCCCTAAATTTATCAGATTTTGTCATTTTTGTGTAGCGCAGAATACAAGTATTTGAAGTTAATTTTTTTCATATTTGTAGAAAACATCATTGGCTACATAAAAAAATTCAAATTTTTAAAACTCGTAAATATTTGTTTTGATTTTTTTTAAATAATAGAATCACTGTTGCTCAGGAGCCAAAGACACCTTCCGTTAAATACCTTTCTATAATATATTGGGACACTTAAGTATAAAAAAGTTAGGGAATCAACACACCCAAGAATTTGTTTGTACCGATCGTCTGCCTCTTTTGTCTTTCCAAAAGTCTCACTTTATGGTGGTTGATCTTAAAGCATGTGCCCTTTTTCATGATATCTACTTTCAACTGACACCGTGGCCAGAGTCTCCCAGCCTATAGCAAACTTGATTTCTTATACATGTGTGAAAGGACAAGGGTCGCCTAGAGGGGGGTGAATAGGCGAATTAAACTTTTTTGGTTTAGTCTTAATAATTGCGGAATAAAACTAGGTGTTTAAATTAACAAGTCAACAACCTAAATATACTAGGCTCACCTATGTGCACCAACAACTTATGCTAAGTAAGACAAGCAACAATCCTATGGCTCCCCCTGCGTCCCCTCCTCCGGGTAGCGCTCCCACCAGCCCCTCGCCGGCGTCGTCCAGCACGCCGGTGACCACCATACCGACGAGCTCCGATCCGGCCTCGTCGGCCACCCACCACTCCCCTGTTTCCCCTTCCCAGCGCTGGGCCCCGCCGGGCTCCGAGGAGAGCGCAGCCGCTTGGCTGCGCACCATTCACTCCTCCGCTGCAGCTATGGCCTCCTCGGCTGCTGGGTCTGCAGGTCTTCATAGCGCTGCTGCCGTGCCGTGCCCCATTGATGTCGCGCATCCTTGATCGCAGGGCCGCTCCCCTCCCCCTTTGGGCAACGGGCAAACACTGCCTGCGCCGGCCTCGGGTGCGCGCCTCAGATCCACCATTTCCGCGCCTACGCGTAGCTCGGCCCCATCTGCTTCAGCCTCGCGACCGGTCGCTCCGCCTTCGGCCTCGGTCCCTGCTGACCAGTCAAACCTCCAGGGCCAGGAGTGGCAACTTGTCTCTTCGAGGAGATGGCGGCGTGCGCCGTCCGTACCCGCTTCGGGACGGAGGAGTAATGGCACCTGGCCGCGCTCTCAGACCCCCATGCGCTCAAGCCTCTTTATCTTGCGCTATCATGGTCGCTGCCTCAGATGCCTGGCCTCCGACCACCGAGCTGCGCAGTGTAGAGACCCCATGCGCTGTGCTTTCTGTCTCTGTTTTGGCCACCGTGCTCGCTTTTGCCGCAAGCGCCGCTCCTCCTTGTCGGGGTGCTCTGCGCCCCTCCCCTCGCCCCTGCCTCCTCCGCCTCCGCCCCCGCCTCCGGCTGCCATGGCGTGGGTGTACCGCCCCGGTGAGCCGGCCCAGCGCCCGGGCCGTGGCTCCACCTTCTCCTTCTGCTCGCGCGACACTGATGAGGCCGTTCGCGAGCTCCGCTAGTCGGCCGTGCTGGTCTCCCTCGCGGAGCCGCGGCTCGACATCACCCCTCATCTCGTGGCCAAGGCGCTGGAGCACGACCTGTCAATCCCCTTCGAGTGGATGCACGTGTCCAAGCACTACCCGGAGCCCTTCCTGGTTCGCTTCGAGCAGTCGAACCACCGCGACATCGCTCTCGTCGCTGGTGCGGCCTCTTGCCGTGTGTGTGGCGCTCACGCTCGCGCCTTGGACGCCGGCCACGGGCGGCCACCGGCGCGTTTGGAGGTACTACTGCCGCCTCGCGGTGGAGCACGCTCCGCTGCAGTGCTGGACCAAGGAGAAGGTCCAGGACGCCGTCGGCCGCTCCTGCGTCATTGACCGGCTGGAGCGCCAGTCGCTCTCCTTCGGCAACACCGCCTGCTTCTACGCGTGGGCTTGGGCTCCGACCCCTGATGGCATCCCCACGTCCAACGACTACTCCGTGCTTCACCCGCCGTAGGAGGGCTCGCCGCGTGAGGAGGGGCAGCATGGCCCCACGTTCCCTGTGCTGATCCACCTCGACTGCTACAAGGACTACGCTCCCCTGCCGGCTGGTAGCACGGCGGCCTGGCCGCGGCTTGAGCGGTTCCCGTGGGTGCTTGGCGTTGAGCAGAGCTCCAGCGGTACCGGTGCGGCCGCTCGCCGCTCAGCTGTCCATGACCGCATCCGTCTAGCTCGTCGCGAGGATGAGGATGACGAGGGCGTGCCGCGGCGTCGCCGCCGCTCTTCGGGAAACAGGCGCTCAGGCCTGCTTGGCTGCAGGCTGGATGATGTGGCGCAGGACCCGCCGCAGCGTCGCCGTCAGGAGGGCGGTGGCTCGGGCCGCAACGGTCGTCGTCACGACGCTGCTCCCGTGACCGTGATGCAGGCTCTGCCATCAGCTTGGACCGGGAGCACGGGCGTGGCCGCTCAGACTCTGACAGCAGCATGGGCGTGGAGCACGGGCGTGGACGCTCCTGTGGCCGTTCTGCCAGCATATCGCGCTCCCCTCCCAGGAGGGGAGCTGAGCGTGGTCCCTATCGCCCTCCTCTCTGGCTGGGATCCTCGAGATGTCGGGCGTGCCTGTCCTGCCGGGCATCCCGCTGGGCGCGTCTGCTAGCTTGTCGGCGCCTGATGCTGCTGCGCCGCTGCTTCGTGTGCCTGTGACGATGTCCTTTGTGGAGCCAGACATGCAGCCTTTCCACCAGGAGCTGGACACGTTCTGGAGCGAGCTCACGCGTGTCGACCCGTTGCTGCTTGCTCCCAGTCCTTCGCAGGTGGTGGGCCGGCCTGGGCCCATTTGGTCGCCCATGCTGGCTGATGACGAGCTTCGGTGGCCTGGGTTTGTGGCTGCCTGCGAGCCGTTGGTGGGCCTCACGCCGCTGGAGCTGGGCCTGGAGCCCATGGGCTCGGCACAGGAGGTGTTGACCGAGACTGGGCCTGACCTGTAGCCTGTGGAGATGTTTGGGCCCCGCCAGCTACAGGCCTTGGAGGTTGACGGTGACACCACGTTCCTCTCCAAGGTCTTCGGGTTGCTGCCTCCCCCAATCATGGGCGCCCCACCTGTGTTCGCTTCGTTCCCGTCGGAGGAGATGCTGATGGTGCCGACGCTGGCCCCGCCAGCGCTCCGGCGCCGCCGCGCCGCACAAGCGTTCGGCACACCAAGGCCAAGGCGGGTCTCACGCAGGAGCAGAAGGTGCAAAAGCGCCTGGCCAAGCAGCTTGCCTTCATCGACAACCCGCAGCAGTTCAACTCGGCGGTCCGTGCCAAGTACGTGGCCCGCTTCAGGACACCGTTGGCCCAGTTCACGTCCAAGATCGGCCGTGCGGTGGGCATCCACTCTGGGGCACGCATCCGCCTCCCCGATGATCAGCTGGCGCCGCTGGCCGGCAAGGACCTTAGCGACGCTGTTTAATCGCGTTGCCTGCTATGCCGCTTCCGTCTGTTGTCTGGGTCCGATTAGTTGCTATGTTAGATATGTCTGTACCAGCTTGCACTAGTACAGAACGACACATCGGAAACGGGCCAAAAACCCCTTCGGAAACGGAGAAAGGGCCTGTGTTCCCGCCTCCGTGGCTGATGTGAAGGACCTCATCGGGAACAGAGGCAAAAAAAACCGTCACCGATGAGGCATAAGTTTGGCTACGGTTGCCGACCAATCTCCGTTTCCGATGTATCGGTGCATCAGTAACGGAGATTCTATTTTACTCGTTTGCATTGAGATTATTTCAGAAGCCTACAGCAGCAATGCGGTTGCCAATTGACATTCAAAATCTCACAGCAGAAGCACAAAGTTGCTAGCAAATCCATTCATAACGTATATAAGAATTGTCATCATTACATAGCATCAAAAGATGAGTTACACATGCCTCGCTAATCCTATCATTCTCATGCCTCCCTAAACTTAACTTTTATGACAATCCACTCTTCTCCAGCTCCACCTTCTTCCTCAGTTCCGAAGCGCCGAAAACGGAATTCGACCTAGCAAAAGACTCGAGTAGCGGTTTCATGCTTCTCCAAATCACATCTGCAGCCAAATTGCTACACACATACATAAAATAGATGGAGAAACTGAAAACCAGAAACCACGCCGAGCTCCCAAGCCTCCTTAGCAAATTAATCTTGCCAAATTCTTCGTACTGAGGCTTGCTCCATCTTGGACGGTGTCGCCGAAATATAATAACGTCACCGCTGTGACATTTCGGCCACACTGTTCAAGACACTCTTAATTAAAAAAATGTTTTGAACAGTGTAGCGAAACGTCACAACAGCGACGGTTAACGGATATGATCCCACTTTGTATTTAACTCTTTTAAAGCTTGTTTGGATCTGCATGGCGTTTCTGCATATAAAATACATGGATGTCTAGTTAGAAAAGAGCCAAATATGATGCTACATAACATAAATACAATTTAAGATGAAAACAGTTTACACCTTAAGCGCCTATATCCGTGTGCTTGCGGTCCGATCGAAACGATTTGGAGGCAAAACTTGAAGGTGATGTTACCTTCTATTGCCTCACCATTTTTATGCATTGTTGCCGAAATATACTATTACTTCATACACTAGCTACACAAAACCATAACGAGGATTAGCACATTGACAAAGGGATGAAATTAATCTATTCATCATCGGTAGTACTAGTAGTGAGGGATCTATTCATCATCGGTAGTACTACAAAGCGTTGAAATTAATTTACCCTAGTAGACTTAAAATAGTGCAAGATTTAGTATTGAGGGATGTATTCATCATCGGCAATACTACAATACTAGACAGAACACAATACTACAATACTAGACAGTACTACAATACTAAATCGATAGATGCTACTTTAAATAAAATGTAACATGTAGTGTCGAGGGGTGTATTCATCATCGGCGGTACTACAATACTAGACAGAACACAATACTAGACTTCAAATACTAGACAAGTTTTCTGTGCTATTTTAAACAAAATGTAAGATCTAGTCGGCGACATACCCGGAGAAGATGCACGGCAATAGACCAGTTGATCCGCGTCGGCGACATACTCGGGGAAGATGCGCGGCGGCTCGTCGACGCGCCGCTGGGGGAATGTGCGGCGGCTCACGACGCGCCGCTGGGGGAAGATGCGCGGCAGCTCGCCGACGCGCCGCTGGGAGAAGATGCACGGCGGTGATGCCGGCCGGACGCGCCGCTCAGATCTGCGAGATAAGGGTTAGGTCTGGTGTGTTGCTTGAAGCCGCCGCCACACTGTGACTGTGGAGTGAGAGTGAGAGCGAGAGCGTTAGAGTTGCCGCAGTGGCACATTTATAGCACAAAGTATAACATCGCAAACGGAGCAATAAACAACCGTTTCTTTTTATCTCTTCACTGATACACTGGACCTACTTACAAAGGGTCGATACGGTAGAATTGAACTATCTATCTACTCTACTTGTTCTTCCTACGCCCTGCCTCCGCGCCATTGTCATCCGCGGCGCGGCGTCGCTTCATGCCGGTTGCCTTTTCCTCAGGCGCGTGCTCCTCCTCCTCCGGCTCGTGCTCCTCCTTCTCCGGCCGTGTGTCCTTCTCCAGTGAATCCTCCTCTCGCGCCTCCTTCTTCGGAGCGTGATCCTCTTTCTCCGGCGCATCCTCCTCCGGCGCGTCCTTCTCCGGCGCCTCCTCCGGTGCCTCCTCCGACGCCTCCTCCTCGTCGTCGTCGTCGTCGTCGTCGTATTCTTCCTGGCTAGAATACGGCTCCGGCGAGTCCTCCGGCTCCTCTTCCTCCGGCGACTCATCCTCTTCGGAGTCGTCTTCTCCTTCGCGTGAAGACGGCGGGTCCGAGTCATCGGAGTCATCTTCTACAGAGCGTGAAGATGGCGGGTCCGAGTCGTTGGGGTCCGAGTCCAGCGGCCCGTCTTGATCCCACCATGGGACTTCACCGTGGTCTTCAGCGCTCGCGTCGTCGCTCGGGACTTCCTCATTCTGCCAGCAGGGTTCCTCCATGGCGGTTGTGCTAGTGTGGTTGAGAATGTGGGAGAGAACGAAGGGGAGAATGTGAGAACTGCCTGGCTTCGCGCGGTTCTAGTCACATTTTATTAGCGTCGAGCAGGCGGTTCCAATCCCTCATGAATTAAGCCGCATTGAACAGGCGTGCTTCCAGTTTGCAACTGCAATTTTCCAAGCACATTACAAACGGATAACCATAAACAACCGTTGCCATAGAGATACGTATTGGAAACGGAGGTGAATTTATGACCGTTGCCAATAATATTGGTAACGGAGATCGAAATTCTCCATAACCAATGTTGACGGACCAGCCGCGGCCCAGTTCTGACAGGCCTTGTCCGCAACGCTAAAATCGCGATTCTCTATCGCCTAACTCGGGCTGTTTTTATAGAGGGGTATCCGATGTGTCGTTCTGTACTAGTGTTGTTTGTTTGAGTGTTTGTCTGTGCTAGAGGTTGCTGTTGCCTGCGTTGGGTTTCTCTACGGCTTAATTGCTCCTAAACCCACCCCGTTGTTTAGCTTGTGCTGCCTAGGCTGGGCACCTGTGCGCCCCGCCAGCCATGTTGTGATGTCTCTGTTCTTCAAAGTGTGCACGCTCCTTGTTAGAGCGTGTGCTTTGTTCTGTTCAGTTTACCTGTCTCCCTGGGTTTGGCTGAGTTTGATCAATGGATAACGCCTTCTCCATCTTAAATTGGAACCCGCGTGGCCTTAGTGCCCGGGCTCGGCGCCTCGCTGTTCAGTCTCTTGTTGATCAGGTCCGCTGCTCGATCCTTTGCCTGGAGGAGACGAAGCTTGACACGTTCTCCCCTATGCACCTCCGTGAGAACGTTGGCCCCTCTCTTGATGGCTCGGTCTTCCTCCCGGCGGACGGGACTTGTGGCAGCGTGCTGCTGGCTTGGAACTCCACCGTGTTCGACGCTGATCAGATTGAGGTCTCCTCCTTCTCCGTCTCAGCTCGACTCTCGCCGTGCACGGGTGGAGCGCCTTGGACCATCTCCACCGTCTACGGGCCCTCGGATGATGCCAGGAAGCCCCTGTTCCTTCAGGAGCTCGTTGCGCTGCGCCGCCGCATCATCGGGCCCTGGCTTATCTTAGGTGATTTCAACCTAATTTACGAGGCCCGGGACAAGAACAATAACAACCTGGATCGGGCCATGATGGCTCGTTTTCGTGCGGCCTTGAACGAGAGTGAGCTCAAGGAACTCAAGTTGTCTGGGAGACGTTTCACCTGGTCGAACGAGCAAAACGACCCCACGATGTGCCACCTTGATCGGGCTTTCTGCGATGTGGACTTGGACTGTCTCTTCTCCAATGCACGGCTCCAGCCCCACGCTTCGGCCATGTCTGACCACTGCCCCTGATTCTCACCTGCGAGTCGCCGATCCCGCGTCGCCGTCGCTTCCGCTTCGAGGCTTTCTGGGTGCACATTGATGGCTTCGCTCAAGTCTTGTCTCAGGATTGGAACGAGCCATGCGCGGCGCGTGACGCGGTTGGGCGTCTGAAAGAGAAGATGGAGCGCATGGCCAAAGCACTCCGGCTATTGCAGAAGAACTACATCGGCGACACCAAGCTCTAGCTGCTTATGGCGCAGGACACGGTTTTGTTGCTCGATAAAGCGCAGGAGTTTCGTCAGCTGCAGCCTGACGAACTCGAGCTTCGAAAGGCGCTCAAGTCCCGGATCCTTGGCTTGGCTGTCATTGAGCGGATTAAGCTACGGCAGCGTGCGCGTGTCAATTGGCTTAAGGTGGGGTACATGAACACACGCTTCTTCCACCTGAAAGCCAATGCACGGAGGATGAAGAATTTCATTCCCTCTCTCTAGGGTGCTCACGGCATCGCTACAGAACATGGGCACAAAGCTGCGGTGATCAAGGATTTTTTTTGACGGCCTGCTTAGCACCCCTGCTGACGCTGCTGCTGCTTTCGATTGGGATACTCTTGGGATGCCGGCCCTTGACTTGTCTGAGCTGGATGAGGCCTTCTCGGCTGAGGAAATCCTTTCGGCCATTGCTGATCTCCCGGCTGACCGAGCGCCGGGGCCGGATGGCTTCAGCGGGGCTTTCTTCAAAGCAGCGGCACCGATCATCGTCCAAGATCTTTTGCTTGCGTTTCGACAGATTTTTCAGCTCAACAGAACTAGTCTGCACAAGCTAAATGAGGCCCACGGTGTTTTGATCCCAAAGGTTGACGCTGCAGCCTCGTTGGTGATTACAGGCCCATTAGTCTGTTGCATAGCTTTTCATGAAGGTGCTTGCCTCTAGGCTTACCAAGCGCATGGGAGAACTGATATCTCCGGCTCAGAGCGCGTTCCTCCGTGGCCGCTCCATCTAGGACAACTTCTTGCTTGTCCAGGGCCAGGTTCGGTGCCTGCATCGCACCAAGTGCCCGTCCATGTTGGTAAAGCTGGATATTGCGAAGGCGTTCGACGGTGTCTCCTGGGTCTACCTTCTGGACATGCTTAAGGCAAGAGGTTTTAGCCAGTGCTGGTGTGACTGGATAGCCTTGCTGCTCTCTACGGCTTCCTCTCGGGTTATCCTCAATGGGATCGTTGGAGATCAGATCAGGCATCGACGAGGGCTCAGGCATGGCGACCCCCTGTCGCCCTTCCTTTTCATCCTTGCCATGGAGCCCTTGCAGCATATCATCAACATGGCGGTTCGGGAAGGGGTCCTCTCTAGGCTCCGTGGCCAGGCCAACAGTGTGCGCACCTCCTTGTATGCGTATGAAGCGGTCTTCTTCATCAACCCTATCAAGTCCGAGTTTGAAGCGGTCTGTGCCATCCTTCAACGGTTTGGTGATGTGACCGGCCTGCGTGTCAACTTCGACAAGACAAGTGTCATTCCGATCAGTCGCGGTGCCCTTGATGTCACTGACATTGTTTCCCCCCTTGGTGCAAGGATTGCCAGTCTGCCCTGCAAGTTCCTTGGTTTGCGCTCAGCCTGCACAAGCTGCGCAAGGTGGACATCCAGCCTCTTCTTGATCGCATTGCCGGCTGCCTTGCTTGTTGGAAAGCCAAGCTACTCTCTGCCACGGGTCGACTTGTACTGATGGAGGGATAATAACCCGGTAGGCCATGAAGAGGGAAGCATGACCCGCCAGGCAGGAGGCCCGGCGAGGCCAGCTAACCACCAACTGGGCCGGGTTGTTCTTCTGGGCCAGCATCTTGGCGGTGACCGGCGAAGGAAGGTGATGTTCTAGAAGGTACAAGAGGCGGTTCAAGAGGCGGTTCAAGACTTGGAATACACGAAGAGCAAAGGAGCTAATATAGGACTTGGAGTTCGGGTAGAACCCGGCTCTATTGTGTACGCGGTCAGAGGGCCCGGTATCTATATAAACCGGTCCCTGAACCGTAGCTAGCAAGACTTTCGCAACCCCCAAGCTGTAAGCGAGAGAACCATCGAGACATACAATCCCTGTAACGTAGCTCGAGACTCGGCTCTGTTGTCGTAGCTGGGTCATCGAGATTGAGATCAATAATAAGATAGCAGGAAGTAGGTCTTTATCTCCAATGGAGAGGCCGAATCTGGGTAAACCTTTGTCCATTGCCGTGCTAAACAATCTCCCAGACGCCAGTGTCGCCTTGCCCAAAAACTTAAGCTACCCCAAAGTAGCATCTGCCGTGTTATCTACCCACGACAGTTGGCGCCGTCTGTGGGAATCGCGGCCAAAGGTGTCACCATCATGGGAGAAGCAAAGAGAGGGGCCGAAAACTTTGTTTTTGGCCAGATCACAGTCAATGAGCAAGGAGAATCCATCGTCGATGATTTTGGCTGGGGGCCGGAATCTGATCTACTTGAATCAGGTGATGTTATTCCAATTGGCAAATTTAATGTTTTTGTGGGCATGATTACAACTAGATCTGCTAGTGATGGAGATTATGAATCTGTGTCAGGAGCCGCCACAATTGTTCAATCTGATGGAGAGGAATCAGTTGGCACAGCTGAAGTTGAGGAGGTCCTGAACACGCTGGAGGAACGGCTGGATGACCCGGCAGAAATCCCGGGTGACGCGGTGGAACAAGCCGGGTCGGAATCAATCTTGCCCCTGTTTGAAGGCCGGTTTGGGTATGATGCAGAAGAAGAAGATGATGAGGAACAAGAGTCAAGTCCAAGCCCGGTTCGTAGGGTAGCGGTGTACACCGCGCCTTCGTCCAGCATGCAACCATTGATGACCCACAAGTATAGGGGATCGCAACAGTCTTCGAGGGAAGTAAAACCCAATTTATTGATTCGACACAAGGGGAGCCAAAGAATACTTGAGAGCCTTAACAGCGGAGTTGTCAATTCAGCTGCACCTGTGAATAGTCTTGCTCGACACAGATTATCAGTAGCAACAGTTTTATAGCAGTAGTAGCGGTGAAATAATAGCAGCAGTAAACAGAGACAGCAGTAGTGATTGCAGTAAACAGTAGGATTAAAACACTGTAGGCATAGGGATGGATGAACGGGCGCTGCATGGATAAGATAGCTCATATAATAATCAAGACATAGGCATTGCAGATAATAATGATAAAGCATCCAAGTACTAAGTAAACGTAGGCATGTGTTCCGTATATAGTCGTACGTGCTCGCAATGAGAAACTTGTACAACATCTTCTGTCCTACCAGCCGGTGGCAGCCGGGCCTCAAGGGAATCTACTGGTAATTAAGGTACTCCTTTTAATAGAGTACCGGAGCAAAGCATTAACACGCAGTGAACACATGTGATCCTCACATCGCAGCCATTCCCCTCGGCTGTCCCAATTATTGTCACTTTGGGACCGCGGGTTCCGGACAACAATATGTGTATACAACTTGCAGGTATGATCAATAAACAGTGCATATCATTATGAAACAATAACATGTTCAGATCTGAAATCATGGCACTCGGGCCCTAGTGACAAGCATTAAGCTCAACAAGTTGCAACAACATCAATAAGTACTAACAACGGATACTGGGCACCATGCCCTAATGATCTTATAGCTTATTACATGAACAATCTCATCCAATCCCTACCATCCCCCTCAGCCTACAGCAGGGAATTACTCACACATGGATGGGGGAAACATGGATGGTCGATGGAGAAGCGTCGGTGATGATGATGGCGATGATCTCCTCCAATTCCCCGTCCCGGCGGAGTGCCAGAACGGAGTTTCTGGTCCCCGAAATAGGTTTCGCGATGGTGGCGGCGTACGGTGATGTTTCTGGATGAAGTGGACGACCCCCCGACGTTTTTAGGTCAGAAGGGTTAAGTAGTCGAAAGGGGGACTCGGGGAGGTGCCCGAGGCACCCTCCTCATAGGCTGGCGCGGCAGGCCCTTGGGCCGCGCCACCATGTGGTTTGGGCCACTCGTGGCCCATCTCCGCCTCCCCTTCTGGCTCCGTGAGTCTTCTGGTAAAATAGGAGGTTTGCGATCTTTTCTGGTGTTTTTCCCGAAAGTTGACTTTCTGCACAAAAACAAGACACCAGGGCAATTCTGCTGAAAACAGCGTTAGTCCGCATTAGTTGTATTCAAAACACACAAGTTAGAGGTAAAACAATAGCAAAAGTGTTCGGGAAAGTAGATACGTTTTGGACGTATCAACTCCCCCCAAGCTTAGCTTATTGCTTGTCCTCAAGCAATTCAGTTAACAACTGAGTGCGATAAAAGACTTTCACGAACACATTTGCTTCATATGATGCATATATTCTCACTATATGTACAAATGCTTAAGCAATTCAAGATGAGGCAAATGCAAATAATGTCACTCAATAGGCATGTAAACTATGAAAAGATACCAACATACTAATAGCAACAAACATGAAACATATTAATTCACAAGATTGTAATGCTCATAATAGGATATGACAAGATGGTATCTCGCTTGCCCGTTTTTGTACAGCAAAACATAAATGCCCAGGCACCTCTGAAATTCATGGGAAGACTAGAATCAAAGATATCAAAGATAAAAGCATCAAAGTTATATCATAGTTAACCACATTCTGGGACAAGCATATTACACTAAGAATGACAACTATGCTCTCGAGAAAGTGCTCAAAGAAAGGGTGGTGACTCAACATGAAAGTAAAAGATTGGCCCTTCGCAGAGGGAAGCAGAGATTATCATGTGCTAGAGCTTTTCATTTTTAAAACAGAAGCAAAATTGTTTTGGGAAGTGTTTGTTGTTGTCAACGAATGGTAGTGGGTACTCTAACCCCCTTGTCAACCAGACTTTCAAGAGCGGCTCCCATGAAGGACGTTATTTCTACCAGCAAGGTAGATCATCCCTCTTCTCTTTTGTTTACACATGTATTTTAGTTTCATTATGGGTGACACTCCCCCCAACCTTTGCTTGCACAAGCCATGGCTAACCGAATCCTCGGGTGCCTTCCAACATTCACATACCATGGAGGAGTGTCTATTGCAAAATTAAGTTGCTTACTGATAAATCAGGGCAAAACATGTGAAGAGAATTATTAATGAAAGTTGTAATTAATTGGGGCTGGGCACCCCGTTGCCAGCTCTTTTTGCAAAATTATTGGATAAGCGGATGTATATGCCACTAGTCCATTGGTGAAAGTCTGTCAGAAGTAAATGACAAGATTGAAAGATAAAACACCACATACTTCCTCATGAGCTATAAAACATTGACACAAATTGAGAAGTACTTTGAAGGTTTTAAAGGTAGCACATGAAAATTTACTTGAATGGTTCGAAATGCCATGCATAGGTATTTATGGTGGACACTTTGGAATAACTTGGTTTTCATGGTTTTGGAAGCACGAGCAGCATTCCCGCTCAGTACAAGTGAAGGCTAGCAATAGACTGGGAAGCGACAATCAAGAGAGCAATAACCGTCATAATCATGCTTGCGACAAAATGAAATTAATTGAGACATAAAAGTGATACAAGAACTCTGAGTCAAAATAAATCATCAAGGCTTAATTGACTTTTGTTTTTCAGTCATACGCATGCATGAGCATGTGCCAAGTCAATTCGAATGAATTCTTCAGAGGAGGATACCACAATGTCATACCCTCTATGAATAGAACAATGCAAGCAAACATCAACATAACATGCTACCACTATTAATAAATTGGGACCGATCATGAGAGAACAAGAACTACTAAGCATCCACTAAATGACATATACCTCACATGAACCAACTAAGCATGCTCACATAGATGAGTATATGTACAAAAATGAAAACAAATGAGTTCATACCAGCCTCTCACCCCAACTCAAGTTGTTGTAGATCATCCTTATTGCTTTTTCACTTGTGTTGCTTCGAATGATAAGAATGAAAACCAAGCTCCATCGGAGTCACGGATAGCTGTCCAACTCTGAAAACACTATACAAAACCAAAAAGAAACAACAAATATTTTTGGGTTTTCGAGTTTTTGAAACAAGAGCAAAAAGAAACAAACATAAAGCAAAATATTTTTGGATTTTTGAATAACAAACCGAATTTTAAAACTAAGTAAACTAATACTGAAACTTAAAGAAACAAATGAAGAGAAACAACAGAAATATTTTTGGTCTTTTTGTGTTTTGGAATGCAGCAATAAAAGGTAAACAATTAAAAAGAAAGAAAGAAAACTGCAACATGGATATACAAAGTATCGACAAGATATGATATGTAAATGAGTGAGATGTCGATATACCTCCCCCCAAGCTTAGGCTTTTGGCCTAAGTGGAGATCAATAATAACGCGGGTAAGAACTCCAAGCCGGCGGGTCATACTGGGTGTGCTCAATATCCGGCTCCGCTGAGGAAGATGAGGCAGAGGGTCCAGCATTCCCAGGATAGGGGCGCGAGCCCCCAGTCCCGGAAAACTGAGTGGAGTCCTCGCCCATTCTCCATCGTCCTCTGTGTGCAGGGCATGATCCCTCAAGTGTGCATCGAATTCATCCTCGGTGACTGACCAAACATTCCTGAAACCAAGATCAAACAAACGTGGTGCAGGCAAAGCGACTATTCGCTCAGATTTAACCATTTTCCACCTCCCCTTCTTGGCAAAAGGCACCTCATAAGATAGATTATTCAAAGTAGACCAACTAGTAACAAAGCCATGCCTCCCCATGGAAGCAAAATCGAGCCTCTCTAAAGGAAGCTGCAAATCATTAGGGAGAGCTACTACACCATGCATAGCTAATAAACGAGAAGCAATGAGTCCTCCACAAAATCCACCTTTCTCGCGATTGGCAGCAATGCGAAAGGCTATCAAGGCACCCAAATTATAACTCTTATCATGTTGCAAGGCTGCTGCTAGGAAAGCTAAATCAGGAATAGATAATTTATTTGCAGTCTTCCTAGCAAGTACACACCTCGTAATGAAGTAAGCAAAATATCGAATGCATGGAAATTGAATACTTCGAATTTTACCGCTTTCATCTGAGTAGGTTCTTCCTTGACATATTACCTCGTATAGGTCCGTCAAATGCTTGGGTTGCCCATGTATCTTCCCTCGTGATCCCCATTGCGGCACCCTAATTGCTGCACAAAAAGCATCAAAAGGCAAGTGGACACTTTTGTTGTAAATTTTATAGTGAACCATAGGGTTAGGTGAAGACCAATCAAATCTAAAGTCCTGCACCACAGACACAGTTAACTTTGCATATTGGTAGGGTTCTCCCTCTACAAAATCACTCAATCCTGTATTAGAGACAAGAGTACGAAAATCACGCAAGATCCCCGAACTTCTCATAAATTCCAAGCATGGATAGCAGGATGGGAACACTCCTTCTTCACGATGGATCCCCATGACCTCAGGAACACCAATTCATATTGATTTAGTTGGTGTTCATTTCCCTCCATCCTCTGAAATTTTTGACACATATCATAAAAATTATCTTTGAAGCATACAAATGAGGGGAACTACTATATGGACTTGCTAGAGGACTAAACATGCATCAAAACTGATTATATCAACATAGAACAAGCATGCATACTCACTTAACAAGTCACCTACAGCAGCAAAATACTCAAGGTATACTCTACTAAACAAAATTCTACTTGGATACATGGAGGAGTCACATACCGGAGAGCAAATGGTCCAAATTTCAGCAACAAAGATGGGCTGAGCAAGGAGATCGAAAAATCTCGAGCAAGAGCAGCAAGAACACGGGTTTGAGCAATGGTGGTGTGTTTGTTCGGGAGAGAGAAAGAAATGAGAGGAAGATGGGTGAGTGGAGGGCCAGGTGGGGCCCACACCATGCCACGGCGCGGCCAACACCCCTGCCGCGCGGTGGGGTGGTGTGGTGGCATGGTGGGTCCCCCTGGTCAGCTCCAGGCACTCCCACATTCCACTTTAAAAATAAAATGGTATAATTTTCAGATTTTTGAAAACTTTCATTTGCACATTTTCTGGATATTTAAATAATAAACTTAGAGCAGAAATAGAATTTTATAAAGACCAGTTTCAACTAAAACTTTGCAAGTTCAGTAACACAACAGTAGGTAAAACAAAGTTGAAGAAAGAAATGTGTTTAGCTCTTTTATGTATGCAAATACATTTGATAGCAAGGTTGATCAAGTCTTGGCACCAAATAAATTTACATGACACAAATGATTTAAACATCATGAACACTCATGTTACCTTGTATTGTATTGATATGGATCCAATCATAATGTTTTGATATCCTTCTTGATGATCATATATAGGGCAATCAATACTTCCCACTTTGATAGTTTTAAAATTGGAGATGGTATTGACTCCATAAATCTTGTCAACTTTCTTGGGGAAATAAACAGTATGTTCTTTATCATTAACATTGAAAGTTACTTTTCCTTTATTGCAATCAATAACAGCACCTGCAGTATTTAGAAAAGGTCTTCCAAGAATAATAGACATATTATCATCTTCAGGCATTTCAAGAACAACAAAATCAGTCAAAATTAAACAATTGTTAGCTACTTGAACAGGGACATCCTCACAAATGCCAACAGGAACAGCAGTAGATTTATCAGCCATTTGCAAAGATATATCAGTAGGTATCAATTTATCAAGATAGAGTCTCTTATAAAGAGAAAAAGGCATAACACTAACTCCTGCTCCCAAATCACATAAGCAGTTCTAACATAATTATTCTTGATGGAGCAAGGATGGTTGGTATACCTGGATCTCCAAGCTTCTTAGGAACCTTGCCATTGAAAGAATAATTAGCAAGCATAGTAGAAATTTCCTCATTAGGAATTTTCCTTTGTTAGAAACAATATCTTTCATATACTTTGAGTAAGGAGGCAATTTAATAGCATCAGTCAAAGGAATTTGCAAAACAAGGGTTTCATCCATTCACAAATTTATTATAATGTTCTTCTTCCTTTGATTTTAGTTTCTTAGTTGGAAAAGGCATTTGCTTTTGAACCCAAGGTTCCCTTTCATTACCATGTTTCTTAGCAATGAAATCTTCCTTAGTGTACTTTGTGTTTTTAGTATGCTTTTCAGGTTCCTTTTCACTAACTTCTTTATCAAGAGCATCATTTTATCCTTATCACTATCAAGTTCATTACCACTTTCAGTTTCAGCATCAGAGATAGATATACTATTAGGATCATTAACAGTTTCAGAGGATTCTACAACATTTTTATGTTTCTTCTTCTTTTTCTTAGAAGGAGAAACTGGATTTTCAGCTAGTTGAGAATCTTGTTCAATTCTTTTAGGATGTCCCTCAGGATATAAAGGATCCTGAGTATGAGCTCCACTTCTAGTGCTAACATAGACAGGTTTTAATTTTTCCTTAGAAGCATTGGCTAACATGTCTTGTTGCACTTTAGTGAGTTGATCAATTTGAGTTTGAACCATATGGAAATGTTTAATAAGCATCTTAACATCATTGGAGGTTCTCTCCACAATATCATGCAACTTACTAATAGCTAGAGAATTTTCATGCAAATGATTCTCTACTCTCATATTAAAATTATCTTGCTTAATAACATAATTATCAAATTCATCTAAGCATTGATCAGGTGGTTTAGAGTAGGGAATATCTCCTTCATCGAACCTGTGGAGAGAGTGAACCTCAATTATGGATGGATGAGGAATTGGCTTACACAAATCTTCAATAGGTGGAAGGTTCTTCACATCTTCAGATTTAATACCCTTCTCAATGAGAGTCTTCTTGGCCTCCCTCATTGTTTCATCATTCAATTCAATCATACCTCCCCTCTTCTTTGATATTGGTGTCGGTGTAGGTGTGGGGGTCGGCGCAGGTAGAGTCCAATCATCATAATTCTGGCTGATTTTAGCCAATAATTCTTCAGCTTCTTCAGGGGTTCTTTTCCTGAAAACACAACTAGCACAACTATCCAGATATGCTCTAGATTCAATAGTTAGTCCACTGTAAAATATATCAAGTAGATCATGCTTTTCCAAATCATGTCCAGGCCGAGCTCTGATAAGAGAGCAAAACCTTGTCCATGCCTCTGGAAGTTTCTCTTCATCTTCCTGGTCAAAGTTATAAATTCTTTGCAAAGCATCATGTTTAGCACTAGCAGGGAAATATTTCTGAAAGAAAACATCAAGCAAACCAGTAGGACTAGTAATAGAACCAGGAGACAAGTTGTTATACCAAGCTTTAGCATCATCTTTTAATGAGAAAGGAAAAATCTTAGCAACAAAGTAGCTACGCTTCTTAATATCATCAGAAAATAAGCCACTCAAAGTAGAGAGCTCATTCATGTGCTCTACAGCACTTTCACTCTTAGTGCCACAAAAAGGAGTTTTCTCAACAATAGATATATGAGATAAATCAAGAGAAAAATCATAATCCTTATCTTTAATGTTTATAGGAGAAGTGGCAAACTTAGGATCAGGTGACAACTTGTATTTAACAGCATGTTGTGCAAGAAAATTTCTCATATTACTTGCACCAGTAGTAGCATTACATTTATCAATAAAATCATCATCAAGTTCCACATAAGTTTCATCAGGATCATCATCACAAGTATAATCCCTTAACTCAGGTGAATAAACAGGAGTAGTAGGACTTCCATTAGGTGTTCTAGTATTTTCAAGTTGTTTAGACTTAGCAATAGCAGCATCTAAAAGTGGACCTAATGAAATATTCTCATCAATCACAGTAGAAGCATCATCAACATTATCAGAGGCAATTTCAGATTCAGCAGTAGTACCAACACGTGAAGATTGTGGTGGTGTAACAAGTTGACTCAATACAGATGGTGAGTCAAGAGCAGCAGAGGTACTAAGTGTCGTACCTTTTCTTGTAGTGGAGGGCAATACATGGACCCTCTCATCACGAGCTTTACCCATGATGAATAAATTTCAGCGAGCAGTATAGATCACAAGTGAACTCCCAAATAAAGCTATGCTCCCCGGCAACGGCGCCAGAAAATAGTCTTGATGACCCACAAGTATAGGGGATCGCAACAGTCTTCGAGGGAAGTAAAACCCAATTTATTGATTCGACACAAGGGGAGCCAAAGAATACTTGAGAGCCTTAACAGCGGAGTTGTCAATTCAGCTGCACCTGTGAATAGTCTTGCTCGACACAGATTATCAGTAGCAACAGTTTTATAGCAGTAGTAGCGGTGAAATAATAGCAGCAGTAAACAGAGACAGCAGTAGTGATTGCAGTAAACAGTAGGATTAAAACACTGTAGGCATAGGGATGGATGAACGGGCGCTGCATGGATAAGATAGCTCATATAATAATCAAGACATAGGCATTGCAGATAATAATGATAAAGCATCCAAGTACTAAGTAAACGTAGGCATGTGTTCCGTATATAGTCGTACGTGCTCGCAATGAGAAACTTGTACAACATCTTCTGTCCTACCAGCCGGTGGCAGCCGGGCCTCAAGGGAATCTACTGGTAATTAAGGTACTCCTTTTAATAGAGTACCGGAGCAAAGCATTAACACGCAGTGAACACATGTGATCCTCACATCGCAGCCATTCCCCTCGGCTGTCCCAATTATTGTCACTTTGGGACCGCGGGTTCCGGACAACAATATGTGTATACAACTTGCAGGTATGATCAATAAACAGTGCATATCATTATGAAACAATAACATGTTCAGATCTGAAATCATGGCACTCGGGCCCTAGTGACAAGCATTAAGCTCAACAAGTTGCAACAACATCAATAAGTACTAACAACGGATACTGGGCACCATGCCCTAATGATCTTATAGCTTATTACATGAACAATCTCATCCAATCCCTACCATCCCCCTCAGCCTACAGCAGGGAATTACTCACACATGGATGGGGGAAACATGGATGGTCGATGGAGAAGCGTCGGTGATGATGATGGCGATGATCTCCTCCAATTCCCCGTCCCGGCGGAGTGCCAGAACGGAGTTTCTGGTCCCCGAAATAGGTTTCGCGATGGTGGCGGCGTACGGTGATGTTTCTGGATGAAGTGGACGACCCCCCGACGTTTTTAGGTCAGAAGGGTTAAGTAGTCGAAAGGGGGACTCGGGGAGGTGCCCGAGGCACCCTCCTCATAGGCTGGCGCGGCAGGCCCTTGGGCCGCGCCACCATGTGGTTTGGGCCACTCGTGGCCCATCTCCGCCTCCCCTTCTGGCTCCGTGAGTCTTCTGGTAAAATAGGAGGTTTGCGATCTTTTCTGGTGTTTTTCCCGAAAGTTGACTTTCTGCACAAAAACAAGACACCAGGGCAATTCTGCTGAAAACAGCGTTAGTCCGCATTAGTTGTATTCAAAACACACAAGTTAGAGGTAAAACAATAGCAAAAGTGTTCGGGAAAGTAGATACGTTTTGGACGTATCAACCATCACCATCAGCTGTTGTTCCACCGGCCTTTACCCGGGTCAACAGCAGCTGCCCCCAATTCTGGAGTTGGCAGAACAGAGAGTTGATGGAGAGCCGGCTTCGGTCTCAGAGGAAAGCGAGGATACGGCAAGATACAGAAACAGTTTTGGGTTCCTGCATAACCGGGCCCAAGGAGAGGAAAGAAGTAACACAACAGCTGCCCCGGCCTTGTTTAACAATGGCCTGGTCTTAGATCCATCAGCACTTACAAGGTTGGTTACTCCAGAAAACGCAGCAGTTAGAGCAATGGAATTGGATACAGCACGCCGAGCGTTGGAGCAGATGCGGAGGGACGCCGAGGCAGAGAGGCAAGAAATAGAAGCAAGAAAGAGGCAAATAGAGGATGAGGAAAATCGTCTCAATGAGATGACCAGGGCGCACCGGAGGAGGCACCAGAGCCGGCTGGCCCCTGGAGAAAACGTTATAAACCCAGCAGTACTGTTTAGGACCCTAGAAGATCAATCAGGTGGTGTCACCCAGGTGGCTCCAGTTGTAAGGGCAGATGTAGAACCAGATAGAGGAACAGGAGCAGCTGGGGTTGCAGTGGCAACGGCGCCGGGTCTTCTCGCTGGGGTAGCCAGGGGAAATCCGGGTCTGCCGCCCAGGACACCAAGGTTTCACACGCCGGCGGGTCACTATTCAAATCCGGCGGATAACGTGTATGCAGCAACTTTGGCGCTTGATCGTATTCCATTGGGAGACACGCCAGCGGAGATTGAAGCCCGGCGTGCCATTGACATGTTACGCACTGCAGTTGTCCAGCAAACTCAGTATTCAAGGGAGAAAAGTGCATTGCATTCCACAACGTATCGTAGCAAGAGTCGCAATGGAGGTAACCCTCCATTGGCCGGGCCTGTAGCGGCACAGCAGCAAAACCCGCCCCAGCAAAATCAAAATCAAAACAATCAGCAGCATCAACCCGCCCCAGCAATTTCCATAGCTCAGCAGATAGTCAATAGATCACGCGCGGGGAGAAGTGCGGGCAATGCAAACCCGGTAGTACCAGCAGCAGGAGTACCACAAGGAGGACCGGGTCCTGCACCAGCCGCGTCTGCAAGCTCACCCGGTAATATCAATATTTCGGCAAGTTCTTCTAGTTTAGCTGGGCCAAAATGTCTTTCAGACTCCATTAGAGCAGAGCCTTTCCCTGAGAAGTTCAAGGGCCAAGCAAGATATCCAATTATGAGCCCAGCATGGACCCGGCCAGCTGGTTGAGCAGTTATGAGATGGCAATGTGTATACGCAATGCCACAGAGAATGTTTGTGCCAAGTACATGTATTTGATGATGAGCGATGGAGCAGCGAAGTTGTGGTTTAAAAATCTACCAGAGAAGTCCATTAATTCCTGGGATGAGTTGAAGGCGGTTTTCACCAAGCATTTTCAGGGTACGTGCAAGCGTTTGTTTTCCATTGAGGATCTTGATCGTTGTATACAGAAAAAAGGCGAGTCAGCACGTCATTGGATGGGCCGGGTCACGGAGATCCTGCACTCTTCATCTGGTATTGAGCCCAAGGATGCAATTTCATCAATGGAGAAAACTTCTAAGTATGCACCACTTGTCCAGAAGCTGGGTCGCATGAAGGAAGGGCACCGGGTTAAGCCGGTCACCATGGCGGAGTTGATGGATGCTTGCAATAGGCATGCAGCCACTGACAAGACACAGGATGAGCCTGAGGAGGAGAAGGGGAAAGGCACGGCAAATAATGGTGGAAGGAACAATAATGGCTCAGGAAACAACAATAACAATAACCAGAATCAGCATAAGCGAGGTCACAATGATGGAAGTAGTAGCAAACACCAATACCGGGTTTCAGAGGCAAAGGATGGACGGGAACTACCAGGAAAACAGAGGTTATCAGGAAAATAGAGGTTACCAGGACAACAGGGGTTATCAGGGGAACAGTGGAAATCACAATAGTGGAGGTAGTTACCAGGGAACACGCCCAATGAGTACTGAGGAAGCTTTTAGGATGTCGTGTCCTCGCCATAGCAAGATGGGCAGGCCATCCAATCATTCATTGGCACAGTGTGTGGATTTGAATAGGTGGAAAAATAATGAGGTGCAGAGAGCTCTGCAGGGAGCAAACAGAAGTGGAGGACCTGGCCAGGGTGGTAACCCGGCTGCGGGGCCTCTAACAGGAGCAAATGCGGTACCCACTGGAAACCCGGGTCAGGGTCAGAACCAGAACACGAGTAACCAAGGAGGATTTTCACAGCAGCCAAGGCAACTTGGTCAGTATCACATTTATACCAGTGGCACAACAAAAAGAGAGAGAAAGATAGTCAAAAGGGCGGTTAATACAGTGGCTGCTAGAATTCCAAGGTATTTGAGGTGGTCAGAGCATGCAATTACTTGGAGCAGAGCAGATCATCCAGAGGTGGTGGAGCACCCGGGCCTGCTTGCGCTAGTTGTTGCTCCTCAAGTTCATGGCTTCGAGTTGAAAAAGGTTTTGATGGACGGTGGTAGTAGCATCAATATTTTGTACTGGGACACGTTTGTGCGCATGGGTCTGAAGGAGTCACAGTTGCAGAAAACGTCAACAATTTTTCACGGTATAGTTCCGGGAAAATCAGCCACACCAGAGGGTAAAATTTCATTGGAGGTAGCTTTTGGCGAGTCAGAGTGGCTCACATTTGAGGTGGTAAAGTTTCCAAGTCCATATCATGCATTGTTGGGAAGGCCGGCTTATGCCAAGTTCATGGCAAGGCCGTGTTATGTGTATCTCCAGTTGAAAATGCCGGGTCCCAATGGGATCATCACTGTTCATGGTAACAGGGAAATAGCAGCAGAGTGTGATGAAGGGGATGCAGCCCTGGCAGAGCAAACGTGTGCAAGAGAGGAGTTGAAAGCTTACAGATCAAATGTTGACCCACAGGATAACACGGCACTCAAGAAGCCAATGACAGAAGATGACAGGGCAAAGTTCAAAGCAGCAAAGGATACAAAGATGGTGGATTTTGTGCCTGGAGATTCCCAAGGAACCCATGCTTTTGTATGTTGCAGCCGGGCCTCAAGCTGTGAGTGCCGTGGTGGTGGTTGAGCGAAAAGAGGAAGGAAAAGAGAACCCGGTACAAAGGCCGGTCTATTATGTCAGCGAGGTCCTATCAGAAGCAAAGCAGAGATACCCACATTGGCAGAAGCTAGTGTTTGGTGTTTTCATGGCTAGTAGAAAGTTGAAGCCGTATTTTCAGGAGCATCCAATTACGGTGGTCAGTTCTATTCCCTTAGCAGATATCATCAGAAACTCCGAAGCTACAGGAAGAATTGCCAAGTGGGCAATTGAAATGGGGGATTATCACATTGATTATGTGCCTCGCACGGCTATCAAGTCTCAGGCGTTGGCAGATTTTCTTAATGATTGGACACAGTTGAATGCACCACCTCTCACCCCGAGTCTCAAATCTTGGGTTATGCATTTTGACGGGTCTAAACAAGAGCAAGGTTCAGGAGCTGGAGTGGTGTTAACTTCTCCCAAGGGTTACAAGTTGAGTTATGTTTTGCAAATTCACTTTGATTGTACCAATAATGTGGCAGAGTATGAGGCCTTGTTACATGGTTTGCGTATGGCAAAGGAGATGAACATCAAGCGTATTAAGTGCTATGGGGATTCAGATCTTGTGGCGCAGCAATTTTCAGGAACTTGGGACAGAAAAGATGCAACTATGGCGGCTTACAGGCGAGAGGTGGATAGAGTAGCTGGGTTCTTCTCAGGCTATCAGGTGGATCACATTGACCGCAGGAAAAACGATGCTGCAGATGCTTTGTCAAGACTCGGCTCACGCAGAGAGCCGGTTCCACCTAACGTTTTCTTGGACGAGCTATGGGCTCCATCAGTCAAGTCCCAGGATGAGGAAGAGTTGGTAGACCCGGATTCGCAGCTGGTGGCTGTAACCCGGGAAAATCCAGAGTGGACAGAACCGTATCTTGCATATCTTTTGAGAGGGGAGTTGCCCCAGCAGGAAGTCATAGCCCGGCAGATCGTGCGCCGGTGCAAGGCCTATGTGGTCATAGATGGGGAGTTATATAAGAGAAGTGTTTCAGGGGTATATCAGAGATGTGTGTCTGGAAAGGAGGGCCGGCAAATTTTGAAGGAAATTCACGAGGGAGATTGTGGTCATCATGCTTCAACCAGGTCCTTGGTTGCAAAAGCTTTCAGGCACGGTTTCTTTTGGCTCACAGCCCAGGCAGATGCAGAGCGCTTGGTGAATAGATGTGATGGATGTCAAAGGTATGCAAGACAGATTCATGTGCCGGCTCAGGAGTTGAGAACAATACCTTTGACTTGGCCCTTTGCAGTTTGGGGGCTTGATATGGTGGGTCCTTTCAGCATGTCTCCTTGTAAGAAAACCCACCTCCTCGTTGCCATTGACAAGTTTACCAAGTGGGTTGAGGTCATGCCTGTTACAAATTGTGAGGCGGCAACAGCAGTGAAGTTTCTGAAGCAGATCATACACAGGTTTGGGTATCCCCATAGTATTATCACAGACAATGGTACTAATATGTCCTTGGGAGAGATGGCAAAGTTTTGTGGAAACAATGGTATACGTTTGGATGTTGCTTCTGTGGCTCATCCTCAGGCCAATGGGCAAGTTGAGCAAGCTAACCAGGAGTTACTCAGAGGATTGAAACCGCGTCTCCGGGTCCCGTGTCTCAGAGCCGCCGGAGCGTGGGTGGAGGAATTGCCATCAGTTGTTTGAGGAATCAATACAACACCAAACAGATCCACAAAGATGACCCCTTTCTTCATGGTGTATGGGGCAGAGGCAGTTTTGCCAAGTGATATTATTCATGACTCGCCTCGCGTGGCGGCTTACGTGGAGACAGAAAATGAGAAGACCCGGCAGGATTCTGTTGACCTGCTGGAGGAGAATAGAGAGCAAGCATTGGAAAGATCAGCAATTTATCAGCAAGATTTGAGGCGGTATCACAGCCGCCGGGTTAAAACTCGCACCTTCCAGGAAGGTGATCTAGTGTTGCGATGGGTGCAGTCCAAGGAAGGGATGCACAAGTTATCTCCTCCTTGGGAAGGGCCCTTCATCATAAGCAAGAAATTGAACAATGGTTCATACTATTTGGTGGACGCTAGAGAGAAATCAGAGACAGTCAATGACTCAACACACTCTACCTTTTCTATGGAAGAGCGTGAGAGGCCGTGGAACATTGCGCAGCTGCGCCCATATTATACTTAGCATGAAAAAGATGTATCAGATGTAACACATGATGTAACAGGCAGCAGGTTTCAGACGCGCTCTTTTCCTTACCAGGGTACCTAAGGGGACTGGAAGGTTTTTAATGAGGCGGCTTGCTGACCTAACCTTTTCTATCAATAAAGTGAAGGTTGAAACAGAAATTTGTCTTGTCTCAGTTTACGTTTCAGTTTTGTGGCAGAAGCCGGTTATTTTTCTTTGTTCTATATGTATTGTGGCAGTTCTGGGTCAAGCTTGGTCCTGGGGGCTTGTCATTGAGATAGCTAAAGTTATTTCCCCAGGACCCGGCTCATAAGTATCCCCGGGTTTCAGTTTTGGTTGCAGTTGTTTAAGTTTTTTATTTTTGAGGATGCCCAGAGAGTGCGTCCCACCAGTATTTTGGATCAATGGGGTACTGAGGCATAAGCCCTTTACTTTATAAACATTGATCCAGGTCTTGGGGGCTCTTACTGCAAAAAGTCTGTAGCTGCAATCCCAAGACCCGGCTTTTATGCCACTAGTGTTCTTGGTTATCTTGCTGTGTAGCTGATGTGACTCGCACTTATATGGCCTGATTGCACACCTGGAAACTCAATCAACCATGAAGCCCATTGGGACTTGGTTTGACCCTGTTTTTCTCAGAGAAGTTGCGCCAGGATATCCATGCGAAAGCCGGCTCACAGTTAAAGAAACCAAAAGGGTCATCAAAACCACAGAAGATAAGCAATTGGATATTTCAAGTGTCATGTGATTCCACATAGTTTCACCAAAGTTTAAAACAAGTGCAAAAGCACACATCACAGGCATGGTATCAGAATAGCTAAGTTATTACAATAAAGTGCCCCAAGGGCCGAATGATATAAGTTTTCTAGCAGAGACACAGCATCTGCATAAGTTAAGAGCCGGCTTCTGGAGCCGGGTTAGTGGAAGGAGTTGTAGCTGGGGTGTCGTCTTTGGCGCTTGTCGAGTCATCCTTGGCCGTCTCTGCTTCTGCTTCCCGGGTCTTGGGGGCTCCATCAGTGCGCCAGGTGACAAGTTGAAGGGACTGGAAGTAGTGTTCATCTTCATCTTCCACTGGTGCACGCGCTGGAGGTGGCACAGTGGGAGTTGAGGAGCTTGGCGCAGCGGAAGTACTTGGAGCAGTTTTATCACCAGCAACAGATTCCTTGTAGCTCTGTAGCAGGTCGATGCGTTGAGGCTCGTCGTCCACAATTTCTTTATTCGCCTCGTTGTAGCCATACTGGATGGTGTTAAGCTTCAGATTGTTGGCAATTTGGGTAGCCACGAACCGGGTCTGCTTCATAACCCGGCTGTAGGTCTTCCTGTCAAAAGGAGTGCCATCTGCATTGTACTCAGGAAAACCCGATGCCAGAGGAGCCGGGTCAAGTTGGGGATAGTAAGCTTTAGCCAAAGCTAGGCTGCGCATGGCCCCGGCCCTGCATGCAGATTTCTTCAGCAGGTGAATCCAGCCAGGCATTGTGGACAAATGGCCCAGCACTTCAGTGTAAGTGCTGGGCGGGTTTTCCCAGTTTCTTGCAGCTTTGATGACCTCGCAACTCCCAAAGTATAATTGGCGGACCAGTGTATACATGCATTTGATTTTCTCAGTCGCGGTCTTGCGGATGTTGCCATCACGTGCACCTGCAAAAGGGAAACCAGTGTCAGGCATAGTTTACATACCGAGCTTGGAACAGACGAAAAATTTACCGGGTCTTGAGAGTATTGTGCTTACCAACAAGGGAGGCAACCATGGCAGTAATCATCTTCTTCAGGCGGGTCAGCTCGCTGGTAGCTGTATTCAATTTCTGTTGGAGGCTGGTCAGCTGCTCTTGAAAGTTTTCTTCATGCTCTTGCATGTCCCGCTTCAAGTCTGAGTTCTCCTGAGTCAAGGCAGTTATTTTTTCTTCCAGGGCTTGAAGTTTGTTTGCCCCTTCAGCCCGGGTCTCAGTCTCAGCTTTTAAGGCTCCTTGTAGCCGGGCCACTTCTTCATCGGCTTGGTTCACATGTTCCTGTTACAAAAAAAAAAAAGTGCACAGTTTAGCCTCAAGTTACTAAGGAATTATTAGCCTGGAACTTGGGGGCTACAAAGTTTCAAAAGTTTGCAACAGACAAGTAAAGCCCCAGGTTGCCGCAAGCGTGCTAACCCGGTGCTTGGGGGCTACACGGGTGAAAATTTTAAAATTGTTCAAGTGATTAGTCCCAGGTTGCTGTGGACAGCTAACCCGGCACTTGGGGGCTACAGTGTTGAAAAGTTTTTGTAAAGGATGTTGGCGTTTCAAGCACCAAGTTTTTCAACAAGTGATAAATTTGGAGCTTGGGGGCTAGGCAGAGTATGGTTATGTAAGAAGTAAGAAGGTAAGTAAAGTTAAAAGCACAGCTGGTACCGTTTCTGAAGCAGAGAGACAAGCTCAGTCTCCAAGTTCTTATGATGAGCAAGGCGAGAAAAGTATTCCTCGCACAGAGCCGGTGTGGACATGGAGTTCAGAGTCGCCAGATCCAAAGAAGCAACCGGGTCCTTGCCCTTTGCAGAGGGATCCACCTTGATTTCTGGTGCTGTGACCTTGGCAATAGCAGTGGACACGCCAGGAGCCGGGCCTTGCTTAGACCCGGTGATCTGGACTTCTGGGTCAACTTCTTTGGTTCCAGACCCATGCCCAGGTGATTGCGCGTCTGGGCTTGGTTTTGGAGCAACTGGCGGACTTGGTGGTGAGGTTACCACGTTTTCGGCGCCAGATTCTTCTTTTTGACCCGCCTCCTCAACTTGTACTTCCATTGGAGAGGGTTCAGTTCTGGCAGGTGGAGGAGATGCGGTTGGAGAAGATTCCGGGTCTTCCTCCACGATAGCTTTGGCACTGAAGCGAAAAGAGGTGAATTTAGTTACAGAAAAGATTAAAGTGTTGAAAAATGAAAAGAAAGGAGAGTAATCCTAACCCGGTATTGATGAGGAAATCCTCGGGCGTGCTAGCCGCGTCTGCCCTGCAAGTTCCTTGGTTTGCCGCTCAGCCTGCACAAGCTGCGCAAGGTGGACATCCAGCCTCTTCTTGATCGCATTGTCGGCCGCCTTGCTTGTTGGAAAGCCAAGCTACTCTCTGCCACGGGTCGACTTGTACTGCTCAACGCGGTGCTCTCCGCGCTCTCCGTCTATTGGATTTCGGTCCATGCAATGCCAGTTTGGGTTAGGAAAGCGATCGATAAACTCAGGCGGGCCTGGCTGTAACGGTGGAATACTGCAAAGTTGCTTGGAGCAGGATCTGCCGACCGCGTGATCTAGGGGGCCTCGGAGTTGTTGATCTCAATAAGTTTGGCACCGTCCTTCGCCTAAACTGGCTCTGGCTTGAGCGCGTCGCACCGGACAAGCCATGGCTTGGCATGCCAACGCCTTGCTCGCTGGCTGATCGCCAGCTGTTCGCTGCGGCCACGACGGCTCAGGTGGGGGACGGGCGCACCATGCGCTTTTGGTTCGATAGCTGGCTCGAGGACGGCCCGGCGCCCTTCGTCCTGTTCCCGGGCCTTTTCGCGGCGTCTCGGCGGAAAAACAGGCTGCTGTCGGACGCGCTCCATGAGCAGCGCTGGGTCAAGGACTTGCGAGGGCGCGTCTCGACGGAGCTTCTCCTGGACTTTGTTCACCTCTGGGCAGCTGCCGCGGGCCTCGACCTTTCGATGCCTGTTCCCGACAGCTTCTCCTGGCGCCTCTCCGAGAATGGTGCATACTCCTCGGCGTCGGCCTATAGGCTGCAGTTCCTCGGCTCTACGGAATCCCCGCTCTCGGTGCCCATCTGGCAAGCTTGAGCGCCCGCGAAGTGTCGGCTGTTGGCGTGGGTCTTCGTGCAAAACCGGGTGCTCACAGCCGATCGGCTCTTGGCTAGGCAGTGGCCAAACTCCTACTTCTGTCCTCTCTGCTGACGGAATCTTGAGACGGCGGAGCACCTCCTCGTGGAATGCCCTTGATTGCGCTCGCTTTGGTGCAAAGTGGCAGACAAGCTGGGTGTTCGTTCCCTGAACCCGTCGGCGTGGCAGTCAAACCCTTTGCCTTCCCTCACAGCCTGGCTTACCTCGCTTGCGTCAGGCTCCGGCGATGAGCTCAAGGCTTGCAAGTCTATCGCCTTGCTTGTCATTTGGGCCATCTCGCGCGAGCGGAACGCCCGCATCTTCCGCGAGCTCGACCGCCCCGTCACGGCTGTTGCCTCTGAAGTGTTCGACGAGATGTCTAGCTGGGCGTTGGCGGGATGTCGTCACCTACGATGCCACGAGTAGTCAGCTTGTCGTCCCTGCGTGGTGGGCGCTGACCTTCCTCGCTTTGTTTTTTTCTTCCCCCCTTATGCTGTTGTACGTTCGTTCCTTGTAACGCTTTCCCCTATCAATGAAATCACAGCTCTCCTGCGGCTTTCGCAAAAAAAAAGACAAGCAACAAAGTGATAGCAATATAGAATACTTCAAGCACGAAGTCTATCACAATGTAAAGTGCATAAGTAAAGAGCTCGGGTATAGAAATAACCGAGGCACGCGGTTACGATGATGTATTCCTGAGTTCCTCCTTTTTAGGTGAGTACGTCTCGTTGGAGAGGTGTGAGGCACCACAAAGGTCGATCTCAACGCCACAAAGGCTCACCCTATTCTCCGATGAACCGCACCACAACGGATTGGTTCACCTTCCACTATCGGAATCCTTCAAGGCGGAATCCAGAGCCTTTACAACAACAATCCGAGGAACAACCCACAACTGGATTGGGGGCTCCCGAACGGCTACACGTGACCACAAAGGTCTCAACCACCACAAAGGTGTCTAGGGTCCAAAGACGCAAGAGTAACAAGCTCACAAACTTTCAACTTCCACGAATCATCATGGAGAGCATAAACCGATGCACAAAGCAATGGCAAGAGCACAAGTGCTCAAATCCTTCACTCTCAAATTCCAACAAAGCAACAAATGCTTATGGGGGAATAAGAGAGGAAGAACAATGGAGGAGAAGCACCAAGAACTTCAAGATCAAAATCAACTAGGTTCCCCTCACTTAGAGGAGGAATGGATTGGTGGAAATGTAGATCTAGATCTCCTCTCACTTTCCCTCAAAGATATGCAAGAATCATGAGAGAGATTGAGAGGTAGGCAAGATTTTCCAAAGGTCAACAATGGAGTAGAGAGAGGGAAAAAACGAGCTCAAGAGGTTTTAGAACCATTGGGGAAGAAAGCCCCTTTAAATAGGTCCCCTTAAAATGTGCCCGTTGGGCAGTGCAGGGAGGCCGGCCTGGCTGGCCTGGAGGCTGGCCTAACAGGCATCACGGTGGCACAGAGAGCCCGGCCTGGGAGCCGGCCAGGCTGGCCACCCAGCAGAGGCGCCCGCCCTGGGAGCCGGCCAGGCCGGCCTGGGGGCTGGCCACCCAGCAGAGGCGCCCGGCCTGGGAGCCGGCCAGACCGGCCTGGGGGCTGGCCACCCAGAACCCGAAATTGTAACACCCATAACTTTTGCGAGAAAACTCCAAATGGGATGAAACCAACTTTGTTAGAAAGGTAATGACAAGAGATTTCCAACAGAAATATCCGAATTGAGAATATTAAGAACCATAAATAGAGTAAAGTCACCACCCATGGGAAGGTGTGGAACTTTCCTCAAGGATAAACCGATAATATTTTCAACACGAAAACATAACAAGTTTTCCACCCGGACTCCGTTTTCTATGATCTTGAGCTTGCTCCGAAGATAATTACAAGCACTACAAGATCATTCATATACACATCATAGTCCATCATGTGAGGAGGATAACACAAGAGGAGAGTTTGACCTCTCTACAAGAGACGAACCGGTAAAACTTCCAACATCAAAAACACCACAAGATATTCAAATGAAATCCGTTTTTGATGAACTAGACCTTGCTATGGAGATGAACACAAGTTCTGAATTCTCACATGGATAAAAGCCAAATAAGAACCAAGAAAGATGATATGCCAAAAATGTAAAGGTTTGAGCTCTCCACAAAGATGCGATCAACCTCTTGATAGTACGCCGTCTATCCTATAACCCGGTCTCCCACTAACACCACGAGACCGGTAAAATAGAAACTCTATCAAGATCATACTTTTCCCTTGATCATTCCACTTGAGTTAGATGATGACGATCTTGACTCTCTCAAGTTGGAACACCTTTCTTGATTGTGGTTGCTAGCACATGCTTGATGAAGGCTTCTCCAAATGCCCCCCCATACTCCATTATGGGAGAGCCTCGCTAAGCTCCATTTCACAAAGATGATGTCTTGAATCCTTCAAGACATACTTGCAATATGTTCAACTCTACACATGACCATTCTTCATATAAACCCTTGAATAGAGCATTGATCATTATGTAATCTTCTAGAGTCCAACACATGAACTCCAATATTTTCCTATGGACAAGATCTATAAGGATAACTCAATGCAAACATTAGTCCATAGGGATTGTCATTAATTACCAAAACCACGCATGGGGCAACACATGCACTTTCAATGTGGTTTCCACCTTATGACAAAACTTCACTTCATAAGTGATGTCCTAAGTTAGCGTGTTGTATTCACCGGTAGTACTAGAACAGGACCTTTACGACCATATATTACAAGTTGGGCATTCGTTAGGATCGAACAACACATAGTCGAAATTCAGCTCCCTCCGATCGGAAATAATTGGCATAGATTTATCTAAACAGAGCTATCTATACACTCTTAGGACATTTTTCGATACATCCGTATTTAAATTACTCCATATCAATTATTTTCGATCATAGGGAGTAGCATTACGAGCTAAAACAGCCGGCAACATTACAAATTATGTGAGCTCGGGTGCAGCGGGGTAGGGGGAACGGAAGATGCGAGACAAATGAGATAGTGGCTTGGCACTTGGCAGGGATCTTCGTAGTGACTAGTGAGGCAGTGAAGAACTATGCCGCCGCCGCGGTGGTAGTTGTGTTGCGCCTGGCCTCTGCCAAGCCAGCCGGAGAGGGGACAAGGCGGGGCAGCGAGTGGGGGCGGCGGGGCGCCGTGGCAGACAGGCCGGCAGCTAGCAGTAGGGCTGGTAATCGGACGGGGAGGCCGGAACGGGGTTTATTCACATCTTACGATTGAGTACTAAATATGCCCCCTTTGATAGAAAAATATATTCTCAATTGAGCGGTGACCATGCGACAACGTGAAGGTGATTAGGCAGAGACAAATGACATTCACGTGGTCATCGGCGACTCTATCTTGTTTAAGACGAATTCTCGGCTGCAGTGCACGCATCGGTTCCTCGCGATCACGGGGCTCTAGGACAGGACAATCAACAGCCAGCCAGCCGTGCAGACTCTGAAGTCAACACACGGAGACAAAACCCAGAGCCACACTTGAGATTCTCTTTGAAGAACGCTGCAAACGTACGTACAGCCAGCGATCGAACAGCTCACACTCACACCGGCGGTGTCTCACTTACTCGAGCTGTGAGCTCACTGACTGAATCACTGAAGTGCTAGAACCAGTGCGCAGTGCGTAGTGTTCTCTAGTCCGTCTACACAGCTAGCTCGATGTGTCGCAGCTCGGCCTTCTGCTGCCTGCTCGTCATCGCCGCCGTCCTCCTGATCATGCCCCTGCTCAGCTCCGGCGCTGCCGTCTCCGCACATCGCCTGCCGCATCATGCTGCAGCTCCAGGTATATATGCAAGTATGCAACTAATTCCCCAAGCTTGTTGTATGTATAACAGTATAAGAGATCTTTAAATGAGATCGGTGTGATTGCAGTGCTGCTGCTAGGTGGCGTCGACGCGGGTGCTACTGCCTGGGAGCGCGGCGGCCGGAGCCCGGCCGTGCAGGGGAGGCCGCGTGAAGGGAGGGAGCTTGCTGCGCCTGCGAGGAGGCTGGGGCTGAGGACGTCGCTGGAGAAGCCCCCCTCGCCGAAACCTCACCGCATGACGGGGATGGCCATGCCCGTGCCGCCGCCGCCGCCGTCGAGCACGTGATGGTGGCCGCTTCGATTGGTCGATCTCCTGTTCTCTTCGATCGGGGGTGTTGCTGTTGCTATGTTTTGCTTGTGCAAAATAGTCAAGTTGCCGTGTGCTCCGTACTGGTCTCTCCGTACGTACGTGGGCATTGTAGCTTTGCATCTCCGTTGCTCGTGCCGTTGTGCGAGGGAATGCTGCGATTAACGGCTAGCGAATGCATTTGCAGATGAATAAGAACTCGACAGTTCTAGAAAAAAAATCTACTACTTCCTCCGTTCACTAATATAAGGCATTGGATGAGTAAATCTTCATACAAAATAAGTGTAGATATATTTGAATCAAAAAATTGAAATGGTAGGTACAGTGCTTTAAACGGAGTGAGTACCTTACTATTTATTTTTGTGCCTGCTTCTTAACCTAAGAGTGTCCGGCATTTTCTTCATTTATCCTAAAATATGAGGCAACCAACTTGTCTATCTCTTAAATAGTAAATGGCTGAGTGAGTGAAGCATCATCCTCCTCCGACAAGCAGATAGATTTAGCGAAAAGTTATGTGTTCTTAATTTGACCAATCTTATAGAATGGTATAAATATCTACAACACCAAATCAATACCAACAAAATCACCATAAACTATATTATCAAAAACTTATTTGACCAACAAACTTAGTAAACTTTGGCAAAATTTATATGATTATTTTTGGAATAGAGGTAGAGGCTACTTTTTCTAGATTGCAATCCAGGCAAAACCCTTTCGTAGCCGACTTTTGTCGTTAACAGTTGTTTTTAGTGTTGTGTGGTGCAAAGAGAGTGGGTACACGAGATCAAATAGAGGAGTCAGTGCACACTCGAAAAAAATGAATGAAAACTAGTAGAGGGAGGGACATGACCGCACACTACCTACAACGACACGGTGAAACTCTAGGCCCAAACTTTCATGACTAATGTGCAGATCGAACGAGAGCATCATCATCACCCCGAGTATAATGTCAACAATGACGTTTTGCCAACTGTCTTGAAGGCAACATCTTGACATGGAAGAATTATAGATGCCTATAGAATGTTAGAACGATGACGATCATCGTGGATCCGAACTTGAGATTCAGATGGCAGGAAGGGGCAGAAGCCCGCTACTAAATTTCTTCCATGAAGGCGACAACAAACGGACCATTGGGTGCACTACTCTGCAACACCTTGTCCAAAATCACACGATGGTGCATTCAATAAAAAACATGTGCTTGAGAGTCTCACAGACACAAAAAATAATGCATGTGGAGTGGAGGATATTCGGACGGTGGAGAAACAGTTGCGCGAGAGGTAAGGCTGGTGGCTCAGCGAGCCACAACAGAGAGCCGAGGCCAGAGGAGGGTTTTTAGAGTTTTGAGAGCATCTTCCAAACGGACATCCAAAGCCATATAGGGGACCGAGAGGAAAAAAACCTCCCAGCGGGTCATCCATCTCGTCCTCCACATGTCCATGTCCACCAAAGGCCGGTACGCATCATCCACATCTGGGAGATGGAGCCGGGATCCTCCACAGAAACCGCTCGTGAGCGAGCTTGCCTCAGCGCGCATCCGGAGATTGCAGGAGATGAGGAGGACGCTGGCACTACTCCTCCACTTGCCATTCCGAGGCACGTCTTGCCATTTTTCGATTTAGAGAAAGGAATTGGATGGGGGCGCCGCAAGATTCTATTCAGCAGATTGGGTGTTGTCTAATCCAGAAATTCGGGAGAAAGCAGAGAAGCCACAATCAGGAATGCTGCGAGGGAGGTGGGAGATGGTAAATATAGAACTGGAATATAACTGATGGGAATCTAGCCGTTGAAAACATATCGGTTCAAAAATTCCCTGTTAAAAATAGAGTTGTTGGAAAAAAAACCCTGTTGAATGGTAGTTATAAGATACTATTAAAATATAAAAGAGAATATAGATGTCCTGAATCTAGATGTTCCAATGGAAAATTGGGAACATTCGAAAAAAGAATCTATTTAGATGATTTTGTATGCAGATATAGATGACCAAATCACTAGTGATGCTCTCAGTGCAATAATCTGACACGCAGAGACGTATATTTCCCATAACGTGGTTCGACAAAAGGAAATTCAAAAAAATCATCACTTCAAATTTCGAACATGAAGGCCCATTTTGTTTGCCCAAGTCAAATTCCGCACCGTTCTCCAAAACCTCACACAAAACCTGCGCCTTCGTCCAAAATCCAAAAGCAGCCGCCTCGACCCGTCCACGCCTTCCGCTCACAAATTCGAACACTCTAGACGCTTCCCGTCACCGCCGCCGGCCCCTCCGCTCTCCTCTCCGGCGCCCTCCTCCCCGGCGCCCTCCTCTCCAGCCACACGCACGCGAGTCGCCGCTTCCCTCGCGCCCCATGGTGCAGCTCCAAACCCTAACCCCCTTTCCCTCCCCTCGCGCGCCACTCGTCTCGCTAACCTCTCCCCTTCCGTCTCCCGCAGGATTCCTCCCCGTCCGCCGCCGCGCCGCCGCTCGACGACTGCCTCCGCCTGCTCCGCGGCGACCGCGACGAGCAGAAGCTGGCGGGCCTCCTCGTCGCCGCCAACGTCTGCCGCGCCGGCGACGCCGCCGCCGTCGCCGAGGTCTACCGCGCCGTCGGGCCCCGCTTCCTCCGCCGCCTCCTCAACACCGGTAAGGAGCGCTAGGAGACGCCCTCTGCCTGCCTCGTGGTCTGCGGCGCACCCCTGGTCGATGTCTCACTCGTTGTTCTGTTTTGCTTCGTGCGCGCCTGGCTGCAGGGTTGGGGAAAGTGCAGGGCGGGAAGGAGGAGGAGCGCGAGGCGTACCTGCGGCTCGCCGTCACCGTTCTCGCTGGGCTCGCGCGCGTCCCGGAGGTTGCCACCGACGAGGGGGTCGTCTGCACTGTGCCCCTCGTCGCCGAGGTGGTTACGAAATCGTAAGAACTTTCAACCTCTGATCCGTTCTTATACTAACTAAGACCGCAAATACTGATGCAATTGAATACGTTGAACCATATTTATCAACTAATTTGGATGCTTTTTTTGCAAATCTCATTTGCGTATGGCTGCGAAATCATCTGCAGGCCTGATCTGACAATTACTGAAGAATGTTTTGAGCTTCTGTCGCTCGTTGCCATAGCCTCAGAAGATGGGGCACACAAATTTTGTGAGCCTGGAGTTATCGACATGCTCTTCAGTCAAATCTCCAACTTCCCATATGGTACTAAAATTTCCTGGCCAGTCTCTTGTTTGCTTCTCCATCTTCGTTCATCCTACCGAGGAATGTTAGCAGCTACACTTGCTCCGACATTTTAAATTTGTGCACCTGGGTGGCTGACGGTTACTTGCATGCTCTGCTTTGAAAGTGCAACCTAGGATAAGTAGCATGGTATCTTGAATTGGTGCCCAAGTTAGAAGTATGTACATAAGTTGATTTTCTGGATTCCGTTTGGTATTATTAATCAGTAACACATTATATTGTCCAGAGTTAGGTTTGAATTCTTATAGGGTTGCTCCATTTGTAGGTTCAAGGAGCTTAGAGCTAGCCACTCATCTAATGCAATTACTTGTTCATAAACTCAGAGCAGACAACATGAGTGTGGAGAAACTGCAAGGCATGGCGAGCATGGTATGAGTGGCAGTATTGCACGCTGGATTGTTTTGCCTGAAAATTTCCATGCTTCATATGTCAGCAATTATAATTCGATGTTTTGATCTATAATTTCTTTTGTCATTCAGGTGGCATCTCTTGCTGTACCTTTCAACGTTCTTCACACCGCAGTTAAATTTGAATCTCTGCACATGCTTACCACCCTTCTTTCCCAAAAAGAATCTGTAAGAGAAACTTTTCATCCCTCCCATCTGTTTTATTTGCACTGTGGAGAGTTCTGTGTTTAACTCCTTGTTTGTTTTTTGTGGAACACTAAAGCCACTTCATGGTGCTTTGAGATCAATGCCATCCACAGTCTGGGAATCTCATATCCGTGGTGGCATTATAGACGTTCTTCAAAACCGTGTTGGTATGTCCATGCTTCATATATAAACATTATACATTAGTTGTTTGCGATTATTACTGTGAAGTTATAATTCATCATTTCGTTGGTCAAAGTTGATAACATAGACTACATCAAGGTTTGAGAATCAGCTGCATTTATTTACCCAGGATGAAAGTGCTAATATATGTGTTACTTTGCTAAAACTAGAACTTGAGATGTGCTTAGATCTATCAATACCTTCTGGCTTCTATTTGTTTTGTTTCTATTCTGGTTGTCTCCCTCTTTTATAATAGGAGTGTAGCATTTTGTTTCTTGTGCTAGCAGGCAGTACATTTGGTTCAGAGTTTCCTACAGCTGCATGGCAGTCAGTGTAGATTGTTTCGGGCAACAAAACTGTAGTATTTGCCAACTAAAGGGAGGTAGAACGTACTTTGAGAAGAAATTTTGTAGGGGTAGAAGAATGAAACATAACTAGGGTTAGTATTTCCCTGCCTTTCTGACATGGTCACGATAGTACTAAATATGTATCCACTGTCCAGTATCCTCTGTAAAGCTGCAAGCTCTTCTTTTGGCGGAATGCATGATGTCGATACTAGGTGAGAGTTGGTTGTCAGAAGATCATAAAATCCTGGATAACAAGAATGTTATGTCCGTCGACAAGTACGTTTCACACCATCTCCTGCATTACATTGGATGTATCTTTTTCATTTTGTATAACAACTTGTGATTTCTGTAGATTTGTCCTGCTTGTCCTAGAATCTGCACGAGTTGAAGTTGCTGTCCTTCTAAACGAACTTGCCTTTTCAAAGTATGAGTCATCAGAAAGTTCTCAGATAGATGATGCCATCAGCCAGAAACAAAGAAACCTGGCTATATTGTTTTCACTGATAGAAAGAATAATCAAAATGATATCAGACGCTAGTAGTGGTGAAGGTATGTATACCATTTCCTTGACTCTTTTTGGCTTCATGGGCTGGAATGTTTTTGTAATATATGTTTTCATTTCCTCTTTTATTTATATTTTATAACCTTCTGTTTCACCTTTTCTATCTTTGATGGATGTTTTTCATTAGCTGATAGCAAGCTTTACACGCACTGAAACCTGTTGTCATCCCGTGTTCTCCTTTGAATGTTATTTAAACTTTATGCAGGTGAACCAATTCAAACTATCCATGAAAGGTCCATAATGCAGGCAATTAAAGGATTAAATGAGACGATCAGTTTAGTGTTGGACTTCCTGCAGGATGCAAAGGTACATATTTTACTCCTCTGATGATATGAACATTTTGTATTGGAAGATATCTTACAGAACGAAACATGTCAGGATCACGGGCAGAGGAAAGGTGATGATCTTTTGGCAGCTGTGAGAATAGTGGGAAGGTGTGCTACTGCCTCTTATTATTATCTCTTATCTCTGGAATTTGTGTGCATTTCTTTGCTGTTAAAAACTGCTGCTCATTGTAGATATGATAAACTAGCAGTATGTTAAGGGTCCTTTAGTCGTCCCATCTCTATATACTAGTTCCTCCTCCTGCTTGTATCAGTTTGATGTGATTCGCAACGTGAGTTACTACTTTTGACCATTACAAAAAATAATCATGTGCACTTTAGCCCCTTTATATTTCTCTGTGCACATCATTTAAATAGCTATTAAACAAGGTTATTGTAAAAGTGAAGTATTTCAAACTCTCCTGTAATTGTCCTTAAATATAAGCTACATTTGTGTGCTACTCTGTTGCAGCTATCTGGCAGAGACTCCATACGCCTTCCAAGAGAAGACTGGACACTTACTGGAATTTATCTTCTCTATCGAAGGTCAAGATGAATCAAGGTAGTTCTTAGCCATTTTGTGCTAAGCAGGTGTACGTCACTTAGTATCATCCTTTGTAATGCAGTATATTGATGGTACCAAGTAACATTCTTGCACACAGGCCCTTCTATTCTGTCCGCTTCATGCTTCCAATGCTATCCCAAATAACAGCGACAGCTGATGGATGCAGAACTTTGGTGTCGTTTGGAGGCCATAGAGCAGTAAGTGGGCATATTTTCTATAAACCATATAAGAATTGTGACTCCCTTGTTTCTTTTGCCTCGAAATAATTTAAATGCCGGTTATACTAGTTCATCATAACACCCAGTTTCCAGTTTGAAGATAATAATCATTTCCAATCTTCTCTGAATTTCTGGGTATCTTTCTGGTTTTCTATTTGCTAAATTTGTGTAGGTTACAGATACAAATGCGTTCGTGCAGACAAAAATCTGTGGTGTTCAATTATTTTTGTTGCTGGGATGCTTAAGTTATAGGGTGTCGTCGTATATCTTTACTAGTTCTGTCTAGGTGTTAATCACATTTGACGTGGGGTTTACTATTTGAAGTGAATCCATGAAAATAAAATGGCAGCATTATGATTTGGCAACTACTAGAATAGAAATTTGGCATAAGGAAGTTGCCATTTATCATTGAGTTTTTTCTTGGGACGGTACAGCTGAGATGTCTGTTTTCTGTTTGCAGGTTGTAGACTGCCTCATTAAAATGACTGAGCAGAATGGAATGATAATCGACAACGGTAGCATGTTTTTGGCATGCGATACTATCATAAACGTTTTGTCAAATGTAAGTATCTACATTGTTCAAAATAGTCTTTTGCCTACCATGAGATAATCCTAATAGCATATTGTTACTTATGTAGAGGAAGAAGAGTTCCCATATTCAAATGGAGCCATGTTTCATCCATCTCCTGCAAGCACTTATTACATGGGCTGGTATGCTCTGCTCCTAATTTCTTTACATATGATGAAATAGATATATGTGCGTACTGTTTGTAGGGTGGCTCAGTGGTAGGCATTTCTCAATGTTTGATTCTCGTATTTATTTTACTTTAGTAGGCAGTGACAAAATTTCTACTACCTCCGATCCATATTAGTGGGCACAACTTTGTCTAGATACACATGTATCTAGTCCAAATACTTAACTAGATACATATGAATTTAGACAAAGCTATGCCCACTAATATGGATAGGAGGGAGTACCAGAATTCGATACCTCTGGAGGTTAAAAAAAAAGGGGGCTTAACGTGTGTCATTTAGGTAATGAACCAGTCCTATGATCCTATCTTTGAAACATGATCAGTCATATATTGACCAATTTTCAGCAATACCCAGCACTGGTTTCTGAACCATGGTCATGGCAAGAATTTATAGCTGCTTGAAGCTCTGCCTGTTGTCGGTTGCCTGGCAATTTGGCATACTCCTATAGCGATACTATATATAGACTGTCAGTAGCCGAGGAGAGTTGAACTAATCCATACCTAAAATTCATGCTATTCAATATTGACGATCATTTTTCTATTGATTATCTTCATGAGCAGGTCAGCAACTCTTTTTCTTGAATGTGAGCTGATCAGTAACTCTCTTTTTGTTGAATGTGAGCTGACCAGTAACTCTCTGTTTCTTGAATATGAGCTGATCAATAACTATGAATATGTCTGATTGCGTATAGGAATTACCGATGCTTCATCAGTCACGATGACGGCCTCCAGCTTATGCACGATGGTGATGGAGCTGACATCAGAAGAGTTCCTCTTTAGCTGCTCTGATTTTGACCCCAAGACCCTTGAGAGTTTGTCTGACCTCATTGTTAGAAGTTTGCATCAGGTAACTATGACATCAATCTCTTCCGCGAGATTGTTTCCTTCGTGAATGTTATTCTCTACAAATGATTTTTATCATGCAGCATCGGCATGTGTTTGTCTTCTTTTCATTATTTCAATTCTGGATGTGTTTGCTTGCCTATTGTCCTACAGGATATCCCTGACGACGACCAGGAACAGTTCAACCAAAAGCAAATCATTGTATCAGGTAAACACGATAATCTGACTATCTTAGAAATGAAGAGGAAGAAAGCATGGCCCTCGTCCAGCATGTGTGATCTGAGACATCATTATCTAACTTTGCTTTTGTACCGATTGCAGGTTATAGTCGCTGGGCCGATCGGTTCCCAAGTGTTAGAAAGGCTGTTCATCAGCATGTATCTGTCTAATCGTCTGTCAGATCTTCTCTACGAAGAGTTCTCTCTTGTGAATGAAAATCCTACAAATGGCCAAATGGGGAACCCAAGGTGCAAGCATCCACTCAGCATCAAGTTTGATCTCGTGCGGGGCGCTGTTAACCATTTACGTCTAACCGGCAGCTCACTGGTTCTTCTATGTAACGCCTGACATGAACACGCGGTGGGCGGCAAGCAGGATGGCAGTTGCATACATCCGCCTGATTCCCCAGCCAGTAGTTGAACTAGTGCCACGCTTCTTACACTACACTAGAATACATGAAGCAAGAGGCTGAGATGCAGACAGTGATATTTAACCTTGTACATTCGGTGCAAAAAGGGCCTATGTTCCGTATTTGCAGCTCCACCCTGTAATGTGTTTCATACGTACGCATGTGTTGTGTTGATCAGCAATTCTAATAAGCGCAATCAGTTCTAATAAATAACGCTGTAGTTTTGCCAGTTTGTTTTGTTCAATTTGTGTGGCTACGTTGTTCAGAAAATTCCTATCTAATGCAGAAACCACTGTAAAACCACCGTAAGCACATTCCCCTCCAACTTTACTCCTGAATTGGGATGCAGGAACATGATAAGCAGCCCATGATATACTTTCTAAATCACCCATGAAGCGTCGCATGTTTGGAGATCTCAACAATGCAAAGAAAGTACAAATTGAAACAGCCATCATCACACCGGATGAGTTCTATCAAATTCCTGGGGAAAAAAAACCGCATTAACCAAACAAGTCTACAACATTTGAAGCCAGTGGAACGTGTCGCAAGGAAATGGCACGAGCATCTGTCCTCCGGATTGCTTTCAACTTCCATAGTGTTCCAGTTCAAACTCTGCTAATATAGAGCAACATAAATTAACAGCCAAAGATTGTATTCACAGACGACAGCCAAAGATTCCATTCACGGATGGCTGACGTCCAGTCCTATACATGTCCATTCCTTTCAGACTGTCGTGGCTTTCAATCTCCGCGGAGTAGCAAACTGTTTTAGCAGCCCCCTGCACACCCTCCAGGGAGATCTGACAGCAGCCATTAACGGTAAGCGACTCCAGCTTCTGTGAACTTGCCAGTGCAGCGATTCCAACATCAGTCACGTTGTTACATCCCCGGAGTGTGAGAATACTCAAACAAGGAGCCTGGACAATGAAATCCATCCCAACATTCGTTATAGATTGGCAGTCCACAAGCTCGAGTGTCTCCAGGAACTGCATGGAGGATAGGCCCTTCATGCCCTCATCATCAAATATACTGACGCCATTTAGCACAAGAGCACGGATCGGACAGGATTGGATGAGGGTCACAATACCATCTTGTGTGAAGCCTATTTCAGTAGGGTAATCGGGGTTGCAAAATGCGAAGGCGAGCTCAACAACTTGAAGCATAGGGCAGCTCAGAGCTAGGGCCTTGAGGCTGTCATCAGTCAATGGTGTCCTAAAATCATAACCACATCGCAGAGGAATGAACCCAAGTGATACGGTTTTAAGGTTGCCACACCTCTGGAATAGCGCAATCATCTCACTCTCATCTAGACCAATAACATACTCCAGGTAAAGTGTCTCCAATGCTTTGCACTTCCCCAGGAGAAAACGAAGTCCAATTTCTGGCAGTGTTACAATATGAGCCAACCTAAGATCCTTCAGATTATCACAGCAGATGTCATAGCTATACGGGTAGCCAGCCACATAAGCGGGATCACATACCACACCCATCCAGTAATTTCCATTAATCTCAAACTCAAACTTTTTGAGATTTACCCATCCTGGGCCAAATTTTAGGAGGTCATACTGGCTGATTCCTTCACAATCCTTTATAACAAGTTCTTCCAATGATCCAGACCTCCCAAGGTACTCCAGCCACTCTACATTGTCAATTGCCGTACAGTCAACAAGCTGGAGAACGGAAAGATGTGTGCAACTAACCGCCACCTGAGACAGCCCAATAGAAGTTATTTCTGGTGCATAGTTCAGCCTGAGAGACCTCAACGTTTTGCAGTGTGATACATGACCAAGACCAGTGTCATCAATGTAGAGGCAGTTACTTAAAGTGAGATCGGAGAGCGAGAGGCAGTGAGATGATAGAACAGGGAGGCCTTGGTTGTCCAACTGGTCCTCGTGACTGGACGTCCAACCAGAGTAATAGATCTCTACTTTCCACAAATTGGGGAACCGGGAGAACAGAGATGCCAAGGCTTCTGTTTTTGGGTAAAGTCCATAGCCAACGCGGATAGCATCCCTATGCTCCGCCTCAATAGTGTAGAGCTGCTTCGTCACGAGGGAAAGAGAACTACGATCAGTTGCACTGGTGACCCTCTTGACGATCTCTGCAAGCAGTGGCTCCGGGAGACCCTCCATCGAGTATCTGAGGTGCACAACTTGGGCAATCTCAAGGCTTGGCAGCCGCTGGACTAAAAAAATTTATGATCAGAATGGAACATAGCAAGATAACCAAATTACAAACTGTAAGAACTAATGTACAAGGAAGCATGTATGAAACATTGATCTTTTTCTACATTTGCTGAGAGATTTATATGATTATCGTCACAATGAATGTTAATTAAGTACAGCCTATGGTTCGTACCATATCATGGAACAAAAAAATGTTATAGGGAAAATCAAGTTAACTCAACGCACTAATTATATGAAATTTCTGTTGGGTGGGGGGGGGGGGGGGGGGGGGGGGGGTAGCCTACAAATAGACCAATTACAACTACAAGTAACATTCAGTTCTGAAATGAACTCATATCTGGAAGTACCTAACTAATCAGATGAAGATACAGTTTTTAAGACACTCCAGAACAGGCTTTACTGATTAAAGCAAGCTACGCTCTAGCCTTTCACAGAGATTCCAGTATCATACACAATTCCAAATGTAGCGGCAAGACGAAAAAATCTGAGAGACATACACACCAAAGATGAGTATTTAAATCGCAAAGAGTTAATCTGCATTCAACAGTTTTAGTACTACTTATTTCGAGTGACTAGATTTTAACTTGTTACCTCAGATATGCGCACGGTTTCAATTACGTTCCTCGCAAAGACGTTTTATAATAGATCTTTATTGTGACATATTCATCCTTCAATTTTGGTGATTGACTGGTTGAATAAAATAGTTTTGGAACCCCTCATAAGGCAGACCAATGAAAAAAACCATAGTGATTAGCAATCACTCCTTCATTCTACAGGTGCAGTAGCATCCATTTTTGCTTTTTCTGTGCACTAAAACTTACAAGACAATGTCCGACAAGCCTACTTAACAAATGCTATAATATACTACTGGGCTTTTTGTCTGAGCACAGGCGATCCTCACAAAAGGCGTACCCTGTGCTACAGTAATCACTCTTGGCCTAGTACAAACCCTGGTGATTTTACAGTTTCCTACACACATCCTTAGGGTTCCAGTCTTTGAATCCAACGATGTTCTGGTGTACCCTTGGCTGGCTCCGTGGAGCTAGAAACTCGCTCCCATGGGATAATCCAGTTAACAAAACAAAGTGCAACGAGCTGGTCGATCTAGACACTACAACAGAACGGAATCAAGTTGGAAGAATCGACATCGTCTCGGCCGGCCCGACCAAGGTCGCTCGAGAAGGGAAAGGAATGGACCCAAATCCGTACCTCGGAGGAAGCGGCGGTCGAGAAAAGGCGGGGCCGTTAGCGCGGCCGTCCGAGAGGGAGGAACTGGGCGGAGGCGGCGGCGAGCCGGCGACCAAGGGTGGATTTCAGAGGAATGGACCCCAAATCCGTACCTCCGAGGAAGCGGCGGTCGAGAAGAGGCGGCGCCGTTAGCGCGGGCGGCCGGGAGAGACGAACTGAGCGGAGACGGCGGCAACCAGGGGTTGGATTTGGGCGGAGAAACGTCGGCGGCGAGCTCGACGGCAGAGCAAAACCCTCGTCTCGTGCGTTTCGGTGGACAAGACAGAGTTTGGGTTAAGCTGGGCTGTGTTTTACATGGGCCGTTTCATACTACTGGGCCGATATTAGTTCGTATTCATTTGTGGGTTTAGAGTTTGAGATTAAGCATCTGCCATTTGTTTCTCAAAATACACTAAAAAAAAAAATTGTTTCTCAAAAAACAAAAAAACATCTGTCATTTTCTTTTGATGGTTTGTGTGTTCGCACATGAGCTTAGAAATCACCTTTTTTTTAATATAAGTTTGCTACTACTTTAGGTGTGGGTCAGTACCTCTGGCTTGGAGTCCCACCGGACCCTTTTGTATTTCCTGTAAACATCTCTGCTGTTCAATACAACTTAGCGGCCTTGCCTCAAAAAAAAGTTGGCTTTTAGGGGTTAGTTTAAATGTTGGCATCTCTGTTCGAGTACTATCCTCACCTAAACATTGAACTCATCGGTATACTAAGAGGCAACTAGAAATGGAGTTGGCATTCGAATGACCATCATATACATTTTTTGTAGTAAATTATGACTTTATAATTTGTTTTGTTATCTTCTTTCTAGTCTTTCTTATCGTACCTGTGTATCCTAACTATGCAGAAACTTTATGTGGATTCTTTAATTGTATCGCCTAGTCTAAGTTTACCTTTGTCAAGAAAAATCTTATACACTTTGAACACAAGCATGATATAGCCAAAATCAAGCATGAAGCGTCCTCATAACTTTACCTAGAATTCATCCGATGTCTCAAGAGCACACTAAACTACAAAAGAATGAGTGCATGGCGATGCTGGTCAGGTTGTTGATGATGAATGCCCCCGTAAAGCTCAGGTTTCCCAGTATATTCAAAGATTTTTTATTGAACACACATCAAATGCACTATCATGCTTTGAAGCTAATATGTTGTAACCATTACATGAACTTCATACAAATAATAGACAACTGGATCAATTAGCAACAATAAACCTCAAAATACATTGCACACAATAACAAGGTTCTGAATGAAACATTTTCATCTGCAAATAGTAGTTTGATAGATTATGATGCATGCTTCGTTCACTTTGCGTGAAAAGAACTTCTTGGATTTATGGGTTGGTCCTCCCTGTCCCACATAGGATACCTGGTTGATTCTATTTCATAACCACTTGTAAATTCCCCACCAAGAATATGTTCTGCACCCCTGTCCACATTGAGTGGTTCCCAAGGATGCAATGAAAGCTTCCTTAATCTACCAATCTCATCGGCGACCTCCTTCATCGAGGGTCTATTATCACCACACATATCTAGACATTTCTTAGCTAGGTGTGCAAGTCCTCTCAACAACTCCATGCTCTCTTGGCCTTTCAGGTGGCTTGCCAACATTGCATCATGATTATCCTCCTTCATAGCAGATAGAAAAACTGATGAAAGGCATATTTGCTTATCTAGACCTTCAAGCTTCATTGGCAACTGTCCAGTGAGGATCTCTAGAAGGATAACACCAAAGCTGTAAACATCACTTTTATTTGTCAATATGAATGTCTGAATGCATTCAGGATCAAGCTATCCCCAAGTACCTTGAACCTTTGTGACAAACTGCTCTTTGTCCGATGGGGCTAGTATGGAGGCTCCAAAGTCCGACACTTTGGCCATGTAGTTTTCATCAAGAAGGATGTTGGAAGTTTTCACGTCACTATGAATTACTGGAGGAGACGCATCTGAATGTAGGAAGCGGAGTCCTTCGGCTGCTTCATGAGCAATCCTTAAGAGAGTGCCAAAGGATATTTGCAATGCTTTGTTATTTCCATGGACAAGCTCAAAGAATGTACCGTTCAGAACAAACTCATAGACAAGAATTGGAACTTCCACCTCAAGGCAACAACCCACGAGTTTCACAATGTTTTTGTGATTGAGTTGGGACAAAATGAGCATCTCTTGCCAAATTCCTTCTTTTGCCTTTCTTCAACTAATCCAGATCTTTTAACTGCAACTATCATGTTGTTCTTTGTTATCCCTTTGTATACTGTTCCATTGCCTCCTTTTCCAAGTATTCTGCTATCATCATAGTTGTTTGTGGCATTTATGAGTTCAATTTTAGAAAATACAATGAAACCAAGACCTTGCGTTTTCATTTGGTCTAACAAAATCACGCCACCATGCCGACGGAAATACTCTTGCTTAACCATGTTCAATTTTTTCTTTTGGATTACCATTTGTATCCAAGAGATAATGATCGTGATAATAATCACTACAAGAACAGAAAGTACCGCAAGTCCTGCATAACAAAATCACATTATATACAGAGAGAGTATTAAACATACTTTGTGTTTTGGTTAGCATTGGATATAGCATGCATTATCTGTTCTACATTTGCTATTTTATTTTATTTACCATTGCACACTAATAAGATAAAAAGTAATCGTTTAGCTATATAATCTCTTTTTGAGGCTTACCTATAATTAATCGGGCATCGAGATTGCATGTATTGCTTTCAAGTTTTCTTCCTACTCGACAAGAACAACAAAATCCTCCATCTGTGTTTTGGCAAACACCACCTGAATGACATGGGTTGTTACTGCATTCATTGACATCTACATTAAGATAAGAAAAACTTATATTAGGATTTTAAGCACATAACAAACCTTATACATTCAAAGTAAAATCTGATCAGCATTAATTTATGTGTATACACCTAAAAATTGAAACTAATCATTACCTTGGCATCCAAATTGAAGATAAGGATTGCCTTGGTATCCCTTGGAACAGTTGCACATGTATCCATCATCATTGAGAGAATCTATGCACACACTGTTGCTACTGAGGCATGCATAGTTACTAGTATTATTCAACCGTGCGACATTACATGACTTGACATCTCTTATAGCCCAGTCAATTACCATGGGCGCCCGCCCATCATATGTGTCATTGAACGTGGTGTTGCTTATGAATGACGTGCTGAAGTTGAATGTTGTTGCCTCCATCAGCACCGCATAGCTACACCGATTGAATTCCCATATTAGACTTGTATTGACTGAGCTAAAGAAGTTTGTATTGTAATAGTACATCCTCTTTGGTATAGTACTCTGGGAGCAACCGATACCAGAGCAGGATCCGTCCACCAAATCTGACATGTTGCGGCATGTTGTGACGCCCAAGCCTTGGTAACCCGTGTAGTCATCACGCATAGTGGCAAGAGCATTACACCCAATTGCACCCAATAACCGTGAACCTGTTATGGACATCAGAGAGCCGGTAAGGAGAAGACTGACTATTTTCGTCCACCCCCACATTACGGCCCAAATCATCCATGCTCTCAGTAGAGGTGTTGTAGCAGTACCCTTTATATAGTTGAGCACCCGAGCCGTGCCATGAATCAAGGAAATGTTGAGCACCTCAAAGGAGCCCCTGAATGGCTTGTAGGTACCATCTTGGAGCCTGCAACTGACATCGAAACCTTCTGCGAGTGAGCAGTTTGGATCGATACCAAATGGGTACGGTATATCAACAGTGCCACACTGCCTTCGACACTGTGAACTAGGAACCGCGGTTCCAGGGGCATATTGTGCTGCAATCAGTAAGAGACCAAGGCCAAGCTGTAATAACACTTGCATATTCTTTGGCTGCAAAATAAGTAACATGCCACTGTTAACTAAATCAATACCAAACTGGTAAGATAAAAGTTGGAAGGCCATAACCAGATTATAGTCTATCACACCTAGCCATACTGGCATGTCTATGCATTGGTGAGTGAAACCAAAGGATAAATATTTAGCATATCATATACGTAAACACATAATTACATAGGAACTTTTATCATCCATAATATAATAGATAAAGGCACATGACACATTCAGGACTGGTGAAAACCGCCAAAACAACAAAATGTTTGGCCATCAATCTAGTAAATTGTAACAGAGTAAATTACAAAAAATTATCACATTCAGGACGAGGTTAACGGGTTGCTGCCTTTTTCCTTTTTTTAAGTCGCTACCATTTCTTGGATGTGAACTTAAAAATAGCGCTCATTCCCATTTAATCGTGTTTTGACAACATTCCTAATTGGCTGGACCCATTGTGAGGACTGAGTTGGTAGCACATGTGGAGGAGGAGCTGAGGTGAACATGGGGCCCACCTGTCTGCCTCCCATATGCTTGCCCCTATCTCTTCTCCTTCTTCCTCCTCTCTCTCGCTAAACTCTTGTTGTCGCTCATAGATTCTCCTATGATATTGTCTCTTCTGTGCCCTAGACCTCCCTTCTCTCTGCCCCGCACACATATGGAGATGCCTCGGTCCTCCTAGCAAACATCCACCAGAGAGCGCGTCCTTCCTTTACTATTTTTAGACCGACCGAGCCCCTCTTGTCGTGCTCACAAGCACAACACACAAATGGTGAAGGCTCTCTCACAACTTCCTCAACCTTACCATAGAACGAGGTAGCTATATATAGACAAGACTTAAAATTTGTCTAATGACACTTTCAAAGTTCTGGATAACATAGTAGAAGGTACACATGTATACATTTAAACTTTTAGAGTGGGAGGACATATCTGCTAGAAGTTCTGGCAACACCACCAGGAGGTGAACAACCACTTCACCAAGAACAACTAATCTCTCAGCCCACAAGCTTCCCTGAGAACTCCCAAGAAGCAAGTAAGGCCATGATTGGTTCCAACCATGATCTCTCTGTGAGTAAGGTCTTGGGGGCTTAATATGCATGAGAAGAAGGAAGGAGAAAAATGTATGAAGTAAGGATATAAACCCAAACTCGTCTTACCCTCCCATCTTTGGCCCTTTTCGTTTTGGGCTTCTCCTTCTGCTTTTGGGGTCACCCAAACAAATAGCAAGAGATGGAAAAGCACTATCAAGAAGCGCTATGCTGAATTACACTAGAATAGCAAAGAAGAGCAGAAGCAGGTCGGGAGCTGCTTCCCGCAGCTTTCGTACTCAAGTCCCGAACCGTTTTTCTTGATTTCCCATTCGGATGCTCGAAATTACGAGCATACCGCCACCGCGAGCCCCAACTAGTGCATTTCCTTAACTTTCCCTTCGCTTTGCATGCGCATCAACCTGTGTCGTGTCATTCGTTGACTGTAGCTTCACATGCACATATACATGTACAAGGTAAAAAACATATACTACATCTCACACAAATATATTTCAGTTCGAAATAATTTGTATATGAAAGATGTGTGTATCGACGAGTAGGTTTCATTCTTGTGATCGGTTCGAGTTTCGTGGATTGTACCTTCTTAATTGTAGACCGAAGTTTCTACCATTTTTAGAAGAATTTTGTCACATTCGTCCCACTCGGTGGACCGTTTAAAATTTCTTTTCACAAATAGATCGATCTCGTTATTTTCTACAACTTTCCTGTTGTAAACCTTTTGTTTCAACGGACATATATGAATCGATCTATGTGTGATGATTTATGGTCTTTCAGATATATGCAATGCTATATGTTTGGATAAATAAGTGTTTCAATTATTAGAGAAAAATAGACAACATGAGTTAATTTAGCTCTTAAACATCGTAATTATGAATAAAATGAGTCAAAAACAACTATTTCGCTTCAAATCATCACTTATATAAATCTTTAGCACTCAGGGGCATTCCAAACATTTCACCCATAAAACCAATAACAATAGCTGCCAAAAGCATTTTTGCCAAACATCAAATCTCTGCTTCCAATAGTTGCTTTCCACAACCCACTAGCTACAACTGCTTCTCAACAGCTGCTGCTCAAACAAACAGAGCCTTTATACCACTCGCTAACCATCTATTATCTCCTTCTATTTGCATATGTACCATCATAATATGTGCACACATCTCATCATGATCATTGCATGAATCCACTCCATGTATGTGGGGCCATTGTGATTGTATCCTACGTTTTATGGCGTGCGCCACACGCACGTTGATGAAGTTTCCTCTAGTGTTGTTTGAAACAAAGGAATATGAATGTAAGTTTCCTATGAAATTCCTATGGAGTAGGCTATTCCATAGGGATTTCGGAGCAAAACTAACATGAAGTCTCACCTCATGTTTTCATCTCCTTGTGTCTACAATTTCTGTGTTTGTAACATCCAACGATGGTTTTGACAATTTCCCGTGGTTTTGGTTCTAGTAAGAATTCAGGATGCATGACATCTCCGTTCCTGCATTTTTCCTATTCCTACGTTTTAAGTTCTTGTGTTCCGAACGGTGTCTTAATGAGGAGAGAGACAAATATAGTAATATAGATAGTTACGATCACATAGCGAGACAAGATGAGTCTATAAGTTAATAAATGAGACCATTTGTGTTAATCTTTTTATGTTATTTTGCACTATGGGATAATAACATATGCATGTTAATAGTATTAGTTACTCCCCACTGTTGCCCGCTTAACCGACGACAACGAGCGCGTTGTTTTACCAATCTCAGGGTGCCCTATGAGGCTATGAATAGATTTTACGTACTCGAATAACATGGGACTTTAGATGCACGGCCACAGATCAACATATAGATCTCAACGGGTAGTAGATCAACATATGGATATCTTGTATTTTCAGCAGAACTCCCATGTCTCTCCTCTCTTTATATACGTATGTTCATAAGATCAACGATTTAGCAATCGTATGCAAGATCTATCCAATCAAATTTTCTCGAAAATATCTCCAACACGGACCAAACTGATGTTTCCATGCTTATATCTCCAAGTTGCATTGTTTTATGTTTTATTGCATGTTAGTGTATTGTTGTTTCTGTCCTTCGGCATCAGTTTATATATGCCTACCATTCCATAGAGAAAGGTAGGGTGGGGGCGAGGCAACAGAAAATACAGTATATGATTGGTACACATCACTTGCTTAACAAAAGAAAGGATCTGCTGTAAAATTAAGAACATAATCATTACTTGTTAAAGCTTGTTGGGCGATTACCGGTGCCTCAGCAATTCAGAGCTTGGGAAATAAATAAGTATTTCTCTCGTTTTCCAGCCAGTTGAACTTTTTGTTATGCGATTAGACGGAAAAAAAAAGTGAACTGAAAGCTGATCATAACAATATTCTGAAAAATATGTTGATAAACTGACCTGAAACATCGAAGGAACTCAGTACTCCTCGAGCAGAAGAAGTATCTTGGAGGAACTTATGCCCAAGAAAATGTCTTTCCTAAGACACCGAGATCGAACACCAGAGCTTCATAGATTGCTTCAGAAGTTGTGTGAAGAACAGCTAAACACCGCGCGTGTATAAGTACACACTAAGAGTTCTTGTCTACCTGCAAAAGAATAAAGAAAAGAAGAGCTCTTGTCTGCAAGGTGTAACGTACCTGTACTATCGGTAGATAGAATTGGAGGTTCGGGAGGGAATTTAGGGTTCGAGATCAGAGAGAAGCATGGGGATCGAGAGAGAAGCACAAGATCAGGGAAGGTTCAGATAGTTCATTCATACGATGGCCCCGGCCACACGGCACGACGAGGCAAATATAGCACGCAACGATTGCCAGCTACGCTGAGCTCAACTTCTATTACAAGGCTCTTGGGCCCAATCTGGGACACAACCCAATATCGCAATGGGCCTAGCCCACAGGACACGACAATCCCTCCTTCTTAAGGCACGGCATGACCTCATGCCGGAGTAGCAGAGCTCGAACCAGCATTAGGAAGAAGTAGGTCTGCAGTGGAATTGAGATCTTGATCACCACTCACCAGAACGGATGCTGGGGCATGCTTCTTGAGCAGGGACACATGCACAACAGGATGAATCTTGCTAGAGTCGGGCAACTTCAAGCGATACGCCACAGCACCAATTCGAGCTAGCACCTTATAAAGACCAAAGAATCTCATGGATAACTGCGTGTGGCAACTGATTGCTGGATGAATGGCTGGAGCTTGAGGTACACATAATCTCCAACTTCAAACTGCCTTTCAGAGCGCTTCTTATCTGCCTGAATTTTCATTCTCTTCTGTGCACACACCAATTGCTGTCGGAGTACCTCGAACATCATAGCACGTTCCGACATCCAAGTTTCCAGGTCTGGTGACTGACATTCATTCCCAGATTGATGCCAAGGTGACGAGGCTTCTGTCCATACAAAACTTCAAACGGAGTACGATCCAATGTGGAGTGATAGGTTGTATTATACCAATACTCAGCCAGAGGTAGCCAATCATACCACTTTTTTGGCGCTGTATGAACTGCACACCGCAAGTAGGATGATACGTCTCAAACGTATCTATAATTTTTGATGTTCCATGCTTGTTTTATACCAATTGCTACATGTTTTGCATCTACTTTATATCACTTTTATACATTTTTTGGGACTAACCTATTAACAAGATGCCGAAGTGCCAGTTCCTGTTTTCTGCTGTTTTTGTATTCCAGAAAAGCTAGTCTGGAAATATTCTCGGAATTGGACGAAACTACACGGGGGTGCCTATTTTTCCAGAACACCTGACGGAGCGAAGGAGCAGCAGAGGAGGGCCACCAGGGCCACACGCACAGGGCGCGGCCCCCCTCTGCCGCGCCCTGGGGTGGTGTGGGCCCCTCGGGGGTCCGCAGCCGCCGCCCTTTCGCCTACTTATTCCCCCCGACGCGAAAACCCTAAGTACCTGAGCAAATATCCACGAAAAGTTCCAGAGACGCCGCCGTCGTCAACCCTAGCTCGGGAGGGTTCAGAACCTCTTCCCGGCACCCTGCCGGAGAGGGGAATCGTCACCGGAGGCTTCTACATCGCCATGCCTGCCTCCGGAGTGATGCGTGAGTAGTTCATCCTTGGACTACGGGTCCATAGCAGTAGCTAGATGGTTGTCTCTCCACTTTGTGCCATCATGTTTAGATCTTGTGAGCTGCCCTACATGATCAAGATCATATTATTGTAATGCTACATGTTGTGTTTGCTGGGATCCGATGAATATTGAATATTATGTCAAGTTGATTATCAATCTATCTTATATGTTATTTAAGATCTTGCATGCTTTCCGTTACTCGTAGATGCTTTGGCCAAGTAGATGCTTGTAACTCCAAGAGAGAGTATTTATGCTAGATAGTGGGTTCATGTCTCCGTTTAACCTGGGACAGTGACAGAAAGTTCTAAGGTTGTGGATGTGCTGTTGCCACTAGGGATAACCTAACGATGCTATGTCCACGGCATATGTGTTTGTTTACATTACGCACTTTACTTAATGCAATTATCCGTTGCTTGCAACTTAATACCAACGGGGGACTCGGATGACAACCCGGCGGTGGATTATTAGTCATAGATGCTGTTGGATAACGTCTATGTATTATGTCGTAATGCCCAATTAAATATCATAGTAGTCAACATGTCATGTATATGCATTGTCATGCGCTCACTATTCGTCAATTGCCCAGCTGTAATTTGTTCACCCAACATGTTAGTTATCTTTTATGGAGAGACACCACTAGTGAACTGTGGACCCCGGTCCATTCTTTTACACTGATTAAACAACCACAAACTGCAAACTGTTCCTTTTTCATTCTCTGCAATTTAATACTCATTTTCCACACCATACGTTTAATCCTTTGTTTTCAGCAAGCCAGTGAGATTGACAACCTCACTGTTTCGTTGGGGCAAAGTAGTTTGATTGTGTTGTGTGCAGATTCCACGTCAACAGTCCAGACTCCCTGCGACAGCTATTTTTCTGGCGCCGTTGACAACCTTCTGAAGAGTTGCTGCTCCTACTGGTTCGATAACCTTGGTTTCTTTCTGAGGGAAAACTTGCTGCTGACTACATCATACCTTCCTCTTGGGGTCTCCCAACGAACGTGTGTTTCACGTCATCAAGCTATTTTTCTGGCGCCGTTGCCGGGGAGACAGCAGTCTTCTGCAAGGGGAGTTTCACGCTTCCAATCTCTTTACTTTGTTTTTGTCTTGCTTAGTTTATTTTATTTTATCTTGTTTGCTTTCAATTATCAAAAACACAAAAAAATTAGTTACTTGCATTTAGTTTATTTTCAGTTTTGTTTTCTGTTAGTTATTATGTCTAGCTCTTTACTTGCTATCAATGGTTACTTTCCTTGAAACTAGTCCTATGGCTGAAAACAACATGAGAGAGCTTTATGAAATTTATCTTGAGTTGGGACATGAAGTGTTTGAAGAGAAAATTAAAAAGCCTATGGAACTTTATTTGCATAACAATCATGATAGTAGCAATGTTATTAGCATACATTCTTTGAACACCATTATTGCTAATGCCATGGAAAGCTCTAAGCTTGGGGAAGCTGGTTTTGATAAAAATGTTATTTTTAGTCCCCTAGCTTGGAGGAGGAAGAATGCTATATTGTCGAATGTGATGATTCTATTGAAATATCTCCTTTTGATAAATTTGAAGTAAACAACCTCCTTGACTCAGTAAAAGAGGAAATTGCAGAAAGTAAAAATGTGCTCCCTAATGTTATATATGATAATGCTCTTGATGATGGTCCTATATTGCCTAATGATATTATTATACTATTATTGTCAAAAGTGGGTTTGATAACCCCACTATTTTGAGCTTAATAAAAATTATGCGTTTGTAGATCATGAAAAGCATGCTTTATGTGATAGTTATATTGTTGAGTTTGTTCATGATGCTACTGAAAATTATTTTGAGAGAGGAAAATATGGTTATAGAAATCTTCATGTTATTAAATTTCCTCTCTTTATGATGAAAGTTTTGAGCTTTCTCTTGTGTTGCTTCTATATGATTTTTGCTTTAAGACCTAATGGTCCGTTGAAAGTTTTGAAGTTGCACTTGTTTTGCCTTCCTATGCTAGTCACTTTGTGCTTAATTGACTTGTTTTCTTACAGACTCCTATGCATAGGAAGAGTGTTAGATTTAAACATGTTTTATATATGCTCTTGATGCTCTCTTTTATGTTTCAACTCTCATCTTTATGTGAGCATCATAAAAATCACTATGCCTAGCTAAAAGGCATTAAAGAAAGCGCTTTTGGGAGGCAACCCATTATCTTTTATTTTCAGTATTAGTCAAGGAGTTTGTTTACTTCTGTAGCAACTCCTTTGTATCTTTATTTTCTCGCATTGTTGTGCCAAGAGTAGCCTCTAATGATAAGATGATGCTTAATTTTGATTGCTGCGCAGAAACAGATTTTTGCTGTTCACTGTACGAAATTCCTAAAATCACCAGATTGTTAAAAATCTGAAATTTTTGTGCGTAATCTTTATGAATGTCTGAAACTTTCATTAGTTCAGAGTTTCTCGATCTGAGCGTCGTAAGTGCCTCGAAAAAATTCGTCTTTGCGGACTGTTCTGTTTTAGACAGATTATGCCTTTTTATTTTTCGCATTCTCTCTTTTACTAGTGTTGAGTGAAATTCTTTTTTGGGTGGAAGAGCTTCACATAACATCAGTGGCTGTAGCTAATGTTTAAAGTAACAAATCATATTGCGTCTTTACAGAACATGTGAATTTTTGATTATGCACTAACCCTCTAATGAGATCTACTTTGAGTTTGGTGTGACGGAAGTTTTCAAGGGTCAAGAGAGAAGGATGATATAATAGGATCAAGAAGAGTGAAGAGCTTAAGCTTGGGGAGGCTCCCATGGATCTCCCCAGCATATTTCAAGAAGACTCAAGCGTCTAAGCTTGGGGATGCCCAAGGCATCCCCTTCTTCATCGTCAAAATTATCAGGTCATCTCTAGTGAAACTATATTTTAATTCTTTCACATCATATGTGCTTTTCTTGGAGCGTCTGTGTGCTTTTTATTTTCAGTATTGCACTTTTATTTTCAATAAAGCTTGACTGGACCCTAGCATTCTTGATTGGGAGAGAGACACGCTCCGCTTTTTCATGAGAATACTCCTATTCTTCACTTATATTTGTTGAGTATTCATATCTAGCGCTGTTCAGCTTTTAGCTCTTGTTTTCATGTATCTCTTGTCAGAGCTATTAGCTTTCTTTTGTAGAAAGTACTCTCTTGCTTCACTTATATTTGTTTGGAGAGTTGATGAAATAAATTGATTGGTGTTTGGTTGGTTCAGAAAATGTTGCATGTGGTAATTGGTATAAGGAAAAACTTGCTTAATCTTGTAGATCACTAAAATGGATAACTTGATGCTTGTCAATTGTTTTGAGTTAACAAGTAGATCATGATTAAATTGTGCATCACATGAGTTAAGCCTATTAGTGAAGAACTACCGTAAAGCTTGTTGAAAATTTGGTTTGCATCGGTGGTACCTCTAAGGTCTAGATATTTTCTAATAACAGGGTTTGGTTAACAAGGAAGACGGTATGAAGTCTTATAACGTTTGCAATATGTTTGTCATATAAAACTTGGTGTACGGGTTGATATTCTTGTTTGCTTACATAACCTTGCTAGCCTAAACTCTGTACTGAGAGGGAATGCTTCTCGTGCATCCAAATCCTTGAGCCAAAATCCATGCCATTTGTGTCCACCATAACTACCTATATGTGGTATTTCCTTGCCACTCCAAGTAAATTTTTCATGTGCTACCTTTAAATTATTCAAAATGTTATTATTCCCTTTTTGTGTCAATGTTTACTAGCTCATGAGGAATTAGTGTGGTTATTCTTTATTCTATTTGTCGAGTGGACTTTTACACCTGGACTAGTGGCATATACATCCGCTTATCCAATAACTTGCAAAAAGAGCTGGCAACGGGGTGCCCAGTCCCAATTAATTACAACTTTAACCAATTAATTCTCTTCACACTTTTGCCCTGATTCATCAGTAAGCAATGACAAACAGTGAAATACCTGAATGTGTGTAAACCAAAGAGAAAGAGGGATGATCTGCCTTGCTGGTAGAAATAACGTCCTTCATGGGAGCCGCTCTTAAAAGTCCGTTCGACAGGTAGAATACTGTTCTCACCCGCTACCATTCGTTGACAATTAACAAACACCTCTCAAAAATAGATACTCCTCCATGGTATGTGATTGATGGAAGGCACCCGAGGATTCGGTTAGCCATGGCTTGTGTTAGCAAGGTTGGGAGGAGTATCAAATATTTTATGCAATCTCTATATGCTTTCAAAAACCTAAAAGCTCTAGCACATGATTTAATCCCTGCTTCCCTCTGCGAAGGGCCTTTCTTTTACTTTTATGTTGAGTCAGTTTTCCTATTCTTTCTGTCTTCCACAAGCAAACACTAGTGTCAACTTTGTTACAACATGCGTTATATGCAATGTATTGGACTTGTTATACTACTTTGTGTTGACAATATCCATGAGATAAATATGTTGAAAGTTGAAGCAAATGCTGAAACTAAATTCTTCCTTTGTGTTGATTAAATACCTTTTATTAGAAACTATTGCTTTATGAGTTAACACTTATGCAAAACTGTTTGATGCTTGTCTCGAAAGTACTATTCATGAAAACGTTTAGCTTGTGTGATTCATTGTTTACTCATTATCTATTTGGTAGCAAATTATAGACCATTGACTTGGATCACTTCATTCATTTACATGTGCCTTGCAATATTATATGATCAAGATTATGATAGTAGCATGTCACCTCAAAAATTATTTGTTTTTATCGTTTACCTACTCGAGGACGAGTAGGAACTAAGCTTGGGGATGCTGATACGTCTCAAACGTATCTATAATTTTTGATGTTCCATGCTTGTTTTATACCAATTGCTACATGTTTTGCATCTACTTTATATCACTTTTATACATTTTTTGGGACTAACCTATTAACAAGATGCCGAAGTGCCAGTTCCTGTTTTCTGCTGTTTTTGTATTCCAGAAAAGCTAGTCTGGAAATATTCTCGGAATTGGACGAAACTACACGGGGGTGCCTATTTTTCCAGAACACGCCTGACGGAGCGAAGGAGCAGCAGAGGAGGGCCACCAGGGCCACACGCACAGGGCGCGGGCCCCCCTCTGCCGCGCCCTGGGTGGTGTGGGCCCCTCGGGGGTCCGCAGCCGCCGCCCTTTCGCCTACTTATTCCCCCCGACGCGAAAACCCTAAGTACCTGAGCAAATATCCACGAAAAGTTCCAGAGACGCCGCCGTCGTCAACCCTAGCTCGGGAGGGTTCAGAACCTCTTCCCGGCACCCTGCCGGAGAGGGGAATCGTCACCGGAGGCTTCTACATCGCCATGCCTGCCTCCGGAGTGATGCGTGAGTAGTTCATCCTTGGACTACGGGTCCATAGCAGTAGCTAGATGGTTGTCTCTCCACTTTGTGCCATCATGTTTAGATCTTGTGAGCTGCCCTACATGATCAAGATCATATTATTGTAATGCTACATGTTGTGTTTGCTGGGATCCGATGAATATTGAATATTATGTCAAGTTGATTATCAATCTATCTTATATGTTATTTAAGATCTTGCATGCTTTCCGTTACTCGTAGATGCTTTGGCCAAGTAGATGCTTGTAACTCCAAGAGAGAGTATTTATGCTAGATAGTGGGTTCATGTCTCCGTTTAACCTGGGACAGTGACAGAAAGTTCTAAGGTTGTGGATGTGCTGTTGCCACTAGGGATAACCTAACGATGCTATGTCCACGGGCATATGTGTTTGTTTACATTACGCACTTTACTTAATGCAATTATCCGTTGCTTGCAACTTAATACCAACGGGGGACTCGGATGACAACCCGGCGGTGGATTATTAGTCATAGATGCTGTTGGATAACGTCTATGTATTATGTCGTAATGCCCAATTAAATATCATAGTAGTCAACATGTCATGTATATGCATTGTCATGCGCTCACTATTCGTCAATTGCCCAGCTGTAATTTGTTCACCCAACATGTTAGTTATCTTTTATGGAGAGACACCACTAGTGAACTGTGGACCCCGGTCCATTCTTTTACACTGATTAAACAACCACAAACTGCAAACTGTTCCTTTTTCATTCTCTGCAATTTAATACTCATTTTCCACACCATACGTTTAATCCTTTGTTTTCAGCAAGCCAGTGAGATTGACAACCTCACTGTTTCGTTGGGGCAAAGTAGTTTGATTGTGTTGTGTGCAGATTCCACGTCAACAGTCCAGACTCCCTGCGACAGCTATTTTTCTGGCGCCGTTGACAACCTTCTGAAGAGTTGCTGCTCCTACTGGTTCGATAACCTTGGTTTCTTTCTGAGGGAAAACTTGCTGCTGACTACATCATACCTTCCTCTTGGGGTCTCCCAACGAACGTGTGTTTCACGTCATCATAGGACTCTAGGCATTGATTCAATCTTTCTGTCTGGCATCTGTCTGCGGATGGTAGGATGAGCTCAAATGCAAAGCTGTATCAGACAGACGGAACAATTCTTTCCACAAGGTACTAGTGAAAATGCGGTCTCGATCCGAAACAATCACTTGAGGTAAACATGTAGACGGTAAACATTGTTGATGAAAGCATGTGCAACTTGCAAGGCAGTAAAATGATGTGATAACGGAATGAAGTGCGCATACTTCGTGAAGCGATCAATGATGACTAAAATGACATCATATCCGTGGATTTGGGTAAACCTTCCACAAAGTCCAGACTAATCATTCCCAAGCCTTAGAAGGAATCGGCAAAGGTGCCAACATACCTGGAGTTTTAATATGTTCCACTTTGGCTTGCTGACAGACAGAACACTCAGCGACAAATTGATGAATAGACTGTTTCATTTTGGGCCAGGAAAAAAATTGCTTCACTCGCTCATAGGTGGCTCTCATGCCGGAATGACCACCAACACCACTGCTATGTAAAGCTTGAAGAATATGATTCTGTGCCATTTTGTTACTACCCACCCAAATGCGGTCCTGATAACGAATCAACCCATCCTTCAGAGAGAATCCAGCTTCATTGCTGTGAGATGGACTGGTACTTAATTCAACTAGCAATTGCTTTGCTTGAGAGTCATCAGCGTATCTAGCTTGGAGATGATCCATCCAAATGGGGTTTTGCCTTCGAAATGGCAGAGAACTCATTGCCTTCTTGTTTCCGAGACAGGGCATCCGCAGCTGCATTGGTTATTCCTTTTTTGTACTTGATGGTAAATGCAAGCCAAGCAATTTCACAAATGCTTTATGTTGAATGCCTGTGACCAAACGCTGATCCACTAGGTGAAGCAAACTTTGATGATCAGTTAACATAACAAATTCCCTATGCTGGAGATATGGTCGCCACTTGTCCACTGCCAATATGATTGCGAGACACTCTTTTTCATATGTTGATAGAGCTTGATTTCTTGGACACAGAGCCTGAATGAGGAAAGCAATTGGATGTCCATTCTGCATCAACACCGCTCCAATGCCAATGTTACTGGCATCAGTCTCCAGAACAAATCCTTGTGAGAAATCCGGCAGTGCAAGCACAGGTGCATTAATCATAGCCTGCTTCAACACCTCAAATGCTTGTTGTTGATCAGGTCCCCAAGTGAACAGGGCCCCTTTCTTGAGCAACTGGGTCAACGGATGTGCGATGATCCCGTAGTGTGCAATAAATTTGCGGTAGTAACCTGTGAACCCCAGCACACTGCGCAAATCTTTAACCGACCGTGGCCTTGGCCAATTTTTTATCACAACTACCTTACTTGGGTCAGTGGACACTCCAGTACTGCTGATCACATGTCCTAGATACTCCAGCTGTTGCTGAGCAAACGTGCATTTGCTGTACTTCACAAACAGTTTGTTTTCCTGCAACAATTTGAAACAATTCTCGAAGGTGTGTGACATGCTCATGTAATGAAGAACTGTAAATCAGGATGTCATCAACGAAGACAAGCACACATTTCCTTAGGAGATTAGCAAAAACCCGATTCATTAGACTTTGAAAGGATGCTGGAGCATTTGTCAGACCAAAGGGCATGACCATAAATTCAAAGAAGCCATGGTGAGTTTGAAACGCTGTTTTAGGTTGTTCACCTGGTGCAATACATATCTGGTGGTACCCTGAGCGAAGATCGAGTTTCGTGAACCATTGTGCCCCAGACAATTTGTCCAGTAGCTCATCTACCACTGGAACTGGATGCTTGTGTTTAACTGTCAAGGCATTGAGTTGGCGATAGTCCACACAAAAGCGCCACGTGTCGTCCTTCTTCTTTACTAAGAGCACAAAAGAAGCAAAGGAACTGACGCTCTTCTGAATGATGCCATTAGCAAGCATTTCTTTCACTTGGTTCTCAATTTCAGTCTTCTGTTGAGGAGTGTAGCGATATGGTCTGGCTTGGACCGGCTGAGCTCCAGGAACCAAAGGTATTTTGTGATCCGCTGGACGAGAAGGAGGTAACTCAGTTGGTTTGGCAAATACCGAAGAGAATTCCTACAGCAACTCCTGAATTTCTGGTGCCAGATTGCTCACATCCATGTCATTATCTCCCACAATTGCGTCCACCTGGAATGTATGTCCATCAGGTTTCAGCTGTACCTAAACCATGTGGGAAATTGCTCCCCTGCGCTGTAACCCTTCAATTGTTGTGGAAGAACAGGTTTACACGAAGTTACACTGTCCTGCACACCATGCAAAGTGATACGGCGATGATTATGAGTGAACCGCATCACCTTCCTGCGCCAATGTATCCACATAGGACTGTGCTCATCCAACCAATCATGTCCAAGTATCATATCATAACATCCAAGCGGCAGCACTTTCATATCCTGCACAAATGTGTGCCCCTGGAATGTCCACTCAAATTGGGGAACCATCTCATGACAAGCCATCTTATCACATTAGCCACAACATAAGTAGAAGCAGCCATTTGCTTACGAGTACACTGCAATCTAACAACAACCTCTTGATTCAAGAACGAAGAAACGCTGCCAGAGTCAACAAGAATAAGCAACTCATGCTTTCCAACTGCTCCTTGGAGGCGAAATGCTTTCTTCTTCTTTGACAGCTGTGCTTTGTCCATTACCATAAGCATGTTGAAATCCCCTTCTGACTCAGACGCACTAGAATCTTGCATATCTGGAGGTGTCTGAATTTGTAATACTTCTAACAATTCTTCAATGATATGCAGCGGCACATTGGCTGGACATTTATGAGTCCGGTTCCACTTTTCACCACAGGTAAAACATAGACCCTTGCTGTGCCGAAATGCCTTCAGATTTTCCAGCTTGTCATCCATCTTGCCATTTTCACGTGATTTTGCATCAAGCTTCGAATGATCATCTGTACGGTTGTGCCATTTGGATCTAGACTGGTCTCTGCCATCAGATTTGGAATATGCCCTCTTCTTGTGTGGAACAGCTTCTTCTTCCTGCAACAACGCAAGCAAATGCGCAGTTTCCAAATCCTGGGGACGATGTAACCAAATAGCAGAACGAATGTCGTCTCTCAACCCAGCTATGAATTCATCTACAAAATGTCCCTCATCTAGGTGTGGATTGTAAAGCAGAAGTTGGTGTCTAAGCCTAGAATTTTTTTCCCAATAGTCAGAGACACTCCCAGTTTGCCTTAACACTCTCATTTGATGTCTATAACTAGCTTGCTTGTTTTTACCAAAGTAATCGTGCACCAAACGGCACATTTCCTCCCAGTTCTCCACTCTCCCTTTTGCTTCCACTCCCTGAAACCACAGTGCCGCATTCCCCTGGAACCCGAGTACAACATATCTCGTGCGCAAGCACGGCTGAACACGGAATACCTCGAAATACGTCTCGCACTGCTGCTGCCACAATTTTGGGTTCTCCCCATCGAATTTGGGAAACTCAATTTTGGGCGCCGGTGCTCGCATACCCTCCTCTCTACTCTCATCGTGGTGCATCCGAGTCGAACCCGAGCTAGATGGTCTGGATTGAATCGCACCTGTACCCGGGGCTGGCAACGGGATCCCAAGGATACCCGGAGCATCACCCCGGCGAAGATTTGCAGTGCCGTGGTCAACAGACCCAATTCCCGGTGGTTGAAGAAGACTTGTTGCCGCCGCAACACGCCCCTCCAGAGCGGACTGGCCTGGATCGATCGGTGATGCCGGCCCTGAAGGACTCGTGGGAAGACGCGCCCCGAGTTCTGCCGCTTGCGCCCCGAGCTCGGCCGCTCGCGCCTCGACCGCCTCCGTGCGCACTCGGATGTCCTTGACCGCCTCGTGCGTCTCGATCTGCTTGACCTTCAAGTCGTTGAAGCCGTCCAGGAGCTGCTTCATCATGTCCGTCAACGCCGCGGTCTGCTCGTTCACGCCCGCCATGGATTTGGTGACCGCGTCGCGGAATTGCTCCTGTACTGGGTCTGCTCCTCTTCGTGGAGCCAGCGTGCTTGACCCTCAGATCCGAGCGGATTCGACCAACTGTGGGTGTCCCGAAGGCCCTTTGCGCGATTCAACTAGTGAATCACACCCAATCAGTCAGGAGAAATCAAAATTTCTCGCGAATTTCTGCTAAGATCCTTCAGTACACGCGGGAATAACCTCGCTCAGATACCAATTTGTAACGTACCTGTACTATCGGTAGATAGAATTGGAGGTTCGAGAGGGAATTTAGGGTTCGAGATCAGAGAGAAGCATGGGGATTGAGAGAGAAGCACAAGATCAGGGAAGGTTCAGATAGTTCATTCAGCGTCGGAAACGCGTCTAAACACAGCGACGTTGTGACACGGCAGACTTCTTCATTCCCTCGCGAAAATGAACATAGCACAAACTCTTGATCAAATATTTGTAATGTACGATTACCTAGGAACACGGCATCTCCCAATCTTCTGAAATATGTAACTCAACGCCAACCAATCACGGACAGCAGACTTTCGGTTAGTCAGAACGAGCTGAATCCGTATCTAAAATCATAACTCTTATCTATTCCTTATTCTACTTGACGTAGCTCTGGTAAGCCGAAAAGTCGCTCCTATGATCCTATCACAGTTCGCTCAAGTTGAATTAGGAAATGAGGTAGTTACGGAGATGTGACACTTGCATTTGGAATCAGCGATCGAGGCAGTGGCGTGACGGTAAGCGTCACAGCTCGGATTTTTCTTTACTTGTCCTAGGATAATTATATTGGCACTAGCAATAAGCTTAGAACCATGACATAACTAAACTCCCACTAGCTAGCAGTGAGCCGGCCTTTCGAGCTGCCAACTGACGTCTGGTTGGGATGTCAACTGACCGACTTCCACGCTAACAGAATCCATTTCGTCCTACTTTGGAATGCGCGTTTGTATAGTAAGCGAAGTTTGGGCTCTTGAATGGTCTGTGCATCTGATCCAAAAAGTTAAACTCAATCCAAGCGCGGGGTCTCAGTCGCTTCTCACGTTGTAGGCACTCTTAATTTTCGCTGCTAAAATTTAAAAAACGTCAAGTTTGACTAAGATTTATAGAATGACATGCCGAGAAAATCAGTCTAAAGATACATGAAGGGAATTTTACGAGGCAAACTTAACGATACCATTTATACATCATCAGTACAAGGATCCCTCCGCATTAAGTTTGATCACATGCAGTGGAACGAGTGACACGCTTCTTACACTACACTGGATTGTATCAAGCAAGAGACCGAGATGTAATACCATCTCTGTGTTTTCTCTGCCATTTCTTTCATGTAACAATGGTATATTACCATGTACATCCAGTGCAAAAAAGGGAAAAAGGCCTATGTTCCTTATGTACATGTGTTTTGTTGATCAGTTCTAATAACGAACACCGCAGTTTTGTCTATGGATTTTTGTTTAAGTTCTGAACGTCAACAATGTTTCAGAAAAATCCAATCTAACGAAGGAAAAACTGAAAGCAGATTCCCTCTCCAACTTTAATATGTACAACAACACCTCAATTGGGGCGCAGGAACATGATAAGCAGCCAAAAGAACATGATATTCTTTCGGGGAAAAAAGCACGAAGGGCGGCAGGTTCGGAGATCTCAACAATGCAAAGATAATACAAATCGAATGTCTAAAAAATCGAATGTCTTAGTACAAAGACTTCTCTCAAACTCCTGAAACAAATCCCACATTACCCAAACAAGTCCAGGACATCTCAAGCCATTGGCACCCGTCAAAAGGAAAATGGCAGGTGCATCTGCCCTCCGAATTACTTTTGACTTTCGTTGCGGTTTCAAACTCTGCTAACGCATAACAACAGTATAACAGCCAAAGATTGTTTTCAAGGACGATTCGCAACCAGACCCGCGCATGTTCATTCCTTTTAGACTGTCATGCGTTTCAGTCTCCACGGAGTAGCGAACTGTTTTGGCAGCCCCCCGCACACCCTCATGGGAAATCTGACGGCAGCCAATAACGGTCAGCGACTCCAGCTTCTGTGAACAAACCAGCGCAGCCATTCCAACATCAGTCACATTCTTACATTCCCGGAGTGTGAGCCTACTCAAACAAGGAGCCTGGACAATGAAATTCATCCCAGCATCAGTTATAGATTCGCAGTCCACGAGCTTGAGTGTCTCCAGGAACTGTGTGGAGGAGAGGCCCTTCATCCCCTCGTCATCAAATATGCTTGCACCATTTAGCACAAAAGCACGAATCGGACAGGATTGGATGAGCGTGACAATGCCCTTCTGTGTGAAGCCTATTTCAGTTGGGAAATCGGGTTCACAAAATGCAAAGGTGAGCCCAACATCCTGAAGCATAGGGCAGCTGAGAGCTAGGGCCTTGAGACTGTCATCGGTCAGTGGTGTCCTATAAGAATAACCACATCGCAGAGGCATGAACCGAAGTGATACAGTTTTAAGGTTGCTACACCGCTGGAATAGTGCAATCATCTCACTCTCATCTAGACCAATAACATACTCCAGGTAAAGTGTCTCCAATGCTTTGCACTTCGCCAGGAGAAAACGAAGTCCAATTTCAGGCACAGGTATAATATGAGCCAACCTAAGATCCTTCAGATTATCACAGCAGATCCCATAGCTATATGGGTAGCCAGCCTTGTATGCAGGATCAGAGGCCGCACTCATCCAGAAATTTCCATTAATCTCAAACTCAAACTTTTGGAGGTTCACCCACCCTGGGCCAAATTTTAGGAGGTCATACTGGCTGATTCCTTTGCAATCCTTTACAACAAGTTCTCCCAATGATCCATACCTCCCAAGGTACTCCAGCCACTCTACACTGTCTATTGCCGTACAGTCAACAAGGTGGAGAACGGAAAGATACTTGCAACCAATCGTCACCTGATAAAGCCCAATAGAAGTTATTCCGGGTGCACAGTTCAGCCTGAGGGACCTCAACTTTTTGCAGCATGACACATAACAAAGACCAAAGCCATCAATGTAGGAGCAGTTGCTTAAAGTGAGATCGGACAGCGAGGGGCAGTAAGATGATAGAACAAAGAGGCCTTCATTGTTCAACTGGTTCCCGTTACTGGACGTCCAACCAGAGTAATTGAACTCTACTTTCCACAGATTGGAGAACCGGGAAAACAGATGTGCAAAGGCTTCTGTTGTAGGGTTAAGTCCACAGCCAACGCGAATAGCATACCTATGGTCCGCCTCAATGGTGTAGAGCTGCTTCGACACAAGGGAAAGAGAACTACGATCAGTTGCACTGGTGATCCTCTTGACAATCTCTCCAAGCAGTGGCTCTGGGAGACCCTCCATCAAGTATCTCAGGTGCACAACTTGGTAATCTCAAGGCCCGGCAGGTGCTGGACTAAAAAAAATATGATCAGAATGGAACATGGCAAGATAACCAAATAACAACTGTAAGAGCTAATATATAAGGAAGCATCGATGAAACATGATACTTTTCTACATTTGCTGAAAGATTTATATGTTTATCTTCACAATGAATGTTAACTAAGTGAACCCTATGATTTGTACCATATCATGGAACAGAAAAATGTTATTAAAAAAATCACGTTAACTCAACGCCCTAATATAAGATATTTCTGTTGGATGGGGGGATAGTCTACAAATACACCAATTACAATTACAAGCCCACAAGATAATTTAAAATTAAATAAACTCCTCATATCTGGAAGTTCCTAACTAATCAGATAAAGATACAGTTTCTAGACACTCCAAAACAGGCTTTACTGATTAGAGCAAGCTACCCTCTAGCCTTTTAGAAAGATTTCAGTATCATACACAATGGGCTAATCGATAAAGTTTTGCGGAACCATGGAGCCGTGGCTTGCAAGGAATTTTAGGTAGGCCATCTTCCCTAATCGATTGTACAGGAACTTCGTAGCTTGTGCACCGTTCAGTGTTCAGTGCACAGTCACAGAGTCTCTGCCACATTTCAAATCCAAGGCCAGTACCAAAGAAAAGTTCATAGAGAGACAGGCTTACCAAAGATGAGTATTCAAATTGTGAAGTATTAATCTGCATTCAGCAGTTTCAATACTTATTTCGAGTGCTACTGTAATTAAACTTGTCAGCTCACATATATTGCGTTTTACGATAGAGATTTATTGTGACAGACACTTATTTCAAGTTCCAATGTACTACTAAAGATAAATTCATAGAGAGACACACACACACACTAAAAATACGTTTTACGATAGGGATTTACTGCGACATGCTCGCAGCCTTTAAATTGTGGTTGAAAAATAACAGTATTTTGGTGGTTGAATGGCTGAATAAAAAAGATCTGGAACCTCTCATGAGGCAGATCAATGAAAAACACCATAGTGGTTAGGCATCATTCCTTCATTCTACAGGTGCAATGTCATCCATTTTTTGCTTGTTCTGTACACTAAAAGGGACTATTAGTTACGAGACTATTGATTAAAAATTGCTGTAACATACTACTGGGCTTTTTGTGGAGTATCGGTTCAGTAATTCAAAAAGGTGTACCGTGTGTTTCATTTGACCTAGTACAACCCTTGGTAATTTTACAGTTTCCCCACACTTCCTTAATTAGGGTTCCAAATTCAACGATGTTTTGTGGATAGCCAGTAGGCACGGCTCCGTGGAGCCAGAAACTTGCTCCGATGGGCTAATTCCATTAACATAAAAAATTGCAACAATCAATTCGATCTAGACAGTACATAGAGCCGAATCTAAGTGGAAGAATCGGCATTTCCGCTGGCTCAACCAAGGTTGCTCGAGAAGGAAAGGGAATAGACCCAAATCCGTACCTCAGAGGAAGCGGCGGTCGAGTAAAGGCAGGCCCGTTAGCGCGTCCGTCCGGGACGGAGGAACTGTGCGGAGGCGGCGACCAAGGGTTGGATTTGGGCGGAGAAACCTCGGCGGCGAGCTCGACGGCAGAGCAAAACACTCGTTGCGTGGCGTGAGTCGCGTCCTCGGTGGACAAGACACAGTTTGGGCTAACATGGGCCTCTGTCCCTCGTATGATAATGGGCTAATATGGGCCGTGTGTCGTTTGATACTACTGGGCCATACGAACAATCCCACCGCCCGCCCAAGTCGAAAACAAAATCCTACGGGAGCTCCTATAGGTCGCAGTACGCGACGTTAGGATAGCATTGCGTAGGTCCGTTCGCTTCGACGCGCAGATGGACCGCGGCCCAGCGACTGGTTCGTACAGTTTTACTGCTTCGTTACGTTTGACTGTTTCGGTTCCTCGTTTGACTGTTTCGTATGTTTGACTGCTTTGGTCGTTTTTAATTTTCAGAACCATTTTGAATTTCGGAATTAATTTAGAAAATGGAAACATTTTTTAAAATGGAACCATTTTTAATTTGAAACCAATTTCAAATTTGAAACCATTTTTTAATTTCTTAACTATTTTTGAAAATGGAACTATTTTTCAAATTTGGAACCATTTTCAAATATGGTACCATTTTTTAAAATGGAACCATTTTTTAATTTGGAAACATTTTCAAATTTGGGACCATTTTTTAATTTTTTATCCATTTTTGAAAATGGAACCATTTACAAATTTGGAACCATTTTTTGAAAATGGAACCATAAATTTGGAACCATTTTTTGAAAATGGAACCATTTTTTAATTTGGAACCATTTTGAAATTTGGAACCATTTTTAAAGTTCATAACTATTTTTGAAACTGGAAACAATTTTTAAATTTGGAACCATTTTCAAATTTAGAACCATTTTTTAATTTGGAACCATTTTCAAATTTGGGATCATTTTTTAATTTCGTAACCATTTTTGAAAATGGAACCATTTACAAATTTGAAACATTTTTTGAAAATGGAACCATTTTTTAATTTGGAACCATTTCAAATTTGGGACGATTTTTTAATTTCATAACTATTTTTGAAAATGGAACCATTTTTCAAATTTGGAACCATTTTCAAATTTAGAATCATTTTTGTAAATGGAACCATTTTTTAATTTGGAACCATTTTCAAATTTGGGACCATTTTTTAATTTCGTAACCATTTTTTAAAATGGAACCATTTACAAATTTGGAACCATTTTTTGAAAATGGAACCATTTTTTAATTTGGAACCATTTTCAAATTTGGGACCATTTTTTAAATTTCGTAACCATTTTTGAAAATGGAACCAGTTACAAATTTGGAACCATTTTTTGAAAATGGAACCATTTTTTTAATTTGGAACCATTTTCAAATTTGGGACGATTTTTTAATTTCGTAACTATTTTTGAAAATGGAACCATTTTCAAATTTGGAACCATTTTTTGAAAATGGAACCATTTTTTAATTTGGAACCATTTTCAAATTTGGAACCATTTTTTAAGAACCATTATTAAATTTGGAACCATTTTCAAATATATAACCATTTATGAAAGTGGAACCATTTTCAAATTTGGAACCATTTTTGAAAATGGAACCATTTTTTAATTTGGAACCATTTTCAAATTTGGAACCATTTTTTGAAAATGGAACCATTTTTTAATTTGGAACTATTTTCAAATTTAGAACCATTTTTTAAGAACCATTATTAAATTTGGAACCATTTTCAAATTTGGGACCATTTTTTAATTTGAAACCATTTTCAAATTTGGAACCTTTTTTAAATTTGGAATCATTTTAAAAATTTGGGACCATTATCAAATTTGTAGTCGTAGTTAATTTGGAACCATTTTAGAAAATGGAACCATTTTTTAATTTGGAACCAATTTAAATTTGGAACCATTTATAACATGATCTACATCCTCTTCTTCTTCTTTAGGTTCATCTTGATTGGGAATCTGAAATAAGGCAAATGCAAATTATTAAGTTAGAATAAGTTTTGTTTTAGAAAGTTCATCTTGAACATCTTGTCCACTGATATTGCTATTTTTAACTACTCAGACATCACTGCAGGCAGGAGTAAGAAACATCAATACTCAAACATCGCTACAGGCAGGAGTAAGAAACATCACTACTCAAAATGCAGCAAGCAAGTCTGAAAATTAGAGCTACAGCTAATAGAGCTACAACTAACTGAAAATTGACCAATTGGTTTATCAGATAGAGCTACAGCTAAGCATTTTACACTAACAGAGCAAGTCTAAACAATGCAAGCAGTCCTGCACAAGAAGTACTCCAGCAAACAAGCAAGCAGTACTGCACCTACTCCAGAATATGTAGGATAGAATATTTAGGATAAAATATGTAGGATATCCTGAAACCTGATGGCAAGCAGAATTTATAACAGAATTTAAGCATAATTTACACGTGAATTCAAGCAGAATTAACACAAGAATTCAAGCACAATTGACAGAAGAATAACAGAACACAGGAGAACAACAACCCCATGCTCATTTCCAAGTTTTGCAAGCAAGTTTAGAAGTACACTGGCTCAAATGATCAGTGATAACCTGTGTGAACACTGAACAGAGCAAAGGCAATTCAGTGCAAATAAAGATGGCACATAGCCTCCAATTCATATATACAGGTTTATTTTGTATGGATGAGTCGAGTACTACACTTATTGCCTTGGACTAATCCAAGCAATTAAACAATACTACTTCATCGGTGAACCAAAGTATAGAGACGCCCAGATCACCATCAGTCAATGGCCATGCTCCAGAGTCCAGAGCTAGTTCGAGGGAGAAGAGAATAGCAGGAGCAGACCGAAGCTCACCTTGAGCAGCCCGTAGCCGAGGCAGTATGCCCGGGTTGCAGCCCCAGCACCACCGTCTCGCCGGCGTCAGAGTCGATGTACCCGTGTGTCACCGAGGTTGCGGCGAAGGCACCATTGCCGTCCCGTCGGCGACAGCAACAGCAGCCACACTACCGTGGTCAGCTCACGTCGAACCGGACCGCGGGAGCAGCCGGAGGCGAACCACGCAGTGGAGCAGGACATCGAGCAGCACGTCGATCTGAGTCTCGAGCGGAGGTCGTGGTCTTCATGGAGAAGCAACAGGAGGCCAGGCGGTCGAAGAATCACGCCGGCGAACCGAGCCATTGCAGCTAGGGTTCGAAGGGGAGTTCGATTGACGGAGTGTGGTGCCGAATCGGCATCGCGGGGGCGGGGAACTAGCAGAGGAGACCGGGGCGGATCTGCGCCGGCGACCAGCGGCGAGGGAGAAGGCCAGCAACGACCGGAGCAGTGGCGACGGCGGCGAGTTTCCAGAGCAGGAATGGGGATCGAGAGAGCAGTCGCGATAACTGGGCCTGGCCCAAAACCTGCCGGGGGGGTACCGCTCGCTCCACAAGAGACAGAGCCTCGCGGGACGGAAGCCAGCGGCCAGCCCGGCGCTCCTTTTTCTTCCGGCGATCGCCGGCGACAGCCCTACCCGACCTGCACCTGGGCAGCGCAGTGTTGCCCCTGTCCTTCCGATTTCCCATGTCCCGAGCGGGGATGGTCCGGCATTTGCGCCTTCTTCTGAACCTCTCAGCACCTGCACTCGCGCACCATCCACTCGCCTCGAGCAACTGCCACGATCGAGGAATTATCTCCGACCGAATTGGTGCCAAGTTGCCAACGTCGGATGCTAGCAGATGGATCATTTGAATCCACGGTTGGCGGCCGACGGTGGCCAGCTCAGTCGCCTGCTGGGATCGGGCGCCATGCAGATGTCGCTGCCATCCGATGAAATCCACGTACACAAGGCATGTTTCCTCTCGACCGGTGATAGTATTATCCTTTTTTTTATCACTTCCTTTGTTAAACAAGTCGCCTTAGGATTACCTTACACAATAACTTTACGGCCCCATGGGCTGCATATATTCGCAGAAGACTGAGCCCATAAATCAGTCTGCCCCAGTTCCAGCTACGGAGCCAATTCCACCGCGGTTCGACACTGGTATTGTGGTGTGCCCACCACCGCAGGGATTTCCCGAAAGATCTAGGCTCGCGGAGGCTCAAGTCTTAGTATGGTTTGGTTAGGTCTAGCTTGCGCACGGGTGGCGTGCGTGTGGTGTTGTGTGTGTGTGTGGAGTGCGTAGTGCGTGAGTTCAGATACTACAAGCTGTAATAAGACCAGGAATTCTCAAAAAAAAAAAACAATAACTTTACGAGTGCCATCTTTTTCAGTAGTAACAAATTGTTCAGTTTCCCTAGATAATAATGTAATTGTAATTCGTGCACTTCCCATTCAAGTTCTGTGAGGCAGAGAGTGCACAAAGACTCAAAGAGTGAGGTAACCATACAAGAAAGTGTCACCTGCCATACAAGTGTCACACACAAACGCTTGCCAAGTGAGTCCACAAACAATGTCAGGATGCTCCATTTGGAATACAGGTTAATCAGATTACATCAACTAAATTAGAGTAAATGGCACTGGCGGTCACACAACTCGTCCGCTATGTGCACTTAAGTCACACAACTGGAAAACGGGATTTTTTGGTCACACAACTGGATTTTTGGTGCACGCAGGTCACAAACCCCACATGTCAGTCCGTTTTCCGTTGCAGGAGTGCTGACGTGGACACGTAATTTTGCAGAAAACCCCCTATTTTGGGATATTTCGCAAAAAACCCAAATTTGGGTCCAATTACAGGGAGTTTTCTGCAAAATGTCCAAAAATACAGGGTTTTTTTTGCAAAATTACCAACAGAAAACGGACTGACATGTGGGGTTTGTGACCTGCGTGCACCAAAAGTCCAGTTGTGTGACCAAAAAATCCCGTTTTCCAGTTGTGTGACTTAAGTGCACATAGCAGACGAGTTGTGTGACCGCCAGTGTCATTTACTCACTAAATTAGGAGTCTACAATGAGAGAGAGCTAGAGCAGGGTGGAGATTGGAATGAGCTAAGCTGACTAGACAGGGAGAAGAGAAATAGATAGATCACTACGTACTAGATGAGCGATGGCCCTGAATTTTGGATCACTTTGTGAACTGACCTCGCATTACTGCAGCTACACTATATGTCACCTTGATGTTGGATCACACTGGAGGATTTCCTTGGCTGCTCTGGCGCCTCTCACGCTCACGGCGACGACGATCAGAGCATAATGACAGTGTCATGTGGATTGCAAAGTAGCCCAGCACGGCTACGATGAGTGCGAAGATCTTCAAAGATGTCTTCCAACCCCTGTTGGAGCCGGCTGCATAGGCCCCTAGGAGAGCCACCAAATCCAGTATGATCGTCCAGTTCATCACCCTCAGCGACCATTCTTCCCATCCTTTTCCCTTCTTGTAGAGCAGCCAGTGCGGTAGCAGCATGATGATGACAACAATGGAAGCCACGAAGGAAACGGAGTTGCTGTAGAAGAAGACGAGGTACCGGGGCCTCCTGTTGTCGTGCATCACTGGGTTGCCTGCCTCGTACCCGTCGCCGCTGCTCTGCCACGCTCCGCCAGGTGGTGCCAAGCCGGCCTGGTAGGCTACGCTCGCCACCAAGATGCCTAGCAGCATCAGGTACTTGCGCCTCGCGTGCTTCTCCCTTTCTTCTTCATCCTCCTTCTTTTCTTCTTCCTCCTTCTCCCTTTCTTCTGCCTCCTGTTGTGTGGGTGGCCCAGCTGTCGAATTGCCATTTCTCTTCTCCCTCCCCAAAAATGCTAGCAGCAGTCCGGCTGAAACGAAGAGGACCACGGCCACCAAGACGAAGATGTAGATGGATGTCTTGATGTGCTGCGTGCTTCCGGCGGCGTAGGCCCCCATCAAACAAAACAAGCCCACTGCCGTACAAACTGACAGCGCATTGCTTCGTATGGCTGGCCTGTACAGATTGGGGTTCACCAGGAGGATGATGAGGGCAATGGACAACATGAAGCTCACAGAGTTGCAGTAGAAGAATGCATTGTAGCGGCGTGGGTAGTTGTACAAGAGGACCGAGTCACCGGCGTGGTGCCCGAGCTTGTCATCCTGGAGCAGAAAGCCGCCTGGAGGGGTGAGGCCAGCTTGGTAGGTGATGGTGGCGGCCAAGATCGCGAAGAGGAGCAAGCGTTTGCGCCTCTTCTCAAGCAACCGATCTTGGTAGTCGTCTTTCTTGTCTCTGTGGTCCAGCGTGAAGAAGACAACATGGATCACCACATAGACCAGGACGGCGCCTGCCAAGGCCATGGCGTAGATGGATGTGTTCACATCCCGGCAGCTCCCTGCGGCATACGCGCCGATGAGGCCAAACAGGTTGAGTATCATGGCCGCCTCCAGCACGTGGTGCTTGACCAGAATCTCCTTCTGTACCAGGATGATGGCCACCAAGGAAGCCACAAAGGCAACTGAGTTGCAGTAATAGAAGGCCCTGTACCGCCTACCATTCGTCGTGAGAAGGATCGGGTCGCCGGCCATGTGCCCATTGCCGTCAGCCTGCCAAAGGCCACCCGGCGGGTTCAACCCTGCGCCGTAGGTGATTGCGGCGGCAAGAGTAGCGAGCAGTAGAACAAGAGAGCGAGCCTTGTCGAGAGCCTCTCTAGAACAAGAAACAGAGTTCACTTCAGTTGCAGAGGAATAAATAAACAGTGTAATTTGAACTTTTTTTTTCAAAAAAGAAACATTGTAACTGCAAACAGAGGAAAGGAAGAAGATGTTATGCGCATGCTCTGTACCTGACGCTATCATCAGTATGCTCATCAGTTTGTTGTGCTGGACTGAAACAGGAAGACGAGGATTTTGGCGCTGAAGTGCAGAAGCATGGAGTAGGATCCATACCAGAACGGCGCCAACCAGGCAGGCCACATAGACGGTGGTGTCCGTCTGCCTGCAGCTGCCGGCGGCGTATGCGACGACGAGGCTGACAAGCGCGACGAAGATGGGCACGTAGAGGGGAAGGTCGAGAGACCGGGCGGTCTTCTCGCGGAGCTTCTTGCCATCGATGATGAGCAGCATGGTGATGAGCAGGGACGCCATGAACGCCGTGGTGTTGCTGAGCAGGAACACCGTCAGGCGCAGGTTGTGGCGGTCCTTGAGAACCGGATCGCCTGGGCGGTGGCGTCCCCCGGTGCTATCCCAGAAGCCACCCGGTGTGCTCAGCCCGGCAACATACGTGATGCTCACCGCGAATGTCGCCAAAAGCATCAGGACCTTGCGAAGCCGTTCTTCGGCTTTCAGATTCTTCAGGGCCTCCCTTTCTTCAACCGTGAGCATGGGGACGGGCATTGCGCCGGAGCCGGGGCTGAGGTTGGGGGTAGGCATCACGCTACTGGAGCTGGAGCCGGAGCCGGAGCCGGAACCAGAGACCCCTGAGTCGGAGGTGCTGTCCGGACACCACCAGTCCAGCAACTTGATAACCACGATGTAGATGAAGACGGCAGCCACCAGCACGGAAGTGTAGATGGTGGAGACCTTGTCCCGGCACGTGCCGGCGCCGTAGGCGCCCACGAGGCTGAGCAGGTCGACCACCATGACAAGTCGCAGAGGCACGACGTCGGAGGCAACCCAGACGACGCCCTTCTTCTCCTTCTCCTTGTCGTGCCGGACGGCGAGGATGAGGATGAGGACAATGACCACAAGCGACGCGGCGAACGCGGTGGCGTTGCAGTAGAAGAAGGCAAGGTACCTTCCGTAGTGGGTGTCGCGGAATACAGGGTCGCCGGCGAGTCGTTGGCCTTGACCGCTGTCGTCGCGGGCGCCCTCCTGCCAGACGCCGCCCGGCGGGTTGAAGCCTGCGGCGTATGTCACGGTGACCACCAGTGTGGCCAGCAGCAGGAGGTACTTGCGCAGGCTGTACTCCCACGGCTGCTGCTCGGGCGCCATTGGCGGCTGCAGCTCACGGTGGGCGTTCGGGTTAACCCGACATTTCGGGTCGGGTAGTTCGGGTAAAAAATATTTCGGGTTTTCAAAAGTGACACCCGATGTTCGCTTCGAAAATTAGCTACCCGACAATTCGGGTACCCGAAAATTCGGGTTCGGGTTCGGGTAATCCCGAAATGCCCGAACTACACAGACAGAAACAAAATGCCAGGAAAAAGTCTAGTTTTGTACAGGATTTCATGACATTTTGAAGCCTTGTTTTGACATCACAACAACATATAACAACCAGCCTATAACAGCAGCAGGAAACTATAAATTTCTGCAGGAATTCAGCAGCATTTCAGAAGGATAACAGCAAATATAAGCACACATAAATGACAGGAATAAAAACAGTTCATCACACAATTTGCCACATACAAGTTCACAAAGGTTTTCAAGGCCTGCGTCCGTGCGTCGCACTCAAGCTCACAAACATGATAAAAAGTTGACAAATAACAAGTTGATGGACTGCAGCCAGGAGCCAGCCACACACAATCACACAGTTGTCTTCAAAGGCGTGGACATGGAGGGCATGAGCCGTGATGGACTCCAGTTTCAACTTGATGTTGTGATGAACTCCAAGCTGCATAAGTGCAATTGCATTAGTTGCAATCAGATTTTATTGTCAAACTTAATGCTAAATTTCCATGAACTTGTACCTTTAAGGTTTGGAGATGGACATGCTTACAACAGATTGGGAAGTGGTTGTCTTGCTTTTATCACCTTTTCCTTTTGAAATGTGCATCCCACCAAATTCTTCAATCAACTCTATATGAATGAATAACAAACATGTAAGTGAACATGAAGTAATGGCTTTGATGGAACAAAAGCAAATACACAAAGGAAAACCAAACATGATAGTGAACAAGAACATTCTACCTTTCTCCATAATGGTTAGTTCCTCCATATTTTCTTGGATGTCAATAGGAGTACCCCTTCTTATCCAATCTTGAGAACATACTAGAGCTTCCAACATGAAGGGAGTGAGTGAGGTACGGAAGTCATCCAATATGCGTCCACTTGTACTAAAAGCCGACTCCGAAGCAACCGACGAGATGGGTATAGCAAGCACATCACGTGCCAAGTGAGCCAAGACAGGAAATCGAGGAGCATTGAGCTTCCACCAAGCAAGAATGTCAAGGTTTGCGTCTCCATCTTCGGTATCTTCAGCAAGATACTTGTCAAGTTCAGACTTCGAATTACTACTTGCACCGTTGTTCATCTTCAACTTCTTGGCAATTACATCTTTCAACAGGCCTCCTCTAGCTCCCTTTTCTACACTTGTATCACTTACTTCAGAAGATCCTACAACTGGAGCATACAACTTGCTGTACTCTTCAAACAAATCGCTGACACAAGTTTTAATGGCTGCCCAAACCAGCAGCCCCTTTTCCTGTCCAAATATTTCTTCAATCACAGCATTGGTGTACAAAGACAATTTGTATCTTGGATCAACAACAGCTGCAACAAAAATCAGCCGGACGTCGATGCCGTCGAGGGAGGGGCGGCGAATCGACGCCGCCGCAGTACTGCGGTAGGGGGAGGGGGCGGCTGGCGCCTGGCGGCTGGCGTGCGACTGGGTAGGCTGGAGACTCACGCGTGACTGGAGAGTGGAGACTGAAGTAGTGCAAACTGGAAACCTAGGTCAAGCTGTGGGCTACTGGGCTGGGCCTCACGCACTCACGCAGGGGCAGGGAGAGGAATTATGTTGGGCTTTGAATTAAACTCGGGTTATTTGGGGAATTCGGGTACCGCGGCTCCATACCCGTTTGTCCCGAAGTAAATTCGGGTTTTGCAAACTGATACCCGTTGCAGTGTTCGGGTGTGTCGGGTTCGGGTAATACGGGTACGGGTTCGGGTACTACGGGTTCGGGCTTCGGGTCACGGGTTTTATGCCCACCGTGAGCTGCAGCAGAGGTGCTGGCTGGCCGTGGCCGGCTGCACTGCCCTGCAGGGACGCTACTCCGCTCTCTTCCTGATTATCGTGATGCAGAATGGGGAATGGCAACGATGGAAGGGAGAGATCTGTGTGTGATTATAGAACAGCTTGACTCAGCGGCCAGTCGTCTCTCGGGAGGAAGGTGCCCCGCGTGTTCTTAAAGTTTGGCGGACTGCTAAAATACTGCTCCACTTGTACATCAATTCTCACATGTGAAAGTGACGGAGTCGAGTCAACAAGCAGCAAGTCTTCTCCGGTCAAATAAAATAAGGAAGAAACAAGCAGTAAATCTTCTACGGTGAAATAAACCAGGGAGGCGGTTTTTTTTTAAACGTCATGAAGGAGATCGTCGGAAAACTTACTTGTGAATAGGTTTTTATCCTTATAGTGTTTTGTCTTCTAGGTGGCAATCTCAATTCCCTTCTTTATTTGCTTAATGTATATTGTTAAGTTTTGAATTCAAGTATTTGTGTAACAAAATATGTCGGTTATGTCATATAAATTTAACTTTCATATTTCGTTTCATTCATATATTTAAGAAAATAATTAGACTGATGAGGTAACAAGGGCCATCGGTCCCAACTCAGCATGTGGTTCGGTAGTTTGGAATATGTTACATATAGTTGTATCCCTTCCTGACAATCTATTTATCTAATAAATGGGCGCGGCAACGCATGCCTAAACGACCTCTGCCACACATCTCAACTCAAGCGTAGTTTCAATGAACCCATTCAAGGGGTCGATCATGACGTGCTTGTTCTCTCTAGGATTTTTTTCTTACCATGATTATCCAGTTCATAGACTGAGTGCTAGTCTCGAAACTGCAATATCAAATTCTTTGATGTTCAATGGTCTCATCTCTCAGAGAAATAAGCAACCTTAGAATGGGAAGATCATATGCAATCTAAGTACCATGCACTTTTTGTTGTACCCTAGAAATCTCAGCGTCGGGATTTTTGTAAATGGGGTAGAACTGTCACATCCCAAGCGTTATAAGATTTTAATAAATACGAATATGTTGCATTCGATACGTGTAATCATATCTTAAGTTCATATTATATTTTATTTAGCAATTTTTAATATGTCTTGAGTAGTAACCAATTAATAGTTGCAAAAAATAAACAAGTTCTTGGTTTCCCCTTTGATGTGTCAGAACTTTATGAAAATTTGATGAATCACAAGGAAACATCAGGTGTGGTGCAGTTTGAAGTTGATCCAAATATGTCTTCTTGGACCAGCTCTTAGCATTCGTCATTTGGACTCCTAATGATGGACTCAAATGGAAAAACTTTTATTTGCTTAAAGATAAACATTTATTATTTGATACATACTATTAAAATAAGCAAGCACAAAGTCTTTGTTCTCAACTCAGTTTGATGCTCCACCCATTTGATACATGACGATTCCACATTTTTTATTACAATTAGCAAATATAATTTTTTATGCGGGTTTACTACAATACATACTCTAGAGATTGATGCAAGTTTTCTATTACACTTAGCAAAATTAAACACTTTTTATTAACAAAATATACAAAAAATATTTCGTTATAACTTATTCTGTCAATATACCATTAATACTAATATATGTCCCCATTACACTTAGCAAAATTAATTACATTTTTTACTTATTTATAACTTATTGTGTGCCAATGGGGACGAAATTAGATTATTTGTTTTTTACACTTAGCAAAATTAACCACATTATCTATTTTGTAGCTAACTTCCTCAAACTATGCTATCATAACTCTATTACAAGCAAACTTAACCATGTAACAATATTGTTGAATATTAAGGTGAGATACTTTTAGTGAACGTCTACCACTGCAATTATGCTTGCTCGGTGTGAATCGCATTTTGCAATGATAGTTATATTCGGTTATTATAATTTGTATCGACGCATTACCATTTAACTGAACCTTCATTAAACCTGTTGGATTCGAGGAAAAAACTGAAAAATTGTATGCCTCCACGGATTAGTTTGTGCCACTTAGACTTAGTTCATATATTTATATGTGGTAGTGCTCACATTTGTATTCTTAGTTTGTGTATATATAGTATTAACACATATCTTGATAGAACTTTCAGGATTATGTAATTTTGTAGCTTAGGAGTAAGGAATAAATGCCGATTCTAGATTTCTCTACAACTGTTTTGAGGGATTTCTCTACAATTTTTAGTTCTTGAAAGAAATAGTTAGCATTGCTTGTAAATAAACGAACTTAAAAGAAGAAACCCTCACGGTCGTTTGATCGTCGCTCACGAGACATAGCCGCGCGGAACGGGAGCGAGGGCCGAGGGGCCAAGGCGCTGCTCCTCCTTTTCTCCGGCGATCACCGGTGACGGACGACCCGACCTATACTTGGGCGTCGGAGCGCTGGTTCTGGCCTACCATTTTCGCGTGTCCCTCGCCTGGAGAAAATCGCAGGGACTGAGGGAGGCCTGGTTCGGCTAAACCAGCTGATTCGCCCACCATCCACTCGCCTCGAGCATTTGATTCCGACAAGGAGGACCCACGATCGAGGATTTGTCCGACCAAAATGTTGCCAGCCTCTGGTACCAGGCTACCAGGTTACTCACGGTGGCGGACTGTGGACAGCGGCGAGCTCCGATCGAGGCGCCCTGCAGATGTTCGGCGAATTTCCCCAGTAGGAAGATTCAATGTATGTTTCCTCTCGAACATTGATACTCCCTCCGAACCGAATTAAGTGTCGTGGAAAGTGGCCTATGGTAGTACAAATTTATGCACACCTTCCGACACTTAAAAAGGGATCAGAGGGAGTAGCTTTTATGTTGTCTCTCCGTATCTACTTTTTGCCACTTACTATGCTATCGAACAAGCCAACCATAGGATTGCACAATGTTCAAACTATACCTAATGACAGACATACGATGTTTCATTAGGAGTACCAAAGGCTTCAGTTTCCTACACACAAATACAACTTGCACTTCCCGTTCAAGTTCTTATGATATAGAGAGTGCACATAGAATCAGTTAACTGTACAACAAAGCTTCACGTGCCACGTTCATTGAATTATGATACACACGACTACACGAGTGTTAATGTCAGCATGTTCCAGTGAGTAACCCTATTACGTTACTAAAAACAGGGGGAGCTAGCTAGAGCAGGGTAGAGATTGGACAAAGCTAAGCTGATTAGAGAGGAAATATATTGGATCACAGCTCAGATGAGCAATTTCCCTTGAATTTTGGTTTTCGGATTACATTGTGGATTCCCCTCACATTGGTAGGGCTATACTACAGGGGGGCACACAAATAATGAATCACACCTATAAGCTAAACGTTAATGGGTTTGGGGGAGGGGGGTGGGACGGTGGCCCCGTTTGAACTACACCTAAACCCGCCATTGCTTGGTTACCTTGTACCTCATGGCGGTCGGAACACCACGACAACGTCATATGGATTGCAAAATAGCCCAGCACAGCTACGATGAGCGCGACGACATACATAGATGTCTTCCATCCCCTGCTGGAGCCGGCTGCATAGGCAAATAGGAGAGCCACCAAATCCAGTATGATCGTCCAGTTCATCGCACTCAACGACCATTCTTCCCAGTCTTCTTCCTTATTTTGTACTCTCTCCGTCCGGAAAAGGATGTTTTCGATTTGTCTAGATTCAGATGTATATAGATATGTTTTATATACACATACATCCGAATTTGAATATATAGAAGACATCATTTTCCAAACGGAGGGAGTACCAGCCAGTGTGGTAGCAGCATGATCATGACAACGATGGAAGCCACAAAAGAAATGGAGTTGCTATAGAAGAAGGCGAGGTACCGGGGCCTCATGTTGTCGTGCATGACCGGGTTGTTTGCCTCGTACCCACTGCCGCTGCTCTGCCACGTTCAGCCAGGTGGTTGAAGGCCAGCCTGGTAGGCTACGCTTGCCACTAAGGGCATGTACAATGGTAGAGAAGACGCGCCATCTCTTAGCCATCCACATCATTTACAGAAGGCAAAACTGTAAGTTGTATAATGCATTATCTCTTATTGCTATCCCTAGCAATTAATGAGAATTAATTATATTTTAGTAGGAAATTGTATTTCTAAGGGAAGACAAATGATACAATGGTGAAATTAGTCTTTTCTTATTTTGTAAGAGATCATCTCTTAGCTAAGGGAAGACAACATCCCCTTTCTTCATTCTCTCTCCGCCAACTAAACAAATATCATACGTGACAACGCTAAGAGAAGGCTGACGTCACCCCATTATACATGCCCTAAGATGCCTAGCAGCATCAGTTACCTGCGCCTCACATGTTTCTTCCTTTCTTCTTCATTCTTAGGGGGCTCCTATTCTGTGGATCGTGCATCTGCCGAATTGTTTGTTTTATTCTTCAGTTCTCTCACCAAAAATACTAGTAGCAGCCCAGCTGAAACAAAGATGACCAAAGCCACCAACACGAAGATGTAGATGGATGTCTTGATGTGTTGTGTGCTTCCAGCTGTGTAGGCCCCCATCAAACAAAACAAGCCCACAGCCGTACACACAGATAGTGCATTGCTTCTAGGGGTGGGAACCGGTAGTGGATAGTCTGAATTATTCGACATTCGTATCCGGTGAACCGTCAATATGGTAAGTAAAAATCTGAATCCAAAACCAAAGAAATCCGGATCCGAATAATATCCGACAAAATCAGCCCTCCTGCGACCTGGCCGTCATCGTTGGAGCCCTCCTGCCATACGCCTTCAGCCCGCCGCGTACGTCACCATGGCAACAACTTGTTGAATATATCCTGTAGAATATTGTGTATAGAGAGTACCGTTTGTATCTGTTGTAACCTCCTCCTCCTGATTAGGCTAGGACCGGTGCAGCATCAACGTACATTGTGACAATATAAGTGCCATGTACATGTCTTCAAACCCGGTGCAGCATCAACGTACAAAACATGTGGAGATAGACTTGCATTTTATCCGGGATCGTGTTGCTCTTGGAGAGGCTCGAGTTCTTCATGTTCCTACCAGCAGCCAGTTCGCCGACATATTTACCAAGGGCCTACCAACTATTGTGTTCCAAGACTTTCGTTCCAGTCTGAACATCGTGTCCAGCGTAGTTCCGACTGCGGGGGGTGTTGAATATATCCTGTAGAATATCGTGTATAGAGAGTACCGTTTGTATCTGTTGTAACCTCCTCCTCCTGATTAGGCTAGGACCGGATCCTACGGATCCCTTACCTGACGTGCGGAGTGCTCACCCCACGTCCTCACCCTGTATATGTACTCTCAGTTCAGATCAATACAAACTGTGCACTGTAATCTGAACTTTAGCTTGGTATCAGAGCCTTCCATGGCCACCACTGCTTCTTCTTCCTCTCAGGCAACCATGCCATCCACTCTCAATCCCCTAGACGCCGACTCCCAAACCCCTCTTCAACAGCGCATCAACCCCATACCCCGTGCCCCACCTAGTCCCATGGATGGGCTCTCTTTCTCCGCTGCTCTCCCTGTTGTCACCGAGACTCCTTCACGGGTTCTAGCCGTGCCCGCCGCTCCCTCCTCTCCTCTCGACATCAACGACGTCCGTATCTCCGACTACATCGCCTTCAAGGTCTCGCTCTCTGGAGCCAACTTCAACAAGTGGCGTCAGTTCATGATCTTCCTCTTCACCATGTATCAAGCCCTCGATCACGTCACGGAGGGGGCCGCCCCACGCGATCCAGATGCAGCGTGGCGCAAGGTCGACATCACCATCTCTCTCTGGTTTCTAGCCACCCTCAGCGATGATCTTCATCGTCTCGTCACCGGGCCCGACGGCCTCGCCTGCACCACATGGACGCGCCTCCACCGGTTCTTCCACGGCCACCAGACGACGCGCTCCGCCCATCTTCGCCGGAAATTCTGGTCCACTTCTTGCGGGGACATGACCATCGCCTCCTACGCCAGCAAACTGCAGACGATCGCCGACAATCTCGCCGACTTCGGTGACCCCGTGGATGTCCGCGCGCTCACCCAGCAGTTCCTTCATGGCGCCGGCAAGAAATTCGCGCTTCAGGTGGAGATCATGGAGGCGGGCATTCTTCCACCGTTCCCAGATGCGTGCTCCCGTCTTCAGATCGTGGAGGAGTCCATCGACCAGAAGCAACAAGATGAGGGTTCCCATGCCATGGTCGCCCAGAGCGGTCGCGGCGGCCGCGGCGGCGGCCAGCGCGGCGGCTACCAGAACGGCGGCCAACGCGGTGGATACAACGGCGGCTACGGCGGCCAGAACGGCGGCCACGGCAGCTGATGATCCCGAAGAGCAAGTCTTGATGCCTGCACAAATAACGGGATTTAGGTTGAGACTCCAAGTGCAGAGTGTATAGTATAGTGGAAGACAGTTTTCCCCACGAGGGGTGACTCGAGGGTTTAATATCGAACTCTCGGGGAATCTGAAGTGGTAGATTTATCTTCTTATCCTTCTTTTGGTTACCTACAAAACAAGGTTAGATGTTTTGGTCCTCAACCTCACCTGTGGTTGTCAAGCACAAGGTGTAAGAATGATATCAGGATAGTTATGCAATGCAAACAAGAAATAAATATGCAATGATGGTGGATGCAATGATAAATGATATTTTTGGGTTTTTGAATGATGTATGCAAGATGAAAAGTATTTTTGTATTTTCGGATTTAATGATGGCTGAAAATAGAAAAGTGGTATATGGTGTTGGAAAGGTGTTTCTTATGATTAAAAATGGACTGGGGTTCATGGTTTCACAAATGCACTCTCTCTTTATAAAGTGGTAGACAATGGAACACACAGTTAACATATGAGATTGCAACACAGGGTTTGATAACAAGTTACTTAGATATATGGGCATCACGTCCTAACATAGAGATCTTTTGGTTATTAACCTCTCTTATACTCCACCAAGATGCGAACTAAATCATAACACCTCAGTAATTAAGATAACTCAGAGTATAGCATTAAGTATCATGACATGAAGTGAAAATAAGAACATGCTAGATCTAGTCATGGAGTAGTGGCAATGGTCACGCCCACATCCCCGGTAGCATGGTATTTTAGTTTATCCCTAGTGAGGTAACAAAGTAAGGTAAAGATACCAAAGTGGATCGCAGAACTTTCTCTCACGTTCACTGCACTAGCCACCCCCCGTTACTCCAACTAATGCACACGTTCCCCCACACACGCTCTCATAAACATGCTTGATCAAAACAAGTAGACAAGAACGGGGTACATAATATGCATCTATACTCATAACTGAAACAAACATTGCAATCTCAAACATATATTAACTCATAAAGATCCACCACAAAGGTATTACAACGGTGACCGTAATCATGTTCAGCAGCTCATACGGTGCTAATTAGTGAAGCTCAAGAGAGGAGAGATACATAAGTTACTTCCACAAACCCATAGTCCAGAGGTGGACTACTCCCTCTTCATCATGGAGACGGTGGAGAAGTCGATGGAGAAGATGGAGACCACGCCGGCAGCGCCCCGCCGGAGTTTTCCCCCTCCAATCTGCAGCTCCTGATCTCCGTTTCGGTGTTTTTGTGCGGCGCTCCTTCCAGAGAACGACGGGGGACCTTTTTTATAGGCGTTTTTAGGTCAAGACGATGTCGGTGGAGAAGATCGAGGCAACGGAGCCACGAGGCCCAAACGGGTGGGTCCCACGCGGCCTGGTACTGTGGCCGCGTGGGCCATGCCGTTTGGCCCTCGGGCCTCCGTTTGCTCTTCCTTTTTCCGTAGTCCTTCTTCCTTCCAAATATTGACGCCCGTAAATTTCCAGGTGATTTCGTTGACGTTTGGGTCCCTGAAACATTAAAATACAAAACTAGGGTTTTCTGCCTGTGCAGGGTTAATTCCAAATAAATGGAAAACTATGAAGTATTCCCAAAATCATGATAAAACATTGATATAACCCTTATATGATGCAAATATGATTGGAATATAAGCAATTAAAGTGCAAAGTTCATGTATGCATTTTACATGCATCAACATCCCCAAGCTTAATCCATGCTCGTCCTCGAGTATGAAGATGATAAAACTAACATGGACTTTGCAATTTAATACTTAACAATGGATATCAAAGATGATTACTATTGCTACATATAGTCAAATGATTCATTCTTCAAAGGAGTAGCAATATGCAAATAGTTTATGAAGTGATATCAAGTATTCAAGACAAGGATGTTCATTGATAGTTCACAAAGTGTAACATGGTAGCAAGTAATATGGAACACATGTATGCATAATGATAAGTAGAACATCCTACAATGGTCATAGAGTGTAGATGAAAATCTGAATATGATAGGTGTACACTTTGGAAAGATGTATATGTGAGTAGAGGTAAAGCATGCATAAGTTTCATCCAACTTCCAAACTCTTCTACTTAAGTTAATGATTGCAATAAGGTATTCATTGGTGTCAAGCTCTCATTGCCCCTATCATAGCATCTTGAATGATTAAGGTTAAAGTGAAAGCAAATATGAGTAGTGTGCTTGATAAAGTAAAGGTTGGATGTCTCATGCCCCTTGAATACAAGTACCTACACCATGATTACTCAACTTAGGAAACAAAGCAAGTTCAAGTTATATATCATTGTAAGTAATAATAGTATCATCAAGAGCGTCAACTGGGGTACCTCTTGTCCCAGATATGGAACAAGCCCATATCAAAATGACAAGACAAACAAACAAATGAAAATCTCAACACCCTTTTTATTTACCATTGGAATAGTTTTTTATTGCAAGGTGTGTCATAGAATTCACCATAGTATGTAAGTAAATTTCCACCATGAATGATGCATGGCTTAGATTAGCGGCCCAGGCGTCTCTCTAACCATTTATACAAACTCATTTGAACTACTTCATTTCCACCTCATTTCACCATGATAGGCATCCATAACAAAAGTACATGATATCAACTAAATGAGATGAAGGAGCATGTTGAAAGCTTTGCATGTGACAGCACATATGGGCTAACTCCCAACCTCGAACATTTATCAAGCCACTAGCATCATAATCTTAATCACAATGGGTCATGTTTTATTATGCAATGATAGTAAAATGTGCATCAAGTTCGTGAGAGCTATATAACCAATTTTTTCCATTGCAATCAATAACATAAACATTTTCATTCAGAGGTAAGATAACACAAACAACATGTTAAACATACTCGGAATAGCATAAAGCCAATAGGTAGATATGGTGGACTCACTGGAATAACTTTGGTTGAAGGTGTTGGAAACAAGTTTTTGCTTGTTGGAGTTTTTGGGCTAGCAAAAGGGAGAAAGTTGACCATCTAGATGCATGCATGAGTGTCCATAGAACTAACTAATCCATGTTAAACCAAGTAAATAACAATCAGCACCAAAACATGAATAAGTGATAGCTCTACAAAAAGAATTTGCAAACTATTACTCATAAACAAGCTCATGAATCATGCAACTATATGTATCATTAAAAATCAAGTCAAACATCCCTTTTCCCAATCTTATAAAAGCATCCAACATATTTCAACCCATATTTCCAGTAGCTCTCTCATATATAATTGATAGTGTGGTGGTCTCTCAAGACTCAAACAAAAACAAAAAACGACGCTCCAAGTTTATGCGATAAAGTGTTTCGATCGAAAAACAGAAGTTGGACGTGTGCAAACCGAGAGTGTGTAGGTCCAGCGGGGTTGTCTTCACATCCCCAAGCTTATGGTCTTCACCATCCTTGGATAGCTCTTGGTGCATCTCCTCCAATCCCTGTGAAAAAACTTCAAAACACCGTTTCTCCCATCTCTTTTCTGTGGGGTGCATTAATAGTGATAAACAAATAGGTTCCTTGCTGCATATAATCCTTGAACAAAAATTCATATGAATGTCCAGAAAGTGTATAATGTTGTATGCCTACTCATAAACTCAATTGGATCAAAAAGATTCAACTTAAAAGCTCAAAGCATGCATCAAACAAAATGGGACAGAATCTGTCCAGAAAAACAGCAGCAGCAAAACGTATTTTTCTACCCTACCAAACTTTCTCGAAAAATTCCGAAAAAATTCATGCATACAGAGGATGAAAAGTTGCAACTACAGTTCAAATATGAGCTCATTCGGAGTTACAGAATAAGAATTAAAAATCATACCGTGCACTGATTCGTGCAGGAATAAAATCTCCGAACGCTATAAGCAACTTTTTCAAACCAAAAAGGGTAAAACTTGGCACTTTATTAAAAACTCCAGAACCTAACTAGACACAAATCTCTTGTTACAGCAAGAGGACACAAAGAAAAATCACACACAAAAATAACCGGGTTGCCTCCCGCAAAGCGCTTTCTTTATAGCCATATAGCTAGGCTTCTTACTTGTTGTTTTATTGTGGACGAAGCTCATGAGGGAGCTTGAACTTTGGTGGTTCCCTCTTCCTTGGAAAGTGTTCCATGCACTTCTTGTGTGGAAACTGAAACTTTACATTCCCTTCCTTTGAATCAATGATAGCACCTGTGGTACGAAGAAAAGGTCTTCCAAGAATAATAGGACTAGAGGTTTTATTCCCCATATCCATGATTAGAAAATCCACAGGCACAAAAGTCATATGTAACTCTACCATAACATCACTTACTTTTCCCAAAGCATGTTTAATAGAGTCATCAGCAAGTGCTAGTTCAATAGAGCATTTTTCAAGATTTTTCAATTCAAGCACTTCATATAGTTCTTTAGATAAAACAGAGACACTAGATCCTAGATCAAGTATGGCATGGTGTGTCTCTTTTCCAATAGTTACTAGTACCTTAGGTATCCACATATCCCCAAGCTTAGGTGGTATCATAGCCTCTTGGTTGTACCTAGCAATCTTTTCTTTCAAGACATGATTAGCAATATAAGAACCAAAACCTGCTTGGTTAGTGTTGATGGAAGGATCACTTGCAAATTTTTGTAAGATAGATATTAATTCATGCAAGCTACAATTTTCTAAGTCAAGCAAAGGATCCTTGACTTCATTAAGCATTTTAACTTCCTCAACTTTCTTTTCCAACTCAATCAGCATAAGAGATTCATCATGTTCAGTTTCTTTAGCTTCTTCTTTTAAACTACCAAGTTGAGACATGAGTGGCAACAAATATTCAGGGTAGTTCAATAATTCATCAAGAGTTTCCTCCAAAGTAAGAGGAACATTTTCAGCAATGTTAACAGAATTCATTCCAACCACAGGTGATGCTTGTGGTTTCCCTGCAGACATACTCAATAAAGTGGCTTGATTATCAGCTAGTTTAGACAAAGCTTTGTCTAGTCCTGCAGCTTGGAGTTGTAAGCCTTTAATATCAGAACTAATAGAAGCAACAGACTTATTCAACTCTTGTATCAGTATTATGACTAGCAACTTGTTCCATGAGAATTTTGTTAGCCTCAGAATTATCATTGCGTGATAACATAGGCTTCCAATTATTATCATTAGCATTAGGATATGGAACAAAAGGACGATTGTTGGGAACATATGGGGGTTTATTATAAGAGTTATAATTGTTGTTACCATACCCATTATTACCATAGTTCCTAATGAAGTTGACATCAATATTTTCAGAATTGTTTCCAACTAGTTCTTGCAAAGGAACATTTTCAACACTAGGTTTATTAAGCAAAGCAAGAATAGTATCCATTTTAGATGACAAATCATTAGTTTCTTCAATAGAGTTCACTTTCTTAGAAGGATTAGGTGCCCTATCAGTATGCCATTGACTATAGTTTTGTAAAATGCTTTCCAATATATTTTTAGCTTCTACTATAGTCTTACTCATAAAAGCACCTCCAGCAGCAGAATCAAGTATGTTTCTAGACATGTAGTTTAAACCATTGTAGAAAGAGTGTAATATGGTCCATTCATTAACTCCATGTGAGGGACAAGTTCTAAGCATAAGTTTTATCCTATCCCAAGCCATAGCAACATGTTCATTTTCATTTTGCCTAAAAGAAAGGATGTTGTTTCTATTTTGCAAAATTTTAACAGGGGGATAATATTTCTTAATGAAAGCTTCTTTTAGATCATCCCAAGAATTAATACTACCAGATGGCAAGGAATGCAACCACTCTTTAGCTTTTCCTCTAAGTGAAAAAGGAAATAACTTCAGTTTTAGGATATCACTTTCCACATTTTTAAACTTTTGCATGTCACATATTTCAACAAAATCATGAAGATGCATAGAGGCATCCTCCATAGCACTACCACCAAATTGTTCCCTAGTTATCAAGTTCAACAAACTAGGACTTACTTCATAACTCTCAGCATTTATCTTAGGTGTGGCAATAGCTCTCGTGATAAATTGATCATTAGGAGTGTTTGTGTAGTCACACAGCTTAGTTCTTTCTCCCATTTTAGCAAGTTTTTTTTGGTATTTTTAATTTTTTATGCAAAACTGAAATAAATATGATATGATATGCAATGACACTAACAAAACAAATAAATTGCTTTGTAAGTAAAGATGGATAAGATGGTGCTCACGTAGGTGCAACCTCCCCAAGCTTAGGTGTTAGCACAAGTTGGTGACGTTGACTTTGTTGTGAGATGAATGCGATGATGCACACCCTTGGATAAATCTCTCAGCTACGATTCCCCGGCAACGGCGCCAGAAAACGTCTTGATGATCCCGAAGAGCAAGTCTTGATGCCTGCACAAATAACGGGATTTAGGTTGAGACTCCAAGTGCAGAGTGTATAGTGATACGTCTCAAACGTATCTTAATTTTTGATGTTCCATACTTGTTTTATACCAATTGCTACATGTTTTGCATCTACTTTATATCACTTTTATACATTTTTTGTGACTAACCTATTAACAAGATGCCGAAGTGCCAGTTCTGTTTTCTGCTGTTTTTGTATTCAGAAAAGCTAGTCTGGAAATATTCTCGGAATTGGACGAAACTACACGGGGGTGCCTATTTTTCCAGAACACGCCTGACGGAGCGAAGGAGCAGCAGAGGAGGGCCACTAGGAGGCCACACGCCACCAGGGCGGCCCCCCTTCTGCCGCGCCCTGGGGTGGTGTGGGCCCTCGGGGGTCCGCAGCCGCCGCCCTTTCGCCTACTTATTCCCCCGACGCGAAAACCCTAAGTACCTGAGCAAATATCCACGAAAAGATCCAGAGACGCCGCCGTCGTCAACCCTAGCTCGGGAGGGTTCAGAACCTCTTCCCGGCACCCTGCCGGAGAGGGGAATCATCACCGGAGGCTTCTACATCGCCATGCCTGCCTCCGGAGTGATGCGTGAGTAGTTCATCCTTGGACTACGGGTCCATAGCAGTAGCTAGATGGTTGTCTCTCACTTTGTGCCATCATGTTTAGATCTTGTGAGCTGCCCTACATGATCAAGATCATATTATTGTAATGCTACATGTTGTGTTTGCTGGGATCCGATGAATATTGAATATTATGTCAAGTTGATTATCAATCTATCTTATATGTTATTTAAGATCTTGCATGCTTTCCGTTACTCGTAGATGCTTTGGCCAAGTAGATGCTTGTAACTCCAAGAGAGAGTATTTATGCTAGATAGTGGGTTCATGTCTCCGTTTAACCTGGAACAGTGACAGAAAGTTCTAAGGTTGTGGATGTGCTGTTGCCACTCGGGATAACCTAACGATGCTATGTCCACGGGCATATGTGTTTGTTTACATTACGCGCTTTACTTAATGCAATTATCCGTTGCTTGCAACTTAATACCAACGGGGGACTCGGATGACAACCGGCGGTGGATTATTAGTCATAGATGCTGTTGGATAACGATCTATGTATTATGTCGTAATGCCCAATTAAATATCATAGTAGGCAACATGTCATGTATATGCATTGTCATGCGCTCACTATTCGTCAATTGCCCAGCTGTAATTTGTTCATCCAACATGTTTAGTTATCTTTTATGGAGAGACACCACTAGTGAACTGTGGACCCGGTCCATTCTTTTACACTGATTAAACAACCACAAACTGCAAACTGTTCCTTTTTCATTCTCTGCAATTTAATACTCATTTTCCACACCATACGTTTAATCCTTTGTTTTCAGCAAGCCAGTGAGATTGACAACCTCACTGTTTCGTTGGGGCAAAGTAGTTTGATTGTGTTGTGTGCAGATTCCACGTCAACAGTCCAGACTCCCTGCGACAACTATTTTTCTGGCGCCGTTGACAACCTTCTGAAGAGTTGCTGCTCCTACTGGTTCGATAACCTTGGTTTCTTTCTGAGGGAAAACTTGCCGCTGACTACATCATGCCTTCCTCTTGGGGTCTCCCAACGAACGTGTGTTTCACGTCATCATATAGTATAGTGGAAGATAGTTTTCCCCACGAGGGGTGACTCGAGGGTTTAATATCGAACTCTCGGGGAATCTGTAGTGGTAGATTTATCTTATTATCCTTCTTTTGGTAACCTACAAAACAAGGTTAGATGTTTTGGTCCTCAACCTCACCTGTGGTTGTCAAGCACAAGGTGTAAGAATGATATCAGGATAGTTATGCAATGCAAACAAGAAATAAATATGCAATGATGGTGGATGCAATGATAAATGATATTTTTGGGTTTTTGAATGATGTATGCAAGATGAAAAGTATTTTTGTATTTTCGGATTTAATGATGGCTGAAAATAGAAAAGTGGTATATGATGTTCGAAAGGTGTTTCTTATGATTAAAAATGGACTGGGGTTCATGGTTTCACAAATGCACTCTCTTTATAAAGTGATAGACAATGGAACACACAGTTAACATATGAGATTGCAACACAGGGTTTGATAACAAGTTACTTAGATATATGGGCATCACGTCCTAACATAGAGATCTTTTGGTTATTAACCTCTCTTATACTCCACCAAGATGCGAACAAATCATAACACCTCAGTAATTAAGATAACTCAGAGTATAGCATTAAGTATCATGACATGAAGTGAAAATAAGAACATGCTAGATCTAGTCATGGAGTAGTGGCAATGGTCACGCCCACATCCCCGGTAGCATGGTATTTTAGTTTATCCCTAGTGAGGTAACAAAGTAAGGTAAAGATACCAAAATGGATCGCAGAACTTTCTCTCACGTTCACTGCACTAGCCACCTCCCGTTATTCCAACTAATGCACACGTTCCCCACACACGCTCTCATAAACATGCTTGATCAAAACAAGTAAACAAGAACGGGGTACATAATATGCATCTATACTCATAACTGAAACAAACATTGCAATCTCAAACATATATTAACTCATAAAGATCCACTACAAAGGTATTACAAGTATGACCGTAATCATGTTCAGCAGCTCATACGGTGCTAATTAGTGAAGCTCAAGAGAGGAGAGATACATAAGTTACTTCCACAAACCCATAGTCCAGAGGTGGACTACTCCCTCTTCATCATGGAGACGGTGGAGAAGTCGATGGAGAAGATGGAGACCACGCCGGCAGCGCCCCGCCGGAGTTTTCCCCCTCCAATCTGCAGCTACTGATCTCCGTTTCGGTGTTTCTGTGTTTGTGCGGCGCTCCTTCCAGAGAACGACGGGGGACCTTTTTTATAGGCGTTTTTAGGTCAAGACGATGTCGGTGGAGAAGAGATCGAAGGCAACGGAGCCACGAGGCCCGAACGAGTGGGTCCCACGCGGCCTGGTACTGTGGCCGCGTGGGCCATGCTCGTTTGGTCCTCGGGCCTCCGTTTGCTCGCTTCCTTTTTCCGTAGTCCTTCTTCCTTCCAAATATTGACGCTCGTAAATTTCCAGGTGATTTCGTTGACGTTTGGGTCCCTGAAACATTAAAATACAAAACTAGGGTTTTCTGCCTGTGCAGGGTTAATTCCAAATAAATGGGAAAACTATGAAGTATTCCCAAAATCATTATAAAACATTGATATAACCCTTATATGATGCAAATATGATTGAAATATAAGCAATTAAAGTGCAAAGTTCATGTATGCATTTTACATGCATCAGCAGCTACAGCGGCCAGAACGGCGGCTACGGCGGCCAGAACGGCGGCCACGGTGGCTACAACGGCCAGCGCGGCGGCTACGGTGGCCAGCGCGGCGGCTTCAACGGCGGCCAGCGCGGCGTCTATGCCGGCGGACGTGGCGATCATGGCGGACGAGGCGGCCACGGCGGTGGTCATCATGCTAGCTCCCAGGAACCTGGCTGGGCTACTTCGCGCCGATGCATATGCCCTTCCCGCCAGCACGTGCACCCTGGGTTCCACCAAACACCTCCAGCATCCTTGGTCCGGCCCCGGCGCGGCTACTCATGCCTACCCGTCATATACTCCGGGGGGGAATCACTTCCAGCCGCCCCGTACCAGCAGCCTTCCATGCCACCGTACTCCTTCGACCATGCCGCCATGATTCATGGTGCAGTGAGCAACACGCCATACCAGCAGCAGCCCGAGTGGATCATGGATTCTGGAGCTTCGTCCCACGTCACCGGCAATATGGGTAACTTGACCTCATCTCATTCCCCTTTACGGCATCATTCTCAACATATCACTGTTGGAAACGGGTCTAAACTTCCTATTCTAGCTGTCGGTTCTGTCCAAATTTCCTCTCTTCCTTTCCATTTACAAAATGTGCTTGTCTCCCCTGCCATAGTTAAGAACTTAATTTCTGTTAGACAATTTACCGTGATAACTATGTATCTATTGAATTTGACCCGTTTGGTTTCTCGTGAAGGATCTTGCCACCAAGACCACACTTCTTCGCTCCAATAGCTCCGGCAACCTGTATCCTTCTTCGGCTCCAAGACTCCTCCTTCGGCGGCTTTCTCCATCACCATCAATAACTTGTGGCACCGACGTCTTGGCCATCCTAGCAATGCTACCATGTCACATTTACACCTAGATTTTTCAATTCTTGTAATAAAAATGAGTCTAGCATCTCACCACGCTCACCCATTTGTGAAACTTGTCAACTTGGCCGGCAAGCTCGTTTGCCATACCCTACATCCACTTCCTATACCACCGCTGCTTTTCAACTTGTTCATTGTGATTTGTGGACGTCCCCCATTGTTAGCTTTTCTGGTTATAAGTATTACCTTGTTGTCCTTGATGATTATTCCCATTATTCTTGGACATTTCCCTTACGAAATAAATCTGATACTTGTGTCACTCTTCAACGCTTTTTTATTTTTGTGCTCACACAATTTAATATTTCAATAAAATGCTTGCAATGTGACAATGGTGGTGAATTCCTCACTAATGATCTCCGTGAATTCTTCTCTCAACGTGGCACTGTTTTTCGTCTCTCTTGTCCTCATACTTCCCCTCAAAATGGAAAGCCGAACACCTAATTCGTACCACTAATGACATCATACGCTCTCTCCTACTCCAAGCCTCTCTTCTCCTCCTTTTTGGGTAGAAGCCCTTCATACAGCCACACATCTCCTCAACCTACGTCCTAGTAGTGCCATTCGGTTCTCCACACCTCACTACATTTTATATGGCGTTCATCCCTCATATGATCACTTACGTGTTTTGGGTGTTTGTGTTTTCCCAACCTATATGCCACAAAAGACCATAAACTTGCACCTCGTTCGGCACGATGCGTTTTCATCGGGTACCTCGTGAACATAAGGGATATCGCTGTCTAGATTAACATCACGTCGTGTAATTATTTCCCGCAACGTCATTTTGGATGAGTCTAACTTTCCATACATGTCCCTTGATGTTTGCAGCAGCTCCGGCGCAGAAAATCCACCGAGATCCCACCTACCCACCCAATCCCACCGGGATCACGCGCCACAGCTACCTCGTACCGATCCACCAACCCTGCCCGCCACCTCACTCGCCTTTTCCCCCGACCGTTCCATCCTCGCCTGACGCGCCATGCACCGGCCCACCCAGATCCACCTCGCCGGCCGCGCCCCGCACGGACAGCTCGCCCAGCCAATCCGCTCGCTCCCTTTCCACGCCGACAGCATCTCCCTCGCCCAGCGCACGTCTCCACTGTCCGCAGACCCCAGACCAGCCACTCCACCTGCGCCACCTCTGCCACTAGAGCTATTCCGGTAGCTGCACCCCAAAACCCACACAGAATGACAACCAAAGCCAAATCCGGCTATTTTATGCCAAAACAAAATTTCTCTCTTCACACAACCACTGATACCATCTCTCCCATCCCTCCCACTTACCGTTCTGCCCTTAAAGACCCTAACTGGCACGCTGCTATGCTTGATGAATATAATGCCCTAATGCGGAATGACACGTGGTCGTTAGTTTCTCGTCCTGCAGGTGTTAACGTGGTGACAGGCAAATGGATATTTCGGCATAAATTCCATCCCGATGGCTCTCTCGCTCGGTACAAGGCTCGTTGGGTCGTTCGTGGATTCACGCAGCAGCACGGCGTGGATTATGGTGAGACTTTCAGTCCCGTGGTGAAGCCCGCGACCATTCGTGTTGTTCTCAGCCTTGCCACTATGCAATCATGGCCCATTCATCAGCTGGACGTAAAAAATGCCTTCTTCATGGTCAGCTTCGTGAGACGGTATATTGTGAGCAACCTGCTGGTTTTCTTGATCCCACTCATCCCTCACATGTGTGTCATTTGCGCAAATCTCTTTATGGCCTTAAACAAGCTCCTCGCACTTGGTTTCATCGCTTTACCAATTTTATCACATCCATCGATTTCATGGCCTCTAAGAGTGATCCCTCATTATTTATTCTCAAACGTGGCTCCTCTCTTGCATATTTGTTGTTATACGTTGATGACATCATTCTCACCGCCAACACCACCACACTTCTCCACTCCATCATTGCATCCCTCAAACATGAGTTTTCCATGAGTGATCTAGGAGACATCCACCATTTCCTTGGCATCAATGTTCATCGTACTTCCGATGGGTTATTTCTTTCTCAACAACAATATGCATTAGAGATTTTAGAGAGAGCTCACATGCTTCAATGCAATCCTATTGCCACCCCAATTGACACACGCTCTAAACTCTCTTCTCAAGCTGGTCCAAGTTTTTCAGATCCGAGTCTTTATAGGAGCCTTGCTGGAGTGCTCCAATACCTTACTCTTACAAGACCGGACATATCGTATGCTGTTCAGCAAGTATGCTTGTTTATGCATGACCCAAGGGAGTCTCATTACAATCTGATCAAGAGAATCTTGCGGTATATCAAAGGTACATCTCATTTTGGGCTGAAACTGCACAAGTCTTCATCTCTTGATCTCGTGGCTTATTCTGATGCTGATTGGGCGGGATGCCCTGATACTCGGAAGTCCACCTCGGGGTTTTGTGTCTTTCTTGGGAACAATTTGGTCTCTTGGTCATCTCGAAGACAACAAACTGTTTCTCGCTCTAGTGCCGAGGCCGAGTACCGCGCTGTTGCAAATTGCATTGCTGAATCATGTTGGCTGCGGCAACTACTTCAAGAACTTCATCATTACACCAACAAAAGCAACCGTGGTCTATTGTGACAATATAAGTGCCATGTACATGTCTTCAAACCCGGTGCAGCATCAACGTACAAAACATGTGGAGATAGACTTGCATTTATCCGGGATCGTGTTGCTCTTGGAGAGGCTCGAGTTCTTCATGTTCCTACCAGCAGCCAGTTCGCCGACATATTTACCAAGGGCCTACCAACTATTGTGTTCCAAGACTTTCGTTCCAGTCTGAACATCGTGTCCAGCGTAGTTCCGACTGCGGGGGGTGTTGAATATATCCTGTAGAATATCGTGTATAGAGAGTACCGTTTGTATCTGTTGTAACCTCCTCCTTCTGATTAGGCTAGGACCGGATCCTACGGATCCCTTACCTGACGTGCGGAGTGCTCACCCCACGTCCTCACCCTGTATATGTACTCTCAGTTCAGATCAATACAAACTGTGCACTGTAATCTGAACTTTAGCTCAACCAACAATGGTGGCCAGCAGCAGGAGGTACTTCCGCAGGCTGTACTCCCATGGCTGGCCCTTGGCGGGCCGCACGGGTGCTGGCTGGCCGGTCACCATTTCCACCATTGGCATGCAGGGTCTTTTCTTGTGATGCAGGAGAATGGCGAACGGCAACCGTACCGTAGGATAGGAGTAGTGCCGAGAGAGCTGTGATTATAAAACGACTTGACTCGGTAGTCCGCAGGCTGTACTCCCAGGTCTGCTGGCCGGGCGCCGTTGACGGCCAGTCGGCTACTCTGTACCCATTCAGCAAGTGGGCTCCCACTTGTTAATTATTGATTTATTGTGGTACTGGATATCCAGTGGCAACGATAATTATTGTGGTACTCTGAACCAGTCGAGTCAACTAGTCTTCTCCGGTCAAAGAAACTGTAGCATTTTGTTTTTGTGTTTTATTTAGGATGTGAGACAGCGTAGTTTTTTTTTTTGAACAAAGAGACAGCCGTAGTTGAATGCATGGTTCTTATTAAGGAAAGAGTAAAGTCTTTTAAAAATCTTCACCTTGTTGTGGTATTTTTTTTTGAGAATTTGTTGCGGTATTCTTAGTTAATTCTAACCTTCTCATCCCAAGCACCCTGACGCAAGATTGCTGACGTGACGACTGACAAGGGTCAAGGTCGGGATCACTGACTTGGTACATTGGTGTGTGGATGCCGCTATTACTGACTTGTCCTCGGCAGCGGACCCTATCTCCAACTACAAAACGGCCAGAATATTATTCTATATCTTCGGGCAATATTTTCTTTACGCGATTTTCATCATGACGACATTTTGTTGGTTCTTTTAATCATTGTGTCTATGTTTTTATTTTGGAGAATCTATGTATTGTAATTGTGTACGTGTGCGCACACGCTTTTGTTTCTAGCTAATGGAAATTTTATTTATTCAATAACCATGGCATGTGCCAAGTTAGCCAGCTTGATGTCAGCTCTAGAGATTTTGATGGTCTTCTCGGACTGCTGCCTCCGACGCCTGCAAATTTTCGCAAGCAACGGCCTGATCGCCCAATGTCCAGGCCTGGAAATCTAGATGTCTCCATGTCTTCGAGATTGTCTTGCGTGTGATATTCTTCGGCTGGGCATGTGGTAGAGAAAACTAAAATAAATCGATAGCATTGAGCGAGCACCAAGCCGCAAAAAGAGGAATAATTCACATGAGAAGCGAGAGAGGCGATAAACATTTCTGAAATTTTGCAAGGGACTCGTACTTATTTCTCGTGTTAACGATCAGATATGGTACATTCAGAGTTGTAACACAGACACCTTTCATTACTTTTTTTTGCAGCCCTGCACATGAGATTGTATTTATGTAGTCACGGATCAGTTACAATGAACTTTTGTCTAATTTCTGAGGCGACAGTGTTCAGACTTTTTTATCTACAGGAGAGCTTCTTGTATTATATTAAGATAAGAAGAACAAATGTGCAGAAAATTCTTATGTAACGGAGAAACTATTGTACAAACCATATGCACATTTTCACCACCTGATGCGCTCAATGGCAATTGGCAACTGAACATGTGAACACATTATGAAGCATTGCACAACACTGTTTCATAAGCAACAAACATGACCTATTATTCCTTCCAAATCCAGCTATGCAAAAAAAATAAGACTCGACAAAAGACATCATAAAAGGCGATGTCATCCGTTGACAACATGTAAGAATTCGGACGAATTCCTCGGGTGCTAAAGACTAACATCTCCGAGGCATTGAAGTTTGTCACAAGAAAATCAAAATGTCAGGGATTACTTGCGATATCTCATCCCAGTTCATATTCATTCCCTTCAGAATGTTTTGGCTTACAAACTCTGTAGAGTAGTGAACTGATTTGGCACAAGCACCTTGTACGCCTTCGTGCGATATCTGACAACACCCTATAACGGTCACCGACTTCAGCTTCCGTGAACACCCCAACGCTGCAATCCCAATATCTGTCACATTCTTACATTGGCGGAGTGTGAGACTACCCAAGCGAGGAGCCTGAACAATGAACTCCATCCCACCATCAGTTATAGATCCGCAGTCAAGGAGCTCCCGTGTCTCCAGAAACTGTGAGGATGACAGGCCCTCCATTCCTTCATCATTCAAAATGCTGGCACCATTTAGCACAAGAGCGCGGATTGGACAAGACTAGATGAGCGCCACAATACCCTCTTGTGTGAAGCCTATTTCTGTTAGCCAACTGACTTGGCAAAATCTGAAGGTGAGCACATTTGAACTTTCTCAGCATCCTAATGGCTATTGGTATCCACATAGCGGAACAAAAACCCTCGAGTCACCCTTGTGGGGAAAAGACACTTGCTACATCACTTTGCACTTGGAGTCCCAACGAGTTGGTACACACAGAGTTGTTGCCATCACCATTCAAGGGGTCGATCATGAGGTGATTGTCCCTAGGAATTTTTTTCTTGCCATGATATCCAGTTCATATCCTTAATGAGACCGAGTGCCATACTCGAAGCCGCAACATCGAATTCCTCGAAGTTCAATGATCTCTCAAAGAATAAGCAACATGGAAATGGGAAGATCATCTCCAATCTAAGTACCATGCTCTTTTTGTTGTACCTCTAGAAATCTCGGTGTCAGGATTTTTGTAAGTGGGGTAGAACTGTCACACCCCAAGCATTATAACATGTAATAAATACAAATATGTTGCATTCAATACGTGCAAACATATCTCTTACCTTCTAAGTTTATATTATATTTTCAACATTATTTACCAATTTTTAATATCTTGAGTAGTAACCTATAAATAGTTGCAAAAATAAACAAGTTCTTGCTTTCCCCTTTGATGCATTCAAACTTCATGAAAATTTGATGAATCACTAGGAAACATCACGTTTGGTGCAATTTAAAGTTGATCCAAATATGTCTTTGTGGACGAGTTCTTAAAGTGTCATTTGAACCCCCATTGATGAAGTCAAATGGGAAATCTTTTATTTGCTGAAAACGATAACTAGATAAACATTTATTATTTGTTACAAAATAAGTGAGCACCTTAAGTCTTTGTTGTCAGCTCAGTTGGTGCTCCACCCATTAGCTAGGTCATCGCGATTACTCAAGTCATGTCTAGCCCGGCATAACGATTCCACAATTTATGCAGGTTTATTATTTAGATAGATAAACATTTATTAGCTAGATAAACATTTATCCACCCATTAGCTAGATAAACATTTATTATTTGGTACAAAATAAGTGAGCACCTTAAGTCTTTGTTGTCAGCTCAGTTTGGTGCTCCACCCATTAGCTAGGTCATTGCGATTACTCAAGTCATGTCTAGCCCGACATAATGATTCCACAATTTATGCAGGTTTATTATAATACGTACTATAAAGATTGATGAGGCATTCCTATTACACTTAGCAAAATTAAACACCTTTTTATTCCATCACAAAAAGACACCTTTTTAATTTATAATCAATAAATATTTTGTATTACAATTAGCAAAAAATACATAAAAATATTTTGTTATAACTTATTCTGTCAATATACCATTAACACTAATATATGTCCCCATTACACTTAGCAAAATTAATTACATTTTTTACTTATTTATAACTTATTGTGTGCAAATGGGGACAAAATTAGACTATTTCTTTTTTACACTTAGCAAAATTAACCACATTATCTATTTTGTAGCTAACATCATCAAATTGTACTATCATAACTCTATTGCAAGAAAACTTAGCCATGTAATAATATTGTTGAACATTAAGGTGAGATCTTCTTATTATACAATTTAGTGAACGTCTACCACTCCAAATAAGCTTTCAGTTAGAATCACATTTTGCACGGGTTGTTATATTAGATTATTAATTTGTATTGATGCATTACATTTAATTAAACCTTCATTAACTAATCCTTTTGGATCTGAGAGAAAACATAAAAATTGTACGCCTCCACGGATTAGTTTATGCCACTTAGACTGAGTTCATATATTTATATGTGGTAGTGATCATATTTGTATTCTTAAATATCATGGAAGAGGTGTGTGTGTGTGTGTGTGTGTGTGTGTGTGTGTGTGTGTGTGTGTGTGTGTGTGTGTGTGTGTGTAGTTTTAAGTATTAACACGTATCTTGATAGAAGTTTCTGGATTATGTAATTTTCTAGCTTAGGAGTAAGAAAATTAATTCTAGATTTCTCTACATTTATTTGTTCTTCAAATAGTTAGCATTGCTTGTTTTGTTTTTTTGTAAAATAAATTGGCCCATACAGTCCTCTTGTTGCATTTTTCGCGCAAACAAGTTTGTTTCATGTTCTGTCAATGCGCTCATACTCTTAAGTGTTGCACTAACATTGCAACACATTGATTTGTGAATTTGGCATTATTGATATGAACACGGTTGTCCCCTGATTTGGTATGATCACAACCTGCGGAAAACTGTGCAACTCAACCTCACAAATAATAGTGACGTTTTCTTCAACCTAACATGTTAACGGATCAAGATTTTCACATTTAGGTGTTAATTTGGAAACATATCCGAAGTTATCGATATACAATTTTCTTATATATAATGGTTGTGCTTATCACGATAACTCGACTAACTTTTGTGTATATCTGTGATGTTCTTAAGTTTGTACGTATTACCAAAGACTAGGTGAGCTCTTGTTGTCCTAGCCTAAGCCAAACTCTGCTTATGAAAGCAATAGTAGTTGATATGGAGCATGGGCTTCACGGAGCCCGTTTTGACACCGTAATATCGATCGTATACAACGGCAGCTAAAAGAACCTGGTAGATACTCATTATGCATGTGTTCACCTTTGGTCTGGCTACATCTAGATCTTGTGTTGTCAGGTTAGCGTTATATAGTACTCCAGTTGTATGCAGGCTAAAATATTGTATACAAATTTCGGTACTTCCAGGATGAGTGAGAAAGTTTATACTTATATAAAAAAGAGACAACTGAAAAAAATAGTTTATACGGTTTCACAGGCGTGCCGCGTGCCTTCCGTTGACCCTCGCGCTGCCCTTTATGGTGAAGAGAGCGTGCTCAAGCATTACTAACACTGATTACAATAGTAACGAAGAGCAATTAAGAGCGCGAAGCAACTAAATAAACGAACTTAAAAGACGAAACCCTCATGCCCTTTGATTGAAGCGAAACGCTACGTTTTGTAGTCCGGGCTACATGTAGATTTTTATTTTTTTAAATTGAAATCGGTATTCTAAAGTTTTAGAAAAATTGAACTTAAAGAAATCCTAAATATAGACAATGACGTACTCTATCAATTGAGTACTCCCAGGTCTGCTGGCCGGGCTCCGTTGACGGCCAGTCGGCTACTCTGTACTCAACTACTCATTCAGCAAGTGTGCTCCCACTTGTTAATTATTGATTTATTGAGGTACTGAATATCCAGTGGCAACGATAATTATTGTGGTACTGTGAACCAGTCGAGTCAACTAATCTTCTCCGGTCAAAAAAACTATCATTTTCTTTTAGGATAAACATTTGAAAGCATCATGTGAAGCAGCCGTAGCTGAATGCAGGCTTCTTATTTGGGAAAGAGTAAAGTCTTTTAAAAATCTTCACCTTGTTGTGGTAATCTTACTTAATTCTAACCTTCTCAGCAGAGCACCCTGACGCCAAAATTAGTATGCTCGAGACGCAAGGTTGCTGACGTGACGACTTACGAGGGTCAAGGTCAGGATCACTGACTTCGTACATTTTTTTTGCGGGTAAAAGCAGATTATATTAAGCATCAGGGGTTACAAGGAGGTCAAAGTCTAGAGCCCGAGCGACACAATCAGGTCCCGAACCTAACCACACAGCAGTTTGTGATTCTAACCTCGCAAAATTTGCGAGGTTGTGACTAACCCTATTCTGCGAACGATCCACTTTTACAAAGGAAATAAATCTACTATTACTCATTAAAAAATTAATCTCTGAAATGACTTGCACTAATGTAGAACGATCTTGAGCCTTTTTAGTTGCCGCCTCGACTAAGTATGAGCAATCCGATTCCATCATAATCGGCCTATCAGACCGTTGTAAAGCAAGTCTCAATCCTTCTTCACAAGCTTTAGCTTCCGACTCGATAGGATCTAGGCAATTAAATAATTGACGGCAGGCCGAGAAAATAACTGTGCCATCCTCGTCCCGAAGGACCATGCCGGCACCCGCAGAACCATCCTCAACCATGACCGAGCCGTCAAAATTTAGTTTAACACGTCCTGGAAGGGGTTTTTCCCACCGCTTCTCATTTAGGATGACTCCAATGGGGCGACCCAAACGGACACGCGTTTGGTCCGCGTTTGGTCCGTTTGGGTCGGCAAACGGACGCGCGTCCGGCCCATGTCCGCGCCTTTCCGGCCACTGTCCCCAACGGCCCGACGCAACCAGTCCGGCCAACTTTTTTTTTCTTCCAATATTTCATTAAACATAGAATTTTGAAGATTACATTGGGAATTTATACTACTCTGATCCGTAAAAAGAGGCGCAAGCCGTACGTCAAAGGTGTACGTGATTAGCACATTTGCTACGACTCTTATATCGGATCGGAGGGAGTAATAAATACGACCTATAATCTAGGCCTTCTCCTTGTCGTCGTCCTCCTCCGGTGGTGGTGGTGGAGTAGCCGGCGCATCGATGGCCAGGGGTGGCGGTGGAGATCCCGGCACGTACTCCGGCGCCACTGCCGCTTCTGGTTCCGCGGCGGCCGGAGCCCACGGCGGTGCGAACCACCTTGGGTCTGCCAAGGCGAGCCGAGATTCCTAGGGAGACCAGGGCTCCCAGGGATTGTACGCTAGGGCAGGTGGGCACGGTGGAGTAGCCAGCACGACTTCCTCCTTCTTCGGCACGGCGTCCTCCTCGGGCACGACTTCCTCCTTCTTCGGCACGGCGTCCTCCTCGGGCACGACTTCCTCCTCCTTCGGCACGGCAAGGGCCGCATGCACGGCCACAGCTTCGTCTTCCCGGTTTGCCATCGGTGCGATGATGAGCAGCGGACCGCGGCGAGGCAACTATATAGCCGGCCGTACGCGGTTTTGGAGCAGCCGGGCCGTCGGCCTAATGTGAACGCCAGCCGGCGATCCATCTCCCTACATTAATCTACACTATCATTAAACCTAATTAATAATCGGGCGCCGCCATGGCCGATAAGGGGGGAGATCAAGGGCTTCGGCCTTGAGGAACGTCCAGCCAGCCGCCCGTTTGGCCACGGCCTTGAGAAACACGTAGCACCGCCGGCCTCGGCATCGCGTTGCCGCTTGCGCCTGGCTGCGCGTTTGGCAGTCTCCGCCGCGCGATGTGTTTGCTCCATCTCGGCCTCCTCTGCCGCGTCTGCAACGGCGCGCGCAGCGACTCCGGCGAATCCTAGGGACAGTTAATGCGGGGTAGGTGACCGTTGTATCACACTGACACAGGGGCCAAGTGCGGGACAGAGGCAGACTAGGGTAGGACACAAAAGCGCTCCGCTCGCGTCCGCGGCCGACGCATCGGTGTCCCAAATTTGGGCCAAGAATGGGTCGCGGCGGACCAAAAACGGACCGCGATCCGTTTGCGTCACCCCGTTGGACTGTGTTTTTGGACTCCACGGACAGGAACGGAGACGCGCGGACTAGATGCGTTGCCCCGTTGAAGTCTAGCATAAAGGACTCGACCATGCTTGGTGAGATGGACAGTAGAACTGCTTTGAACCATGTAGCACGATTAACCTGGACGTCGACGTCAGATGGCAGAAACCATATATCACGCATAGCCATCCAGAGTCGATATGCATGTGAGCATCTGAATAGTGCATGAGCTATTGCTGACTTGGTACATTGGTGTGTGCATGCCGCTATTGCTGACTTGTCCCCGGCACTCCGGCAGCGGACCCTGTCTCCAGCAATAAAATGGCCAGAGTGTACTATATTTTTGGGCAATACTTTCTTTACCTGATTTTCATATGACAACATTTTGTCGGATTTTTATCATCGTGTTTATGTAGTTATGTTTTTTTGTGAGAATCTATGTGGTTATGTTTGTGTATGTGCCAAGTAGCCAGCTTGTTGTCAGCTCTTGAGATTTTGATGGTGTTCTCGGACTGCTGCCTCCAACACCTGAAAATTTTCTGCAAGCAACGGCCTGATCGCCCAATGTCCAGGCCTGGAAATCTAGATGTCTTCCATATCTTTGAGATTGTCTTGCGTGTGATATTCTTTGGTTGGGCATGTGGTTGAGAAAACTAAAATGAGTCGACCAAAAAAGTCATTCGTAAGCCAGTACCCAGCCCCGCGTGGCCCCCCTGTGGCGGCTTGATACGTCTCAAACGTATCTATAATTTTTGATGTTCCATGCTGATATTATATCAATTGCTACATGTTTTGGTACACTTTATATCATTTTTATGCATTTTCTGGGACTAACCTATTAACAAGATGCCACAGTGCCAGTTCCCTGTTTTCTGCTGTTTTTGGTTTCAGAAAATCTATTAAGGAAATATTCTCGGAATTGGACGAAACAAAAGACATCGTCAATAATATCACGAGGAGATCACGGAGTCCAAAGGGGAGTCGGAGCAGACCCACCAGGGGGCCACGCCACACTAGGGCGCGGCCCAGGGTGGGCCCGCGCCCCCCTATGGCGTGGTGGCCCCCCTCGGCCACCGACGCCGCCTCTTCGCCTATATATTCTCCGCGACGCGAAAACCCTATTACGGTCGATCATATTCCACGAAAAGTTCCGTCGCGGCCGTCATCGTCAATCTCAGATCGGAGGAGTTCTGAAGCTCTTCCCGGCACCCTGCCGGAGGGAGATCATCACCGGAGGGCTCTACATCACCATGCCTGCCTCCGGAGTGATGCGTGAGTAGTCCACCCCTGGACTACGGGTCCATAGCAGTAGCTAGATGGTTGTCTCTCTACCTTGTGCCTCCATGTTTAGATCTTGTGAGCTGCCTAACATGATCAAGATCATCTTATTGTAATGCTAGATGTTGTGTTTGCTGGGATCCGATGAATATTGATACCATGTTTATTCAAGTTGTTTATCTATGTGCTCTTGATCTTGCATGCTCTCCGTTGCTAGTAGATGCTTTGGCCAAGTAGATGCTTGTGACTCCAAGAGGGGGTATTTATGCTCGATAGTGGGTTCAGTCTCTAGATATCTGGATCAGTGACAGAAAGGTCTAAGATGGTAGATGTGCTGTTGCTACTAGGGATAAAACATTGGTGCAGTGTCCAAGGGCACTTGTATTGATTACATTACACACTTTACTTCATGCAATAATCTGTTGTTAGCAACTTAATACTGAATGGATGCGGATGCTGCCTTGAAGGTGGATTATTTAGGCATAGATGCGGTTGGAATAACGGTCTATGTACTTTGTTGTAATGCCCAACTAGATTTCATAGTAGACATCTTGGCATGTATTGCATTGTTATGCCCTCTCTATTTGTCAATTGCCCAGCTGTAATTTGTTTACCCAACATGCTAGTTATCTGTTCTGAGAGAGACACCACTAGTGAACTGTGGACCCTGGTCCAATTTCCTCATACTGTTTACACAACCTGCTGCAATCATCTGTTTCCTGTTACTTGCTGTTTTTCCTGCTGTTTTCCACACCATACGTTTAACTCTTTGTTTCTGCAAGACCGGAGAGATTGACAACCTCTCTGTTTCGTGTTGGGCAAAGTTCTGGTTTGTGTCTGTGCAGATTCCACGTTGGTGCAAGCTCCCTAGCGCCAGGGGGAGTCAACATCAACAACCTTCCGATAGATCGTCAAGTCCTACTGGATTGATAACCTTGGGTAGATTATTCAAGGGAAAACTTCTGCTGTCTACATCATAACCTTCCTCTTGGGGTTCACCAACACGTAGCCATCAAGCTGTTTTCTGGCGCCGTTGCCGGGGAAGTACTCATCATCACCATCATCATCATCCTCAAATACTCTCCCGTCAACCAGGCACCAGCTGTTTTCTGGCGCCGTTGCCGGGGACTTGGAGGCTATTGGAAAGGGGAGTCTCTCAGTTCCAATCTCTTTACTTTGTTTTTGTCTTGTTTTAGTTTTGTTTTGCTTGCTGTTAAAAATCAAAAACCCAAAAAAATTAAATTCCTGCATCTAGTTTTTAATTTCGAGTTGCTTTGCTTGTTTTAGTCTTGCTAAAATGAGTAATCCTGAAAATACTAAGTTGTGTGACTTTACTAGCACAAACAACAATGATTTTATCTGTACACCCATTGCTCCACCTGCTTCTAAAGCAGAATTTTATGAGATTAAGCCTGCACTGTTAAATCTGGTTATGAAAGAGCAATTTTCTGGTGTTAGTACTGATGATGCTGCTGCCCACTTAAACAACTTTGTTGAACTTTGTGATATGCAAAAGTATAAGGAGGTAGAGAGTGATATTATTAAGCTGAAATTGTTTCCTTTCTCTTTAAGAGGAAGAGCTAAAGATTGGTTGCTATCTTTGCCTAGAAATAGTATTGATTCCTGGACTAAATGCAAAGATGCTTTCATTGGAAAATATTATCCTCCTGCTAAAATTATCTCTGAGAAGTGGTATTATGAACTTTAGGCAACTTGATAATGAGCATGTTGCCCAAGCTTGGGAAAGAATGAAGTCTTTGGTTAAAAATTGCCCCACTCATGGACTGACTACTTGGATGATCATCCAAACCTTTTATGCAGGACTAAATTTTTTCAAGGAATTTTGGACTCGGCTGCTGGAGGGACCTTTATGTCCATCACTTGGGTGCTGCTACAAAGCTTCTTGATGATATGATGGTAAATTATTCTGAATGGCACACTGAAAGGGCTCCAACTGGTAAGAAGGTAAATTCTGTTGAGGAAATTTCCTCCTTGAGTGATAAAGTTGATGCTATTATGACTATGCTTTCGAATGGACATGGTGTTGTGGATCCAAATAATATTCCTCTTGCTTCTTTGGTTGCTCATGATGAGAAAAATGTTGATGTAAACTTCATTAAAAATAACAACTTCAACAACAATGCTATAGGAATAATTTTGGTAGCAACAATTATAGGCCATATCCTGCTAATGGTAGCAACTCTTATGGTAATTCTATGGCAATTCCTACAGTAACAATAGAAGTGTGCCCTCTGATCTTGAAGTCATGCTTAAGGATTTTATTAGCACACAAACTACTTTTAATAAAACTGTTGAGGAAAAGCTAGGAAAAATTGATACTCTTGCTGCTAAAGTTGATAGTCTTGCTCATGATGTTGAAATGCTGAAAATAAAAGCTATTCCTAGTGATATTAGAGAGAGTAAAACACTCAATGCTATCCAAATTAAAATTGATAATAACATTAGGATGCTTGCTGAACTTCATGAAAGATGGGAGAGAGAAGAAAGAGAAGCTGAAATTGCTGAACAAAATAGTGTTGTTAGAGTTTGCACTATTTTTACTAATGAAACAAATGATGCCTCACATGCTAATGCGCCCCCTACTGTTAGTGAAAAGATAATAAGTGTTGGAAATGTCTCTACTACCTCTACAAAAAGTTTAAATTGCCTGATAGCACTACTTTTGTTCCTAGTAAAAGTGCTGAAATTTTTAGAGGTGTTGGTGATAATTGCTCCATTTTTTTATGACAACAACTTCAATTTCGAAAATTGTAACATAACTGAAGTCATCATGTTCTTGCAAAAGCTAGCTAAGAGTCCTAATGCTAGTAAAATAAATATGGCTTTTACTGAACATATTATCAAAGCTCTCATGCATGCTAGGGAAGAAAAATTAAAACTTGAAGCTTCTATCCCTAGGAAGTTAGATGATAATTGGGAACCTGTTATTAAAATGAAACTGAGTGAGTTTGAATGCAATGCTTTGTGTGACCTTGGTTCTTGTATTTCGGTTATGCCTAAAAATTTATATGATATTCTCAAGCTTGCACCTTTGGAAAAATGTCATTTGGATGTTCACTTTGCTGATTCTTCTATGAAGAAACCTTTAGGAAAAGTTGATGATGTTTTGATAATGGTTAATAACAATCTTGTCCCTGTTGATTTTGTGGTTTTGGATATTGAATGCAATCCTTCTTGTCCTATTGTTTTGGGAAGACCTTTTCTGAGAACTGTTGGTGCTGTTATTGATATGAGAGAGGGGAATATAAAATTTCAATTCCCACTCAAGAAAGGTATGGAACACTTCCCTAGGAAGAAGATGAAATACTCACATGATACTAGTGTCAAGACAAATTATGGTTTTGGATTTTCTGGTCTTGACAATACTTGATGCATCTCTTCATGCCTAGCTCAAAGGCATTAAAGAAAAGCACTTCTGGGAGATAACCCATGTTTTTATTTGCTGTTTTATTTTTGTTTTCTTGAGTCAAGGATGCTTGTTTACCTCTGTAGCAACTCCTTTGTATCTTTTATTTGCTGTTTTGTTGTGCCAAGGAGAGTTACTAATGCAAAGTTGGTTTTTATTTTCGGGACTGCATTGGGACAGATTGCTGTTCGTCACCGTTTAATTCAGTAGAAAATCAGAAAAAATCGAAAAATGCTGAAACTTTTTGTGCATGTTCCTGATGATGTTACGCAACTTTCATTATTTCAAAAGTTTTTCATCTGAGCATCGTAAGTGCCTCGAAAAAATTCGTCATTACAGACTGTTCTGGTTTGACAGATTCTGTCTTTTATTTTGCATTCTCTCTTTTACAAGTTTTTAAGTGGTTTCTTTTCGTGTAAAAGTGCCCACTTGAGCCTAGTAACAGTGGCTAATGTTTAAAATAGTTGGCTTGTGAGTTTTGTCTTTGCTAGAACTTTGAAGTATTATCTTTTAGTGCACTAACCTGCTAATGAGAAAAGCTGTTAAGTTTTGGTGTGAAGGAAGTTTTCAAGTGTTGATAGAGGAGAATGATATTACATGATCAAGAAGAGTGAAGAGCTTAAGCTTGGGGAGGCTTACCTCCCCAGCATATTTCAAGAAGACTCAAGCATCTAAGCTTGGGGATGCCCAAGGCATCCCCTTCTTCATCTACAAATTATCAGGTCATCTCTAATGGTGCTATATTTTTATTGCTTCATACTAGTGTACTCTTCCTTGGAGCGTCAGTGTGTTTTTGTTTTCAGTTTGTTTTGTTTTGTTTGCTGTGCTATACTTGTTGGATCCTAGTATTCATGTTTGGGAGAGAGACACGCTCCACTTTTTCATTAGAATACTCTTGTGCTTCACTTATACTTGTTGAGTATTCCTGTCTAGTTGCTGTTATTGCTGTTAGCTCTCAGTTTTTCATGTATCTCTTGTTAGAGCTTTCAGTTTCTTTTGAAGAAAGTACTCTCTTGCTTCACTTATATCTGTTTGGAGAGTTGTCAAATAAGTTGATTGGTGTTTGGTTGGACCAGAAAAATGCTATGCATGTGGTAGTGGTATAAAATGCTTACATGAATCTTTTTAGATCGTTGTCTTGAGTAATTTGATGCTTGCCAATTGTTTTGAGCTGTCAAGTAATTAATGTTTAAGCTTGTGCATCATGTAAGTAATGGCTATTAATGAAGAACTACTATAAGGATTTTCTGCTATAATAATCTGTTGCATAATTGGAAGTCCATAGTAGTCTAGATAATTTTTGGATGAAGGCTATGTGTTAACAAGGAAGACAGTGGGAGTCTATGGTTCGTCAAACCTTGTGTTTTATGTACACTCTTGCTATTCCAGTTGATAATGATGTTTGCTTATAATAACCTTGCTAGCCTAAACTCTGTACTAAGAGGGAATGCTTCTTGTACATCCAAAACCTTGAGCCAAATCCATGCCACCTGTGTCCACCATACCTACCTATTATGTGGTGTTTTCACCATTCCAAGTAAATTTCTTCATGTGCTATCTACTAACTACTCAAAACTGTTACATTTCCTTTTTGTGTCACTACTTGAAAAGCTCATAAGGACGTAGTAGTGAGATTTGTCATCTTCCATGCTAATTAATTTACAAGGATTGGCAGCTTCATCTGCTTCTCCACCTTTTATTTTGCATTAAAGAGCTGGTTAGTCCACCCTATAAATAAATAAATAAATAGACACTCCTCCATGGTGAATGTTGGTGGGCACCCGAGGATTCGGTTAGCCATGGTTTGTGGAAAGTAAATGGTTGGGAGGAGTGTCACCAATAAGTGCTTGTTACAAGTGCAGTCCTAAAAACTCTCGGAACCGCTCTAAAAGTTAGTTAGCCATGGAAGATGACAAGTACCTGCTATTTGATTTGTTGACACCTGTATACACCATTACCTTACAAAACAATATTTTATGCTCTCTATATGCCTTCGGGAACTACAGCTCTAGCACATGATGTTAATCCCTGCTTCCCTCTGCGAAGGGCCATTCTTTTACTTTTATGTTGAGTCAGTTTTCCCACTTCTTTCTGTCTACTTAAGCAAACATCATTGTCAACTCCAGTATAACAGTTTTTACATAACTTTGTGTTTGGTTGATCATATTCTTTGCATTGACATTATCTATATGATATACATGTTGAAAGTTGAAGCAAAAGCTGAAGCTATTATCTTCCTTTGTGTTGATACAAACACTTTCATGTTGAGAATTATTGCTGCTGTGAACTAACTATTATGTTAGACTATTATATCTCTAAATGTTTTATAGTATTATTCATGAAAGTTTGCACTTGTGTGATCACTTATGTTTACTCTTTATTTACTTGCTTGCAAACTATAGACCATTGGCTTGGATCACTTCATTCAGATCATGTGCATTACATTGTTATTTGATCAAAGATTGTGTTGGTAGCATGTCACTTCAAAAATTATCTGTTTTTATCGTTTACCTACTCGAGGACGAGCAGGAACTAAGCTTGGGGATGCTTGATACGTCTCAAACGTATCTATAATTTTTGATGTTCCATGCTGTTATTATATCAATTGCTACATGTTTTGGTTACACTTTATATCATTTTTATGCATTTTCTGGGACTAACCTATTAACAAGATGCCACAGTGCCAGTTCCCTGTTTTCTGCTGTTTTTGGTTTCAGAAAATCTATTAAGGAAATATTCTCGGAATTGGACGAAACAAAAGACATCGTCAATAATATCACGAGGAGATCACGGAGTCCAAAGGGGAGTCGGAGCAGACCCACCAGGGGGCCACGCCACACTAGGGCGCGGCCCAGGGTGGGCCCGCGCCCCCCTATGGCGTGGTGGCCCCCCTCGGCCACCGACGCCGCCTCTTCGCCTATATATTCTCCGCGACGCGAAAACCCTATTACGGTCGATCATATTCCACGAAAAGTTCCGTCGCGGCCGTCATCGTCAATCTCAGATCGGAGGAGTTCTGAAGCTCTTCCCGGCACCCTGCCGGAGGGGAGATCATCACCGGAGGGCTCTACATCACCATGCCTGCCTCCGGAGTGATGCGTGAGTAGTCCACCCCTGGACTACGGGTCCATAGCAGTAGCTAGATGGTTGTCTCTCTACCTTGTGCCTCCATGTTTAGATCTTGTGAGCTGCCTAACATGATCAAGATCATCTTATTGTAATGCTAGATGTTGTGTTTGCTGGGATCCGATGAATATTGATACCATGTTTATTCAAGTTGTTTATCTATGTGCTCTTGATCTTGCATGCTCTCCGTTGCTAGTAGATGCTTTGGCCAAGTAGATGCTTGTGACTCCAAGAGGGGGTATTTATGCTCGATAGTGGGTTCAGTCTCTAGATATCTGGATCAGTGACAGAAAGGTCTAAGATGGTAGATGTGCTGTTGCTACTAGGGATAAAACATTGGTGCAGTGTCCAAGGGCACTTGTATTGATTACATTACACACTTTACTTCATGCAATAATCTGTTGTTAGCAACTTAATACTGAATGGATGCGGATGCTGCCTTGAAGGTGGATTATTTAGGCATAGATGCGGTTGGAATAACGGTCTATGTACTTTGTTGTAATGCCCAACTAGATTTCATAGTAGACATCTTGGCATGTATTGCATTGTTATGCCCTCTCTATTTGTCAATTGCCCAGCTGTAATTTGTTTACCCAACATGCTAGTTATCTGTTCTGAGAGAGACACCACTAGTGAACTGTGGACCCTGGTCCAATTTCCTCATACTGTTTACACAACCTGCTGCAATCATCTGTTTCCTGTTACTTGCTGTTTTTCCTGCTGTTTTCCACACCATACGTTTAACTCTTTGTTTCTGCAAGACCGGAGAGATTGACAACCTCTCTGTTTCGTGTTGGGCAAAGTTCTGGTTTGTGTCTGTGCAGATTCCACGTTGGTGCAAGCTCCCTAGCGCCAGGGGGAGTCAACATCAACAACCTTCCGATAGATCGTCAAGTCCTACTGGATTGATAACCTTGGGTAGATTATTCAAGGGAAAACTTCTGCTGTCTACATCATAACCTTCCTCTTGGGGTTCACCAACACGTAGCCATCACGGCTCGGGGCCAACCCTAGAACCGGCGCCGCCGGGCTGCCCCCCGCCCCTCCACCCGCATCGCCGCCGCCGGAGGGGGCGCCGGCAGAGCCAGGCGCGCCCGAGGAAGGTGGCGGCGGGCGTTGTTTCTCCGGCTCCCAGGCTCACGCGGTGAAGGCGCTCGATGGTGTCGCGGCGCGTTAGGGCGCGGCGGCGCGGCTGTGGTCGCGGTCTGGCTGCGCGACGGAGCAGCAAGGCGCGGCGGCGGCGCTGAGGAGCGGAGGACGATGGGCGCCGCTGAGACGGGGCGCGCTGGAGGGCACGGGCTGCATCTGGGCCCGAGCGGGCCGGCCGTGGCGACGCATGAGGCCTCTGGGAGCGAAGGAGACGCCAACAGTGGCAGGCTGCTGCCCGATGGAGATGCTGGGTGTTGGTGGTGCTCCCGTGTGCGGGATGGCCGACGCAGTTGGCCATTCGGAGGTTCGGTGGTCGGCAACAATGCCATCTTTCTTGGCTTGCTACTCCCTGTGCTTCACGGACAGACCGAGCTCCGGGCGAAAGCCCTTGCGCCGACTTGGTCGGGGCCGACGCCGGCGGCGCCTCCGGGCGTCGTTCCCTTCTTGATTGCGTCGTTCGTGGAAGTTCGATTCCATCCGACGCGAGCGGCTGCAACATCTCCGGGTAAAAACCTAAGCTCCTTTGGAGCGGGCGGCGGCGACGGACACGTCGCTACCTTCTTGAAGGCGTCGCCTTGGAGTTGTTGACCCTCGTGGTGCAACGGGGTCGCGATGGTCAGGCGGGTTGGTGTTGTGGTCGGGGAGGTGGACGCCGGGGTGGCGGCTCCGGACGGTGGTGGACGTCGAGGCGGCGGCCTCGGTCTCCCACGCTACGACGGTTCTATGAGGCAGAGTCGTTGTCTAGCGTGGGTCTGGGTGGCGACCTGGATGAAGACTGCGTGGGCAGAAAGTTCGTCGACCCGACTGGATCGCCTTCGGACAATGTGAAGGTCGATCTGGTTGCTACGCCGGGACGGCGGCCCCGGAACAGGTTGGTTTTGGTGGCGACCTGGATGAATACTGCACGGGCAGAGGGTTGTCGACCATGACTGGATCGCTTTCGGGTAATGCGAAAGTCGATCTGGTTGCTACGCCGGGGCGGCGGCCCCGGAACAGGTTGGTTTTGGTGACGACCTGGATGAAGACTGCGCGGGCAGAGGGTTTGTCGACCATGACTAGATCGCTTTCGGATACGAAGGTCGATCTGGTTGCTACGCCGGGGCGGCGGCCCCGGAGCGGGTGGTGTGTTGTGACGTTTGGTCGACTTGTGTCGTTTGGGCGGCTGGTCGCTTCGTCTGTGCGATTTTTTTTGTACAGTTTGTATGGTTTTTGGTTTTGGTTTCCCTTATAAATGGGTCAATTCAATTCTATCTATTCGAGCGGTGGATATCGACCACCTTAAGCTCACTCATAAAATGAGTCGACCGCATGGAGCGAATACCAAGCTGCAGAAAGAAGTAATTCAGATGAGAAGCAAGAGGCGGTAAACATTTCTGTAATTTTGCAAAGGACTCGTAGTTCTTTCTAGCTTTCCGTCCCTCATTTCATATTTCATACTGGGCCGATACCATATTATGTTCACGGCCAAGGCGCCGCGAAAATTCTCCGGCGATCGCCGGCGACGGCCCTACCCGACCTGCACCTGGGATTTTCGGGGTCCCTCGCGTGGAGAGCTCGGAAGGAGCGACTGAGCTGGGCTGGTTCGGCTAAACAAGCTGGATTCGCGCACTCTTCTGAACCTCAGCACCTCCACTCGCGCACCGTCCGCTCGCCTCGAGCAACTGCTTCCGATCAAAGCGAATCACGCTCGAGGAATCCTCTCCAGTTAAAATGGTGCCAACCTCGGATGTCACCGTATCAATCCGCGGTTACGCACGGTGCCACGGTGGCGGATGACGGACGGTGGCAAGCTCAGCCGCCTGCGTGGATCGGGCGCTCTGCAGGTGTTCGACGAATTGCCCACTCTCTTTTGGGGTATGTTTCCTCCCGATTACAGCATACTTCGAACCTGTACCTAGTGACATATATATGTTTCCTAGATGCTAATGTAATTGTTATTCATGCACTTTTTTTTTGTTATTCATGCACTTTGCCTTCAAGTTCTTATAAGATAGAGAGTGCACATAGAATCAGGTAATTTGTACAATAAAGCGTTACCAAACTTTTTTTTCCCATTGGATTAAGATACATACAACTGCGCAGTGAGTCCACAAACAATGTCAGCAATGCTCCAATATTTTTTCTTTTAGCATTTCAGCATGCTCCAACTGAGACACAGGTTAATCAGATTACATCAACTGAACTACCAATCTAGAAGAGGGAGAGCTAGCCAGAACAGGGTGGAGACTGGAAAGAGCAAAGCTGATTAGAGATCTAGGTACAGCTACACTACGGAGCACACTGATACTGAATCACACTGGAGGATTTTCTTGGCTGCTCTGGCGACGACGACCAGAACATAACGAGAGTATCGTATGGATTGCAAAGTAGCTCAGCACGGCAAGGATGAGCGCGACGACATAGATGGACGTTTTCCACCCCCTGCTGGAGCCGGCTGCATAGGCAAATAGGAGGGCCACCAAATCCAGTATGATCGTCCTGTTCATCACCTTCAGTGGCCATCCTTCCCATTCTTCTTCGTTCTTCTTTGGCAGCCAGCGTGGAAGCAGCATGATGATGACAACAATGGAAGCCACGAAGGAAATCGAGTTGCAGTAAAAGAAGGTGAGATACCGGCCCCTCATGTTCTCGTGCATCACCGGTCACCCGCCTCATACATGTCTCCGCTGCTCGGCCATGTTCCGCCAGGCGGTCCCAGGCCGGCCTGGTAGGTTACGCTCGCCACCAAGATGGCTAGCACCATCAGATACTTTCGCCTCGCATGCTTCTTCCTTTCTTCTTCATCGTCCTTCCTTTCTTCTTCCTCCGTCTTCCTTTCTTCTTCGTCCTGTTCTATGGATGGAACAGCTGCCGAACTGCCATTTCTCTTGATCTCCCTCACCAAAAATACTATCAGCAGTCCGGCTGCAACAAAGAGCACCACGGCCACCAGCACGAAGATGTAGATGGATGTCTTGATGTGTTGTGTGCTTCCAGCGGCGTAGGCCCCCATCAAACAAAACAAGACCACCGCGGTACAAACAGACAGCGCATTGCTTCGTATGGCTGGCTTGTACAGATTGGGGTTCACTAGGAGGATGATCAGGGCGATGGACAGAATGAAGCTCACCGAGTTGCAGTAGAAGAAGGCATTGTAGCGGCGCGGGTAGTTGTACAAGAGGACCGGGTCGCCAGCGTGGTGTCCGTGATCGTCTTCGTGGAGCAGGAAGCCGCCTGGAGGGGTGAGGCCAGCTTGGTAGGTGATGGTCGCGGCCAAGATCGCGAAGAGGAGCAACCGTTTGCGCTTCTTCTCAAGCAACCGATCTCCGTGATCATCTTTCTTTACCGTGTGGTCCACCGTGAAGATTACGACATGGATCACTACATAGGCCAGGACGGCGCCTGCCAAGGCCATGAGGCCAATGGAGGTGATCACGTCTCGACAACTCCCTGTGGCATATGCGCCGATGAGGCCTAACAGGTCGAGTATCATGGCTACCTCCAGCACGCGGTGCTTGACCAGAAGCTCCTTCTGGACCAGGACGATGGCCACTAAGGAGGCCACGAAGGCAACGGAGTTGCAATAGTAGAAGGCCCTGTACCGCCCAGAGTTTGTCGTTAGAAGGATCGGGTTGCCGGCAATGTGCGCGTTGCTGCTGTCCTGCCAAAGGCCACCCGGCGGGTTTAACCCTGCCGAGTAGGTGATGGTGGTGGCAAGAGTGGCGAGCAGTAGAACAAGAGAGCGAGCCTTGTCCAGAGCCTCCCTAGCACTGCAATCATTTAATGCAGAGAAACAGAGTTCGGTTCAGTTGAAGAGAAAGAAGGTAGCAGAGAAAGAAGGTAGCAGAGGATATGTAGTATGTACCTGGCATGATCACCAACCTGCCAGAACGAAGCCAACCAGACTGAGAAAGAAAGAAATAGACTGGGACAAGAACACAGTCTGGAGCTTGACGCCGAAGTGTAGAAGGAAGCATGGAGTAGGATGTATGCCAGAACGACGCCAACCAGGCTGCCCACGTAAATGGTGGTGTCGATCTTTCTGCTGCTGCCAAAGGCGTACGCAACGACGAGACTGACTAGAGAAACGACGATGCATCCATAGAGCACGAGAGAGCGAGCCGTCTTCTCGCGGAGCTTCCTGTCGATGATGAGCATCATGGTAATGAGCAGGGACGCCACGAACGACGTGGTGTTGCAGAGTAAGAACATCGTCAGCCGCAGGTTGTGGTGGTCCTTGAGAACCGCGTCGCCCGGCCGGTGGCGTGCCCCGGTGCTGTCCCAGAAGCCGCCCGGCGTGCTCAGTCCTGCGACATACGTGATGCTCACCGCGAATGTTGCCAGAAGCATCAGGACCTTGCGGAGCCGTTCTTCTGCTTTCAGCTTCTTCAGGGCCTCCTTTTCTTCGTCCTTGGGCATGCCACCGTAGTCAGAGTCGGAGACAGGTCCAGGCATTGCTCCAGAGCTGGGGTTGGGGTTGGTGGAGCCAGGGTTGTGGTTGGTGGTGGGCATCACGCCTCCGGAGCTAGAGTCGGGGATGAGAATTCCGCCGGAGCCAGCGTTAGGGACGGACATCACGCCGCTAGATTCGGAGCTGGAGTCGGAGTTGTCGTCTGGAAACCGCCAGTCTAGCAACTTGAGAACCGAAATGTAGAGGACGAGGGCGGTCATCAGCACCGCGTAGTATGCAGTGGAGACCTTGTCCCGGCAGGTGCCGGCGCCGTAGGCGCCCATGAGGCTGAGCAGGTCGATCAGCATGAAGACCCGCAGCAGCACGACGTCGGAGGCAACCCAGACGGCATCCTTCTTCTCCTTGTCATGCCTCACGGCGAGGATGAGGATGAGGACGATGATCACAAGCGACGCGGCGAAGGCTGTGGCATTGCAGTAGAAGAATGCGAGGTAGCGGTGGTAGTGGGTGTGGCGGAGAATAGGGTCACCAGCGAGCTGGCCGTCGTCGTTGGCGCCCTCCTGCCAGACGCCCCCAGGCGGGTTGAAGCCCGCGGCGTACGTCACCGTGGCCACCAGGGTGGCCAGCAGCAGGAGGTACTTGCGCAGGCTGTACTCCCACGGCTGCTGGCTGGGCACCATTGCCGGCTGCTGAGGTGCTGGCACGTCGTGGCCGGGCAGCATTGCCGGTGGCTGAAGTGCTGGCACGTCGTGGCCGGGCGCCGTCACTGGTGGCTGGGGTGCAGGAACGTCGTGGTCGGGCGCCATTGCCAGCGGCTGAGGTGCCGGCATGTCGTGTCCGTGGCCAGGCGCCATAGCCGGCGGCTGAGGTGCTGGCACGTCGTGGCCGGGCGCCATCGCTCGCGGCTGGGGTGCCGGCATGTCGTGGCCGGGCGCCATTGCCGGCGGCTGAGGTGCCGGCGTGTCGTGGCCGTGGCCGGACGCCATGGCCGGCGGCTGAGGTGCTGGCAAGTCGTGGCCGGGCACCATCGCCGGCGGCTGAGATACTTGCACGTCGTGGCAGGGCTCCATTCCCACTGCTGTTGGCATGGTCGCCACTACACTCTTTCAGCAACAGCAAATGTTCTTGCTTCCTCTTCTGAATGATTGTGAGTTTGTGACGCAGAATGCCAAGGATATAAGCAGAGTTGTGTGATTATAAAACGAATTGACTCGAGTCGCGGCGTCGTCGTCGGGAGGGAAGGTGCCCTGCGTGTTCTTAAAGCCTGACAGACTGCTATTGTACTGCTCCCTTCTGTACAACAATTCCATGTAGACACGTCGTCGAGGGACGAGACAGATTTATACGATTATAAAACGACTCGAGTTGAGGCGACGTCGTCGGGAGGAAGGTGCCCTGCATATGCTTAAAGTCCGAGGGACTGATATTGCATTGCTCTCTTTTGTACGGCGACGCGTCGTCGGAAAAAAGGCCCTGTGAAAACACCGGAGTTGAGTTGACTCGGTCGTCGGGGACAAGCAAGTCTTCTCAGTTCAAATCAACTGGGGGATAGAGTAGTTCTTAATCATTTACTCTACACCCAAAGTATTGTTACTATCTGCGATCAGATAGTTCTTCCTCGGTCAACATCGTTGAATTTGTTGATGACTGTCGCATGTACCAGAAAAATCAAATTAAGTGCATTTTGCATCAGTTTCTGTCATTACATAGCGGATTAAAAAAACTCCTAGTATTGAAATACTCTAGTGGAGACTTCTATCTTTAACTTCATGCTCAAAATCAAGGGCGAAACATTCAGATTTATGTCCAGTCAAGAAGCAATTGAATTATTTCCGTCTAGAATTATTTAAGCTATTTTTCTGAAATACTCACTCCGTATCAAAATATAAAACTTTCTAGCATTTGCATGCATACATGTAGCAAATGCTAGAAAGTCTTATATTTTGATACGGAGGGAGTATTATTTATCTGCAAATTGTCAGTTTATTTCGTTCTTGGCATAATATTCTGACATGTACAATTTTTATACAAATGTCATTTCTGATTGTTAGAGGCACAAATTTATTTCTAATTGTTATCCAAATGTCATCTGTTAGGTAGTACCCTTATATAGTATTGGTGGCCATTGATCGATCACATATGTCATCAATCCTCGTTAGTCAGACATTTGTGAAAACCATCCGTAACCCTGTTGCTAAGGCAAAATCTCACTTTACAAAGAGACAAGAAAGTGTTTGAAAAGATGCGCATCAGGTATTTGGTGCGCTCCAAACCCGGTTTGCTATTGTCCAATACCCTTCTCTCTCATGGTCATTAGATCATATGTGGTGATGAGGAAAGGTTATGTTATCATGCATAATATGATTATCGGGAGTGAGTGAGATACTAATACGGTGTTTATGTCAGCAGTTTGGTACCAGACTAGCAGCACCCTCTTGCCGAGCCACATCAGGCCTCCCCAGCCGATTTTTCTGAATTTCTCGCCACACATCAGTAAATTTGTGATAAAAAACTCATGACCAACTGAAAAATGACCTAGTGGAGCACTTTTGGGCGCTGAGAGGCACGAGTAATTCGAGTGTCATGTTGTTTACTAGAACTTGCAGCATTTTAATTTAATTTGAATTGTTGTAATAATTATATTTTTATGTTTGGATTATTGTGTGTAAGGATAAACAAAAAAGCGTCGAGCGATGGCCTGCCCGAAGAAATTATGTGGGTGATTCTACCATCGGGATGACTTTATAGACTAATATTTGCATTGAGATATCTTTATAGATCTTGTCAATGGGAAAAGATTAGGGTTCGTGTGTTGGACTCTAGAAGAGTATATGATGACCAAGGTTCTATCCAAGGGGTTATATGAAGAATGGTCATCTAGAGTTGAGCTTATTGCAAGCATGGTTTGGAAAAGAAGATTGGTGAACATTCATGTTTATCTCCAGCCATCATATACATCAAGAGAAGAAGATGAAGTGCAAGTGGATCCATGAAGACGGAGTTTAGCAAGGCTTTCTCATAACGGAGTATGGGAATATTTGGAGAAGTCTTCATTAAGCATGTTCTAGCAAGCACAATCAAGAAAGGTGTTCCAACTTGAGTGAGTCAAGATCGTCATCATCTAGCTCAAATGGAATGCGCAAGGCAAAGGTATGATCTTGATAGGGTTTCTATTTTACCGGTCTCATGGTGTTAGTGGGAGACCGGGTTATAGGATAGACGGCGTACTATCAAGAGGGGCTCTCAAGTGAGTAACTTGATCGCATCTTTGTGGAGAGCTCAAACCTTTGCATACTTGACATATCATATTTCTTGGTTCTTATTTGGCTTTTATCCATGTGAGTATTTAGAGCTTGTGTTCATCTCCATAACAAGATCTAGTTCATCAAAAACGGATTTCATGAATATCTTGTTGCGTTTTTGATGTTGGAGGTTTTACCGGTGCGTCTTTTCTAAGAGAGGTCAAACTCTCTTCTTATGGTATCCTCCTCACATGATGAACTATGATGTTTTTGTGCATGATCTTGTAAAGCTCTTCATTGCGATTCCAACAACCCAAGATCATCGAAATCGGAGTCCGGATGAAAAACTTGTTGTGTTTTCGTGTTGGAAATATTATCGGTTTATCCGTGAGGAAAGTTCCACACCTTACCATGTGTGTCAACTTAACTCTATTTTTGTAGGAAAGCTCTTGTCGTTAGCTTTCCAACAAAATTGGTTTCACCTAATTTGGAGTTCGAACGAAAAAGTTATTGCGGTTTTCTTCTAAGTCTCTGGTTGGCCAGCCTAGGCCGGGCTCAAGGCCGGCCCAAGACCGGCCGCCTCTGGCACCAGGCCGGCCTCCTTCGACAGCCCAAGGCCGCCCGTCTCGGCCACCCAGCCGGCCTCCTGTGTCGCAAGTCCGGGCCAAGGCCGGGCCAAGGCCGGGCTCTCGATTTCTGGCAGAATTTTTCCCCAACCGTTGGATTTAGTGGGGACCTATTTAAGGGTCATCTTCCCCAATGGTTCTCAAGTCCTTCATTATTGACCTCCAAAGCTTTGAGTCTCTCAATTCCTCCTATGATTCTTGCATATCTTTGAGTGATTTGAGAGAGGAGATCTAGATCTACAATTCCACCAGTCCATTCCTCCTCTAAGTAAGGGGAACCTAGTAGATCTTGATCTTGGAGTTTCATTTGTTGAGTTTTTCTTCGTTCTTCCTCTCTTCTCCCCCCACAAGCATTAGTTTTTTTTGGTGGGATTTGAGAGTGAAGGACTTGAGCACTTCTTGTGTTCTTGCCATTGCTTATGTGCATCGGTTTGTGATCTCCGCAAGGATTCATGGAAGTGAAAGTTCGTGACCTTGTTACTCTTGGGTCTTTGGACCCTAGACGCCTTTTGTGGCAACTTGGGAGCTCCCAATCCTTTTGTGTGTTGTGCCTCAAGATTGTTGTAAGTGACTCGATTTCCGTCCAAAAGGAAATCAATAGTGGAAGGTGAACCGAGCTTTTGGGCAAGGTTCATCGGAGAATAGGGTGAGGCCATTTGTGGCGTCTTGAGTTTGAAACTCACACCCCTCCAACGAGACGTACACCCCTAAAAAGGAGAAACTCGGGAATACATTGTCGTCTCCGCGTGCCTCGGTTATTTCTATACTCGGGCTCTTTACTGATGCACTTTACATTGTGATAGCCTTCGTGCTATCCCTTATTGCTATCACCTGTTGCTTGTTTTGCTTAGCATAAGTTGTTGATGCATATAGGTGACCTAGTTTATTTAGTTTGTTGGCTTGTTAATTTAAACATCTAGTTTTATTTCGCAATTATCAAGCCTAAAACCGGAAAAGTTTTAAATCGCCTATTCACCCCCTGTAGGCGACATCCTTGTCCTTTCACGACTTATGTTGAAGTGATGTGGCAGTCTAGTATTAATCAGAGATGCTTGATAAGGCGGACACCTTACAAGTTACATGTTGAGTGAAATCTTCTATATTTAAATAGGGATGACCCACTACAAGTAATTCTCTCAACATGCAAGGTGTCCACCTCATCAATCATCATTGAGCAATCCTTACTCGTCACGTCTCATCAAATCTGCCCCTCGGCAAAAAAACTAACAAAGCCATATCATCATGTTTGTTATATATTTATTTGGCAAATTATTTCCCCAACAATCCAACGCATGTATCCCTTCCTCTCCCACCGGTTCATCATTAATTATTTTTGTGTTTTCTTTTAGTGGGTTGCTCCTATTTATTTATTATAGATCTAAAGCCATACATGCATATCTAAATAGGAATGACCCACTATAAATAATTCTCTCAGCATGCAAGGTGTCCACCTCATCAAGCATAGTTGAGCAATCTTAACTCGTCACGTCTCATCAAATCTGTCACCTCAGCAAAAAAACTAACAAAGCCATATCATCATTAATTAATTTTCGTGTTTTCTTTTAGTGAGTTGGTCCTATTTATTTATTATATATCTGAAGCCATACATGCATTATTCGCAAAACAAAAAAAGAAGCCATGCATGCATAACAAGCGCAGACACATATCTGAATCCATACATGCATAGGCACAGTCACATTTTTTTTCGATATAGAGGCACAGTCACATGTGGTACAACTTAACATACATAGCATTTTACTCTTCACGTAGACCAAACACCCTCGCTTTTCACATCACGAGACATAATCGTCTGCATGAAACACTGTTTACAACTGCGAACACTGCAATCTTTTATTCTGAACTGTGGACAAAGTAAATGGTGACTCAAACCGGGGTGGCTATGGCACAAACAGGGACGGCCTTTGTGACATTCACACCAAACTTCTCAGCCATATCCACCCCATTTCTCTCAACGTCAGCCGGGAGCCTCCATTTGAACTGGTTCAGCAACGACCCAAGAATCACATGCACCAATTTGATAGCTAACGGCATCCCTGGGCAGATCCTACGCCCAGCACCAAAGGGAATGAGCTCAAATTCCCCGCCCCTGAAGTCGACGGCTCTTCCCAGAAACCTCTCCGGCATGAATTTCTCAGGCTCGGGCCAAATGTCCTCATCGTGACCCATGGCCCACACGTTTACCAGCACGCGTGAGCCTTTGGGCACCATGTAACCTGCTACTTCTATGGTCGCGTCGGCCTGACGAGGTAGTAGGAGGGGAGCCGGGGGATGCAAGCGGAGGGTTTCGTTTATGACGGCTTGGAGGTACGGCAAATCACCGGTTTCACCTTCTTCGACGTTCCTTGCAGAGCCGATGACTCGCGAGAGCTCGTCGTAGGCTTTAGCCATGGACAATGGGTTTTGGAGCAACTCCACCATTGCCCATTCCATTGTGTTGGTAATGTTGTTCATCCCGGCGGCAAAGAGGTCCTGAGAGACAGAGGCCCCCTAATCAAATGAGCAAAGACTGCTAATAATAGTAAGTAACTAAATCCATAATAAAGCATTAATCACCGTGAAGAGTGCCCGTATGGTGTCGTGATCCATCCCGGCCGCCTTGTCCTCATCCAGCAGCACGTCGAGGAAGTCGTTCTTCCTGGGCTCTGCTGCCTCACGGCGGCTGCGCACCCTCCGGTCCACCTCCGCGTCGATCACACGGTGCAGCCTCCCGACGAGCCCCGCCATACGGCGCCGAGCGCCCTGCAAGTCGGCCGCCGCCAGCGCCGGGAAGAAGTCCGACACGTTAGGCGCCCCCGCAACCTCCATGATCTCCGCGCACACGCCCTGGAAGTCCTTGCACTCGTCGAGGTCGTCGAGGTCCGCGATGTCGCGGGAGAAGCCAACGCGGGAGAGGAGGTTCAGCCCCGTCGTAAACACAACGCGGCCGACGTCCACCGCCACGCCCGCGTTCGCCAGCCGGCCGACGTGCCCCACCAGCTCCGCCACCTTCTCGCGGCGGAGGCCGTGCAGAGCGTCCAGCCGGTGGGGCGCAAACACTTCCGAGGCCATGATCCGCCGTAGCGCGCGCCACCGTGGCGCGTTCGGCAGCCAGGGGACGGAGTTCCTGGCGTGATCCCCCGTGGCGTCCGGCACGGACCGGGAGGCGAAGACTGCGTCATGCTTCTGCAAGATCTCGCGGGCGACACTCGGAGAAGAAGCGACCACGGTTGTAACCGCGCCTAGGCGGAGCGACATCAGCGGGCCGTGGGTCTTGGCGAGATGGGCGAGGGAGCGGTGAGGCTGGGCGCCGAGAACATGGAGGCTTCCGATGATCGGCAAAGGCCGGGGCCCGGGCGGGAGGCGGCGGCGAGAGTGGTTAAGGAGGTCTAAGAGGTAGACCGAGACAAGGGACACCGCGAGCCATGAAAGCCACACAAGAAGTGCCGCCATTGCTACCACTTATGTGCTGTGGACTGAGGTATTGAAACTCTTGGTCTCGGGCTCCTACTTTTATAGACCAAAACATCACTTCCTGGCTGGATCGACGGATAGAAAAACCTCAATAATTGATCGATACGTGAATCTTGCACTAAAACATGTCTACATACATGTATGCATGCAAAGGCTAGAAATTCTTATATTTTGATATGGAGGGAGTAATATCTATTCGTCGCGGGGCACCTGAGCACGAACCATTATATGCATCTACCATATAGTGGCTCATCGAGTTAGCATTGAGCCCATGCGCTGCTTCTCAAATACTGTATGTTTTCACAAGTTGTCGATGATTAAATTCCCGCCGGTTTTAACTTTTATGAAGGTCATGAAGGTATTAGAGAGTACAAAGTGGAGTATATGTGTATCTCTAGAAGGATACAATCCAAGGACCATCTAGCAGATTGGATATACAAAGTTAGGGCTTGGAATAGTCTACACAATAATATAAAGGTAAGGTGCTAAGGTACGTTTAGTTGCACCTGACAGACAATAGTTTTATAGAATAATACAAGAGTTGCGAGAACACAAGACAAGAATGATCGAGCGTCGTCACCGTGTACTTAACTACTCCCTCCGTTTCTAAATATAAGATGTTTTTAGCCTAGCTTTATCCATATTCACATGTATGTAAATGTATCTATAGATGTTTTAATGTGTATACTCACTTATTTTAATATACATCTAGACAACATGTAGAACAACTAATATCTTATATTTAGAAACAGAGGGAGTACTAGGCAATTTTGATTTCTCTTCGCTTTGCAACGCTTGGTTGCTAGCAAATCGCCATATTTAGCGCCTTATTGCAATGATAGAGCTTACACCTCCCCCCCCCCCCCCCCCCCCCCCCCCAATCGGCCAATTTGCGACATAGCTGAGGTAGTGAGGTGCACAACCACAGCTGAGCCACTGCATCCGCATGTGAGCTCATTCGAGTCACCAACCTAAGTCCCATGATTCAATGGTGCCGAGGGTGCGAGCCGAAGCCACTACACGAGAGGTTCCAGCAAACTAGTCGCCATCGGTTGAGAAGGATAGCTCAACATAAAAATAATAATGTCTCGATTACATACTGGCCCCATATTAGTGTATGCACAAAGAAATGAGAGAGGCGTTTTGACTCCCGAGCTTATATGCTCCTGTTATATTAAACGAAATTAAAAAATAAAACATTTTAAAAAAATTCTGAATTTTTTTGCTGACGAACATATACATGTTTCTAAGTATGTGCCAATTTTCGTGGTGAAATGTCATGTGTGGTGCTTTGTGCAAAAATAACAAAATCAGTGCTCTAAAAAGTATGTTTTTGAAATTGCATTTCGACCACTAATTTGTTTTTTTCGGCATAGGGCACATCGAATGTCATTTCGCCACGAAACTTGGCACGTATGTTGGACATTAGTAATAGTATGTGTTCGGCTCCAATTTATTTCGGAATTTTTTATAACGTTTTATTATTTTTTTAAATTTCGTCTAATATACCAGGAGAATATGAACTCGGGAGCCAAAGTGAATCTCTCCAAAGAAATATGAGTATCCAGTTTGAGCAAGCAGCTAAAGTTGAGCATATTTTGTCTGCAAATCTTCTCTCTCGTTTACTAATAAGTGGTTTTTGAGTTCCCAAATATTGATATGCAGAGATGCTCCAAGGAGGGCTAGATTTTTGGATTTACAAGATGATGACAAGATGACAAAAATTCAAGCCATTTGGCCCTCGAGATTGCAGACATCATTATACAAAGCCTAATAATGCCATGACAAATTGGGCTCTAGTCCAAAGGGCATACAATATCACGACCCAACTGCTCTAGTGGAGTCTTCTTGTTACTCTATATATATATTTCCCCTCCTATTATCTTGGCAATTGCTATACGCTGTCAGACAATAGTATTTTTCTACTCTTTGCGACCCTTGGTTGAAGGAAATCGCCATGTTCGATCAGCGCTGGTAGACATTACACTTGAGAAAAATTAAAGAAACATCATGTGATGGAGGCTGTACGATTTCTTCAGCTAAAGAAACCTCATGGTATGGAGGATATGCGATATCTCTAGCCGGAGACCGAAACAGGGACTCCAATGTCGAGCGCACTAAACGTGTGTTTAGCGCTAAACATCATCTCCACTAATTGATCAACCGCCACCGATCAGAGAAAAAAAAAGGCCGACGAAGCCCTTCACCCTGGCGGCCGAACCGCCTCGCTCGCCCGACGCAACTTCTCCTGCCGCTCCGCGTATCTCCCCCGCCTCCGATCGCCGGCCGCCGCTCCGCGTGTCTCCACTGCCCCCGATCGCCGGCCGCCGCCCTGGAGCGCTGGACAAGACGGGCCGACTTCAGCTGCCTCCGGCCGGAAACAGCGAACTGATCCACGAAGGTACCAAGATTTGATTATGTATATCACCAGTGCAATAGATTATTGATTTCTCCATTCTTCTATACATGTCGCTACTTGACCAATCAAGTTACGATGGATAATCTTGTATCATAGATTGATTTGACACCAATACATTTAATCGGTGTATCATGGTTTAGTGGAATGCCCCATGGCTAATTTTTTTGAAGATAGAAGATATGATGAGCTTGATGGGCATAATGCTCTCTCTGTTGTACCCGGTGTATCTGACTTTTGCCCTTGGCTAAATAGATATCTCAGACTGATTTACTTCAGTTTGGTCTTTTCTGCATTCTTTCAAAATTCACCAATGGTATCAATATACTCATGTTCACGATGTTGTTTCTGCTAACGACAGAATGTTGTTTATGTTTACCAACTGATTCCCCATGTTGCACTGTCGAGGGTGTTTCAAGGCAGACCACTCGGATTTTGGCCAAGCCAAATAAAGACATAGATCCCACCAGAAAAAGCACAAAGAACATTGTGTATAGGGATGTCTTGGAGGGATAAAACAGGTTTGTTCTCCATAAATAAATTTGGATTCCTACTACGCTTTCTGCATGTGCAATAGTTGATATCTAACATCATGTGTTCGTAATTGCAGCTTTTGGTCAGGCACCACTTGTAGGTTATAGATACACTACGACCTCATCTTATTACATTGACAATTGCATCTGGTTGTGATGAAGGCCCCCTTCAAGTTGCTTCTGGTAAATGATTCTTATACATATAACTAAATCTAATCAATTGGTAATAACAATCTAAACACCTTTTTTTTATTGTTAACTTCTGTGACCACAACTGAACATAAGATTCTGCTGTATAGCTGATCACTTTTAATTATTATGTTTTAATATTTGATAGCACATAAAATATTTGATTCTGCTGGTTGGCTTCTTTCTCTAGGACTAATGTCACAACTCTTGTTTTCTTCGGATGATTGTAACACGACCAGTTTGGTTATGAAAAAGGCTCTTAGACAACAAGATCAAAGTTAAGATGAAAGTAATATCTCTTTTCATACTCCCCTTCTGTGGCGAGAATATGGGGGACATGAAACAACCTGCTATGAAAGATCGAGAACTAAGACTCATTTCCATTTCTTTGAAGGATAAAAAATTTATGTCTCTTATCTTTTAAAGGATTTGTGACAATTTAAAGTTAATGAACTTCCGATTCATCTTACCACATATTTTGCAAATTAGTTTCCAATTGCAATATCCAACCTTATACTTCACTGATTAGCTGTACATCATTATTTGTAAAATTAACATTCACTGTTTATTTTCTACAGGTCAAATTTACGATTGATGCTGATTTGCCATAAAGGAGCATTATTCCTGTGGGAAATTCAGGCCAGAACTTAGCTTTACGCAGGTGGGAATTAGGGATTAGGAGAGAGGTGAAACAATTATGTCGAATCTTTTTTTGTATATAAGTAGTACTGTACAAAGTGGTTCGAACTTCGGGCAGTAGGTCAGATGAACAATGATTTTTTGCTTATTTATGGTCTTCTGTGTTGACTGCATATGCCTTATGCATTCGAATCCAAGTTTGATACTTCTCTTGGAAACTGCACTGTGGCCAAACCCCTGTACATCTACAATAGATATTGTGCATTGTGGCTAATATGCCATAATATTCTGTGCAATACCTGGAATAATTTGTACTGCTTATTTTGTGCTAAGAAAGAAGCAAGTTCATGTCCTGAAACATGTTGTGTACACATTTACATCCTTTATTATTTTGGAAAGTTTGGGTTATTTCCAGTATACTGTGTTTTTCAAGTTCTGATTTATACATGATGAAATTGTAGTTATTATTTCTACAATTGATTAGTGGGGATTCCTTCCCTTTTTCCAGCATATTATTATCTCCACAATTGAATAGCCAATCGGGTACGTGCAGTACAGAGCAGCCAATAAAATCTCATTTATATTGTGGTTGAATCGGCCAATTCGAGTGCTTTTTGTGTGTCGTTCAAATATCATTTATATTGTGTGATACATTTTCCCATTGAAGCAAATTTATGTCATTTTTTAATTATTACAATCACTTGATTGATTTTTACTGGAGTTAACATTACTGATCTTGATGAGTTTAGATAAAATTGTATGTGTAAATTATAAATGACCTATGTTTCAAGTATGTTTTTGCGATGTTTGCATTAATCGCTTACAATCGTCGGAGTACAAATTCAGGAATAGCGAGGTACAAAAGGATGACAAATGAATTCATAATATTACACGTGCATTGCACGTGCACGATTACTAGTTCTAAAAAAACGAAAGCTAGTAAGTGCGCAGACCAAACCTAACCCTGAACCAAGTCACCACTCCAAAAAACCCTGAACCAAACCTGTCGCCGGGACGGAGACGTACGTGAGAGTGAGGGGAGCGGCCCATGAAACACGGTCACTGTTCTTCTCCTGGATGCCTGTTAATTCTGTGGAAGTGGAACTGCCCATGAAATCAATTTGAAAGGACAGAAAACCACACAATACAAACAGAATTTTGTTAGTGCATTGGTGAGAGACAAATATTAAACAAGTCAACTGCAACTTCGGGTTGAAGTTTTGGGTTGAAGTTTTAAATAAGCAATTTTACTTTGTATTCAGTGTTGTGCTGGTTGAATACACTGTCTACTGCGCGGAACCGAGGTATATCAGCTGTTGAAAATGAATACATCAAAGGATTCCTGGGGCACCAAAGTTTCATTAACTCGATGGAAAAAAATCCACAATCATTGCTGCAAAAAAAAGGATAGTACAAGGAAATTCATAAGTAACAGAGAATCAACAACTAAAAAGGCCAAAAGATTTTGGAATAAAAACATAGGCCACAGTAACCATACCCTGTCTTTTGCTTAGGAACATTGTGGAAAATATGGTCGAAAATATTGTTGAAGTCCATATTTTTCAACCCAGCTTCATACCGTGTATTTACAAATTTTCTAACTTGCATTAATTTTTTTTGTAAGCATGAATGATAGTAAAACATATTTATACATATGAAACCCACCTCTTCAGAGAAAGCGAAGCTTTATTGAACTTGGTAGTTTAGGGGGGAAAACTCGGAGTTGTGCATGCAACTCAACTTGAATACACTGACACGCTGGAGCTTGTTCGGCTGCACATGTAACTTCTTCTTCTAAGTCTTTTGTCTCAAACAAGGGGTTGGCTAGATATGAAACCCTTTCACAGGGACTTTCATGTAGGTCACCCATCATAGTACTAGTCGCTCCCAAATGGGTTTCATACCCATAGGACTGACTAGTTTTTACGTTGGCCAAGCCTATCACAAGCCTTAGATATGAAACCATTTCACAAGAACTTCCTAGTAGGCCACCCATCCTACTACTACTCTCACCCAAATGAGTTTCATACCCAGGGTACTGGCTAGTTTTTATGTTGGCTCACCAATCCTATCATAGCACTAGTACAGAACGACACATCGGATACCCCTCTATGGAAACGGCAGGCGTTAGGCGACGGAGAATCGCGCTTTCCGCGCGGCCAGTGCGGACAAACCTGACCTGGGCCGTGGCTGGCCCGTCAACATAGGTAACGGAGAAAGTATTAACTCCGTTACCCATAGTATTGGCAACGGTCTTAATTCTGGCTCCGTTTCCGATATGTGCCTCTATAGCAACGGAGACTTTTGTGTGTCCGTGTGCAATGTGGACACGTTCCATCTTCTTGGAATTCGATGTGAGCGGAGTAACTGCTATGGCGTAGTGGCGTAGTGACGCCGCGGCACCGCCCACTACTCCTTAAAAACCCACGATCTCCCTGCTATCTCAGTACGCCACTTCGCCACAGCCATGGATACTCCTAGCAACTCCTCGGGCGTTCGCCGCAGCAGTTTCCCGCTTTTGCTGAATTGGAACCGCGTCGTCGTGCCGGAGGCCGTCGCGCAGAGGCACTGGCAATATAGGAGGCCAGTGCCCTGGTCAAATGTTAGCCTCCCCGCTGGCTGGCGCGTCAACCACAGGAGGGTGCCTATGCCGCCGGAAGAGGACGCGGGATCCTCGGGCGCCCGCGACCGCAGCCGCTCGCCGCGGCGGAGAGACGCTCGTCCGCGGTCGCCTGGATGGAACCGCGTCATCGTCGGGCAGGCCATCGCGGAGCGGCACTGGCAATATAGGAGGCTATTGCCATGGTCAAAGGTTCGGCTACCCGTGGCTGGCACCTCAACCGCGCGTCGGTGCCTATGCCGCCGGAAAGAGTTGAGCTGCTTCAGAGCCGCCGGCTCCTCCTCCCGCCGGAGCTGCGCGACGATCCTGCCTACGATGACGACGAGATGTGGGAGGGGCGCACGGGCGGCGATGACATCGTCGGCGAGGAGCCGCGCGACGACACGGACGACTACGCGGCTCTCCTCGCATACGAGCAGGAGAAGGCGGAGGCCGAGGAGTAGTTATAGTTATTTATTTTATGTTCTTCAACTTCAATACTAGTAGAGATCAGTATAAGCCCAGTGTGTCAGTGAAAAAATCAAAGGAAACGGTTGTTTATACCCTCCGTTTCCGATGTTCTACCTATAAATGCGCCCTTCACACAGCACTAAACTCTATCGCTCACTCTCAGCCTCACTCTCAAAGTGTGGCGGCGCCTCCACGCAGCACCAGATCTTAGCTCCACCGTGGCGGCGCGCATCTCCCTCCCTCCGACCGTGGCGGCGCGCATCTCCCTCCCTCCGACCGTGGCGGCGCGCATCTTCCTCTCCTTCGACCGTGGCGGCGCGCATCTCCCTCCCTCCGACCGTGTCGGCGCGCATCTTCCTCTCCTCCGACCGTGGCAGCGCGTACCCGTTCTTTGCTCCACCCGGGCAGATCTCGTCGCCTGATCTGTAGCTGGAGGGTGCATGGCGTGTCGATCCGAGGACGACGAGGACGACTACGTACTCCCGCCGCCAGATCCAAAGGTAATACATCTATTTGTGACCGACCGTCGTGCCGACGAACTAGGGTTGTTGTCATTGTTCTGCTTAGGTTTTCTTCCATAGGACACTCATGAACAGAACTAGAACTAGGGTTGTAATACATCCGAGGACGATGAGGACGACCACTGGCGGATCCACCTTGAGCCAGCCGGGTGCACAGGACACCGGGAGAAGGAATTTTTCTTTGTAAATTAGCAATTTTTCATCACATATGCACCCCTAAAAATTGTTTTAAATGTATTGTGGTAACATGTGTGCATCCTGGTTCAATATGTTCTAGCTCCGCCACTGAGGACGACTACGTAGTGTCACTCGAAAAGAACATAACTAGCACAAATCGGTAGTGTATGAAACTCATGGCTGACTTATCTCCTTTGCAAAACAAATGTACATTTCGGTGACACTGTATAAAAAGCCGGGTCCTTAGCCAAGGTGCGCTTGTCGTCCGGCATAATTGTTGGTACACAACAACTATGCAATGGATTTGTAAGTTTGTTATTCTGTCTTATGCATCCTTTTGTGTTGTATGTCCTTTATGCTAGATGTATAGTGAGATAACATGGAGTCATATATTTTCTCTTTGCATTTCAGTGACCACTTTACAAAAGAGGCACCTTCAGTACATCATCACTCGCTTATTGCACTATGTGCAGAGCATGGTGCTGATCCGTTTAGCTCATTTAAATGAGCTAAATACAAGGTCGGGGACAAAGCGGCGAGTTGATTATATTTTGGCGACACCGTCCAAGAAGAAGATTGAATTCATGAACTCTAACAGCAAGTCATGAAGATAAATTAAGTTGGAAATGACAAGGATAAGTTTAGAGAGGCATGACATAGATAGATTTAGCTAGACATGTCAATGATAGATTTAGAAAGGCATGACATAGATAGATTTAGCTAGACATGTCAATGATAGATTTAGAGAGGCATGACAATGAAGATAAGTAATTGGTTGTCTTGTGATGCAATGTATCGGTGACATTTGTTATACCTTATGAATGAATGAATTTGTTAGCCTTTTTGTGCTTCTGCTGTGAAATTTTAAATGTCCAGTGCCAAATCTATTCCTGCTCTAGGCTTATGAAGAAACCTCAATGCAAACGAGCAGAAACAGAATCTCCGTTACTGATGTTCCGACACATCAGAAACGGAAGTTGTGCACAACCGTTGCCAAACCGACGCCTCATCAGCGACGGTTTTTCACCTCCGTTACCGATGAGGGCCTTCACATCAGTAACGGGGTCAGGGACACGGACCCTTTTTCCGTTTCCGATGGGGTTTTTTGCCCGTTTCCGATGTGTCGTTCTGTACTAGTGTAGCAATCCTCCTTTACCCGGCCTTGGGACCGGCTATGCCTGTAACTCTATTCCAAAAATCGAAAACCTCTGAGTTGCAACTCAGATCACGCGGGAGCTTATTCAGTTTCACATGCAACTCAGGTCACGCGGGACAAAAATACACCGAGTTGAACCCGCAACTCGCTCGCGCGCGAGTTTGTTCAGTTGCATGTGCAACTGTATTAAAACAATGAAATTCAAAAGAACATGCGAGTTGCGCATGCAACTCGGGTAAAATTGCGTATGCAACTCGCACACGTGGGATATTGTTCAGTTGCAAGTGCAACTCTAAGGAAAAACAAAATTTGAAAAACCTCGAAGTTGCACATGCATCTCGGGTCGTAACCAGGGAAAAATATACACTGAGTTGCACATGTGACTCGCTCATGCGAGAGCTTGTTTCAGTTGCACATGCAACTCGAAGGGATTCGAATAAAACTCAAAAAATTGTTCCAATATTCCGAAAATAAACCTCCTAGGTTGCTCGCGCGAGCAGCTCCGGAGGCCCCCAAACCCTAAAAAAAGCTCTCGCGGTGGCGGCGGCCACGCCAGGCCAACAAAGGAGACGGGTGAGGAGGGCGCGCCCCGTCGGGGTCCCCTTCGCGCGGAGGAGAGGCGACAACGAGCGACGCTGGTGGTGTTGGTGACAGTGAGGCGCGTGGTTGGGCGGGGCTGAGGAGGAGACAGCGGCGCGTTGGGCAAGCACAGCGGTGGTTCCGCGGTGGTGGCGGCGGCCGGAGCTACCGGAGGGAGGCGCAGTGGCTCGAGCCCAATTTGGGCAGAGCGGGCTGCCTAGCGCCTCTATGTGGTTGCCCGGTCTTGGCCTGGAGATGCTGCCGTGGCGGTGGTGCTCTGGTCCTGGTCTGCGTGGAGGTCTCCGGTAGTGGTTGGTAGGGGTGGTGTGATCTGTTTTGGCCTCCTCGACGTTGAAGGGGCAGGGGACCCTACCCTTCGAGCTCTACTTCTCCCGTGCCAGGTCTGTCGCGGTGGTTAGCCATGGAGGCTGATTGCGTGGATCACACTTTCGTTGGGAGACCCCAAGAGGAAGGTATGATGCAGTGTAGCAGCAGTTTCCCTCAGTATGAAACCAAGGTTTAATCGAACCAGTAGGAGCAAGAAATCACTTCTGAAGGTTGTTGGTGGCGGAATATGGCACGGCACAACACCAGGGAATCCGGCGACCGACGTGAAACCTGCACACAACACAATGAAACTATTTTGCCCCAACGAAACAGTGAGGTTGTCAATCTCACCGGCTTGCTGAAAACAAAGGATTAAACATATGGTGTGGAAAACAGTAGTAAATTGCAGAGAATGAAAAGGAACAATGTTTGCAGTTGGTTGTATTATCAGTGTAAAAGAATGGACCGGGGTCCACAGTTCACTAGTGGTGTCTCTCCATAAAAGATAACTAACATGCTTGGTGAACAAATTACAGCTGGGCAATTGACAAAATATTGAGCGCATGACAATGCATATATATGACATGATGATTACTATGATATTCATGTGGGCATTACGACAAAATACATAGACCGTTATCCAACAGCGTCTATGACTAATAATCCACCGCCAGGTTGTCATCCGAATTCCCCGTTGGTATTAAGTTGCAAGCAACGGATGATTGCATTAAGTAATGTGCGTAATGTAAATAAATGCATTAGACCTAACGGCGCATCCTTAAGCTATGCATCGGTTATTTTATCCCTAGTGGCAGCAGCACATCCACAATCTTAGAAGTTATTGTCACTCTCCCAGATTACCGGAGTCTTGAACCCACTATCTAGCATAAATACTCACTCTTGGAGTTACAAGCATCTACTTGGCCAAAGCATCTACTATTAACGGAAAGCATGCAAGATCATAAATAACATATAAGATAGATTGATAATCAACATGACATAGTATTCAATATTCATCGAATCCCAGCAAACACAACATGTAACATTACAATAAGATGATCTTGATCATGAGAGGCAGCTCACAAGATCTAAACATGATAGCATAAAATGGAGAGACAACCATCTAGCTACTGCCATGGACCCATAGTCCAAGGATGAACTACTCACGCATCACTCCGGAGGCATGCATGGTGATGTAGAGCCCTCCGGTGATGATTCCCATCTCCGCAGGGTGCCGGGAAGAGCTTCTGAACCCTCCCGAGCTAGGGTTGACGGCGGCGGCGTCTCTGGAACTTTTCGTGGATAATGGCTCGGGTATTTAGGATTTTCGCGTCGGGAGAATAAATAGGCGAAAGGGCGGCGGCTGGAGAGGCACGTGGGCCCCACACCACCCCACGGCGCGTCAGGGGGGCCCACGCGGCCCCATGGTGTGACTGCCACGTGGCTCCCCTCCATCTCTCCTCTGGACTCCGTGTTCGTGTTGGAAAAATTGGGGGTTCTGTCCAAGTTTCGTCCAATTCCGAGAATATTTCCAGACTAGCTTTTCTGGAATACAAAAACAGCAGAAAACATGAACTGACATTGTGGCATCTTGTTAATAGGTTAGTCCCAGAAAATGCATAAAAATGCTATGAAGTGTATATAAAACATGTAACAATTGGTATAATATCAACATGGAACATCAAAAATTATAGATACGTTTGAGACGTATCAAGCATCCTCAAGCTGAGTTCTACTCGTCCTCGAGTAGGTAAAACGATAAAAACAAAATAATTTCTGAGGTGACATGCTACAATCATAATCTTGATCAAATAGTATTGTAAAGCACAAGTTATGAATGAAATGATCCAGGTCAATGGTCTATAGTTTGCTAGCAAGTAGATAATGAGCAAACAACTGAATCATATAAGCAAAAACTTTTCATGAATAGTACTTTCGAGACAAGCATCAAAAAGTTTTGCATAAGAGTTAATTCATAAAGCAATAGATTCTAAGCAAAAGGTATTTAACCAACACAAAGGAAGATTTAAGATTCAGCAATTGCTTTCAACTTTCAACATATATATCTAATGGATATTTGTCAACACAAAGCAATATAATAAGTGCAATATATAAGCATATAAAAATTGTCGCACCAAAGTTGACACTAGTGTTTGCTTCTAAGATAGAAAGAAGTAGGAAAACTGACTCAACATAAAAGTAAAAAAAAAGGCCCTTCGCAGAGGGAAGCAGGGATTAAATCATGTGCTAGAGCTTTTTAAGTTTTTGAAATCATAAAGAGAGTAAAAATAAGTTTTGAGAGGTGTTTGTTAATTGTCAACGAATCAGAAAATGGAAAGTACAATATGACCCCTGCCAACCAGACTTTTAAGAGCGGCTCCCATGAATGACGTTATTTCTACCAGCAAGGCAGATCATCCCTCTTTCTCTTTTGTTTACACATGCAGATATTTCACTGTTTGTCATTGCTTGACTGATAAATCAGGGCAAAAATGTGAAGAGAATTAAGCGGTTAAAGTTGTAATTAATTGGGACTGGGCACCCCATTTGCCAGCTCTTTTTGCAAAATTAATGGATAAGCGGATGTATATGCCGCTAGTCCGGTGGTAAAGTCTGTTTGACAGTTGACATAAAGACATCCACCCCATCCTCATGGGCTTGGTAAACATTGACACAAAATAGGAGTAATAATTTTTGAATAGTTTAAAGGTAGCACATGAAAATTTTACTTGGAATGACAAGGAAATACCACATATAGGTAGTTATGGTGGACACAAATGGCATGGATTTTGGCTCAAGGTTTTGAATGCACGAGAGCATTCTCTCTCAGTAGGAGTAATAATTTTTGAATAGTTTAAAGGTAGCACATGAAAATTTTACTTGGAATGACAAGGAAATACCACATATAGGTAGTTATGGTGGACACAAATGGCATGGATTTTGGCTCAAGGTTTTGAATGCACGAGAGCATTCTCTCTCAGTACAGAGTTTAGTCTAGCAAGGTTATTTGAAACAAACACAGGATATCAACCGACACAGCAAGACTTATATGAAAACATATTGCAAGCATTATAAGACTCTACACTGTCTTCCTTGTTAACCAAACCCTTTTACTAGAAAATATCTAGACCTTAGAGATACCAATCATGCAAACCAAATTTCAACGAGCTTTACGGTAGTTCTTCATTAATAGGTTTTAACTACATGATACAAAAGCTTAAACATGAACTACTTGATAACTCAAAACAATTGACAAGTATCAAATTATCCAATACAGTGATCTACAAGAATATGTAAGCTTTTCCATTATACCATCTACCACATGCAACATTTTCTGTTCCAACCAAACACCAATCAATTTATTTCAACATAAACTCTCCAAACAATTATAAGTGAAGCAAGAGAGTACTTTCTTTAAAAGAACTAACAGCTCTGAATAAGAGATGCATGCAAAACAGGAGCTAAAAGCATAGCAATAGCTAGATAAGAATACTCAACAAGTATAAGTGAAGAATAGGAGTATTCATATAAAAAAGTGGAGCGTGTCTCTCTCCCAATCAAGAATGTTGTGGTCCAATCAAGTTGACCATAAGAAAAATAAAATACTGAAAATAAAATCACACCGACGCTCCAAGTAAAGCACATATGATGTGAAAGAATTAAAATATAGTTTCACTAGAGATGACCTGATAAGTTGCTGATGAATAAGGGGATGCCTTGGGCATCCCCAAGCTTAGACGCTTGAGTCTTCTTGAAATATGCTGGGGTGATCCATGGGAGCATCCCCAAACTTAAGCTCTTCACTCTTCTTGATCACATTATATCATCCTTCTCTCTTCACTCTTCTCATTAGAGGGTTAGTGCACAATCAAAAACTTATATGTTCTATAAGGACAAAAAACATGACCGATACTTTTAACATTAACTACTGCCACTGATGTTATATGAAGCTCTTCACCCTAAAAAAGAATTCCACTCAACACTAGTAAAAGAGAGAATGCGAAATAAAAGACATAATCTGTCTAAACAGAACAGTCCGCAAAGACGAATTTTTTCGAGACACTTACGATGCTCAGATCGAAATACTTTAAACTAACGAAAGCTGCGTACATATCTGAGGATCACGCACAAAAAGTTTCAGATTTAAATAAATTTTCTGTGATTTTACAAAATTAAAACGGTGAACAGCAGAAATCTGTTCCTGCACAGAAATCCAAATCTAGCATCATCTTCCTATTAGAGGCAATACTTGGCACAACAATGCGATAAAATAAAGATACAAAGGAATTGTTACAGAAGTAAACAATTCCTTGACTCAAAAAGAAAAGAAAAATTGCAGAAATAAAATAATGGGTTGTCTCCCATAAGCGCTTTTCTTTAACGTCTTTCAGCTAGGTGCAGAAAGTAAGAATCAAGTGTTTCCAAGTGATGAAGCATCAAAATCATCAAAAACTTTCTCACAAACACAGCTTGTAACAATAGTCATTTTTGGTTTAGGTAATTCTTGGGAAGCAAATTTAAATAATTCATTATGTGATTCACCCTCAATTTCATCAGTTTTAAGCACATTAGGGGGTTTTGGTTGAGGCACTTTTCAAACATACATGAATTTTTGCTCTTTCCCCACAAAAGCTTTCTGCTTTTTAAACTTGATAGAGGAGAAAGTTGAACTTAGAGTATCCTCTAATTCACCTATCCTGAAGTTTTGATTATCATGGCCAGTGCTAACTTCTAAAATAGCAATTCTTTTATTAATATCTCCCAGTGATTCATTAACTTTGCTAGAACTACCAAGCAAATCCGGCAAATTTTTCTATATGGAATCCAATTTTTTTATAACATCTTCCAAAGTAGTCTCAATTTTAAGATCATTAATAGGTGGTATTCCTACCAAACTTTCAATTATATTGCGTGCTTCCAAAGCAGGAGTCCCCAGAAAGTTGCCTCCTGTCAGAGTATCTAGAACATACCGATACCAACTAGTGATACCAACATAAAAATTTCTAAGAAGGATCATGGTAGAATATTTTTTAGTACATCTACGGTGAGCATCACTGATCCTATACCAAGCATCTTTTAAGCTTTCTCCACCTTGTTGCTTAAAGGACCGAACTTCAATTTCAGGGGTACTCATTTTAGCAAAATTAAAACAAAACAGAAAGATAATAACTTGAAAATAAAAGTAACTAATTTTTTGTGTTTTTGATAAATAAAGCAAACAAGACTAAATAAAAATAAACTAAGAAAGACAATAACAAAGTAAAGAGATTGGAAGCGTGAAACTCCCCTTGCAGAAATCCTCTTGCTCCCCGGCAACGGCGCCAGAAAAAGAGCTTGATTGCGTGGATCACACGTTCGTTGGGAGACCCCAAGAGGAAGGTATGATGCAGTGTAGCAGCAGTTTCCCTCAGTATGAAACCAAGATTTAATCGAACCAGTAGGAGCAAGAAATCACTTCTGAAGGTTGTTGGTGGCGGAATATGGCACGGCGCAACACTAGGGAATCCGGCGACCGACGTGGAACCTGCACACAACACAATCAAACTAATTTGCCCCAACGAAACAGTGAGGTTGTCAATATCACCGGCTTGCTGAAAACAAAGGATTAAACGTATGGTGTGGAAAACAGTAGTAAATTGCAGAGAATGAAAAGGAACAATGTTTGCAGTGGGTTGTATTATCAGTGTAAAAGAATGGACCGGGGTCCACAGTTCACTAGTGGTGTCTCTCCATAAAAGATAACTAACATGCTGGGTGAACAAATTACAGCTGGGCAATTGACAAAATATTGAGCGCATGACAATGCATATATATGACATGATGATTACTATGATATTCATGTGGGCATTACGACAAAATACATAGACCGTTATCCAACAGCGTTTATGACTAATAATCCAGCGCCTGGTTGTCATCCGAGTTCCCCGTTGGTATTAAGTTGCAAGCAACGGATAATTGCATTAACTAATATGCGTATTGTAAACAAATGCATTAGACCTAACGGCGCACCCTTAAGCTAAGCATCGGTTATTTTATCCCTAGTGGCAACAGCACATCCACAATCTTAGAAGTTAGTGTCACTCTCCCAGATTACCGGAGGCATGAACCCACTATCTAGCATAAATACTCACTCTTGGAGTTACAAGCATCTACTTGGCCAAAGCATCTACTAGTAACGGAAAGCATGCAAGATCATAAATAACATATAAGATAGATTTATAATCAACTTGACATAGTATTCAATATTCATCGGATCCCAGCAAACACAACATGTAGCATTACAATAAGATGATCTTGATCATGATAGGCAGCTCACAAGATCTAAACATGATAGCATAAAGTGGAGAGACAACCATCTAGCTACTGCCATTGACAAGGGTATACATCTTGGGTAACCTACCGTGAGGGTACCTGGTGCACGTAACGACCGAGGCCCAGTTACAAAGAGCCTGCTCGAAGCCCAAGACAGGAGGCCCAAGAAGATGGAGTACCCTCCAAGATTAGTCATAGGCATAGTCGGTTTAGGCTTTCCTTACGTGTAAACTAGGTCGGTTATGAACTCCCGAGACCCAGCCTATTTAAGGACTGGAAGGGGTGCCGATCTAGGACCAAGCCATACTCAAACCACCAAAGCTCTAGCAAGATCGACATCTCGCCGGAGCCACCTTGTAACCGCATAATCTCACACGATCAATAACAGACAAGCAGGAAGTAGGGTCTTTACCTCCACCCGAGGGGCCTGAACCTGGGTAAATCTTTGCCTCTGCTTGTCAGCCGACGAAACTACCAGTACTACCACGTTTCTCCCCATAATCTCAACCCTAGGTCCTTAACCATGGGATTTGATGAGTGTACCCCTCGTCAATTGGCGCCGTCTGTGGGAAAGAATAGTGCTGGACTCACGGTTTCTTCGGTTCCATCGGAAAACGGCGACTCGCCGATCGGATCTACAAACGGCAACTCGCCGGCTGCATCAACAAACCAGAACTCGCCGACTCGGCAGCACACGGCAACTCGCCGACTCACTCGACAAACGGCAGCACGCCAGCTTCACCTGCAAAAAGCGCATCAGATCCTCTGATGGATTTCGAGCCACACTCGCCAGAATTCCAGGAGGCCTTCTCCGATCTCGAGTCAGGTTTGGGTTTAACCGTTGGTTCGTTCAATTTTTTCGTCAACAAGCTTGGTGTGCAGGACTTGACGGATCCACGCCAACTCGCGACTTCCGCACCCGAGGCTCCATCGGTTGCGGCCCTTCGACTGCGGATCCATCAACTGCGTCCATACCATCGTCGATCCTCCAAGCTTGCTCGTCTGCAACAACCATGTCCACACGAGAGATCAACGAGCTCATTGAAGAACTCCAGGCGAGGAGGCCGAATCAGCATACCGCACAAACGATCCCGAGCTCGATCTCCCACTCGAGGATAGTTTCGACTGCGGGATCTCCCTCAGCGACTTCGACGAGCCTGAAACTCATATCGACAACTACGTCGACTCCGAGATCTGCACCAACAACAACCTCGACTTCGAGATTCATAACAACTTCGCCGACGCCGAGATGAGCATAGGCGATGAAGGCATCGACAGCGAGATCCGTCCAGACGGACCACTCGATGGGCATATCGACTCCGACATGAGCCTTGATGACGACGTCGAGTCCATGATGGGACTCGAAGACACATACACATACCCTCGGGTGATACCCCAGCAGGTCTACGTTGCCTTCGCCGCAGAATCATCTGATGCTGCGGCCAGTCGCAGGCCTACAGATTCCCGTGCACGGTTACTATGCCGGACGGAGTCACAAATCTCACAATTACTGCTGAGATGGCAGCAAAAGCAGATAAAGTTATCAAGGAGTGCACAATGATGCCAGCAGACGCAACACGGGAGGAGATGCTGACCTTCCAGTACTTCAACTGGCAGGAATCACTTCGACTGAAGCAGATAAGAGCAACACTCGAAGAACGCAAAAAGCAGGCTAGCTTGTCGAGTGTGCGCAGAAGACAGCTCTCCCTGAGCTCCACCGGGCGAGCAGACACAAGACCCAGATCAAGGCTGTCACACCTCTCGCCGGATGAGAGGGCGGCACTCACCCGCAACTTAGGCAACTCTTTCATGACATACGACGAGGAGGGAGTGCCAGTACCCAAAACAGCTGCGGGTGCTCTCTTTACCGCTGCAGCATACCTAGAGGCAATCAAGCCTCCAGCTGATGACCCCAATGCAAAACTACATCGCCAACAGATCAAATCACTCGCCTTAGCGGCGAAGGCCATACGCCAAATTCCAAAAACTCCAGGGGGAGTCGAGACCGTGCCCTAGTTGACACGCGTCGTGAAGAGCATAATCACAGTGGTCGCCGCCACCACTCGAAGGAAAGAAGCGGCTCACGTAGGCGCAGGTCCAGGAGCAGATCACGCAGATCTTACAGTAGCGACTCATACTCTGATCGAGAGCCTGAGCCACATGGAGCTCTGTGCTTCACTCGACGCGTCCGCGAGACACGGATGCCCAAAGGGTTCAAACTCACATCTGAACAGCCCAAGTACACGGGTCGACAGGAACCTTCGGGTGGCTGGAAGACTACAGGCTGGCTGTCGCGTGCCAGCGAGGCACAAACATCACAGCCATGCAATACATACGACTCATGCTCGAAGGCACAGCCCGCGACTGGCTCAAGGCCCTACCTCCATCAACATACGACTCGTGGGATCACTTCCGCACTGACTTCATCAAAAACTTCGAGCCTCTATGTGAGCGCCCAAAAACGTTCGAGGAGCTGCGAGCTTGCGTTCAACGGTCAGACGAAACGTTGAGGTCATACATCAGACGATGGACTGAGATACGCAACTCAGTCGGAGTAATTTCAGAAGATATGGCCATGGACGCTTTCATAATGGGCCTCGCCAGGCGGGACTTCAAAGAAGCACTTGGTCGCAAAAAGCCAACCTCTGTGGCTAACCTCTTGATGATCGCGACTGAGTGGGCAGACGGAGAAGACATGGCGCGCACCACACGCGGGTCCTCACCCCGTGACAATCATGAAAGTGGCAGTCGAAGCCGCAGAGACTCGTACAGAGACGACCGAAGGCGCAAGCGTTCAAAACGTCACTACGACGACGACAGACCCGAGTTCATGGCGGCTGGGTTCTCCACACCCCGCAACGACCAAGACAGAAGCGACCGACGGTCAGAAGATCGGCGGACAGTCGAGATGATCGGCGAGACAGTCGAGATGATCGCCGGACAGTCGAGACCGCGGCCAACGCAGTGATAGCTACAAGAGGAAAGACTGGCGCAAGTCACGATCCGGCGCACAATCCGAGCGATCATTCGAAGAAAAGATGGATGCTGATTGCAGATTCCACCTGTACAAGGGGGAAGACGGAAAACTGCGCTCCAATCACTCGATGAGAAACTGCAGGGAGTTCGACCAAATGGCGACTGATTACATAAATCTCAGAAAGGCAGCAGCCACACCCGCACCCGTTTGATGCCACCACCACCACCACCACAGCCTGCAGCAGGCGGAACATCGCGGGTGCCATACAGCAAGTACCTCGGGTGGACGAACCTCAGTACCCTCCGCCCCAAGGGCAGATGTACATGATACAGAAAGGTCGCCCTTCCAACAGGGAGCAAAAACTTCGCACTCGACAAGTAAACATGGCGGTCATGTCACCTCCTGCGTAACTGAATTCTTGAAGGATCCGAAACTGCAATAAGCTTCAGCAGAGAGGACCACCCACCATCGGTCGTTCGTCCAGGGCACTCTGCTCTGGTACTCGACGCACAAATTGGAGGCTACGCCATGTCCAAGGTCTTCATGGATGGTGGCAGCGGCATAAACATCATCTTCGCAGATACGCTCCGCAAAATGAACAGGTCAGTCGAAAACCTGCCAAGATCTTCAAATACCTTTCACGGTATCGTCCCAGGCAAAGCAATAAGCCCAGAAGGCACCATACAACTCGACGTAACGTTCGGGGACAAGAACCACTTCAGGACAGAATCGATTGAGTTCGAAGTTGTCGACTGGAAGTCACAATACCATGCTATACTTGGACGCCCGACGTTCGCTCGATTCATGGCGGTGCCACACTACGCATACCTCCAGCTAAAGATGCCTGGACCAAAAGGAGTAATCACAGTCAAGGGAACTTCCAAAAGTCTGACTCTTGCGACCGAGAGTTTAGCAAAATCTCTGAGATGTTCGGCATGGAAGCAACACTCGCTGATCTAGCGGTCTCCAACGATCGAACACTTATGCCGGAGCACAAAAAGGTGGCAGTCGACAGAGCATTCAATGCCACCAATGACACAAGATCGCATCAGGTGCACCCGACTGACCCGACCAAGACAGTCAATGTCTCGTCGAGTCTGCCTATCGCATAGGAAAGCGCGCTCGTCGAATTCCTCCGTGAGAACTGGGATATATTTGCATGGTGTCCAGCCGACATGCCAGGTATTCCCAGGGAATTCGCCGAGCACTCTCTCCAATTATTTCCAGATGCTAAACCAGTCAAGCAAACAATGCGCCGCATATCCGGCCCAAAAAGAACCGCAGTCGAAGCCGAAGTCGACAGGCTACTCGCAGCAGGTTTCATCAGAGAGATCAAGAAATCACAATGGGTGGCCAACCCCGTACTCGTAGAGAAGAAGCACACAGATATCCTTCGGATGTGCGTAGATTTCACAGCACTCAATAAATGTGTCCAAAGGATCACTTTCCACTACCTCGAATCGACCAGATCGTCGACTCCACCGCCGGGTGCGCTCGCTTGTCCTTCCTGGATGCTTACTCGGGTTACCACCAGATAAGGATGAAGGAAGAGGATGAAGAGAAAACGGCGTTCATAACCCCACTCGGGGTCTACTGCTACACAACAATGCCTTTCGGGCTCAAGAACGCAGGCGCAACCTACCAGCGCATGATGCAAGACTGCCTCAAGAAGCAAATTGGGCGAAACGTCCAGGTCTACGTAGATGACATCGTCATCACAACAAGGGAGGAAAACACACTACTCGATGACTTGCGAGAGACGTTCGCAAACCTCAAACGCTTCCACATCAAGCTCAACCCGAAGAAGTGCACGTTCGGCGTGCCAGCCGGGCAACTCCTCGGGTATCTAGTCTCGGCTCGAGGAATCGAGGCAGACCCGGAGAAAATACAGGCCATCTTGACGATGCAAAGGCCTTCAAAGCTCCATGACGTGCAAAAGTTGGCGGGTCGAGTAGCAGCACTCAGTCGATTCATCAGCAAGCTGGCGAAAAAGCACTCCCGTTCTATCGACTGATGAAGAAAGCAGATAAATTCGAGTGGACGCCAGAAGCCGAAGCAGCCTTCACGGACCTCAAGCGAGTCCTCACAAGCCCTCCAATCCTCGTCGCACCAAGGGAACGCGAGCCACTATACCTATATGTCTCCGCAACTAACAGGGTGGTGAGCACCGTACTGGTGTCGAACGCAGGGAGGAGGGACACACCCAAAGCATACAACGTCCAGTCTATTACTTGAGTGAAGTGCTCTCCATATCAAAGCAGCGGTACCCGCACTATCAAAAGCTGGCTACGCCGTGTTCATGTCCTCAAGGAAGCTGACGCATTACTTCGCAGAGCACCCGATCACTGTAATCAGCACCTCAGGGATCGGGGACATCCTCACAAACCCCAATGCAACTGGGCGAGTCGCAAAATGGCTCATCGAGCTAGCACCACGAGATATCAAGTATGATTACCCGAAGGCCATCAAAGCACAAGTCTTACCTGACTTCCACACCGAGTGGATCGAAGCTCAGTTGCCAGGAGCACCAGATGTGTCCAACTCATGGACTATGTACTTTGACGGCTCAAAAAAACGAAGGCGCAGGCGCAGGTGTCATCCTCATATCACCAAAAGGCGACAAGCTTCGCTATATCCTGCAGATGGGATTCGAGTTCCCATCCAATAACGAAGCAGAGTACGAGGCCCTGATCCATGGCATGAGGATGGCCAAAGCCCTCGGGTGCACTCGACTGATGATCTACGGTGACTCGAATCTTGTGGTGCAGCAAACAATGAAGGCCTGCGATGCAATCGCAGATAACATGATCGCCTACCGTGACCTGTACAACTCATGGAGGGCAGCTTCGAAGGCTGCGAGTTGCGGCACATAGGGCGTGAGAGCAATGAAGAAGCAGATAAGTTAGCCAACATTGGCGCGACCAAAGCACCAGTTCCACCTGGTGTCTTCTTCGAGCGCATCGAGCACAGGTCCATCAAGAAAAAGCGAGCATCTCCTACATCAGCCGCACCAGCCAAGAGCAAAGCACCTAGCACAGAGGACCCGCCAGTCGAGGTACTCCTCATCGAGCCAACTTGGACTCAACCTTTCCTCGCATACATACTCCGCGGCGAGGTACCTGAAGACATAACAGAGTCAAGACGCGTCACTCGACGATCTAAAGCATACACTGTCATCAACGGTGAACTATACAAACGCAGCATATCAGGTATGTTCCAACGTTGCATAGCATTTGAAGATGGCCAAGCCATCCTTCGTGATATTCATGCAGGTACCTGCGGGCATCATGCCAGCAGTCGATCACTCGTAGCCAAAGCCTTTCGCGCAGGCTTCTACTGGCCCACAGCACTCAAAGACGCGGAGGACATAGTCAAAAGGTGCATCGGCTGTCAAAAATTCGCCACAAAGCCGCACGCACCCGCATCGGCGTTGAAGACAATACCATTGGCCTGGCCCTTCGCCCAGTGGGGGCTCGATATGGTTGGGCCACTCAAAAAATCCTCCCATGGAGGGCATACTCACCTTCTGGTGGCGGTCGACAAGTTCACCAAGTGGATTGAAGCAGTCCCTATCACAAGTTCGACTGCCACTACAGCAGTCAATTTCATAAAATCCATCATATACCGCTTTGGTGTGCCAAGTAGCATCATCACTGATAACGGTACAAACTTCACGGCTGAGAATTCCGATCCTTCTGCAAAGAGCAGACATTACGCTCAATTATGCATCTGTGGCACACCCGCAATCCAATGGCCAAGTCGAAAAGGCCAATGGACTTGTGACGAGCGGAATCAAGAAACGCCTCCTGGTGCCACTCAAAAGGGCCGCGGGTGCTTGGGTCGAAGAACTCCCGTCTGTGCTATGGAGCCTACGCACAACACCCAACGCCTCAACGCAATTTACCCCATTCTTCATGGTCTACGGCGCAGAGGCAATCCTGCCATCAGACGTAAGGTTCAATGCACCAAGAGTCGAAGCATACAACGAAGAAGATGCAGATGAAGCACTCGAAGATGCAGTCGACTTGCTCGAAGAAGCACGCAACACGGCGCTAGCACGCACAGCTGTCTACCAGCAAGACCTCCGCAACTATCACAGCCGTCGACTGCGTACCAGATCCTTCGAGGTTGGCGACTTGGTACTTCGACTGAAGCAAAAGAAGGTGCACAAACTTGCTTCTCCATGGGAAGGACCCTTCATCATCACCGAGGTCATTGGTGGTGGAGCATACAGACTGAAGCACGCGAAGACAGGCGAACTCTCGCACAATCCTTGGAACGTTGCGCAGCTGCGCCGTTTCTATGCTTAGATTGCTCAGTCGCACAATGTAATAGGCACATATGTCGGATGGCTGCAGGTTTCAGACGCGCTCTTTTCCTTACCAGGGTACCTAAGGGGACTGGAAGGTTTTTAATGAGGCGGCCTGCAGCTTAACATTCAAAAATGGAATATAGTCAATGATTCCTCATATTTCTCCCTGTTTACTACTCGCATAACTATCGCACAACCTTAGCCTCACCCGAGTACTCGGGGGCTGCGCTACTTCAAAACGTGAGCTTCGCTCCTTCTTCAAACATAATACCCCAGCCGCACTCGAATACTCGGGGGCTGGGTCGTAAAAATCATACATAAACAAAAAAGTTGCTCAATAACATGAGTTGAAGCTTCAAACATCGCAAAAATTCACAGCCTCACTCGAACACTCGGGGGCTGTAGAATTCATGTTCTATATAAAGTGTTTTTCATAAACCCCACTCGATACACTCGGGGGCTGCATACATACAAGTAAAAATATATACTAAGTACAAGTGGCAAAATTTACACTCGGGGGCTGTCCCCTATACAGAAAAACCCTAATCTTCCGGTTCGTCCTTTACTGGAAGAACAGGGCCCATAAGTTGAGCATGATAGCACTCAACCAACACCCTCGCATATCGACTGTATCGTCAAGATGCGACTGCGACAAAGTCGATCCAGGAACGGGTGGACGTAGCTGCATATGTGGACGCTGGCTTCGGATATATGCCATCGTTGCGTTGGCTCCATCCACAAGCTTCTGGGTGACAAAGTCTCGAATGGGACCGGCACTCCGGAAAAGCCCGAGCAACGCGTGGATTCCTTGAGGTTGCGGCCCTGTCGGAAAAGAATTTGGTTGATGCGACTGAAGGCCGACCTGCATAATTCGAGCAGCATAGTGCTCCGCCACACTCGATCCTGTAGAGTCGCGAGTATGCGTGCTCGGTGCTTATCCAAGCGAAAGTGCTGACGGCCCGTCGTGGGTTCGTCAGTCGCATTGTTCAACTGCTCATCTACACGAGCCTGCTCCGCCTGGAAATCTGGAACAAAACCTGCAACAACACACGTTGGGTGAACAAAAAGGACAGACTATGAACTCTTGAGATAAGGCAGTCATGCTTACACTCGAGTTGTCTGTTCACGATCTCCATCTCGCCAAGCACATAGTCCTCCCGCTGAGTGGGTAAAGCAGGCCTCGCCCTCATCCTATCCAGCTCACTCCGGGCACTCCCAACTCTTGCTCCAGTTTTGCGACTCGAGCCTTCATATAACGCATTACTGCGGCATCGTTTGCCACCTGAGCTCGAGATCGAGTAGGGGCGCGATGCCGCGACGAACCAGCTGAAGTATCGGCTGCCCGTGGCTGTTCCAAATATCATAAAGATCTCATGTCAGATAAGCAATTCATCACAAAGCTCAGGCGAGTAATTACACATAGCCTTACAGGCGAAAACATAACAAGGAACAAATCCATACAAGTTAGCAAAAGCATACGCATACTCGCGTTAACATAAAGTATAATTACACAGCATAAATAAGGTTCGGTGCCCTATCTCTCGGACATAGACTCCGACCTAGCCCTACTTTCGCGAGTGGCAACCTCCGCCGCTCGGCGCTCCATAGTGGCTATGAAGATGTTGGCCAGTCGAGCGGCTGGCTCGCTAACGGCCTTCAGAGACATAGGCTTCCCACCGGGCCTTCGAGGGAAGTCAGACATGGCTGCTTCGAAGTCACCCTTTATTCCATGACCCAAAATGAGCTTGAGGGTGGACTCCGAGCCGCGTACCGTTAGAGCACGAGCAAAGCTCGCCATGGTCGAGGTCCCCGGTCCAAGCACGTCAGCGAAGCCATCAGCAGTCGACGGTACCTCCTTCAGTGGAAGCACGTTCTGGTGCACGGCGCCGAGGGTGCTGGTAGACTTGGCAAGAGCGTCCTTCGCCTGGACGAAAGTAGCGCCGAGGTCACCTATAACTTGGTCGAGTGATAACTCATCACTGACCATGTCAGTAGGTGCCGGCACGCCAATCGTCTCTGCAACAAGTACCAGAAAGCACAAATATTAGTACATAATACCCAACGGGTACACGAGGGACAGCAAAGAGATAGTTACTTACCTCTCACATTTTGCGCAAGGCCAGCCAGTCGCTCAGCATACCCTTTCTCGCGTGCGGGCTGCGGCCTTGGTGGCATCCACAACTTTCTTCGACTCGGCGCGTTGAGCTTCGAGTGCTTCCTCTAGCTCTTTCACTCGAGACTCAGACGATGCCTTGTCGCCTGAATTTGATGGCAGAAGCAGTTCACAAAATCGACTAAGCAAAAACAGTGCAAAAAGAACTTCGGGTACAGAATCAAAATATACTTACGAGTAAGTTGCTCCAAGTTAGCACGCAGACTGTCCCTCTCCTGCTCCACCTGGACAAAAGCCTTGCCTGATTCCACCAGGTTGAGGTAGTAAGGCTGCAAGCACACGAAACCAGCATAAGTTATACATAATCAGTCCCGTATGCGGACTCGACAAAAAGACACTTACGTGTTCAGTCCAAGGCGCAGGCTTCGCGGCCGATGTCCCGACCTCCGAGTTGCAGCACTCGTAGCCTTGGCCTTTTCTGGCAGTAGAAATGGCCGTTGGTTGAGCAACATCAGGAGCAATGGGGGAGAGGTTCGGATGCGCTGGAGTCAAAACTTTGTCGGATGAGGAGTTGGAGGATGCACAGTCTCAGCACTACGGTACAGAAGACAAACAACATAAGCAAAAATGTCAATCAGCAGAAACTTTAGCGCAAAAAGCTAAGAAGCAAACCTGTGCTCTTCATCCTCATCAGTATCGAGGTTATCAAAGTTTGGGCCCCAAAAAGCAGCTCCTCACCCGATTGGGGAGGAGGAGCTGACCTCAAAGGGCTCACATCCAAAGGAACAGCCTTGGCAGAAGGAGAGGAGCCCGAGTCTCCGTCGTCCTTCGCATCCGACTCCTTCGCGAGTGAGCTTGTGGAAGAAGACAAACCTTGGGCCACCGACGACGTTTGCGAGTGGGAACCTCGCTCACATGGTCAGTCATGACTGGCTCTTCAGTCTGTACTTCCTCTGTCTCTCCCTCTTCAGCCTCTTCCATACGAGATGTGGTAGTGAAGGTAGAGGCGATTCATCCCCTCCCTTCGTCTCTACCTTTTGCACCTCTGTCTCATCAGTTGGGCCATTCTCGGGAAGGGGAGGAAGGGTTGACGCAGTCGAATGCCCCTGCACACAAAGGAGAACATCCAAAGAGTTAAAACATGCAAAAACAAAGGGTGACGAAAAGCCCGATGACAAAAAGTGCATAACAGCTAACTTACTTCAAGCAAAGGGTTGTCAGCCCCATATGGAGTGACAGGGCAGTCAAGATTGCATGGATCGGTTGCCTTGATGCTGGTAATGGATCGCACGTGAGTCCAGCTCATTCTTCGACAACTCGTCTGGCTCATTCGACTGGCATCATGTGCACCTTCATATTCCCACATGGGATGAGCACGGGCGCGAAGCGGCCACACCCGCAACTTGACAAAGGTGGCAATCAGGTGCACACCAGTGACAGTGCCTAGCAACTTAGCAATCTTCTCCAAAAGGGGTTGCGCCTCCGCTTCTTCTTCAGCGATAAAGGATGGGCCCATGCATTGGTCTTCTCCAGAGCCTTGGCAGCGAAAAGGCAGGGAGGCCTGCTTGCTCTGTGGAGACATAGAACCATTTGGTCCTCCACCCTTGTGCAGAATCGACTGGCTTCAGGGCGAAGTATCGGGTGTCGCCGCGTACTTGGATCCCGAAGCCGCCCACGGGGTAGGTGCGACCACCTCCCACATTTGGGCAGACGACGAAAATTGACTTCCACAGCGCCCAGCTGGGAGAAACTCCCAGAAAACATTCACAGAGCGTGATGAAGCACGCAATGTGCAGAATACCGTTAGGGGTGAAATCGTGGATTTGCACCCCATAGGCATACATAAGACCGCGAACAAAATCATGGAGGGGGAGCGAAAACCCTCGAGGAAGAAATTCCGCAAAACAAACTCGCTCATTGACGCGAGGTTCGGGGAATACCTCCGTGCTCGATGGAGCGCGGACCGATAACTGGTCCTCGGGTGGCAGCAGGCCCTTCTGGCGGAGCTTGACGAGGTGAGCATCCTTGATCGAGGATTTCGCCCAATCCCCGGCGCTCTTCTTCAGACCAGCGCAGCCGCAGATGTGCTAGCCGCGGTTTTCTTTCCCTTCACTGCCGCCGCATCGGTCGCGGCAGCAGCAATGGCGGCAGAACGCTTGTTGCCCGCTCCTTTCTTCATCTTCAAAGGGAAGGTGGTGGCGCGCGCAAAGCTCTGGCACAAGAACAATGGAGGAGGAGCGCGAGGAAGAAGATGCAACAGGGGCGGCGCAGGAGGCAAATGACTAGTAAAAATTATGCCAGCGCCGTTCTCCCTATTTACCACAAGGCGAAAGCAATCTTAACCGTTCAAACAAGAATCGTGTGCTCCGCGAGCAAATCCTACCGTACACGTGGCAAGCGCGGAGGGCAACTGTCGCCGGCCACTCCGCCCACTACGCACGCAAAAAGAGGAGCCATCATCACGCCTCCATAAAAAGTGGGCCAGAGTGGTCAAATCAAGTCCAAACGGCACCGTCGTTTGGTCAGCGCTGCACAATGGGCCCACCTATGTGTCACGTCCCATCTATCACAGCATAACGCACGCCACCGCGTGTCAGGAAGCGCAGTCGCCAGAAACGTCATCCCTGACGTCATTGCAAGCATCTGTTCAGAAATACAATCGAGTCTACCCAACGCATATTGGTCATTCGACAGCTTTGTTTGGTTCGGGTGTGCAAAAGCAATGTTAAAGCAACATTGGTCACTCGACCGTTCCTTCGACTGAGGTATATTACTCCCATCGGGAGCGTATCGAAAATTCTTCGATTGAAGATGCTCAAGAGAGAATGATTTGGAGATTATCCTCCATTATAAGAAATACAGCATAATCTTGGGGGCTACTCCCATCGGGAGCACTGTCGTGCACCCGATAGAATTACAGCAGAAAATTTCTTCGATTAACATATACAGGGTGATAAAATCAGAGATTATCCTCCATTGCAAAGCAATAAAGCACAATCTCGGGGGCTACTCCCATCGGGAGCGCTGTCGCGCACCCGATAGAATAATGACAAAGTATCAGTCGACACAAGGCTCGACTCAGTCCATATATCATACTCGAAACATTCCCGAGTTGCGTCAGCCGCAGATACCTCGGATGTTGCACGCATAGTGCAAAGGTAAGACCCGCCGAACTTTCGAGCTGGGCTAAGGACCGTTCCAGCAACGACAATCCTTATACTTTCTGTGTCAGCAGACATGATGAAAAATCCCGACAGACGCGTTGGGTAAATTTCAAATCTATACTGCAGATCGACTCAGTAAGACCTCTGCGGCCTAGTCGAATCTGACCAGTTTGTTCCAGATTCGAGTCCAGGGACTTGAGTTTGATTGAAAGCTAGTAAGGTTTTACCCGAATGTGTAGTTAACCAGTCCCGATCCATCGAGTGTACTGGGCCTGCTAAGCTATTATCCCTTGATCATCATAAGCAAAAACCACAGTCGATGTGATACTCGGCATAGCCAACATGTGCTATTCATACAGGAATTCCAATTATAATATATAGAGTACAAAGCATATGATGTGCACTTACGAACGAGTCCATGCCCGATTCTTCGAGTCAGACAAGTACTCGGGGGCTACTGACAAGGTACACATCTCGGGTACCCTACCGTGAGGGTACCTGGTGCATGTAACGACTGAGGCCCAATTACAAAAAGCCTGCTCGAAGCCCAAGACAGGAGGCCCAAGAAGATGGAGTACCCTCCAAGATTAGTCATAGGCATAGTCGGTTTAGGCTTTCCTTACGTGTAAACTAGGTCGGTTATGAACTCCCGAGACCCAGCCTATTTAAGGACTGGGAGGGGTGCCGATCTAAGACCAAGCCATACTCAAACCACCAAAGCTCTAGCAAGATCGACATCTCGCCGGAGCCACCTTGTAACCGCATAATCTCACACGATCAATAACAGACAAGCAGGAAGTAGGGTCTTTACCTCCATCCGAGGGGCCTAACCTGGGTAAATCTTTGCCTCTGCTTGTCAGCCGACGAAACTACTAGTACTACCACGTTCTCTCCCCATAATCTCAACCCTAGGTCCTTAACCATGGGATTTGATGAGTGTACCCTCGTCAGCCATGGACCCGTAGTCCAAGGATGAACTACTCAAGCATCACTCCGGAGGCAGGCATGGTGATGTAGAGCCCTCCGGTGATGATTCCCCTCTCCGGCATGGTGCCAGGAAGAGCTTCTGAACCCTCCCGAGCTAGGGTTGACGGCGGCGGCGTCTCCGGAACTTTTCGTGGATAATGGGTTGGGTATTTAGGGTTTTCGCGTCGGGAGGAATAAATAGGCGAAATGGCGGCGCCTGGAGAGGCACGTGGGCCCCACACCACCCCACGGCGCAGCAGGGGGCCCACGCGGCCCCATGGTGTGGCTGCCATGTGGCTCCCCTCCGTCTCTCCTCTGGACTCCGTGTTCGTGTTGGAAAAATAGGGGGTTTTATCCAAGTTTCGTCCAATTCCGAGAATATTTCCAGACTAGCTTTTCTGGAATACAAAAATAGCAGAAAACAGGAACTGGCACTGTGCCATCTTGTTAATAGGTTAGTCCCAGAAAATGCATAAAAATGCTATGAAGTGTATATAAAACATGTAACAATTGGTATAATATCAACATGGAACATCAGAAATTATAGATACGTTTGAGACGTATCAGGGGCGGCCGGTGGTTGACATGGTAGTGGATCCTCCCTCCTCGTTTCGGCCTTGTCAGCATGCGCGGAGCTGGGAAGCCGGGGTGGCCGCCCTGGACGGTTCGTTTTGGCCTTTCCAACATGCGCGGAGCTGGGAAGCCGGGGTGGCTGCCCTAGATGGTGGGAGTCCTTTGGTTGGCGGGTGAGCCAGGGACTCAGGTGCTGGTCGGTGACCTCGGCCAGAGGGGTGGCATGTGGCTGGCGATCGGCATACGGTGACGGTGGCTTGGGTGTCGATTGTTGACGTTTGGTGCTCCGTGTAGAAGGCGGGGAGAGTTTGCCGAGGGGAAACTGATAACCCACAAGTATAGGGGATCGCGTGTAGCCTTTTCGATAAGTAAGAGTGTCGAACCCAACGAGGAGCTAAAGGTAGGATAAGTATTCTCTCAAGTTCTATCAACCACTGATACAACTCTACGCACACTAAACGTTTATTATCTAGGAAATAATACTAGAGCAATACGGGTATGAGAGGTAGTTTTGCAAGATAATAAATACAAGAAAGTAAATGTTAGTGCTGCAGCAATAAAATACACTAAGTAACCATATACTAACAGTACCATGAGTGTGGAAAAGTGGTGGTAATTGTGGTGGCTTTGTCCAAGATTAATTAGTGAAGGTACTTGGTTCATTGTCTTCGATGCAGTTTTCTATGTGGGAGAGGCTAAATATACATGCACTCCACTACTTGGGATTACAAGTACTATATGATTGGATTGTTAGAAAGCATCCGCAAATACTAACAATGCATTAAGGTTTCCCCAACCATAGCCTTAAGTTCAAGGTCCTCTTACTCCCATACGTGCAACTAATCGGTTCGCGTTCTCAGGTTTCTGTCACTCCGGCAGAACTTCCCCCGCTTCGTTACAAATACTACCAACCCTAGGGTGTTTGATCCATGCGCGCACAAATATAATGGACACCAAAGGACAGCACCATATAGACATACAACTCTAATGAACCTCATGCATTCAATTAAGCAATCAAAAGACAAATAAACTACGGAAACATGATGTAAATCATAGGATAAATATTATAGCATCAAACACCATGTTTACATAGGACGGTACAGAGGTTTGTGGGAGGATGAACCACTGAATACAAGGAGGAGATGGTGATGGAGATGGCGGTGAAGACGGCGGAGAGGGCAGCGCGGCGCAGGGCGGCGGCCGCCGGCGGTGCGGGGAACTCCTTTCCCCGCCGCCGGCAAGCTTGGGGAGCGCCGCCCCTTAGCCTCCCTCCTTCATGGCTTCTTGGGAGCCCTCCCCCATGGAGATGGGATCCATGGGGGAGGCAAAAACGTGGCTTTTGGTGGCTGAAATTCGTGGGTGGAGGAGTCCTCCACGAATTAGGTTTCCTCCCTTTATATATCTTCTCGGATTTCCGTCACCCCCTTTTAGGGTTCCACCAAAACGGGCCTACAGGCCGCGTCCGAACTCCGATTGGGCTGATCTCGGGCTTAAAATCTTCGTATGGAAAATTGTGACAACTTTCGTAACAGCCAGGTCTCCATTTGACGTCATCTTCGAGGGTCAAACTGGCAATCTTCGTAAAAAGTTCTCAGACAGATTTCAGGAAAGTCCCAATTCGACTCCAACAAGGTTTCCTCTTGTATTCTTGATAATTTCTACACATCAAAGAGTAAAACAAGAACATTGTGCACTTTTGCAACTATTAGTAGGTTAGTCCAAATAAATAATAAACTTAATATAAAACAAGTGCTAAAAGCATAAAAATGGCATGAAACAATCAAAAATTATAGATACGTTTTGGACGTATCAACATCCCCAAGCTTAATTCCTGCTCGTCCTCGAGTAGGTAAATGATAACAAAATAATTTTTGATTGTAAATGCTATGATCAGGTCTTTAACAATTGCATGATGTATGGATAATAAAACTTAGCAATCATGTTTCCTAATGAAAAGTATCAACGAACTAAGAGCTTATAACATGAAATTTATAAACATCAACAAGATTGTAATGACCATAATAAAGCATGATAGAGTGGTATCTCGCTTGCCCTTAATTGTGGAGCAAAACATAAATGCCAAGGCACCTCTGAAGTTCAAGTGAAGACTAGATATAGAGATATCAAAGATAAAAGCATCATGGTTATACCTCAATTAATCGTATTCTGGGACAAGCACATTACACTAAGAACGACAGCTATGCTCTCGAAGAAGTGCTCAAAGAAAGGATGGTGACTCAACATAAAAATAAAAGATTGGCCCTTCGCAGAGGGAAGCAGGGATTAACACGTGCTAGAGCTTTTTGTTTTAAAAACAGAGGTAAAAATGTTTTGAGAGGTGTTTGTTAATTGTCAACGAATGGTAGCGGGTGAGAACAGTATTCTACCTGTCAAACGGACTTTTAAGAGCGGCTCCCATGAAGGACGTTATTTCTACCAGCAAGGCAGATCATCCCTCTTTCTCTTTGGTTTACACACATTCAGGTATTTCACTGTTTGTCATTGCTTACTGATGAATCAGGGCAAAAGTGTGAAGAGAATTAATTGGTTAAAGTTGTAATTAATTGGGACTGGGCACCCCGTTGCCAGCTCTTTTTGCAAGTTATTGGATAAGCGGATGTATATGCCACTAGTCCAGGTGTAAAAGTCCATTTGACAAATAGAATAAAGAATAACCACACTAATTCCTCATGAGCTAGTAAACATTGACACAAAAAGAGAAATATTTTGAAGGTTTTAAAGGTAGCACATGCAAATTTACTTGGAATGGCTTGAAATACCATGCATAGGAATTTTTGGTGGACTCTTTGGGATAACTTGGTTTTAAGGATTTGGATGCACGAGCAGCATTCCCGCTCAGTACAAGTGAAGGCTAGCAATAGACTGGGAAGCGACAACCACGAGAGCGATAACGGTCATAATCATGCTTGCGACAAAATAAAATTAACGGAGGCATAAAAACGATACTAAAACTCTGAGGCAAAATAGATCATCAAGGCTTAATTGACTTTTATTTTTCAGTCATAACATGTGTGAGCATGTGCCAAGTCGATTCAAGTGAATTATTCAGAGGAGGATACCACAATACCATACCATCTTATGAACAGGACAATGCATGTTGATATCAAAATAACATAATATGCACTATTAGCTAGTTGAGACTAACCATAAGAAAACATAAACTACTAAACAGTATTATTCACACATCATTTTTAAGTTTCAACAAGTAATCCATTAACCAAGTAAACATTGAAAACAGAGGATAAATAAAATATGTGACGATCCACTTATTAATGTAACTGGTGTTTGATGCTAAGATAAATAGATAATAAAATACAGCCGCTTCAAGTTTAGTTAAGTTCCTATGTTGCTCAAAAAACAAAGTTTAAAGGTTTGCAAACCGTGGGGTTATTGATGAAGAGGGATGCGGGGACATCCCCAAGCTTATGACTTTGGTAATTCTTCAATATTCCATAGTTTGGTGTTCCTTCATTCTCTGTGAAAAAACTTCAACACAAAAACTTTCCCATTCTTTTCTGCGGTTAGACATTAGTACAATAGATAATATTTCCCAAGTGCTACTATTAAACCAAATAAAATTTTGTTTTTAAGTTACAGAAAGGTTGCTTAAATGGCCAACTTATAAATGAAAGGTAAGAACCATTAAAAATCAAATGAAAACGAAAAGAGGCCACTCTTGCAACAAAAGTCAGAATCTGTCCAGAAAAACAGCAGCTGGAAAACGCAATTTTTAGGTGCACTTAAACATGCCCGAAATTTTAGCCAATTTTTGTACATGCAGAGGATTAGGTGCTACAACATCAGTAATTTTTTCGTGATTTTTAGAGCTTCCAGTAAAATATGAAAAATCGCGCAATAAGCAGTAGATACCGAAAACAGAAAATCACTTTTTACATATGTATCAACTAAGCTAAATGGATAAAACTTGGTACTTTATTTTTGATAAACTAAGAAACCAGAGGCTAAGCAAGACCTAAACATGCTAGCTACAGCAAGGAAAACTCTAAAAAAAATCAAAAGTAAAACCCAAATAAAATAAAAAAAGAACCAAACAAAAAAAAACAAAAGAAAATATTTTTGTTATTTTGAATTTATAAGTGAAAGTAAAGAAGCAATCGAAACCAAATAAGGAGCCTAATAAAACTAAAGAAGGTAAAACCAAGACATATAAAAGCAATTATAATACAAGTTAAGACAATACATATCATGTGGACGGGTAATATAGAGTATGAACGAGACAACCTCATGTTAGTTGATGAATAGGGGGATGACTCGGGCATCCCCAAGCTTAGATGATTGTATCTTCTTGAATATGTTCTTGGGATGCACCTACACATCCCCAAGCTTGAGCTCTTGCGTCTTCTTATTCATCTCATATCACCATATTGATTAGATCTTATAAGCTACATCCACATAAAACTTCACAAAACTCATTAGTAGGGTTAGTACTCATTAAATAAAATCCACTCATGTTCAAGCATTGACAAGTTTTATAATTTTTACTCAACATTAGCCACTGTATATACTAAGGTGTTCATGATTTCCGTTGTCCGTCGAAAAACTAATGAAACTAACAACACCAAGTACAATATTGAATAAACAAAGAAATCTGTCAAAACTGAACAGTCCGTAAAGATGGCATTCAACGAGATAGTTAAGTAGCTCAAATCGAAAAACTTTAGTCTAATGAAAGAAAGATAATAATCTCAGGTTTATGCACAAAAATTTTCAAGTCAAAATACTATTCTGAGATTTATCACGATTTTATTTACAGAGAAGCACAAAATCTGTCTAAACAGAACAGTCAGTAAAGATCGAATTTTTCGACCTATCTACGTACCTTAAATCAGAAAAAGTTAGTCTAATGAAAGAAAGCTAATAAGCATCACTTTGCACTCAAGAAATTTCAGATCAAGATCACGTTCTGGTGATTTTAAACATTTAATACGGTGGAGCACAGAAAATCTGTTTCTGGACAGCAAAGTAAAACTATCAACTTTCAATTAACTAAAGACTATAATTAGCATTTTATTTTTATGTACAGAGGTATATACACAATATTTACATGTTTTTAATGAAAAGCTTCCATGGAAAGATTTGTTTTGGTTTCATAGGCATGAACACAAGTGTTCAAGGTCGACCCCCATTTAACCATTACTCATCTTTCCAATCACTTTTCTTTTTGAAAACGTTTTTAGATAACAACTACACCTAATTTTTTTTGTAATTCGCATTCCCTATCCATAGTAAGATAAAGAACAACTTAATACTGAAAATAAAAACTACTTAGAGATAAAGCAAACAAGTGCACACAAGAACATTAACCTACGCTATGGCTCCCCGGCAACGGCGCCAGAAAAGGTCTTGATAACCCACAAGTATAGGGGATCGCGTGTAGCCTTTTCGATAAGTAAGAGTGTCGAACCCAACGAGGAGCTAAAGGTAGGATAAGTATTCTCTCAAGTTCTATCAACCACTGATACAACTCTACGCACACTAAACGTTTATTATCTAGAAATAATACTAGCAATACGGGTATGAGAGGTAGTTTTGCAAGATAATAAATACAAGAAAGTAAATGTTAGTGCTGCAGCAATAAAATACACTAAGTAACCATATACTAACAGTACCATGAGTGTGGAAAAGTGGTGGTAATTGTGGTGGCTTTGTCCAAGATTAATTAGTGAAGGTACTTGGTTCATTGTCTTCGATGCAGTTTTCTATGTGGGAGAGGCTAAATATACATGCACTCCACTACTTGGGATTACAAGTACTATATGATTGGATTGTTAGAAAGCATCCGCAAATACTAACAATGCATTAAGGTTTCCCCAACCATAGCCTTAAGTTCAAGGTCCTCTTACTCCCATACGTGCAACTAATCGGTTCGCGTTCTCAGGTTTCTGTCACTCCGGCAGAACTTCCCCCGCTTCGTTACAAATACTACCAACCCTAGGGTGTTTGATCCATGCGCGCACAAATATAATGGACACCAAAGGACAGCACCATATAGACATACAACTCTAATGAACCTCATGCATTCAATTAAGCAATCAAAAGACAAATAAACTACGGAAACATGATGTAAATCATAGGATAAATATTATAGCATCAAACACCATGTTTACATAGGACGGTACAGAGGTTTGTGGGAGGATGAACCACTGAATACAAGGAGGAGATGGTGATGGAGATGGCGGTGAAGACGGCGGAGAGGGGCAGCGCGGCGGCGCAGGGCGGCGGCGCGCCGGCGGTGCGGGGAACTCCTTTCCCCGCCGCCGGCAAGCTTGGGGAGCGCCGCCCCTTAGCCTCCCTCCTTCATGGCTTCTTGGGAGCCCTCCCCCATGGAGATGGGATCCATGGGGGAGGCAAAAACGTGGCTTTTGGTGGCTGAAATTCGTGGGTGGAGGAGTCCTCCACGAATTAGGTTTCCTCCCTTTATATATCTTCTCGGATTTCCGTCACCCCCTTTTAGGGTTCCACCAAAACGGGCCTACAGGCCGCGTCCGAACTCCGATTGGGCTGATCTCGGGCTTAAAATCTTCGTATGGAAAATTGTGACAACTTTCGTAACAGCCAGGTCTCCATTTGACGTCATCTTCGAGGGTCAAACTGGCAATCTTCGTAAAAAGTTCTCAGACAGATTTCAGGAAAGTCCCAATTCGACTCCAACAAGGTTTCCTCTTGTATTCTTGATAATTTCTACACATCAAAGAGTAAAACAAGAACATTGTGCACTTTTGCAACTATTAGTAGGTTAGTCCAAATAAATAATAAACTTAATATAAAACAAGTGCTAAAAGCATAAAAATGGCATGAAACAATCAAAAATTATAGATACGTTTTGGACGTATCAGAAACCCTTGCCCAAGGTCTTCTCGGGATGCAGTGGCGACGTCCACAGACGTCGTTCCCTTCTTGAAGGCGTCGTAGCGGCTTGTCTTGGTCCTTCTACGCCCCGGATGAAAATCGAAGATCCTCGAATAAGGCGGTGTCAGCGCGCTGGCATCCTATGCTTCTTCAAGACTTCGCCATGAAGTTCACGACGGGTTGCTTTCCGGAGGTGCTGTGGTGATGCATGCAGTTTCTTCGTCGAGCTCCCTCGGTCAAAGCTTGTACCTTGTTCTGTACTTCGGTTTGCTTGTGTGGGGCCTTGCTTATTGAGCATGTCTGCACTCTTGCGGATAGTGGCAGTGTTGATCCTGATGGTCGTCCTCCTTGGATGGTGTAGTTCATCTCGGCGGTGCGCCGTGTGTGTTGGTGTGCCCGCGCTCTCGGTGAGCTCCGACCGGACAACTCTGCCCGCTCTGCTTGTGCTCTCCCTCTTCGGCGTTGCTCGTCTATGGTGTTTCACCTGTTATCTCGACGGTAGCTTTGTTTACCTGTGTGTGGTGCTTTGTTGTACGCTAGGTTTAGCACCATGTACTTTGTCGTCGTTCATGGCGTTATTAATTTAGCGTTGGGCCTCATGGCATGTTATCTAATAAAATAAGTTAGATTTTTTTACAGGGCACGCCGTATTATAGGGCAGCTGTTAGAGATGCTCTAGCATCTCCCATAGCTGCCCTATAACAGCGCAACAAAGCTTGCTTGGAGTAAATTTTGGGGCACACAAAGTGATTTTTAAGGCACAAAAATTAATGAGGAGGGAAAAGTTCCTGGTGGCGGTTGGGGCTTCGTTTTTTTTTTTGTTTTGCGGCAGCAGACCAAGTGCGACAAAGTGTGTTTTGCAGCTGTCCTAATCTTGGAGTAATATTTTTTTAACTTTTGGAGTAATGTTTTTTGCATATGAGACCTGTTTTTTTCTTGTGCCCTAAAAAAACGGTTAAGCCCTATTTTAGACAGTTATAAGAAATGATGCAAGTCTAACTGGGATCTAATTATGTGTTCATCTTTGGTCTGGCTATATTTAGATTTAGTGTTGTCAGTTAGCTGTATACACTGGTAATAAAAAGAAGAACTAGCTAAACAGTCTTTTGTCAACTTAACCTCTTATTCATTAACAATAAGAGTTGCATCACTTAGAAGAAAGGGACAATAGAATTAGGTGGATCCTCGTTCCAGGTACATTAAGTGATCCCCTATCTAACCTTGAAAAATCTTAAGCTACGACATTGATTCTCTAAAAGAATGGGTGAATTGATCTCTGACGAAGTCGCTTGAGAGATGGTACTATGGTCATCCTACAAAGAGAGGCTTGTTAAATAAATCCCCACTGATAGACCCCCTGGACCGATGGCTTCCATGGTTTTCTTGAAAATGGAATGTTGTCAAGCAAGACTTTACCAATATAGTGAATGACTTTTATGATGGCAATATTGAGCTGCAGTCTATAAACACAACCTTCAACCCTCATCCCAAAAAACAATGAACTTGAGAATATGAGTGAGTTCAGGCCCATTTCTTTGGCCAGTCTACCACTCGCCTGAACCAAAGTGCTTGCTAACAGGCTCCAGAAGGATGTTTTCCAATTCTCCATCGAACTAATACGGGGTTTTAAAAGGAGAGACACTTCAAGAATTCTAGTATGGAATTTGAATATTTACACATCTGTCATCAATCTAAATGTGAATAATAATTTTAAATTGATTTTGGAGAGACGGTTGATGAAACTGAATATAATGCCATTTTTGCTATGCTGAAGGCCAAGGGTTTTGAACCAAAATGGATTGCTATTAGTACCCCAGATACTCTACTCATCAACTGTTGTCCTACTCAATGGAGTTTCGTGGGAAATAATATTTCCAGAAGAGGGGTAAGGCAAGAGAAGCTGGCTAGAGAGTCATTTGGAAACATTCGTGGTGTTTTATGTAGGATCCATGAAGTCACGAAGGCCGGATATCTTTTACTATGTGTGAGATCTACCCTAGTGATTGGGTATGGGTTTGGTGTCCTAGGTTAAGGAGAAATGTGGGTGTATGTGACCAAGAACTTGATGTCCTTTAGACTTTGTGTCCAAGGCTCCTGCATCGAGGACGTATGATAGCGCCTACTAATAAAACCTCGGGATACATCTTCATGTTCGTGATTCCACATCCCTAGATCCTTCATTTCATGCAGTCTAACTTTTCGAGAGTTTACTCTTGTAGCTGCATCTTAGGGTGTTTTTGGCAACAATAAAAAATAACTAATGAAAATAATAACTTTACCAAAATCGAATCATCGCCTATTCACCCCTCTCTAGTCAAGGTAGGTGATATTTCAGGATTGGCCCCCCAAAGTGGCGTACTTTCTTTAAATTAAGGAGAAGATATAGATAGTCACTTGGAGGATATATCTCTCGCATTGTCACTTTCCGTGGAATTCGAAGAAGATCATTTTTATCATGGAAGATTTTTGGGAGAGTTTTCAACAAACTATGGGAACTCGTCTTTCTTTTTGCACTGCCTACCACCTTAGATTAGGGGAAACCATAAAGAGTGAATCATATTCTAGAAAAATACTCAAACAATTTTCTATCCTTGATAGTAGTTGGAAAGTACCCCCCCCCCCCCCCCCCCCCCCCCATTTGTCGAATTCTCCTATAACAGACTTTCCAGTCCAGTGTTGGCATGGCACATTTGCATCTCTATATGGGAGGAAATGTCGAACCACTATAAATTAGTCTTAAACCGGGGAACAAAAATACTTTAGTCCAACATAAATCAACTAAGAGGAGGATCAAGTTTGTTTTTATTCAAGAACGATTCAGAAAAGCTAATTTGATCGGCATCATGTGGAGCAAAGCTTTCATCCCTGTGAGAAATCTTACCTCATGGTAACTCCTCTGAGGGTGTTCATCGCTTCGTTATTGAAAGAAATTAGCTCCTCGTTGTATTGGTACTTTTCACATTCTTGCCAAACCCGGGGATGGTGCATACCAATTGGAACTTTTCCTTTCACTTTCCAATGTTTATGATGTCTTCCACATATTTCAAACACAAGGAGCTTGCCAAGTGTAGTTTCAAAGATCTCATTCAAGGAGTCTATCATAAGGAGATTTCTCTTTCGGAAAAACTTTCTTACAGTGATTATCCATTTCATATCCTTAATAAGACCGAGCACTGGACTCGACATTGCAACATCAAATTTCCTCAAAGTTCAGTGGTCTCATCACTCTGAGAAATAGGCCACGTGGAATTGGAAGATCAAATCCAATTTGAGTACCTTCTATTTTTGTTGTACCCAATAAATCTCAGGGTCAAGAGTTTTATAAGTGGACAAAAAATTGTAACATCCTAAGTGTCATAGGATGTACTAAAGATGAATATTTGAATTCGATACATTGTAAACATATCTTTTACTTTTGAATCTAAATCATGTTTTTAACGTTATTTACCACTTTAGTATTTTTTGCGTTGTAACCTGTCAATAGCCGAAAAATGCGGAAGTTCTTTTTTTCGCCTTTGATGTGTAGGAACTTTATGGAAATTGGATGAATCATTAGGAAACTTCAAATGTGGTGCTGTTCAGAGTTGATCCAAATATGTCTCTATGTAACCTGTTCTTAGAGTTTGTCATTTGGACCCTGATGATGGAATCAAATGGAAAATCTTTTATTTGCTAAAAGGATACTAGATAAACATTTTGATGATACATACAATAAAAATCATCGACCAAATTAAGTCATTATCGTCGGCTCAGTTTGGTGCTACACCGATTAGCTACGCCATCACGATTACTCGAGTCATTCACATTTGTATTAGAATAAGCAAAATATAATTAACCTTTTATGTAGTTTTATTAAAAGACATACTATAGCGATTTATGTAAGTTTTCTATTACACTGAGCAAAATTTAAAACCTTTATTATTTCTTTATACCCAATACATGTTTGTAATACAGCATGTCCCCATTACACTTAGAAAAATTAATTACATTTTTTACTTATTTATAACTCATTGTGTGCAAATGGGGTCATAATTAGACTATTTCTTTTCTACACTTAGCAAAATTAATCACATTATCTATTTTTGTTCTTCGCTTCATCGAACTCTACTATCATAGCTCGTATATATTTCTGTTACAAGCAAAATTGAACATGTAGTATTTTTGTTGAATATTAAGGTAAGATGTTTTATTATATGCTTTTAGTTTATGTCCACCGATGCAAATATGCTTGCTCAGTTTGAATCAAATTTTGCAAGAACAATTATATTAGGTTATTAATTTGTAGGAAATAGTGGGGTGCCATGGTGGGTAGTAGTGCACCCACAACGAGCCCTTGGATCATCCTATAGAGTAGTTTCCACCACCGATCCACCTAACGCCGTTCCGTCCACCTTTTGCTCCACCTGATTCAAAAAGAGCACCCCACCCGTCCCCGTGTATGGCTCTTTTTCTCTTCCAAAGAAAAGAAAAACCCATTCGTCCCCGTACGGCCGCAGCTTTTTCCCCAATCTGACCGTTTTCGTGCCCCCGCGCAGCAGCTCGTGCTCTCCACCGACGGGTTGCTCCAGGAGGTGGAAGAGGGGATGGGCGGTGCTGCTTCATGGGAGGCCAGGCGGCGGCAGTTTCCGTGGTTGATTCGGGTCGTGGCGGCCCGAAATCCCGCCACCATGCCAGTTCCAGCCATCCGCCGCAGCTCCAGGAGAGAAGAGGACGCGGCCATCCCGGGCGTCCAGGAGACAACGTCGGGGATGAAGGAGAAGTCGGGGCAGATGCAGCAGCCCGCGGTTTTTTTCGATCAGGATTTTCTTTTTTTTCGATCTGACCATGCCACGCGTCCGGCCCCGTCCCTGCCATGGCCGCCTCCCGGTCGTGGTCGTCGGAAGGACGATCTTCACCACGCAGGGACACGCATCTCCATTGCCCTGGTCGCACCTCTACCACGCACGCGTCCGTGTCCCGGCCATCTCCACCAAAGCGCGCGTCCCGACCATCTCCAGCACCGCGCGTCCCGGACATATCCACCAGATCCTTGTCTCGGTCATCTCCACCAGTTCCTGCACACCGCGACGCGGCCGAGCCGCCCTCCACCGGATCCTGGGCCTCGGCGGGCACCGCGATCCTCAAATCCCGCCCGCGCGACGGTGTCCACCGACGAAAATCGATCTGCACCGCGTCAATCCGGTTGTTGGCGGCGGCTGACACGGCGTGGATAGGATGGTGGTCGGGGCGGCGCCGCACGGTGAGGTGGGTGAAAGGTCGTCGTGGTAGAGGAAAAAGGTGGGGGTGGAGGGAGGAGGAAAGTGGGGCCGGTGGTGGGGGTGTTTCGGCAGCAGCATATTTTGTTTCTTCGACGAGAAGGACGGGCCACGGCTCGTACCTCTTAACAGACGTTAACGGTAGCACGAATCACGATACCACATCTAATGGCTCTAAGCGGGTGCGCTGCTACCACCCTGGGCATAAAATCTGCATTAACATTTAACAAACCTTCTTTAACTGATCCTCTTCGATCCGAGAAAAAATAGATGGGGAAAATCGTATGGCTCCATGGATTAGTGTATGCCAATTAGAATTATAGTTCATATAATTAAAGGTGGTGATGTTCACTTATGTATTCTTAATGTCTTGGCAGAGGGATATATTGTGTATATATACTCTAACACATATCTTGATACAAGTAAAAAATGCATATCTCGATAGAAGTTTCTGGGTTATGTAATTTTCTAGCGTAGGTGCATGCAAGAAAAAATTAATTCTAGATATCTCTACAATTATTTGTTCCCGAAATAATTGGCATTGATTGTTTTGTTGTGGTAAAATAATTGTCCAAGTCCTCGTGGTTGCATTTGTCACACAAGCAAGCGTGTTTCATGTTCTGTCAATGTGTTCTTACTCTAAGTGTTGCAATAGCATTGCAGCACATTAATTTGTGCATTTAGTCTTTCCCTTGTATTGATATGAACATGGTCTTTCCCCTGGTTCGATTTGAACACAACCTTCATAAAACTGTGCAACTCAAACTCACAAATAATAGTGACTTTTTCTTATATCCGCAACCCGATTAACAAACTAAGATTTTCACATTCAAGTGTTAATTTGGAAACTACATTCTCGAAGTTATAGACACAAAAATATTATAACGATTGTGCTTACCACAATAAATTTGAATATCTTTTGTGTATATGTGTGATCTTCTTGAGTTTCTACATATTACCGAAGCCTAGGCAAGCTCTTGTTGTCGTGGCCTAAGACTAACTCGGCTCATGGAAGACAACATTGATCAAGTATGACATGCGCTAAAAGGAAGAACCTACTAGATAGTACTAGTTTCCTTCATCATTGGTTTGGCTACATCTACATCTAGTATTGTCAGGTTAGTGGTATATAGTGGTTGTATGTAGGCTAACATATTGTATACATATTCGTTCTTCTAGGACAAGTGAGAAAGTTCTATTTATAAACGGACCAATTCACTACATTATAGGAGCAGGAAAGGAAGAACTAGCTGAAAGGGGCAAAAAGGAAGAGCTAGCTAAAAGCCTAAAAGGAGACAACTCGAAAATAGTTATTACGAATTCATTGATATCATCCCGTTGACCGTCATGATGCCCTTTATGCCTAAGAGCGTGTACCCAAGCATAGTATCAACACTGATTATGGTGATGAAGTGTGATTAAGAGTGAGCAGAGGCTCTGGGGTGATCTATTATGGGTGAAATATCTTCATGAGGGGGACTTCTTCTCATTTCCACCTCGCAAGGGGTCCCAATTTTTGAATAATTTACGGAAAATCAACCAGTTGTGTAAGTTGGGAGCTCAGAACTAGGTTTCAACAAAAACAATTGATGGGACTGATGGAAGAGCAAAGGCACCCTTGCGGAAAGTTTTTCCATTGCTATTTAGCATTTGCTGTGAACTATTCATTCCTATGAGGGTGGGTTATTCGGTTTAGATGGACTTTTGGGATGACCTGTCCATCGAGTGGGTGAACCTAAGGTGTGAAATTGAGTACTGGTGGCTATGTAGCATTTTCTGCATCATCTTTGGAGCTGTGCAGCCGTGCAGGGTTCCTTATGGTGGCTAGTGTGGCAACGGCGATTTTGTTGAGCAATGGTTTGGTTGCGGTAAGACCTTGTCGGTCGACTTCTTGTTCCAGCGTGTTTGAGTCGTCTTCCTGTCCGACTTCTCTGCTACAAAGTTGGAGCTGTTGACCGGCGTGTCGAGCAGCGATGATGACCTATGCGGGGCAGTCTGAGCATGAAAACATTCGTCGGTGTGGGTCATGCCCATCTCCTCTTCATAGCTCGTCTTCAGAATTGGGGTTGTCAGTCTTGCGCGCGAAGGGCCATTTGTTTGGCATTGGCCAATGTGGACTTCTCGAGGCCGCCACGGAGTCTCTTCGGCGAAGTCGGAGTCGCTGGCTCTTGGAGGTGTGATGACGATGACTGATGTGCAACCTCGACGACGACCCTCGTCTTCAACGATGTGTGCGGTTAGACAGGGTGGCCACGTTTGCCCTCGAACGGTCGTTGTCGCAAAAGTGGAACATGGGGTTCCCCTTGTGCTGCCAAAGTGGGTTTATCACCTGTGGGCCCACCAAGAAGATGGACAAGGCCAGGAGTCAAGACTGGTAGGTGGGCCAGCCCATCTACCCTGCGGGAACCCAACAAGCTCGACATCGACGCCCTGCGCCTAAGGACTCAGGATCTGGAGACCTCTCGGGTCGCCTACAACACAGAGACTAAGGCCATGACCCGAGAGCCCGAGTACCCGGCAGGAGGCCAGGCTCCCTCTCGGGTGCATCTCCGTACGACGTAGAGGATAAGCACGCCAGCACGTGCTAGAAGCTCCAAGAAGCCTTGGGCGCCAAGACGAAGGAGGCGCCCCAGTGACGTCGCCATGGAGTGTGGTTGGTGGGGATGCCAGGCCCTGTCCGCCCTGCTTTCCCCAAAGGCGGACGTCCACACCTAACCGGAGAAGAATACTTGGAGGAGAAGAGGCCACGTCGCCTCCAAAGACCACCGGGGGTTTTCCCGCCTAAAACCCCTCACGCTACTTGTGTGACCCTTGTGGCATCCGCTTAGCCTATAAAAGGAGGACCAAGGTCACCGAGAAAAAGGATCCCAAGTTCGGAGCGAGGCAAGACTTGGACTAGGGCTTAGAGGGTAGAGAGAGGTGATCTCCCCCGGGTTAGGATCTGCTCGTCGTCTACCCCTAGCCGCCACCCTGCCGCGTAACTCGCCCTAGAGCAACCTTGTAAGTTACACCATGGTGAACCCATCAATCCAGACATGCAGGAGTAGGGCTATTAGCCTCCGGACGGTCTGCACCTGGGTAACCCATTGTGTCTCTGTGTTGCTCGCCTTGATCGTCGGGAAGGAGAACTCCATCGACCTCACCCGGGAAGACGTTTCTCAGCCTCCTTCGCGCCCCGTGCCGAACCTAAAAAGGGTGTATCCTTTACTCCCGATGTCCGTCCGTCGAGACACGACAGTCGTGTTGTACCGGTTTTCGGATGGTTTCCCGCTAATTAACCGGTCAACTCTCTTCTCCTTAATTAATGAAAATGGATAGTCTTTTGCCTCGTTTAAAAAAAAAATAACTTGGATGACAGGACCTGGTTTATCTCGTCTCACGTCATCCCCATGGGCGACCGAGGCAACTCGGCTCGTTCCTCGACCGGTTGTCCTTCGGCTCCTGGCAAGGACTCGCGCTACGCTGCACCATGGGGTGGTGTCGGCGGGCCCATATCTGGGCTACACTCTGTGTGCCGTTTCGGGGATGTCGAATGCAGAGGGTGGCTTGTGGTCGGCATGGAGGCACCACAGCCGTCTCACTTTCTGCCCTCTTCTACCTCAGCCCACTCCGTTGTCGCCCGTGTTGGGGCTGTATCTAGGCCATACGGGTCTGTATTACTCGGAATTCAGTGTTCACTTGATGGGGTTCGGTGGTCCGATGGTGTGAGTTTGGACGCCAAGGCAACGGCCTGTGGCTGTGGACTGCGCGGATAGCACTCCGGCGAGCGGCGTTGCGGTGCTAGTGTTTTGTCTATTTGACCATGTGGATGGTGAAGAGCGGGCAGAGGGGAACTCCTTGTGTTGGCGGCGCTTTGGCAGTCCCAACGAGCTCTGATTTGATGGCAGCGGGCGGTCTATGCCACCAACACCATAGAAATGCCACCTTACGCATATTAATTTCATAGGGCAAGGTCAGAACTGATGTACCGTCAAATTCTCACTTGTTTGCAACGAAGGAATATATGACCACCATTTCAAAGAACTTGTTACAAAGCACACATCTCTGTCTCTAATTCAGTTCGCCGTCTTACTGTATTCGTGATAAACGCTAGATGAGATTATGCACTTTCAGCGGGCATTCCAGGTTCAAACCTCAGACTCCAGAGCAGTACCACTAGGTGTTTCACCTCTCTTGCGTAACTTTCTGATGCTAAATCAAATCGAGGTGGACTTTGTACGCCGAAATTCTTACATGCGATGTGACCCGCTGGCTGCTGCTGCTTGTAGACATGGTCACACGGGGTGGCACTGACATCACACACATCCAGCGAATCGTCAGTGTCGGAACATCTGGCATGCCATTTATCGGTTCACGGTGCTAGTCACATCTCCATCATTTGATTGTATCGTTTCATATGTGCAGATGTGTCGTTACGGATAAGTTACTATGAAGCATTTTGCATAATTTATTTTACAGCAGCCAGTGTTAGAAAATTCTTATGTAAACGCTCTAATACAAATCAAGATGCAGACTTCGTCTCCAGCTAACGTGTTCAATGACAGATGAGGAGACACAGGACCTAAACAGTGTACAAGTAGCCGCTGTTTCACAAGCAACCTTTTATCCCATCAAAATCTAAACACCCACACAGCTATACAAAATATAGGACTGTCTTTTATTTTCCTCCGAGAAGCATTTTAAAGTCAATGCAGACAGAAAAACTGAACCAGCACCTCAAAGCATCACACACATAAGAATACTGCCAAACGTCTGAGGTGCTAAAAGTCTAAAACATCGGAGGCAATGTAGCTGGTCACGGGCAAGCGCCATTGTAGCTGGTCTTCCAAATTTACTTTCACGATACTGAAGGTTTCTAAATTCTGCCACAGAATATAATACTCCCTCCGATCCATATTATTGGGCATAGCTTTGTCTAAATTTATATGTATCTAGTTAAGTATTTAGACTAGATACATATGTATCTAGACAAAGTTGTGCCCACTAATATGGATCGGAGGTAGTAGCAAAAGATTACTCCAAAGAGCGACAAAAATAACACCCACAGATTATTCCAAAGGAAGATCCATCTTCATTCCTTTTAGACTGTTGTGGCTTTCAATCTCAGACGAGTAGCGAACTATTTTGGCAGCCCCCTGCACACCCACCTGAGAGATCTGATGGCACCCTATAACGGTCAGTGACAACAGCTTCCCAGAACGTGCCAGCGCAGCCATTCCACTGTCTGTCACATTCTTACATTGGCGGAGTGTAAGATTACTCAAGCGAGGTGTCTGAATAATCAAATGCATCCCAACATCAGTTACAGACTTGCAATCCACGAGCTCGAGTGTCTCAAGAAACAGAGATGATGAGAGGCCCTTCATCCCCTGGTCACACAAAATGCTTGCACCATTCAACACAAGAGCACGGATTGGACAAGATTGGATGAGGGCCACAATACCCTCTTGTGTGAAGCCTATTTGTGTTGGCCAACGGGTAGAGCAGAATGTGAAGGTGAGCTCAACAACCTGAAGCATAGGGCAGTTCAGAGCTAGAGCCTTGAGGCAGTCATCGGTCAGTGGGGTCCTAAACTGAAGACCATGGTGCATAGACTGATAGTGCAGAGGCATGAGTCGAAGCGAGATGCTTTTCAGGTTGCTGCAGTACTGGAATAGTGCAATCATCTCACTCTCATCTAAACCAATAACATACTCCAGGTAAAGCGTCTCCAATGCTTTGCACCTCCCCAGGAGGAAACGAAGTCCAATTTCTTGGGTAGTTATAATATGAGCCAGCCTAAGATCTTTCAAATTCTCACAGGAGATGTCATAGCTATATGGGTATCCAGCCACATACGCGGGATCACGGGCTTCAGTCATCATGTAATTTTCATTAACTTCAAACTCAAACCTTTGAAGATTTGCCCATCCGTGACCAAACTTTAGGAGGTCATACTGGCTGATTCCTTTGCAATCCTTCACCACTAATTCTTCCAATGACCCATATCTGCCAAGGTACACCAGCCACTCCACACTGGCTACTGCCATACAGTCAACAAGGTGGAGAACGGAAAGATGCCTGCAATTAATCGCCACCAAAAGAAGCCCAATAGAAGTAATTTCTGGCACACAATTTAGCTTGAGGGACCTCAACTTCTTGCAGTATGACACATAACCAAGACCAGTGTCATTAATGTTCGAGTAGTTTCTTAAAGTGAGATCGGACATCGAGGGCAGTGAGATGATAGAACATGGATGCCTCGGTTGTTCAACTGTCCCTGTGACTGGACGTCCAACCAGAGTAATTGATCTCTACTTTGACCAAATTGGGGAAGCGGGAGAACAGCTTTACCAAGGCTTTAGTTGTAGGGTTGAGTTGATAGCCAATGCGGAGAGCAACCCTGTGCTCTGCCTCGACGGTGTAGAGCTGCTTTGCCACAAGTGAAAGAGAATTAAGATCACTTGCGCTGGTAATCTTCTTAATGATCTCTGCAAGCAGTGGCTCCGGGAGACCTTCCATCGAGTATCGCAGCTGCAAAACGTGGACAATTTCAAGGCATGGAAGGAGCTGGACTAAAGATTCTGCAATCAGAAGGAACATACCAGGATAAGCTGTAAGAGCTACTACAAGGAAACATCAAACTTCTTTTTATATCCGACATTAAGCTGTAAGAGCTACTACAAGGAAACATCAAACTTCTTTTTATATCCGACTGAAAGTTTTATGCCCTTATCTTCACTGATTAATGCAGCATCCTATTGGTTATTGGTATCCATATAGTGGTACACAAAAAAGTCTTGTAAGAAACATTAAGTTGGACTAATTATATGAAACTGCTGTTGGGTGAGGACGGTAATCTACAAATGCACCAATTGGAACTACAAGCTCACCAGATCTAAACATTGACCCGCTAAAAAGAACTACTAGAGAATACCAAGATAACAATTTCTAGGAACGCCAGAACAGGTTTTATCTATACTACTATTAAAAGAGCAAACTTGTGTTGATACATTAAATCTGAGCCCTTCAATATTTGGCCAACGGTCCAGATTGCTCCAATGTTTGACAACTCAACACATCTTTTCGTTTCATAATAATTACGGGATTTGCCACCGCTAAAAACAAAAACGTTCACCATTGGCCGTCGTGGTCGGCGCGGGAACCAGATGCGATGCGGAGGAAGGCCATGACGACCGCCTTGGCTTACACACGAGGGATGGCAGAGGGCCGCCACACCGCCGCCCTGCCCGCCACCGCTCGGTCCTCCGTCCTGCCCGGCTGCCCGTCAGGCCGGCACCATCGCCTTACTCGGTCGTGACCGTCGACCTGTTGTCTCCTTCCTTCGGCGTCCCGAGCGTCTTCCCAGTTTCGCTCAGCCAACGGTCGCCCTTTTCCGTTCTCTTCTTCCCGTCGTCGCCGCCGTCGTCCACTCCGCAAGATTGACGGTCCGTCGCCGTTGCCGAAGCCGTAGACATGCCGAACTTCTCATGCCTTCAGTCGCGAGGTCAGCAGGACAGCCGGATCCCGTCGACCTGGCCAGCAGGAAAACATCGTCTCAGCGTACAAGCCTACATGACTACATCACACCGTCCTGCTTACTGGACATGAGCAACTCGAATTGCTACTGGACATGAGCAACTCGAATTGCTCCCCGTCAGGTTCCAATCTTAATGTACATCAATGCAATTGTTGTTCTAAAAAAATGTGTATTGTCCCAATTCTGGACAGCCAAAGGAGATGATTTCACCTACGTATCTTCAGATTTAAATCTAACATGTATTTCTTCCTTCTACCTTTTCTAATTATGTTGGGAAAAGCTTTGGGAAAGGATGAATCTGAACTAAATTCTTGGTGCCATCCTGGATTTGTTGTGCTTCTGTTTAGTCGATTGACTTGGCCTGACATAGCATCAGTGGCCGGTATCCCAAATTAGTTAATTTTTGCAAGAATATTGTTATACAAAGGTGATGCTCCACATTACGCTCACCATCAGAAAACAGTGATCGTGGATGGTGATGCCACAAATGATAGCACTGAATCAGAATGTACCATGGTTCAGTGAGCTTAGATTCAGAATTTCAAGTAGAATTTACCATGATGTTCCGCTTCTTGGTTCCAACTGATGGACTTGATGGAGAGATAAAATATAGGTAGATATTGTTAGTACATGATTGCTCTGCTGTTAACCCTGATAGACGACCATACAAAGAACTATGCTATACAACACTTATGCGCACCATGTACCTATATTACGTGGACAATCAGACATAGGTTTATATTGGTGATATTTTATAGTTTCAGTTCGTTTTACTAAAGAAACCAAGATATTTTTTGTGGCCAGTGGTGTGGTTTGTTAGAGGTAGCCACGGTCCTTTACAAGTGTCAGCAGAACTACTTGGTTAAATCCGGTTAGGGCATAAAAAACTGAAACTTTACCATTCTATATCCTTCAAAAAACTTTGGCATTGCAAGTGAGATGCAGTCTGTTTAGTCTCAGCTATTTACTGCTGGCCTAGACTTAACCTTTTTATTAAGGATGCTTTGCAGGTGCTCCGGTTATATGGTACAGTATGAACATCGCAACTGAAAACTAAACAATTCATGTCATTTCTTCACCTCTTATGCATAGGTTGGCAGATGATAAGCAAATCCAAAGAATGGTGATAGGTTAGTCAATCGTGTTGCATCTGAACACTGAGCGTATGATATGTGGAATGAAGATTGTTCGGGAGAGATGTATCCCCGGTGATTTTCACATTAGATGTCTCCATTATAAAACTCATTTCCAGTATACGAACGTCACCACAAATATATTTCGGATAGACCTACCCACTGTGGACTAAAGATTTGAAAGGATATTAATCAAAAAATGCTTAATTGTAGTATTGATTTTGGTGTTTGTATATGTTGTGCCAATTGTGTTGTGTACTATCTGACAAGTTATTTATCATTGACAGAAGAATATGAACTTTCTACTTACGATCGTAGTGAATCGAATTACAATAAATTGCCTTAAGTTGGTTACCAATCTCCATTAAGTGTATGTGATTATATCTTTTTCTGAGAAATTTCATTATTTTTTCGAGTAAGATTTTGTGTAAGAATAGGTTTAGGAAAATTGCACCATGCCAATAAGACTTCTAGATTTGTCGCCGCTTGAGTATGGTCAAGTACTGGTGGATACGTGCATCGGACGTACATGGTCACTAGTACTAAGAAATAACCCAAGGCCAAGCAGGTTTCTGTTGGGTAGGGACATAATCTCCAATACGCCAATTAGAACTACAAGATAATTAAACATACATATCTGGAATGACCTAACCAATCAGATGAAGTCAATGATTTCTAGAAACCCCAGAACAGGTTTTACTAATGATTGCACTATTCAATAACCAATTGCAAGAATCAAGTCGACAGTTGACCGTGATTGCAGAACAGGTTTTACTAATGATAGTACATGACGGAACCATCATGTCAAGTGCGATTATCGAGTTTAGGACGACATTACAGAACGGAATCAACATAACTCAAGTAGGATATCGACATCGGCTGTCTCAACCAAAGCTGTCTGAGAAAGGGGATGAATCCGCCAAAAAAACTGAAGGGGGTGAATGGACCGGAATCCGTACCTCGGAGGAAGCGAGGACCGAGGGAAAAGGAGGCTCCGTCAGCGCTGCCGGCCGGGAGACGGCGGCGGCCCGGGACTGGACTGGGCGGCGAGCTCGACGGCAAAGGAAAACCCTCGTCTCACGGCGTGAGTTGAGTCTCGGTGGACAAGACGGAGTTTGGGCTAAGCTGGGCCGTGTTCCGTATGGGCCCTCTGTCCCTCGTTTTATACTGGGCCGATACTAATATTTCATTTTCATTTCTGGGGAAATATACCGCTCCAGGTTTTGCCGCTCGTCCCACACGAGTGACGAGACAGAGTCGGGCGGGAGCCGCTCCTTTTCTCCGGCGATCGCCGGCGAAGGCACGCCCAGACCTACACCTGGGCAGCGCAACGCTGCGCCTGGCCTTGCGCTTTCCCGTATCCCTCGTGTGGTTCGGCTAAACTAGCTGGTTCGCGCACTCTGAATCTCATCACCTGCACCCGTGCACCATCCACTCGCCTCGAGCAACTGCTTCGGATCGAGGCGACTCACGATCGAGGAGTTTTCCCCGACCAAAATGGCGCCGATCTCTGAACTCTGATGCTAGCGTATGGATCCATGGTTACTCACAGTGGCGGACGACGGCTAACTGCCAGCTCCGATCGAGGCGCCCTGCAGGTGTTCGGCGAATTTCCTCGCTAGGGAGAATTCGTCGACAAAGGAATCCGGGGGCCCCAACTTATTGTACGTTTCCTCCCGATCACTGATTACTGTTATTATGTTGAAACTGTACATAGTGACATACCATGTTTCAGTAGTAGTAACAAATGCTTCAGTTTCATAAATGCAAACATAACTGTAACTCATGCACTTCTCGTTCAAGTTCTTATGAGATAGAGAGTGCAAATAAAATCAGGTACATGTACAGTAAAACATTGCGTGCCATATTCATTGGTTTATGATACAGACACCTTCCCAGGGAATAACCCTATTACATCACTAAAAAGGGGGAGAGCTAGAGCATGGTGGAAACTGGACATGGCTAAGCTGAGAGACGAAACAAATGAGATCACAGCTTAGACGAGCAACTGCCCTGAATTTTGGATTACTTTGTGGATTGCCCTCATATTAGTAGGGCTATACTACAACGGGTTATACAGTTAAATGAATCACACCGGGTAATTTCCTTGTATTATCTGCCTGTCATAGCCATATGGATTGCGCTGCCGCCTTAATGACAACTTCATATGGATTGCAAAGTAGCCCAGCACGGCAAGGATGAGCAGGGCCACATAAATAGATGTCTTCCACCCCCTGGTGGAACCGGCTGCATAGGCCACTAGGAGAGCGACCAAACCCAGTACCATCGCCTTGTTCATCACCTTCAGCAACCACTCTTCACACCTCAGCGGCCACTCTTCACAATCATCTTTCTTCTTCTTCAGCAGCCAATGCGGTAGCAGCATGATGATGACAACGATGGAAGCCACAAAAGAAATGGAGTTGCTGTAGAAGAAGATGAGGTACCGGCCTCTCATGTTGTCGTGCATCGTCGGGTTGCCAGCCTCGTGCCCGTCGCTGCTGCTCTGCCACGTCCCGCCAGGCGGTTCCAGGCCGGCCTGGTAGGCTACGCTCGCCACCAAGACGCCTACCAGCATCAGGTACTTGTGCCTCGCGTGCTTCTTCCGTTCATTTTCACCCTTCTTCTTTTCTTCTTCTTCCATCTTCCATTCTTCTTCCTTCTTCCTTTCTTCTTCCTTCTTAGCGGCATCCTGTTGTATGGATCGCCCAGTTGCTGGATTGGCATTTTGGTTCCGCTCCCTCACCAAAACTACTACTAACAGTCCGACTGCAACGAAAAGTACCAGGGCCAACACAGAGATGTAGATGGATGTCTTGATGTCCTGGGTGCTTCCGGCGGCATAGGCCCCTATCAAACAAGACAAGCCCACTGCCGTACAGACAGACAGCGCATTGCTTCGTATGGCTGGCCTGTACACAGTGGGGTTCACCAGGAGGATCATAAGGGCGATGGACAACATGAAGCTCACCGAGTTGCAGTAGAAGAAGATTTTGTAGCGGCGCTGGTCGTTGTAGAAGAGGACTGGGTTGCCAGCATGGTGCTTGAGACTGTCCTGGAGCAGGAAGCCACCCGGAGGGGTGAGGCCGGCTTGGTAGGTGATGGTCGCTGCCAAGATGGCAAAGAGGAGCAACCGTTTGCGCCTCTTCTCAAGCAACCGATCTTCACTCCCGTAGTTATTTGTCTCGTGATCCAGCGTGAAGATGATGACATGGATCAGCACGTAGCCGAGGACGGCGCCTGCCAAGGCCATGGCGTAAATGGAGTGCTTCATGTCCCTGCAGCTCCCGACGGCATAAGCACCCATGAGGCCAATCAGGTCGAGTATCATGGCTGCCTCCAGCACGTGGTGCTTGACCGGAAGCTCCTTCTGGACCAGGATGATGACCACCAATGAGGCCACAAAGGCAACCGAGTTGCAGTAGAAGAAGCCATTGTACCGCCTAGCGTCCAGCGTGAGAAGGATCGGGTTGCCGGCAATGTGTCCGTTGTTGTCCTGCCAAAGGCCACCTGGCGGGTCCAACCCCGCTGAGTAGGTGATGGTGGCAGCAAGAGTGGCAAGCAGTAGAACAAGAGAACGAGTCTTGTCCAGAGCCTCCGTCCCCGTAGAAGTGGACAGTACTGATTGAATACTGAGTTTCATTCATTGCAGAGAAGGAAGAAACAGAGTTGGGTTCAGTTGCAGAGAAAGAAAGAAAGAAGTGGTCTAATTGCAAACAAGAAGGGGATGTGTATGTGCTCAGTACCTGGCATCATCACGCGGCTGATTTTCATCGGTTTGTTGCTCTGGATTGGAACAAGTGTAGAAGAAACCAAGGAGTAGAATGAAAACCAGAACGGCACCAACAAGGCTGACCACGTAGACGGTGGTGCTTGTGTTCCTGCAGCTTCCTGTGGCGTAGGCGGCGACGAGGCTGACCAGGGCGACGACGATGCAAGTGTAGAGCTCGAGAGACCTTGCCCTCTTCTTGCGGAGCTTCCTGTCATCGATGATGAGCAGCATGGTGGTGAGCAGGGAAGCCACAAACGCCGTGGTGTTGCAGAGCATGAACACGGTCAGGCGCATGTTGTAGTGGTCCTTGAGGATCGCGTCGCCTGGCCGGTGGCTGCCCTCGGTGCTGTCCCAGAAGCCGCCTGGCGTGCTCAGCCCGGCAACATACGTGATGCTCACCGCGAATGTCGCCAGAAGCATCAGGACCTTGCGGATCCGTTCTTGGGCTTTCATCTTCTTCTTCAGGCCCTCCTCCTCTTCCACCTCGGGCAAGCCACCGGAGCCAGAGTTGGAGACGGTCATTGAGCCGGAGTTGTTGTCTGGAAAACACCAGTCCAGCAGCTTGAGAAGAGCGATGTAGATGAAAACGGAGGCCACCAGCGCCGCCGAGTAGAGGGATGTCACCTTGTCCCGGCAGGTGCCGGCAGCGTAGGCACCCACGAGGCTGAGCAGGTCGAGCACCATGACGAGCCGCAGTGCCACGACGCCGGAGGCGATGCAGACAACTCCCTTCTTATCCTTCTCCCTGTCTTGCAGGACGGACTTCTCCTTGTCGTACAGGACAGCGAGGAGGAGGATGAGCACGATGACCACGAGCGACGCGGCGAACGCGGTGGCGTTGCAGTAGAAGAAGGTGAGGTGCCGGTGGTAGTGGTTGTGGCGAATGATTGGGTCGCCGGGCTTCTGGTCATGGCCGTGGTTGGAGCCCTGCTGCCAGACACCCCCGGGAGGGTTGAAGCCTACGGTGTACGTCACGCTGGCCACAATGGTGGCCAGCAGCAGGAGGTACTTCCGCAGGCTGTACTCCCATGGCTGGCCGGTTTCCATTGCCGCCGGCTGCATGCAGGGCCGAAGTGTGATTCTTCCTCCTCTTGATTATTGTGATGTAGGACGGATGGAGTATGAGAATGGTGAATGGAAAAGAACCATAGGGTTTAGGTGATAGCTGTGTTATTATATAACAGCTCGACTCGTGGAGAGTCGTCGGGTGGAAAGTACATCCGCAGGCTCTACTCCCTAGGCGCCATCGCCGGGTGCACTGAAGCTGCCAGGCCGTGACCGGGCTCCATTGTGCTCCCTCTAGTTTTTGTAGTACAGAATATCCAGTTGCAAACTATGGGAGAGTTGTACGTGATTATAAAAGTGATAGAACGAGTTGACTCGCGCCGAGTTGTCGTGATCCTTTTTTTTTTGCGAATTAGTCGAGATCTGACAGATTGCTATTTTGTACTGCAACTTCCACACGTTAGAGGAGCGAGTCAGCCCGGTTTTGGAGAACAAGCTATGCCGCAGCAGTATGTAGACTGCAGGATTACAACTGTGTGGGACTCTGTATAGGATCAGGTCCTGATGAAACTTTGCACCATGCCGCTCATAGAAATAAACAACTCCCTCCTTTCCATAATTCTTGTCATGGTTTTAGTTTAAATATCCATAATTTTTGTCGTGGTTGTCATGAATATTTAAACTAACACCACGACAAGAATTATGGAACGAACATAGTAGCATTTAAAGAAGATATAAACATTTGAAAGCATCTTGTGAAACAGCCGTAGTTAAATGCAGTTTTCTTGTTTAGGAAAAAATAAAACCTAAACTTCTTACCTGGTTTTGGTATTCTTAGGTAAATCTAACCTTCTAATCCCTACAATTAGTACCCTGTTTGTTAGACGCCAAAATTATGTTCGAGAGGCAGGATTGTCGACGGTGTCAAGGCCGTGTCTATACCTGCCACGCGGGATTGGTTCATTGGTGTGTGGAGGCCCCTATTTCTGGCGACTTCCCCGGCAGCCAGTTACATCTTCGGGCAATATTTTTCTTTACGAGATTTCACATCATAGGGACATTTTTTCCCTGGTTTTCGCTCAGTGTGTGTGCGCGTGCTTATGTAGTTGTGTTTGTGTATGTGCATGTGTGCACGCCCTTTTATTTTAGAAAATAAAGTTCTATGTACTCAACAACCTTTTAGCCTTTCGAAATGGAGGCTGATGTTCTGAAGAGCTTCTTTGCACCTAAACATTGTGAAGAACGACAAAGGAAAGAGCAGCGGGAGTCGGAACGATCCCCCGGAAGGCTCTTAGCAAGGGCATGAGCCAACATGTAATAAAATGTGGCTTCAAAAAAGTAGCAAAACTTTGCCTAAAAAAAGTAGCAAAACTGTTGAAATTTTGTCCTTTATTTTGCAGCTCCCTCTGCAGACAATGTGACTGCATCGTTTCATATCTGCGCAATGTGATTGTAGTCACAGATCAGTTACAACTTACAACGAAGAACTTCTCTAATTTTCTGCACTGTTCATAGTCTGTTTCCGAGATCATATGCATGAGAGCTGCATGTAATACTATGTTAAAGAAGAAATGTTCAGAAAATTATTATGTAAAGCAGAAACGGCCGTGAAACAAACGCCGATCACATACACCCTTCTTCTCCAGCTGAACATATGCGCTGCAGAGCTGCTCAGTGACCACTGAACATGTGCACACATTGTATATTAATATAACAAGCATTGCACAATGTTGTTTCACAAGAAAACAAAATAATCACTAAAAAAACCTTTTATTCCTTCGAAATCTAAACGCACACAGAGCAATAAAAAGAATAGTCCCCACAAAAGACACTAAAAGAGGCGACTGCTATTTGAAGCCTGACAACACGCAAGAATTCCGACGATAACTCCTGATAAGCTAAAAAAAAACTAGAATCTCCGAGGCATCAAAGATTACCTACGATAGTGGATTCCTCTTAAATTATTTATGTTCTTGTAGTACAAAATGTCCAGTGGCAAAGTGTGGCAGAGTTAGTTGCGATTATAGAAGTGGTAGAACGACTTGACTTCATGCCGGGTCGTGGTGTCTTCAAATCTGACAGATTGCTAGAATTTTGTACTGCAACTTCCCACATGTTAAGATGAGAATTGTGGGTTTTCTCTACAACTAGCTGATAGTTAAATCCCCTTCTTCTGAAGAGACTTCAGTCAAAAAAAATTATAGCTTAGTACTTGTAGACAATCCCCTTGTCTATTTTTATAGCTTAGTACTTGTAGTTGATGAACCATATTTAGGGCTGTAATGATTCATCGGTTCTGGTCTAAACAGGCCTTAACCAAGCTAGCATGTAGCAGATAAACGGTTTAACTTTCAGTGAAAATACCCCTTCTGTAGTAAACAGCAGATCAGTTGAATAGAGCATGGTATATCGTTTGGCTATTTGTTACTCCCTCCTTCCCTATTTAGGTGGCTTATGATTTGATTCAAAAATTCAATGTTTTCTAACTTCGACCAAGTATTTATACAAAAATATGAAGATTTACAATACCAAATCAATATCAAATATATTCACCTTAAGATATATTTTCATAATATATTTATTATACATTTAATTATTTATATATTTGTCTTTACATTTGGTCAAACATAGAAATTGTTAACTTGTTAACTGAGTTTATACGCGGTGGCGGAGGGAGTATACTGGATATATTTACTTCAAGTGGATGCTAATCAGTAGAACTTTCTGTCAATCCGTTTTAGTTTCTCACATTCTACCTCTGGATATTTAGGGATCTCAGTTGCAGGACTAGAGACCGTTGAGGCTTTGGCCATGGAATTAGTTACCTTCCAAGGCTATGCTTAACCTTCAAGTTCAGATAATTTCAGGCACCGAATTGGCATGAGTGCCAGTGAATTTCCTTGGGATCTGTCTTGTTTTTTTAGTTTCTAATTGTATGTTTGTTTGAGGAGGCTCGGCTGACATTGCAGAACTTTTCCGAGCAATGAGTTTTAATTTCTCTAACTTTGTTTCCATCGCATAGCTGGTCTTTCTTGCTGCAGCTTTGGCATCAGCTAAAAAGTTTTCTTTGCTTGGTAAATGAATTTCAGAGTCCAGAAACCACTTATGGTTCATCTCTCTATCCACTTGAAGGCTGAATTTGAATCCCTCTCATCATATTTAAAGTGAAGATCCTCTACCAGAATCGATGAAGCTAGAAGCTACAACATATGCAAAGAAAAATGTAGTAAAAGCTGCAATAGATGAACGCTCAATATGTGCACAAGGGACAAAATGCTACAGAGTTAACTACCTATCTTTTCATACAGAAACGTCAATATAGGAACTAACCCATTTGATTTATGGTGTATCTGCACGTGGCAGCTCTTATATAAAGCGACATTTGTGCAGTGTATATAAGAAGCATGGCAGTTATTACTTCATTTTTTATAACGATGAGTCAAGCTTTTCGGATGTACTCCTACATATTTAGTACATGTGTGTTGCATCAGGAATCTTTTTTCGCCCTCGTTTGATAATGGGCCGATACTATTTCTGGGGAAATATACCGCTCCAGGTTTGCCGCTTGTCCCACACGAGGCAGAGCCGGGCGGGAGCTCTCTTTTCTCCGGTGATCGCCGGCGACGGCCCGCCCCAACCTATACCTGGTAAGAGCAAAGCTGCGCCTGGCCTTGCGCGTTCCCGTGTCGCTCGTGTGGTTCGGCTAAACCAGCTGATTTGCGCATTCTGAATCTCGTCACCTGCATCTGTGCACCATCCACTCGCCTCGAGCAACTGCTTTGGATCGAGGCGAGTCACGATCGAGGAATTCTCTCCGACCAAAATGGCGCCGAGCTCTGAACTCTGATGCTAGCGTATGGATCCATGGCTACTCACGGTGGCGGGCGACAGCTAATTTCCCAAGTCGAGTGGCCCTGCAGGCGTTCGGCAAATTTCACACCTAGGGAGATTTCATCGCCAAAAGAATCCATGGGCCCCTGACTCATTGTAAGCTTCCTATCGATCATTGATTACTGTTATGTTGTCCCTTCCTAGTGACATACCATGTTTCGTAGAGTAACAAATGCATCAGTTTCCGTAATGCAGATAAAATTAAACTGTGATTACCGTTCAAGTTCTTATGAGAAGAGAGTGTGCACACAGAATCAAGTAACTGTACAACAAAGCGTCACGTGCCATATGCATTGGATTGTAATACACATAGCCGCCCAGGGAGTAACCCTATTACATCACTAAAAAGGGGGAGGGCTAGAGCAGGGTGGAAACTGGACATGGCTAAGATGAGATACGAAACAGATCAGATCACAGCTTAGATGAGCAATTGCCCTGAATTTCGGATTACTTTGTGGATTGCCCTCATATTAATAGGGCTATACGACAGGGGGTTATGCAGATAAATGAATCACACTGGGTGATTTCCTTGTATTATCTGCTTCTCATAGCCATGAGGATTGCTCTGCCGCCGTAATAACAGCTTCACATGGATTGCAAAGTAGCCCAGCACGGCAACAATGAGCGCGACGACATACATAGATGTCTTCCACCCTCTGCTGGAGCCAGATGCATAGGCCCCTAGGAGAGCGACCAAATCCAGTACGATCGTCTTGTTCATCACCCTCAGTGACCACTCTTCACATTCTTCTTCCTTCTTATTCAGCAGCCAATGCGGTAGCAGCATGATGATGACAACGATGGAAGCCACAAAAGAAATGGAGTTGCTGTAGAAGAAGACGAGGTACCGACCCCTCATGTTGTCTTGCATCACCGGGTAGCCCGCCTCGTGCCCGTCGCTGCTCTGCCACGTCCCGCCGGGCGGTTTCAGGCCGGCCTGGTAGGCTATGCTCGCCACCAAGATGCCTACCAGCATCAGATACTTGCGCCTTGCGTGCTTCTTCCTTTCTTCATCCTTCTTCCTTTCTTCTTTCTTCTTCCTTTCTTCTAGATCCTGTTCTATGGATCGGGCAGCTGCTGGATTGGCGTTTCTTTTCCGCTCCCTCACCAAAAATACTACTAGCAGTCCGGCTGAAACGAAAAGGACCAGGGCCACCAACACAAAGATGTAGATGGATGTCTTCATGTCCTGCGTGCTTCCGGCGGCGTAGGCCCCCATCAAACAAAACAAGCCCACAGCCGTACAGACAGAGAGCGCATTGCTTTTTATGGCTGGCCTGTACACAGTGGGGTTCACCAGGAGAATGATGAGGGAGATGGACAACATGAAGCTCACCGAGTTGCAGTAGAAGAAGGCTTTGTAGCGGCGCATGTTGTTGGACGAGAGGACTGGGTCGCCGGCGTGGTGCCCAGGCTTGTCCTGGAGCAGGAAGCCACCCGGAGGGGTGAGACCGGCTTGGTAGGTGATGGTCGCGGCCAAGATCGCAAAGAGAAGCAACCGTTTGCGTTTCTTCTCAAGCAACGGATCTTCATTGTCGTCGTTATTTGCCTTGGGACCCATTGTGAAGATGACGACATGGATCACCACGTAGCCCAAGACTGCGCCTGCCAAGGCCATGGCGTAGATGGAGTGCTTCATGTCCCTGCAGCTCCCGACGGCATATGCGCCGATGAGGCCAAACAAGTCGAGTACCATGGCTGCCTCCAGCACGTGGTGCTTGACCAGAAGCTCCTTCTGGACCAGGATGATGACCACCAAGGAGGCCACGAAGGAAACTGAGTTGCAGTAGAAGAAGACATTGTACCGCCTAGGGTCCACCGTGAGAAGGATCGGGTTGCCGGCCATGTGCCCATCGATGTTGTCCTGCCAAAGGCCACCTGGCGGGTCCAATCCCGCTGAGTAGGTGATGGTGGCGGCAAGAGTGGCGAGCAGTAGAACAAGAGAACTAGCCTTGTCCATGTCCAGAGCTTCCCTACCACTGCATCCATTCATTGCAGAGAAAGAACAGAGTTGGGTTCAGTTGCAGAGAAAGAAGAAACCGAGTTCAGTTCAGTCTCGGAGGAAGAAGAAACATGGTTCAGTTGCAGAGAAATAAGAGACAGTGTAACTGCAAACAGAGGAAACATAGTTCAATACCTGGCAGTATCAGCATTCTGCTGATTTCCATCAATTTGTGGCTCTGGAGCGAAGTTTGGCAGAGCCTCCCTAACACTGCATCCATTCATTGCAGAGAAAGAAGAAATAGAGCTGGGTTCAGTTGCAGAGAAAGAAAGGAGCAGTCTAATTGCAAACAAGAAGAGGATATGTATGTGCTCAGTACCTGGCATTATCACCAGTCTGCTGATTATCGTCAGTTTGTTGCTCTGGGCTCAGTTTCCTTCTTTCTCTGCAGGATAAGGAGAAACCATGGAGTAGGATGAATACCAGAACGGCACCAACCAGGCTGACCACGTAGACGGTGGTGCTGGTCTTCCTGCAGCTGCCGGCGGCGTACGCGGCGACGAGGCTGACAAGCGCGATGATGATGCAAGTGTAGAGCTCGAGAGACCGGGTCGTCTTCTCGTGGAGCTTCCTGCCGTTAATGATGAGCAGCATGGTGGTGAGCAAGGAAGCCACGAACGCCGTGGCGTTGCAGAGCAGGAAGACTGTCAGGCGCAGGCTGTGGTGCTCCTTGAGGATCGCGTCACCCGGCCGGTTGCTGCCCTCAGTGCTGTCCCAGAAGCCGCCCGGCGTGCTAAGCCCGGCGACATACGTGATGCTCACTGCAAATGTTGCCAGAAGCATCAGGACCTTGCTGAGCCGTTCTTCGGCTTTCATCTTCTTCAAGGTCTCCTTTTCTACTACCTTGGACACGCCGCTGGAGTCAGGTACTGAGACGGGCATTCTGCGGGAGCTCGAGCCGGAGCCGGGGCTGGTGGGCATCATGCCACTGGAGCCGGAGTCCAGCAGCTTGAGAAGCACGACATAGATGAAAATGGCGGCCACCAGCGCCGCCGAGAAGAGGGATGTCACCTTGTCCCGGCAGGTGCCGGCAGCGTAGGCGCCCACGAGGCTGAGCAGGTCGAGCACCATGACTAGCCGCATCGGCATGACCCAGACGGCGTCCTTCTTCTCCTTGTCCTTGTCGTGCGAGGCGGCGAGGATGAGGATGAGGACGATGACCACGAGCGACGCCGCGAACGCGGTGGCGTTGCAGTAGAAGAAGGTGAGGTGCCGGCGGTAGTGGGCTTGGCGGATGATGGGGTCACCGGCGAGCTGGCCGTCGTGGTTGGAGCCCTCCTGCCAGACGCCCCCTGGCGGGTTGAAGCCTACGGTGTACGTGACGCTGGCCACAATGGTGGCCAGCAGCAGGAGGTACTTCCGCAGGCTGTACTCCCATGGCTGCCCCTGGTCGAGCAGCACAGGTGCAGGCTGGCCGGTCTCCATTGCTGCCGGCTGCATGCAGGGCCGAAGTGTGCTTGCTTCCTCTTCTTGATTATTGTGGTGTAGGAGAATGGCAAAGAACCATAGGGTTTAGGGTAATAGCTGTGTCGTTATATAACGGCCCGACTCGCGGCGGGGAGTGGTGGGTGGGGAGGGGGTGCTGGCTGGTCGTGACTGGGCTCCATTGATGGCCACTCTCTTCTCACTCAGCAAGTGTGTGCTCCCTCTTGTTAGTTATCGTAGCACAGAATGTCCAGTGGCAAACTATGGGACAGTTGTGCGTGATTATAGAAGTGATAGAACAACTTGACTCGCGCCAAGTCGTCGTGATCTTTTTTTTTTTTTGGTTACGAATTAGTCGTCGTGATCTTAAAATCTGACAGATTGCTATTTTTTATTGCAACTTCCACACGTGAGACAGTTGGTTGTAGTACAGAATGTCCAGTGGCAAAGCGTGGCAGGGTTGGTTGTGATTATAGAAGTGGTAGATCGACTTGACTTCGTGCCGAGTCGTCGTGATCTTAAAATCTGACAGATTGCTATTTTGTACTGCCACTTCCCACACGTGAGAGGAGCCGAGTCAACCCGGTTTTGGAGAACAAGCTATGCAGCAGCAGTATGTAGACTGCAAGGATAGAACTGTGGTTTTGGAGGCTGTCATTTCTGCCGACTCGTTCCCGGCGGCCCTGTTTCCGGCAGCAAAATGGCCAGAATATGTCATCTTCGGGCAATAGCTTCCTTTAATTAGGAGATCTTCACCATGACAGACGTTTTCTGGGTTATAGTTCATTGTGTGTGCGCGCTTATGTAGTTATGTTATGTGTATGTGCGTTTTATTTTGGCAAACAGAGATTTTATCTATTTAACAACCATGGCATGGTTGCAGCCTGCAGCCTTTCAAAATGGGGGGAAACAACAGCTTTGCACCTACACATTGGGAAGAACGACAAGTTTGATTTACAAAGGAAAAAGCGAACATGTTGTGAGCTCTTTTAGGAAGGGCGTGAGCCAACTTGTGTGAGCTCTGGAGATCTTGATGGTCTTCTCGGACCGCTGCCTCCAACACCTGAAATTTTCCAAGAGCAACAGCGATCGCGCAATGTCGAGGCCTGGAAATTGAGATGTTTTTTATATCCCAGTAATTTTTTGCGAGTGGGATTCATGTGGTTGAGAACAAAATAGACCGAGGCTGCAGAAACATAGCAAAACTGTTAAAATTGTACAAAGGACTCAGCGTCTTTATTGTTGACAATGAAGTGCCTTCACAGTGTAACACGGACACATTTTGTCCTTTATTTTGCAGCTGCCTCAACAGTCAGCACAATGTTATGTAGTCATGGATCAATTACAACGAAGAACTTCTGTCTAATTTCTGCACCGACAATGTTCAGATTTTTTTTATATCATATGCAAGAGAGCTACATGTATTAAGTTAAGAAGAAATGTTCAGAAAATTATTGTGCGAAGCAGAAACGGCTGCAAAACTAACGCCGACCATATGAATACTTCTTCTCCAGCTAATGTGCTGCAGTGCTGCTCAGTGACAACTGAACATGCGCACACACAATAAAAGCACTGCACAACGCTGTTTCACAACAGAGAAAAATAATCACTTGGAAAAACCCAGTTATTCCTTCGAAATCTAAACTCACAGGCACGGTTATAAGAAAAATAGTCCTCACGAAAGACATTATAAAAGGCGACTGCTATTTGAAGCCTGACAACACAGTAAAGCATTCCACGAATTCCTGATAAGCTAAAAAGCTAGAACCTCCAAGGCATCAAAGATCACTTAGGATACTGGATTCGTTGTCACATCCCAAATTTAGAAACTAAGAAAAACTTAGTTTCACAAGACCCAAATTTCAGAACCAACAAAAACTTTTGAAATGTTTCACTGATGATTGTGTTTTACTTCTCATTGCTGTGTTTGACCTTGTGTGGACTTGGTTGTGATGTGATCTCGTTGTGTTGTTGCTTGTGTGTATAATTAACCAAGTGTGCTAGAGTAGTAAATTAAAAACACTCTTGGCAACAAATTTGGAATGTGACTTAAATTTAAAACAAACTCCTCCAATTATTCAACAAATAGAAATTAAGAACATGAGTTAAAGAAATGATCTTAATATATTAATCTATCTACCTCACTCTCTATTTCTCTCAAGCAAATATTTTCTTTAAGAAATTAATTCCATGGATGAGGTAAAAGATGACCATCTCCTTCTCATACCCCTCCCTTCCCAAAATTATATAGTTACCACTTAATTCTATTTAAACTATGAAATCCTATTTTATTCTTTTAATTCAATTCAAATGTGTTTGTTTCTGACAAACACAAATACAAAAGCTAATATATTTGTCAAGGAAGTTCCAAGAGTTCAAAATAATATTTTGAACTTGCTTTAGAATTTCTAAAGGAGCAACATTTGAAATTAAGCAAAATGCCCTATTCAAACCCTAGGAACAAATGTGGTTCCAAACATTTTATTTTGCCACTCCAAATTTTGTGGAGCTTCTTCATGCTAAGGGGAGTCTACTCAAATTTTTACATATTTTTTTAAAAAGTTTTAGTGCCTCAATTAAATCACTGAAAGGCTACTGGTTTTAAAGGAAATAAAAGAAAATCAGGAAAGGACCTAGTTGTGAGAGGGAAAAGTTCTGCCAGGGGGTTTTCGGTAATTTTGCCGTCTTCCCTGTAGCTCACATGGCGCCGTGTCGTCCTTCCGCGCGTCGCACGCCCAGGCCCCCCCCCCCCCCTTCCTCGCCGCGTGAAGGAGACAAGAAGGCCGAGCCGCTCCTCTGTTTTCCCTCCTCTCACTCCCTCACTCGCCCACTCGCTCTCCCTCTCCTTTCCTCTGCTTCGACCGAACCCTAGCTAGCCGTGGCCGTCGCTACCGCCGTCGATTGAGCCATCCCCGAGCAGATCGAGGACCACCCGAAGATCCGCCTCATCGTCCTCTCCCTCCTCGCCCAAAGAATCGTCGCGAGAAGCTTTGAATCGAGCGGGGCATCGCCGTCTTCTCCCGCTCCGGCCGCCACCTTTTCAGCAAGCTCGTGAGCGATTGCGACCACCATTCTCCGCCATGCTTGTCTCCCTGAGATCCCCTCCTCGCGAGCTACCTAATGGACATCGTCGTTTATTTTTAGGATCACCGGAGCACCGTCGCCATCCTCGCCGTGCTCCCTGCTGCTCTCGCGCGTCGTGCGTGTCCAGAGGAGGACGACGACCTCGTACCCTTCGCTTGCGCGTGGGCCGCGGGCTGGTGATGACCCACAAGTATAGGGGGTGTATCGTAGTACTTTCGATAAATAAGAGTGTCGAACCCAACGAGGAGCAGAAGGTGCTGACAAGGAGTTTCGGTAAAGGTTTCACTGTAAATGCTAGCAGACAAGTTTTTAGGGGTTTTTGATATAGCAGGTAAATAAAATGCGAGTAAGTAAAAGACAGTAATAATAATTGCAGCAAGTGGCCCAATCCTTTTTAGAGCAAAGGACAAGCCGGTTGGTTTACTTATGATGACAAAATGTTCTTGAGGACACACGGGATTCTAGTCAAGTGCTTTCGCTTCACATAGTTGATTAATCTTATTGTTTTGATAAGTGTTGTGTGGGTGAACCTATGCTAATGCACCGCCCTTACTTGGACTAATACATACTTGTGATTATACCTCTTGCAAGCATCCGCAGTTACAAGAAAGTAATTAAGATAAATCTAACCACAGCCTTAAACTCTGAGATCCTACGCTCCCTTGTGCACCGGTATACTAACGGGGGTTTAGGTTTCTGTCACTCCGGCAACCCCACAATTAGCAACCAAATACACAATGCACTCCTCTAGGCCCATAAAGGTGAAGTGTCATGTAGTCGACGTTCACACGACACCACTAGAAGAATAACACCACAACTTAAATATCAAACCATTAAATATTACTCAACATAATTCCACTACTAACAGCGTGACTTCTCCCATGTCCTCAAGAACTAAACGAACTACTCACAGACATCATATGGATCATGATCAGAGGTGATATAATGATGGATAACGATCTGAACATATACTTTAATTCACCGATAAAACTCAATAGCATCAACCACAAGGAGTAATTAACACCGGGAGAGTTTCCCCTATGAACTAAACAAAGTATAGCCCTAGATGTTACAGCGGAACGAGATGGTGCAGCGGTGATGGTGGTGATGGCGGTGGAGATGATGATGATGATGATCCCGATGAAGTCCAGCGCGATGACGATGAGGATGGCGATGATCTCCCCCTCCGGGAAGGAATTTCCCCGGCAGATTTCTCCCTGCCGGAGAGCTTTTTCTCTCTGTGTGGTTTCCGCCTCGTGGAGGCGGCGGAATATTTTCTCACGGACTCCCCGTGTCTTAGGGTTTCTGGGGGATGAAGTACGCGAAGGGGGAGCGCCTGAGGTGGGCCAGGGGCACCACACCTGGCCAGGGCGCGGCCAAGGTGGGCCCCGCGCCCAGGGGTGGTGTGGGCCCCTCCTGGCCCATCTCAGCCTCCCCTTTTGGCTTAGTCCATCTTCTGATAAAATAGGAACATCTGTCTTCTCGGAAATATTTTTAGTGCTCCAGAAATATAGTGCCTTGACGTTGCTTTTTCCAGCTGAAATCTGACTCCGGCAGTTAATTATCCAATGATCATCAAACATGCAAAATAAGACAAAATAACATAAGTAACTCCTCTTAATATGAAATATATCATTGAATAACAGTAAATTATGCTATAAAATAGTGATGCGAAATGGACGTATCAACCCCCCAAGCTTAGACCTCGCTTGTCCCCAAGCGAAAGCTGAGCTCAGTAAACTAGAACAAAAGTTTATGGAGTGAAGCGTCGATAATAAAGAATACGGACAAGAAGCATCAGTAATTACTAAACAACACACTCATTTTAAACAGCAACTACTCTTCATATAACCTAACTTGAACATGAGTAGTGAAACAACCACAATAAAAATACACGAAGGAAATTATAGATTAGTAATGGCACACTTCATTCTTGGTCATAGAACAATAAGCAATCAATACTTATCTTTCGAAAGGAGTCTTTATATTAGAGCTTATATTGCAGAATTTCCACACTCAATTATCACACCTTCTTTACAGTCATTGATAACTTGCAAAGCTATATTCTTAGAGGCAAAAGTATTTGTGCTAAGACAAGAAAGGATAAAGAACATGATTGACAATATTAATGATATATATGGTTGAATCACAACAACTCAAATGCTTGCTCAAGGAAGAAGGAAATAGGTGTACTGACTCAACATGAAAAGTAAAAGAAAGGCCCTTCGCAGAGGGAAGCAGGGATTAAGTCATGTGCTAGAGCTTTTAAGTTTTTGAAATCATATAGAGAGCAAAAATTAAGTTTTAAGGGGTGTTTGTTAATTGTCAACGAATGGTAGCGGGTGAAAACAGTATTCTCCCTGTCAAACAGACTTTTAAGAGCGGCTCCCATGAAGGACGTTATTTCTACCAGCAAGGCAGATCATCCCTCTTTCTCTTTGGTTTACACACACAGTATTTCACTGTTTGTCATTGCTTACTGATAATCAGGGCAAAAGTGTGAAGAGAATTAATGGTTAAAGTTGTAATTAATTGGGACTGGGCACCCGTTGCCAGCTCTTTTTGCAAGTTATTGGATAAGCGGATGTATATGCCACTAGTCCAGGTGTAAAGTCTGTTTGACAAGTAGAATAAAGGATAACCACACTACTTCCTCATGAGCTAGTAAACATTGACACAAAAGGGAATAATAACATTTTGAATAATTTAAAGGTAGCACATGAAAAATTTACTTGGAGTGGCAAAGAAATACCACATATAGGAAGTTATGGTGGACACAAATGGCATGGGTTTGGTTCAAGGATTTGGATGCACGAGAAGCATTCCCTCTCAGTACGGTGGTTAAGGCTAGCAAGGTCATGTAGCAAGCATAAAAGTTGGGGGATACACACAAATATATATATAATAGAAGCAACCATGCTATCTTCCCTGTAAGCACAAATGTTTTAACTCAAAGAATACTAATCTTATTGGCTAGCAAGAAAGAAAGATAAAGGGATAATATTTTTGCATGTAATTCCCTCCTTCTACTTAAGTTTTCATGGTATTGCTACTAATGACCAATACTAAGTTTGCCACAACTAATATAATTTACTTAATGTACCCAAAAGTGGCGTCAATACTAATGGCAAGATCAGCACATAAAGAAGATTGCAGGCTAAAATAAAATGTACCGAAAGTAAAGGTGGAACTTCTCATTAATATTCTGAACAAGACACACTCAAACCAACGGATACATGGATAACTAAAGGATTGACACTCCACATCGCAAACCATCTTATAAGATAACTTCTCTACTCATGATATGACCACGAAATTATAAAAACGAAAGGATAAAGATGATACTGGGCACTCCCCCAAGCTTGGAACAAGCCAAGGGAGTGCCATTACCCCTTGACGATTTAGGCTTGATCTCTTGGTGGTGAAGAAGACTCCTCGTCATCAAATTTCCAAGGCAGAGGCTCCCCATCAACGAAAGAGGATTTGGTTTCCAAGAACCTGAAACTAGCAGCTGAGCTTATGCGTTTGAACCTAGCTTCATACTCACAGTTTTGGTTTTGAAGATCGTAAATTTGCCCTTGTAACTTGGATGTAGTTTTACTAAGTGCGAAGATGTTATCCCACAGCTTATCAGTCTCCTTCTTGTGTTCATCAATAAGCTCATTAATGATCTTGTGGTTGATCTCCACTCCGCGCTCTATCATCTTCTGGTACCGGAAAACTTCATGCTCTACTTCTTCTAGCCTAGCCTTCATGTCCCCTTCAACCTTGGGTCCCTTGACATCTTCTCGAACAAGGACTCCATCCACAAGCCGCATCTCTTGAGGGTGCTGCTTAGCTCATTGATGTATGGGTTGACGACGTTCTTGAAGAAGGTATCCTTCGGAGCCCCGGATGAAGACATCTTCTAATCTGGAGCTAAACCTGGCAGAAACAGCTCGAAAACAAAACTCGACGAAAACACGTATACGGACCTCGGGAGATCCGGGTGATTATATAGCAAAAAGTTTTACGACAAAAGGAAGGTACAGGACGAAACGGGGTCGGAGACGGGCTCCGAGGTGCCCACACGCACCCACGGCGCGGCCAGGGTGGGGCCCGCGCCCAGGGGTGGTGTGGTGCCCTCGGGCACCGTTTCCTACCCTTTTCCGACTCATAATTTTCCATATTATATAAAAACAATAAATATTTAGTTGAAAAGTAAATCGCGAACTTTTTCTTACCGAAACTGTTACCTATTCCAAATCAGCTTTTGCAGTTGTCTGAATTTGACTTTTTATAAAATCCTCTGGAGTTACCACTTTGATAAGATCAACATCTTCATTATAAGAATCTCCAGAAATGTAATGCTTGAGTCTTTGACCATTAACCACTTGTGGTCTGTCCCCATCTAGTGAATTGATTTTAATCGCACCTGAGCGATAGACCTCCTCAATGATATAAGGTCCTTCCCATTTTGAAAGTAATTTTCCTGCAAAAAATCTGAGACGAGACCTATACAATAAAACTTTTTCACCTACGTTAAATTCTCTCTTAAGAATTCTTCTATCATGCCATTGCTTAACTTTCTCTTTAAAGAGCCTAGCATTTTCATAAGCTGCATTTCTCCATTCATCTAAAGAATTCAAATTAAGCAATCTCTTTTTACCGGCAAGTTTAAAGTCTCTATTAAGTTCTTTCACCGCCCAATAGGCTTTATGTTCTAATTCTAAAGGCAAATGACAAGCTTTTCCATAAACCATTTTGTAAGGAGACATTCCCATAGGATTTTTATAAGCAGTTCTATAAGCCCACAAAGCATCGTTAAGCTTTTTAGACCAATTTTTTCTAGATTTATTAACAGTCTTTTGCAAAATAGACTTAATCTCTCTATTTGACAATTCTACTTGACCACTTGTTTGGGATGATATGGTGAAGCAATTCTATGATTAACATCATACTTAGCTAAGTTTTTCTAAAAGCACCATGAATAAAATGAGAACCCCATCAGTCATGAGATATCTAGGCACACCAAACCTAGGGAAGATAATATCTTTAAGCATTTTTAATGATGTCTCACCATCAGCACTAGAAGTTGGTATAGCTTCTACCCATTTAGTAACATAATCAACAGCAACAAGTATGTGAGTATAACCATTTGAGGAAGGAAAAGGACCCATAAAGTCAAATCCCCAACAGTCGAAAGGTTCAATAACAAGAGAATAATTCATAGGCATTTCATTACGTCTACTAATGTTACCTACTCTTTGACATTCATCACATGATAAAACAAATTTTCTAGCATCTCTAAAAAGGGTAGGCCAATAAAAACCTGATTGTAGAACCTTTTGCGCAGTTCTATCTCCAGCGTGATGTCCTCCATAAGCACTTCCATGGCATTTGCTCAATATTTCTTTCTGTTCATACTCAGGAACACATCTTCGCATAATGCCATCTACTCCTTCTTTATACAAATGTGGGTCATCCCAAAAATAATGCCTCAAATCATAAAAGAACTTTCTTCTTTGCTGAGCTGTAAAGGTCGGAGGCAAATACTTGGCAACAATAAAATTAGCATAATCAGCATACCAAGGACTTTCGCGTGAGCTTACCTTTATCGCAGCCAATTGTTCATTTGGAAAACTATCATTAACAGGTATAGGATCATCTGAAATGTTTTCTAATCTAGACAAATTATCAGCAACAGGATTTTCAGCACCTTTCCTATCTACGATATGTAAATCAAATTCTTGCAGTAAAGTACCCATCTTATGACCTAGGCTTAGCATCTTTCTTTTCCATAAGGTATCTAATAGCAGCATGATCAGTGTGAATAGTAACTTTTGAATCAACAATATAAGGTCTAAATTTATCACAAGCAAAAACAACTGCTAAAAATTCCTTTTCAGTAGTAGCATAATTCTTTTGAGCGGCATCAAGTGTTTTACTAGCATAATGAATAACATTTAACTTCTTGTCTACCCGCTGTCCAAGAACAGCTCCTACAGCAAAATCACTAGCATCACACATTATTTCAAAAGGTAAAGTCCAATCAGGAGGTTGAACAACAGGAGCTGTGATTAAAGCCTTTTTTAGAGTTTCAAAAGCTTCCTTGCAATCATCATCAAAAACAAAAGGTACATCTTTTTGAAGAAGATTAGTGAGGGGTTTTGAAATTTTAGAGAAATCTTTAATAAACCTCCTATAAAAACCGGCATGACCGAGAATACTACGGATACCTTTCACATCCCTTGGACAGGGCATTTTCTCGATTGCTTCAACTTTAGCTCTGTCCACTTCAATACCTCTTTCAGAAATTTTGTGCCCTAGGACAATTCCTTCATTAACCATGAAATGACATTTCTCCCAATTAAGAACAAGATTTGTCTCCTCACATCTCTGCAAAACTTTATCAAGATTGTGCAAGCAATTATCAAAGGAAGTTCCGTAGACGGAAAAATCGTCCATGAATACTTCCACAATTTCTTCACAAAAACCATGAAAAATAGCAGACATGCATCTTTGGAACGTAGCAGGAGCATTACACAAACCAAAAGGCATACGTCTATAAGCATAAGTTCCATAAGGACAAGTAAAAGTTTTTTCTCTTGATCTTGTGCTTTAACAGCAATTTGTGAGAATCCAGAATAACCATCAAGGAAACAAAAATGGTTTTCTTAGACAACCTTTCTAACATTTGATCAATAAAAGGCAAAGGATAATGATCTTTCTTAGTTACTTTATTGACCTTTCTAAAATCAATGCACATCCTATATCCCACTACTACTCTTTGAGGAATAAGTTCATCATTTTCATTTGGTACAACAGTAACTCCTCCTTTCTTAGGGACACAATGCACAGGACTTACCCATCTACTATCAGCAATAGGATAAATTATACCAGCATCAAGAAGTTTTAATACCTCATTTCTTACCACTTCTTTCATCTTAGGGATCAAGCGACGCTGATGCTCAACAACAGGTTTTGCATCGGGTTCAATGTTGATGGCATGTTGACATATAGTAGGAGAAATCCCCTTTAAATCATCCAAAGTGTATCCCATAGCTCCTCGATGTTTCTTTAGTACTTCTAATAACCTTGCTTCTTCATTACCTGAAAGTTTAGAACTAATAATAGCAGGATATACTTTCCTTTCATCAAGATAAACATACTTAAGATTATCAGGTAACGGTTTTAAATCGAAGACAGGATCTTCCTTAGGAGGCGCTGAGGTACCCAAATCTTCCACAGGCAAATTATGCTTAAGTATTGGTGGTTGACGAAGAAAGGCATTGTCAATCTCATTCCTCTCCTCCATAAATACTTCACTTTCGTGTTCCTCCATGAATTGCTGCAAGGCATTGTTAGGAGCAACAGCAATAGAAGCAAGTTGTTCAACTTGAAAATTCTCATTAGGCAATTCAGTTTCATAAAGTTGTTTACCAAACTTAGAGAAATTAAACTCATAAGATTCTCCATTAAATTTAGTGTAAATTTTCTCTTTCTTACAATCTATAATGGCACCACATGTATTCAAGAAAGGCCTACCAAAAATAATGGGACAGCTTTACTAGCAACAGAACCAAGTACTAGAAAATCAGCAGGGTATTTAGTCTTACCACATAAAACTTCAACATCTCTCACAATACCAATTGGGAGATAGTTTCTCTATTAGCAAGCTGAATAACCACATCAATCTCCTCAAGTTCGCAAGGACCAATTTCATGCATAATTTCTTTATAAAGATCAAAAGGAATAGCACTAGAACTTGCACCAATATCACATAAACCATAATAGCAATGTTCTCCTATTTTGACTGAAAGCACAGGAACACTTGTTTTCCTAGCTCTACGGGATGTGAAACAATATTAGAGGCATCTTCACAAAAGATAATATGTCCTCCTTCTACATTTTCAGTTACCAAATCCTTTACTATTGCTATTGTGGGTTCTACCGCTATTTGTTCAGCAGGTTCTAAAGCTTTCTTTGCACTTTTATTAACCACACTAGCTATGATAGAATGTTCCCTAATTTTAACAGGAAAAGGTGGTTTCTCAATATAAGGTTCTGGCAAGATACGATCAACTGTATGAACTTCAATGTTTTTAATATTGGCAGAATTAGTATTATCTTTGTAAGGCAAATGATACTTATTGCAACTTTCTTTAGGAACATCAAGATAAGAGGCAAAAGCCTTGTAACAGTTTGCAATAACTTGAGAATCAAGACCATACATATCATAGAGATTACGAAAATTATCAGTATTCATAAAAGTTTTAATGCATTCGTAATCATGCTTTATACCTGATTCTCTACCTTTGTCGTTCTCCCATCCTTCAGTATTTTCCTCAATCCGATCAAGAAGGTCCCATTTAACTTCCTCTTTATTACGCGTAAATGATCCAGCACAAGAGGTATCCAATAGAGTTTTATCTTGAAGAGAAAGCCTTGCATAGAAGTTATCAATAACAACATTACCAGGAAGCTCATGAATGGGGCATTTGAGCATTAATGATTTCAATCTCCCCCACGCTTGGGCAATACTTTCTCCATCATGAGGCCAAAAATTATATATATGATTCCGATCTTGATGAATTTCACTAGGAGGATAAAATTTAGAATAAAAGAGAGGCACAATCTCCTCCCAGCCAATAGAACGCCCATTTTCAGCATCCTATACCATTTTGCAGCTTTACCAGTCAACGATATAGAAAACAATTTCTTCTTGACCTCTTCCATTGAAATACCTGCACACTTGAACAACTCGCATAATTCATGAATAAATAGCAAATGATCCCCAGGAGGGACAGTTCCATCTCCTGCATAGCGGTTATTCGTAACTCGTTCAACAATTTTCATAGGTATTTTAAATGGAATTACTTGATCAGGTGGTTCCTCTTCTACTACCTTAGCAGTGGTAGTAGTATTTCCAAACAGGGATTCAAATGGAGATCTCTCCATGATAAAATAAAGTAGCAAGCAGAAATAAAAATAGCACCTACAGTAAAAGTTTCCCTTACCAATTCCACTTACCAATAGCGCTTCACTCCCCGGCAACGGCGCCAGAAAATAGTCTTGATGACCCACAAGTATAGGGGGTGTATCGTAGTACTTTCGATAAATAAGAGTGTCGAACCCAACGAGGAGCAGAAGGTGCTGACAAGGAGTTTCGGTAAAGGTTTCACTGTAAATGCTAGCAGACAAGTTTTTAGGGGTTTTTGATATAGCAGGTAAATAAAATGCGAGTAAGTAAAAGACAGTAATAATAATTGCAGCAAGTGGCCCAATCCTTTTTAGAGCAAAGGACAAGCCGGTTGGTTTACTTATGATGACAAAATGTTCTTGAGGACACACGGGATTCTAGTCAAGTGCTTTCGCTTCACATAGTTGATTAATCTTATTGTTTTGATAAGTGTTGTGTGGGTGAACCTATGCTAATGCACCGCCCTTACTTGGACTAATACATACTTGTGATTATACCTCTTGCAAGCATCCGCAGTTACAAGAAAGTAATTAAGATAAATCTAACCACAGCCTTAAACTCTGAGATCCTACGCTCCCTTGTGCACCGGTATACTAACGGGGGTTTAGGTTTCTGTCACTCCGGCAACCCCACAATTAGCAACCAAATACACAATGCACTCCTCTAGGCCCATAAAGGTGAAGTGTCATGTAGTCGACGTTCACACGACACCACTAGAAGAATACACCACAACTTAAATATCAAACCATTAAATATTACTCAACATAATTCCACTACTAACAGCGTGACTTCTCCCATGTCCTCAAGAACTAAACGAACTACTCACGAGACATCATATGGATCATGATCAGAGGTGATATAATGATGGATAACGATCTGAACATATACTTTAATTCACCGATAAAACTCAATAGCATCAACCACAAGGAGTAATTAACACCGGGAGAGTTTCCCCTATGAACTAAACAAAGTATAGCCCTAGATGTTACAGCGGAACGAGATGGTGCAGCGGTGATGGTGGTGATGGCGGTGGAGATGATGATGATGATGATCCCGATGAAGTCCAGCGGATGACGATGAGGATGGCGATGATCTCCCCCTCCGGGAAGGAATTTCCCCGGCAGATTTCTCCCTGCCGGAGAGCTTTTCTCTCTCTGTGGTTTCCGCCTCGTGGAGGCGGCGGAATATTTTCTCACGGACTCCCCGTGTCTTAGGGTTTCTGGGGGATGAAGTACGCGAAGGGGGAGCGCCTGAGGTGGGCCAGGGGCACCACACCTGGCCAGGGCGCGGCCAAGGTGGGCCCGCGCCCAGGGGTGGTGTGGGCCCCTCCTGGCCCATCTCAGCCTCCCCTTTTGGCTTAGTCCATCTTCTGATAAAATAGGAACATCTGTCTTCTCGGAAATATTTTTAGTGCTCCAGAAATATAGTGCCTTGACGTTGCTTTTTCCAGCTGAAATCTGACTCCGGCAGTTAATTATCCAATGATCATCAAACATGCAAAATAAGACAAAATAACATAAGTAACTCCTCTTAATATGAAATATATCATTGAATAACAGTAAATTATGCTATAAAATAGTGATGCAAAATGGACGTATCAGCTGGGCCAGCTCCAGCGTTGCTCGGCCAGATTGGGCCAGACCTGACCCATCTCGTGTTTTTATTTAATAAATCAATTCCCATTTTATTTCCTGTTATTTTTGCAGTGTAGCTTTAATTCTTTTGTGGTAAATATGTGATAGATAATTGAGTGGTTCAAATTTTGTAGTATTCCTGTGTGTTTTCTTAAACATGCCACACTGGCTGTTTGCAAAAATATGTTTTAAAGTGTTGTCTAGATTTAATCTTGTAAAAAGTATCTATTTCACTAAATATTCAATATCTAGAGTTTTATATATCCAAATATTGCAAACTAAAATTCTCTGGATAGGTTGAGATGCTACCTTTCCAGATCTGTTGGCCTTGCTTGCAAATGAAGCCTAAAACAAAAGTTCTATTCATTCTTGTGAACACACCAGTGGCACTTTGGTGATTTTTGTGAATTTTTGTGTGAGGATTTTTGGAGTAAATCCAATTGTGTTAGCTTCTAATACTAATATAGAACCTAGATCTAGCTCTGTTTGAATTTGGATCAAGATAACAGTCTAGGTTTACTAATCACTAAAAATGATGTTTTCTGCCTCTAATAAAAGGAAAAAGAATTAAGTGCCTTTAGTAGGAAAATGTTGTTTGTATTGTTTGTTGCATGTTTAGGTACTGTTATAGATTTGTTATTGCTGTTTAGTATGTTAGTAACTTGTGTTAAGATAGTATTGAGTAAAGTATATGTGGTTAAATGATGCTTAACAAATTACAACAATTGTTTAGTTATGCTTGTGTGCTTAATAATTCATATGAGCTAAATAACCACTTGCAACTAATAATTAGCTACTGGTTGCTCAAGTTGCTAATTGTGCTTAGCCTTGCATGATTAGTAGAAGTCCCTAAAAGAGGATTAATCACTACTTCAACCCTACCTTTATAAAAGAAAGGAATCTAATTGCCTTGTTTACAAATTGTATTTTATGCTTGTTAATGATTGTTGTGGTACTATTGCTTGCATATTATTATTGTTTAGCAGGTTATAATATGTTAGTACTGTTAGTGATATTTGTTAGACACATTGGTATGAGTAATATGTTTGCATGGCTTGATGAACTTGGTGTTCTTGAGTTGAGTACTAGCTTAAGTATCTTGTTAGTATATCTACCCTAGCTTGGTGAGATATTTTGAATTACAAAAATTAATTGGTGACTTAACTTTTGTCTGAAGTATTTCCTATTTAGAGAAAATGGTTGTTAAGTACCTTTAGTAGAAGATGTCTTGGTGCTCGATGTTTTTAGCATGTGTTTGGTGTTATACTCCTGTGAGTATAATGCCCTTGTAAATGTAGATCTTAGTTTGTTGCTTGATTAAATTAGTGCTATGTTGTGGTTTGATTACTTGTTTGTATACCACTTGTGGTTTGGTTTGCTTATTGCGTGTTGTTTTATTTTCATGTTGCGACGCTAGAGATAAACGCTACCGGGGTGGTATTTGGAAAGGATTTATCGGAGAAGGATGAGAGTTTATTTCTTTGATCAATGAGGAGAAGTCCAGGAACATCATGATGAAATCAGGCAAGCTACTTCACTGAGCTTGCATTTATATACATCTATTTTGGTTCACACGTTTTACTTATAAAGAGCATAAGTGATTTATGTGGTGTTTGCCACAAAAGATATGGTTTTGAAAACCCTTTTCCAAATTATAAGTATATTATTTTGACACCCTCTATGGAGATATTAGTTGGAAATTCCTTTCCAAACTATAGGATGGGAAAATATTGTTTACTCAAAACTCCTTTGAAAGTACTTGGATAAAGGTGGAATGCCGTGATATCGGTGTTGAAGTGGAGAAATGGTGATGGTTATGAAAAATGCACATTGTGTCCTTGTACTTACAGAACAACCAATACCCTGTGCGACCACATTTACCCACCTATGGGAAAGGGCGTAGTCATATAATTTGCTCATATTAGTATGGGATTCCTCAACAACGAGGTTGACCTCGTTCCATGAGGGGATGGTCATGGCGACCTACCCCCTGACCTGGGTCCTGGCACAGTTGGTGGGGGATTGAAGGGTTCGCTCGCCGGGCAGAACTACGAGTCCTCACACTTAGGTTTCCCGACGGGGAATCTGGACTGAGCGTCGATGGAAAGGTTGAAAATTTCGTAGCGGTAGGGTCCTATACTAGCATGAGCAAAGGACAGGCTATGGTCGGTGGCTCAACTTCGCATACACCTTGTATGGCGGACGTGGCTGACACAATGAGTTACGGGATGGGTGTGGGAAAAGCGTGCTACCTCTGCAGAGTGTAAAACTATTCGAATAGACGAGTCCTCGGATATGGACAGTTGGAAAGAACTGCTCGGTCCTATGTGCAAGTTTTGAAAAGCTTTGAGTTTAAAAGGGAAATGAAGTGGAGAAAGTGTTCCACAACTATACCAATGAGTTGGTATGATGTGTTGGAGTTAATTGGACCTATGGCGAGCCATGGTCAGAAAAAGGAGGAGTTTTGGAGAAATAGATAAAATGGTGATTTTCCGGGAAAAATGTTTATAAAAGGGACTTCTTACCTTTTTCAACAAAGATGTATTTACGGGAGAAAGTTTTAAAAGAGACTTCTTATAAAGACAGATTTATGGGAAAAGTTCTAAAAGCCTTCTTTCTTTTTTCAATAAAGATATAGAGATTTCAAAACAAAGTGTTATTAAACAAAAGTCCATCCTACTCTTTTCAACAAGGATATGGAGTTTTCAAAGTCAATGAAGTTTTATTTAAACAATAAAAGAGTAGTGCATGCTCATTCCGGGGGTAGTTTGCGAGTACAATCAAATGTACTCATATTGGTTTCGTCCCTGGCTATTGTCTTAGCCAGATTCTGAAGAGGAGCAGTTCGAAGAAGAAGTGGTTAATGACGTCAATGCGAACTAGGGCGCTTCCCAGTCAGCTGCCTGTAGGGTTAAGGCAAATGACTTGGGCTCCACGCTGTTTGGTGATTTCCGCTGCAAGTACCTGTTGAAGTTATGACTTCAATCAAGTAAGTATATTTATTCGGTATTTATGGGTGTTCTGTGATGCCAATTCGAGTTATGTGCAACAACAGACTGATCATGGGATTGTTGCAGGAAACATAACGAGTATCTCGGATAGTTAATCCGGGGTCCTCACAGACTTGGTATCAGAGCCATCCTGACTGTAACAGACCTTAGTTAGCATGGACGTTAGTTAGGAAGGAAATATTTTGTTAAAAATATATTGTTACCAAAAACATATTTTTATCTAAGGAAGTCCAAAAATAACTTCCACTCTTCTCACCTTCTCAAATATTTCCGAGACTCATCCTCTATTTTAAGATTGTCTAAGGATTTCTCTACTCCCTCTTACCTGTTCAAAATACTTGACGATGAACCCAAGTGAGACCTAATTAGCTAGCACCTACAAGCAGAAGCTTCCATCACAAGTACTCAACATTCCACATCGAGGTGATTGATCTGCAAATACCAAGATTGTCGAAGTCAACCAAGCAAGAGACCTTCGAAGACCTCAACTCAACATCAACAATTCTACTCGAGTTGCAACTTCGACAATCTCAATTCCTCCTGCTGAAGACTAAGGCGACAAAGTGAAGACTTCACCAACCATATTTAAGCAAGGCCCATAGGAAAAAAACATATGATAGGAACCTCGGTTGTACTACCCGACTACCACGAGTATTAGACGTCCTTTGGTACTAAATGCACCTTGTGTGCTCTTTGCTTGTGTGCACTCTGCTTCTCTGTTGTTTGTTTGAGACTTCTCTGTTTGTGTGTTGTTTTTCTTGTGCGTTCACAATCACGCCTTGATGGCAACACAAAGTAACCCAAAATTCTCTTTTTTATAAAACTCCTTTTGTCACCCAACAAAAACTAATTTTGACCTCTTCGCCATAGTTGCACTATGTTGCAGATGTAAACCCACTTGGGGAAATCTTTTCAAGATGTTTTCCCCTTATCTAAACCGTCTCCCGATAAGAATCGATAGTTTCGCAAGATACAAAGGACCCCCGATCGTTAATCAATAGCCTGAGATTTTTACAACCTAACCGGCAAGTCGACAATGGCCTTCATGCACCATCTGGAGCAAGTGCGTCAAGATCTCGAAGGAAACTGCAATTTTACGCCAACCTCGTGAAGACACGAGCCTTACTTCGCAAAATTAACTTGTGAAATTACAAGAATACCACACTAACTTATCGTATCTAACTTAGGTTGAACATCTGAATCAAGTCCACGATAGTACTAACTAATCTTCTAGGACTGCAAGCCTTGACAAGAGACGAGGACATAAGGAGACTCATTTAGAATCCGTAACTAGGAGAACTCAAGGAGTGTATAAGAGTTGCTATGAAGATTCGAGCTCAGAGACCGTAAGAAGGAGGAACTGCGACAAGAAGACTTTGAAGAGAGATTTCTTAAGTTGGCAAAGAAGAAATATACCAGACTATCATTGAGTATTTGGAAACTCTTTTATCAGAAATCTACTATTATAATCTCTCTAGAAATAGTGTGATATTTTAATGTTCGTGTTATATAGAAGTAGTTTGGTAACAAGCCTCATGAACTTGTTAACAAATCGCTTTTGTATGCTCAAACAATTGAGTGTCATATACAAATAAACGGAACCTCAGATAAACCAGTCCACCTCAGCCTCTGGAATATGAAAAGTAGTTTGATGACAAGACTAGCTACCTTGTTAACAAATTCTTCTCGTAAGACTAAGGCAATTGATGTTATAAAAGACCTCCACAATTTTATACAACTAACTAATGGAAAGCTTGCCGGACTAAGTGGATGCCTTCACCACAGGGGTGAAGCAAATGATGTTAGAACTCAAATCAAGGACAATAATAATTTTCTTAAGTCAAGTGTATACCTTAGGAGTTACTCAAGTTCTAAGTAAGAAAATCACATGAAGATTTATAGTGTTTCCCCAAGGATATGATTTCCGAAAACAAGAAAAGAGAGAGGTGCCAGTGGACGACTCAAAACTAGTTGGTAGACAGGAGACTTTAGGAAGATATAAGAGTGTTGGACTATAAGATTATTAGTCAGCAGGACCCTTGAGAATCTAGTGATGAGATCAGAATTTGGTGGATGATGTGGTAATATCAAAAATTTGGGGTTCAGAATAGAAGTGAAAACTTGGAGTGGATCGATAATTAATTGGGATTGGACCGATGATATATTTGATTAATACTCTGGGGCTAACCAGTTGTGGTCCCCAACCATTGGTGGTTATCTGGAACTAGGAGACGTGACCCTTGATTTAAGGTTTAGAAATAAAGGTGAAAGTTGATGGATTTTTAGGAAGCACTTGCTGATAAAATGATGTTGGATTGGTTGGAAGCAAGTAAATTAAGAAGAATACTCCGGTGTTGGAATGTTTAGGGTGATTCTTAGGCAAGTGACCTTGTACTAAATTCTTATGGAATTATAGGAAGTGGTCAAAGGCGAGTTAGCAAATGAGTAGATCGTAGTATGCAAGAAATAATTGGTGGAGGACAAGTGAATGTTTATTGGATTCTAGGAATCAATGTGACTTGGTCTAGTAGCAAGACATTTTAGGCGGCAGTAGTTTTCAGAGCTTGTCACGCTCTGTTTGGATTATTCTTAGAAAGATCTTTTATCTTTGATTAATAGATCAAGGCCCAAAAGTGTGGAGATAAAATCTGAATTTGGTTAGAAAGTGGGGCAATTCTTGATGGTATGATCACATGATTGTTGGATGCTTTATTTAGCTTTGATGACATGGTCGTGGGAAAACAGCCACCTGAAGGAGTAAGATAATATGAGATATGCCTATCTGGGGAGAAAAAAAAATCAATCAAGAAATAATTGGTGAACCACTAAGATTTCGGTGATAGAATGTAATGGGAAGACTATGCCTGAAAGGTTTGATGGATATCCGATAGATTGAACTATATTATGATAAAGAGTTATGCCCGAAGAAGATGATGGTGGATTAATAATTTTGCTTGGGCAAGGACCATGTTTCTAATTAACTAGTTGATAGTAGTGGCCTTACCAGAGATATTGGAATGGTATTTTGAAGACTCGAGAATTAGAGGCCTATGTAAAGTTGGTTGTTTAGGATCTTAGGTATAATAAGTCTGATGTTTAAAGTATGGCACCCAACTCTCTTGAAAACTAACTTAAGCCCCTCAACCAGAAAGTTTTCCCGGAAACCCTAACTATTCTGGTGCACTCTAACTTACTTGTGAAGACACCTGCAAAGCTTCGTGAAGACCCGAACCAAAGAAGTCTTTCAGGACAGCATTTTTCCCGCCAAGCCGAAGGAAGAAAAGCGTGAAGAAGATCCACCGGAAGTCACTAAGAAGAAGAATCAAACAACGGCAGCACCTGCTGTTGGCAACGTCAACCACCAAGCAAGTCCAGAAGCCCTTAGAAGTTTATAACATCCCTCTACTAACTAGAAACCGGAGAAAGTAGAGTGCTCAAACTTGACGCATCCGGAGACCGACACGTCCCCATCTGCGACCCTTGTAAGGCGACAATACCAGGAAGTGATATCTGCACCAACCCCAGGCACTAAGGAATGACACCCAAGACGAAGATTTTCAAGCTACCTAAGAACAACAATGCCTCCAAGTCAACCCCAGATGCAACCCTCATCATGACTGTTCAAAAACCCCTTTTTAAGGGGGGAAGACCTGCAGTAGGTATACAAGAACATATTAATAATTAGTTCCTTGCGCTTTAACCTTACCATATCGGAAAACAGCCGACCACGACTATCCATCGGATTCGATCGTTAAGTCAACCCTATCGTCGAGGATCTGAACTCAGCACATAAGTTATCCGCAAAGAAAGCCTCGCAGCATCGATTTGTCAAGATCTCACATGGCAACCTAGCTTAAAGAAGCAACGACCTCGGAAGTATAGTCAGCCCAAAACCCGTGCCTCCGTACTCCCCTGTTACCACCGGGCAAATCTCGAGGACGAGATTTATTTTTAAGAGGGGAAGAGCCTGTCACATCCCAAATTTAGAAACTAAGAAAAACTTAGTTTCACAAGACCCAAATTTCAGAACCAACAAAAACTTTTGAAATGTTTCACTGATGATTGTGTTTTACTTCCCATTGCTGTGTTTGACCTTGTGTGGACTTGGTTGTGATGTGATCTCGTTGTGTTGTTGCTTGTGTGTATAATTAACCAAGTGTGCTAGAGTAGTAAATTAAAAACACTCTTGGCAACAAATTTGGAATGTGACTTAAATTTAAAACAAACTCCTCCAATTATTCAACAAATAGAAATTAAGAACATGAGTTAAAGAAATGATCTTAATATATTAATATATCTACCTCACTCTCTATTTCTCTCAAGCAAATATTTTCTTTAAGAAATTAATTCCATGGATGAGGTAAAAAGATGACCATCTCCTTCTCATACCCCTCCCTTCCCAAAATTATATAGTCACCACTTAATTCTATTTAAACTATGAAATCCTATTTTATTCTTTTAATTCAATTCAAATGTGTTTGTTTCTGACAAACACAAATACAAAAGCTAATATATTTGTCAAGGAAGTTCCAAGAGTTCAAAAATAATATTTTGAACTTGCTTTAGAATTTCTAAAGGAGCAACATTTGAAATTAAGCAAAATGCCCTATTCAAACCCTAGGAACAAATGTGGTTCCAAACATTTTATTTTGCCACTCCAAATTTTGTGGAGCTTCTTCATGCTAAGGGGAGTCTACTCAAATTTTTACATATTTTTCTAAAAAGTTTTAGTGCCTCAATTAAATCACTGAAAGGCTACTGGTTTTAAAGGAAATAAAAGAAAATCAGGAAAGGACCTAGTTGTGAGAGGGAAAGTTCTGCCAGGGGGTTTTCGGTAATTTTGCCGTCTTCACTGTAGCTCACATGGCGCCATGGCGCCGTGTCGTCCTTCCGCGCGTCGCACGCCCAGGCCCCCCCCCCCCCCCTTTCCTCACCGCGTGAAGGAGACAAGAAGGCCGAGCCGCTCCTCTGTTTTCCCTCCTCTCACTCCCTCACTCGCCCACTCGCTCTCCCTCTCCTTTCCTCTGCTTCGACCGAACCCTAGCTAGCCGTGGCCGTCGCTACCGCCGTCGATTGAGCCATCCCCGAGCAGATCGAGGACCACCCGAAGATCCGCCTCATCGTCCTCTCCCTCCTCGCCCAAAGAATCGTTGCGAGAAGCTTTGAATCGAGCGGGGCATCGCCGTCTTCTCCCGCTCCGGCCGCCACCTTTTCAGCAAGCTCGTGAGCGATTGCGACCACCATTCTCCGCCATGCTTGTCTCCGTGAGATCCCCTCCTCGCGAGCTACCTAATGGACATCGTCGTTTATTTTTAGGATCACCGGAGCGCCGTCGCCATCCTCGCCGTGCTCCCTGCTGCTCTCGGCGCGCGTCGTGCGTGTCCAGAGGAGGACGACAACCTCGTACCCCTTCGCTTGCGCGTGGGCCGCGGGCTGGGCCAGCTCCAGCGTTGCTCGGCCAGATTGGGCCAGATCTGACCCGTCTCGTGTTTTTATTTAATAAATCAATTCCCATTTTATTTCCTGTTATTTTTGCAGTGTAGCTTTAATTCTTTTGTGGTAAATCTGTGATAGATAATTGAGTGGTTCAAATTTTTAGTATTCCTGTGTGTTTTCTTAAACATGCCACACTGGCTGTTTGCAAAAATATGTTTTAAAGTGCTGTCTAGATTTAATCTTGTAAAAAGTATCTATTTCACTAAATATTCAATATCTAGAGTTTTATATATCCAAATATTGCAAACTAAAATTCTCTGGATAGGTTGAGATGCTACCTTTCCAGATCTGTTGGCCTTGCTTGCAAATGAAGCCTAAAACAAAAGTTCTATTCATTCTTGTGAACACACCAGTGGCACTTTGGTGATTTTTGTGAATTTTTGTGTGAGGATTTTTGGAGTAAATCCAATTGTGTTAGCTTCTAATACTAATAGAGAACCTAGATCTAGCTCTGTTTGAATTTTGGATCAAGATAACAGTCTAGGTTTACTAATCACTAAAAATGATGTTTTCTGCCTCCAATAAAAGGAAAAAGAATTCAGTGCCTTTAGTAGGAAAATGTTGTTTGTATTGTTTGTTGCATGTTTAGGTACTGTTATAGATTTGCTATTGCTGTTTAGTATGTTAGTAACTTGTGTTAAGATAGTATTGAGTAAAGTATATGTGGTTAAATGATGCTTACCAAATTACAACAATTGTTTAGTTATGCTTGTGTGCTTAATAATTCATATGAGCTAAATAACCACTTGCAACTAATAATTAGCTACTGGTTGCTCAAGTTGCTAATTGTGCTTAGCCTTGCATGATTAGTAGAAGTCCCTAAAAGAGGATTAATCACTACTTCAACCCTACCTTTATAAAAGAAAGGAATCTAATTGCCTTGTTTACAAAATTGTATTTTATGCTTGTTAATGATTGTTGTGGTACTATTGCTTGCATATTATTATTGTTTAGCAGGTTATAATATGTTAGTACTGTTAGTGATATTTGTTAGACACATTGGTATGAGTAATATGTTTGCATGGCTTGATGAACTTGGTGTTCTTGAGTTGAGTACTAGCTTAAGTATCTTGTTAGTATATCTACCCTAGCTTGGTGAGATATTTTGAATTACAAAAATTAATTGGTGACTTAACTTTTGTCTGACGTATTTCCTGTTTAGAGAAAATGGTTGTTAAGTACCTTTAGTAGAAGATGTCTTGGTGCTCGATGTTTTTAGCATGTGTTTGGTGTTATACTCCTGTGAGTATAATGCCCTTGTAAATGTAGATCTTAGTTTGTTGCTTGATTAAATTAGTGCTATGTTGTGGTTTGATTACTTGTTTGTATACCACTTGTGGTTTGGTTTGCTTATTGCGTGTTGTTTTATTTTCATGTTGCGATGCTAGAGATAAACGCTACCGGGGTGGTATTTGGAAAGGATTTATCGGAGAAGGATGAGAGTTTATTTCTTTGATCAATGAGGAGAAGTCCAGGAACATCATGATGAAATCAGGCAAGCTACTTCACTGAGCTTGCATTTATATACATCTATTTTGGTTCACACGTTTTACTTATAAAGAGCATAAGTGATTTATGTGGTGTTTGCCACAAAAGATATGGTTTTGAAAACCCTTTTCCAAATTATAAGTATATTATTTTGACACCCTCTATGGAGATATTAGTTGGAAATTCCTTTCCAAACTATAGGATGGGAAAAATATTGTTTACTCAAAACTCCTTTGAAAGTACTTGGATAAAGGTGGAATGCCGTGATATCGGTGTTGAAGTGGAGAAATGGTGATGGTTATGAAAAATGCACATTGTGTCCTTGTACTTACAGAACAACCAATACCCTGTGCGACCACATTTACCCACCTATGGGAAAGGGCGTAGTCATATAATTTGCTCATATTAGTATGGGATTCCTCAACAACGAGGATGACCTCGTTCCATGAGGGGATGGTCATGGCGACCTACCCCCTGACCTGGGTCCTGGCACAGTTGGTGGGGGATTGAAGGGTTCGCTCGCCGGGCAGAACTACGAGTCCTCACATTAGGTTTCCCGACGGGGAATCTGGACTGAGTATCGATGGAAAGGTTGAAAATTTCGTAGCGGTAGGGTCCTAAACTAGCATGAGCAAAGGACAGGCTATGGTAGGTGGCTCAACTTCGCATACACCTTGTATGGCGGGACGTGGCTGACACGATGAGTTACCGGATGGGTGTGGGAAAAGCGTGCTACCTCTGCAGAGTGTAAAACTATTCGAATAGCCGAGTCCTCGGATATGGACAGTTGGAAAGAATTGCTCGGTCCTATGTGCAAGTTTTGAAAAGCTTTGAGTTTAAAAGGGAAATGAAGTGGAGAAAGTGTTCCACAACTATACCAATGAGTTGGTATGATGTGTTGGAGTTAATTGGACCTATGGCGAGCCATGGTCAGAAAAAGGAGGAGTTTTGGAGAAATAGATAAAATGGTGATTTTCCGGGAAAAATGTTTATAAAAGGGACTTCTTACCTTTTTCAACAAAGATGTATTTACGGGAGAAAGTTTTAAAAGAGACTTCTTATAAAGACAGATTTATGAGAAAAGTTCTAAAAGCGTTTTTTTTTTTTCAATAAAGATATAGAGATTTCAAAACAAAGTGTTATTAAACAAAAGTCCATCCTACTCTTTTCAACAAGGATATGGATTTTTCAAAGTCAATGAAGTTTTATTTAAACAATAAAAGAGTAGTGCATGCTCATTCCGGGGGTAGTTTGCGAGTACAATCAAATGTACTCATATTGGTTTCGTCCCTGTCTATTGTCTTAGCCAGATTCTGAAGAGGAGCAGTTCGAAGAAGAAGTGGTTAATGACGTCAATGCGAACTAGGGCGCTTCCCAGTCAGCTGCCTGTAGGGTTAAGGCAAATGACTTGGGCTCCACGCTGTTTGGTGATTTCCGCTGCAAGTACCCGTTGAAGTTATGACTTCAATCAAGTAAGTATATTTATTCGGTATTTATGGGTGTTCTGTGATGCCAATTCGAGTTATGTGCAACAACAGACTGATCATGGGATTGTTCCAGGAAACATAACGAGTATCTCGGATAGTTAATCCGGGGTCCTCACATTCGTCTTCAATTCTTTCATTCCCTTAAGAGTTCTGTGGCTTTCAATGTCTGCAGAGTAGTGAACCGATTTGGCAGCAGCCTGTACGCTCTCCTGAGATGTCCAACAGCACCCTATCACTGTCAGTGACTCTAGCTTCCCTGAACACGCCAGCGCAGCCATTCCATTATCTGTCACTTTCATACATTTGCGGAGTGTGAGATTACTCAAGCGAGGGGCCTGAATAATGAAATCCATCCCAGCATCAGTTATTGACATGCAGTCCACGAGCTCGAGTGTCTCCAGAAACTGGCAGGATGAGAGCTCCTTCATCCCAGAGTCATAGAAAATGCTTGCACCATTTAGCACAAGAGTCCGGATTGGACAAGATTGGATTAGGGTCATGATACCCTCTTGTGTGAAGCCTATTTCAGTTGGGTAGTCAGAAGAGCAAAATGTGAAGGTGAGCTCAACAACCTGAAGCAAAGGGCAGCTGAGAGCTAGCGCCTTTAGGCTGTCATCAGTCAGTGGTGTCCTATAATCAACACTACCATCCTGCTCAGAATGACAGTGCAATGGCATGAGTCGAAGTGAGATGTGTTTAAGGTTGCTGCAGCTCTGGAACAGAGCAAACATCTCACTCTCATCAAGGCCAATAACATACTCCAGGTAAAGTGTCTCCAATGCTTTGCACTTCTTCAAGAGGAAACGAAGTCCAATTCCTTTGTCAGTTATGATATGAGCCAGTCTAAGATCCTTCAAATTCTCACAGCAGATATCATAGCTATATTGGTAGCCAGACACATACGCAGGATCACGGCCCGCACTCAGCCAGTAATTTCCATTAACTTCAAACTCAAACTTTTGGAGATTTGCCCATCCAGCACCGAACTTTAGGAGATCATACTGACTGATTTGTTTGCAATCCTTCACCACTAGCTCTTCCAACGATCCATATCTCCCAAGGTGCACCAGCCACTCCTCGATGGATATTGCTTTACAGTCAACAAGGTGGAGAACAGAAAGATATTTGCAGCCAACCACCACCGAAAAAAGACCACGCCAACTTATTGCGGGTGCGCTGTTAAGCCTGAAGGACCTCAGTTTTGTGCAATGAAACAGATAAGCTAGACCAGAGTCCTCAATGTTTGAGCAAAAGCTTAAGGTGAGATCAGACAGCGAGGGACAGTGAGATGATAACACAGAGAGACCCTGTTTGTTCAACTGCTCCCCATGGGTGGAAGTCCAACCAGAGTAATCTGTCTCTACTTTGCACAAATTTGGGTATCGGAGAAGAGTGATTTCAAGGCTTCTGTTGCAGGGTTAAGTCCACAGCCAACACGGATAGCATCCCTGTGCTCGGCTTCAAAGGTGTAGAGCTGCCTTGACACGAGGGAAAGAGATTTAAGATCACTTGCCCTGGTAATCCTCTTATAATCTCTGCAAGTAGTGGCTCTGGGAGATCCTCCATCGTGTATCCCGGCAACATGACTTGGGAAGGCAAGGCGCTGAAATTAAAATCTTATGATGAGAATGGAGAACATCGAGAAGATCAAATAGGAGTTGTAAAACCCATGTAGAAAGAAACGTTGTTGAAGCTAACATTTATATATCTTTCGATAGATTTTGCTTGAACTTCCCTCAAAACAAAAAAAGTCTAATCTTCACTGAAAACGCTAAGTGAGAACTGAGTTGTAGCCTAGCAGTAGGGCGTTGTGGGGGTGTCCGTGCAAACAGGGTTAGATTCTGTCAATAGGTTGTATCTCACAGTTGTCACCCTTGTTGCATCTCTATCCTGAAACAAAAAATAGCTATACAAGAAAAACGGAACCACACTAACACCCTATTATATTAAAATTCTGCAACCAGGGGGGTTGGGTGAGGGGACAATCTACAAACATTCCCCTTCTGAACTGACCTGAACTGAAATTATGTGTCGAATCACCTAACCAGCCACATGAAAATAACAGCAGCATGTAGTGGCCTCTCCAGAACATGTGCTACTAATCGAAACGAACTGCTCCCTCTTGCTTGCGTTCCGTACAGATTCCATCCAAACTGCAACAATCAAGCTGACCTAGACAATGACGGAATCTACAGAACCGAGCGCGGGAATCGAGCTCATCTCTACGCAGCGGAATCAGCAGAACTAGGTGAAGAAATCGAGCTCGCCCTAGGCACTACTCTCGCAATCGCATGCGTCTGTCGAGGTTGCGCAGAAAGGGGAAGGAAGTCGCGACCCAAATCCGTACCTCGGGGGAACCGGCGGTCAAAGAACGCCGACGCCGAGAGGGAAGAGCGGCGCGGTAACGACGGCGATGGTGGATTGGCCCTGGACTGGGTGGAGGCAGGCCGGAACCCAGCTCTGCGGCGAACTCCCAGGCAAGGAAACCCTCGTCTCGCGGCGTGAGCGAGTCCCGTCAGTGGTGGACTGGTGGTCGCACAGTGGCAGAGAAGATACCTGTATGGCTGTATGGGCTGCTAAGCAGATCGGTGGACCGGGCTGGGCCGGGCCAGACCATGTTAAATATACACCTCTGTACCTCACTTTAATACTGGTTTTTCTTTTTACCTTTCTGGAGAAGAGTGCTGCCGGGTGCCGGCTAGGAGAAGTTGTCCTAAAAGGATGGGACTATGGGAGCATCATAAAATTGCCAGTGCAGCAACTTTGTTTGACATTAAAAAGTTTACTCGTATAGTTCATATATGCAGATTAAGGAAATGTCTTAGAATTGAAGACCACCGAGCGACAAAAAGAAGTTTACTGTGACATTATTTTGCAGGAAGCTAGCTAGACAACGAGATAGCAGTGAGCACTAACACAAGAGTTCCAAAAAAAACAGAAGCAACAGTATCCTCCATGTCCTAACAAAGGTAAAAAGGATGGCAACCTCACAAGTTCTCAGTGCAGTGCTTTACTTCAGATGGAAAAGGCTGGGCTGTTCTAAGAAAACATGGAAAAGGACTAATCATGGCGTAAACATGCAGAGCCAAGAAACATCACTCGGTCTACACCTGAATGACAAACAGAAACAGATGTATAATCTATTTTCCTGTCACATTGTAAAGTATCCTTACACACCCCATGGAAAAAACACTAATTCCAGAGTAGAGCCGCACGAGTGTTCTTTCTATCCACACAGAGCACATAAAAGGCAGTCAAAGAGCATAACATTTCTTTTCCCTGCAAAAAAGGCCGAAAAAAGCATCAAAGTCGCATTTCTTTGCCCCAATCATCACCACCACCTCACTATTACCCTGGTGAACAGTGAATCAGAATCCACGAGACACGCTAGGGATAAAAGTTAAACTAAACAATACTCCTTCGACCGAACATTTTTCTTCTCAACCGATCGCTATCTCCCATAAAACTTCTGGCTGGCCCTGCTTAATTTTTGACTTCACTATCCAAGTATACATCACCATCACCAACTTTGGAGCATTGGAACAGTCCACACGTTCCATCCTAAGTTGAATAGGCACATTAAAAAAAATCTGAGGTCAACAAAAATAACCTGCTGCTCATTCAAAATCTAAACACGACATAGCTATGCAAAAAATTAGTCTCCACAAAGGACATTATAAAAGGCAATGGATATTCGAAGCCTGACAAACATGTAATGATTCGGACGAAATCTTGAGGTGCCAAGAGTCTAAATGTCCAAGGCATTGAAGCTGGTTCATAAGAAAACATCAGAGATTACATATGATACCGACTCATCTTCATTCCCTTCAAACTGTCGTGGCTTTCAATCTTTGCAGAGTAGTGAATTAATTTGGCAGCACCCTGTACACCCTCTTGAGTATCTGACAGCACCCTATAACGGTCAGTAACTCCAGCTTACCCGCACGTGCTAGCGCAGCCATTCCATTATTTGTCACATTCTCACATTTGCGGAGTGTGAGATTACTGAAGCAAGGAGCCTGAATAATAAAATCTATCCCAACATCAGTTATAGACATGCAATCCACGAGCTCGAGTGTCTTTAGAGAATGAGAGGTTGAGAGCCCCTTCATTCCCGAGTCATAAAAAATGCTTGCACCATTTAGCACAAGGGTGTGGATTGGACACGATTGGATGAGGGTCACAATACCATTTTGTGTGAAGCCTATTTCTGTTGGATAAATGGGTTCACAAAATGTGAAGGTGAGCTCAATAACCTGAAGCATAGGGCAGCCGAGAGCTAGCGCCTTAAGGCTGTCATCGGTCAGTGGTGTCCTAAAATCAAAACCATGGTCCTCAGAATAACAGTGCAACGGCAAGAGTCGAAGTGAGATGTGTTTAAGGTTTCTGCAGCTCTGGAATAGCACAATCATCTCGCTCTCATCCAGACCAATAACGTACTCCAGGTAAAGTGTCTCCAATGCTTTGCACTTCTTCAGGAGGAAACGGAGTCCAATTCCTTGGTCCGTTATAATATGTGCCAGTCTAAGATCCTTCAAATTCTCACAGCAGATGTCATAGTTATATGGGTAGCCAGACACATATGCGGGATCACGGCCCCCACTCATCCAGTACTGTCCATTGACTTCGAACTCAAACTTTTGGAGCTTTGCCCATCCTGGACCAAACTTTAGGAGATCATACTGGCTGATTTTTTTGCAATCCTTCACCACTAGTTCTTCCAATGCTCTATATTCACTAAGGTACACCAGCCAATCCTCGATGGATATTGCTATACAGTCAACAAGGTGGAGAGCAGAAAGATTTTTGCAACCAACCACCACCGAAAAAAGACCACGCCAACTTATTGCAGGTGCGCTGTTAAGCCTGAGGGGCCTCAGTTTTGTGCAGCGAGACAGATAAGCTAGACCAGAGTCATCAATGTTTGGGCAATTGCTTAAGGTGAGATCAGACAACAAGGGACATTGAGAGGATAACACAGATAGACCCGTCAACCGAGAGTGATATATCACCACTTTGCACAAATTTGGGAATCGGGAGAAGAGTGATTTCAAGGCTCCTGTTGCAGGGTTAAGTCCACGGCCAACACAGATCGCATCTCTATGCTCGGCTTCAATGGTGTAGAGTTGCTTTGACACGAGGGAAAGAGAATTAAGATCTCTTGCCCTACTAATCCTCTTGACAATGTCTGCAAGCAGTGGCTCTGGGAGATCCTCCATCGCTGATCGCGGCTACACGACTTGGGAAGGCAAGGCTCTGAAATAACACATCAAGATGATTAGATAGGAGTTGCAAACCTCAGGTGGGAGGAAAACATTGGACTAAGCTATCCTTTATATATTCTTTAAAAGATTCTGTGTTGCTGAACTTCACAACAAACGATAATTGAGAAGTAGCCTAGTGGTACGGCGTTGTGGGAGACTAGAGTTTGACTCCTGTCAAGAGCATTCTTATCTCACGGTCGTCTCAAACTTGATTAAATTATACTGACCTCCTCCCTTGGTGGACTGATATTATTTGTTCATGTGGAATCCTATATGTATCTCAATACTAGAACAAAACTAGTTACAAGAAAAATTAAATCGAACTAACAGCCTAATTACATACAATTGCTGCACCCAGAGGGGTGGGGATAATCTACAAACATGCGTCCGCAGAGCTGAGCATAACAGCATGTAATGACCTTTTGCATCGCATGAATCCTGCACAGATTCCATCCAGGTCGCAAACATAATGGGCCAATGGCCGGCATTACCAGAACAATCTGCAACAATCAAGTCGACCTAGAGACAGCGTCATGGTCTCATGGAACCAACAGTCAACAAAACCGAGCTTATCTACGCAAGGGAATCAACAGAACTAAGTAGAGCAATCGAGTTCGCGTCGGCACCAGTCTCGGGTGGCACGGTCAAAACAAGGCAGCTCAACGAGGAAAAAAGAAATCGACCCGAACCCGTACCTCGGAGGAACCGCCGACCGAGGGGAGCCGGCTTCGGAAGAGACGAACGGGGCGGGAACGGCGGCTTCGGGAGGGACGAAAGGAGCGGAAACGGCGGCTTCGGGAGGAGGCTGGAGACGGGCCGGCGGCGGAAACCCTCCGCGGCGAGCTTCGAGGCAAAACCCTCGTCTTGCGGCGTGAGCGAGTGGTTTCGCGTCCCGTCTTTGTGAGCTTCTTTTCGATATCTGGGCCAGGCCGTGTGCAAAATGGGCCTGTGTCCCTCATTCGAAACTGGGTGAAATTGTTTTTCCTTTCTGGAGAAGAGTTGACAGCTGCTACTAGAGAAAAAACTAGCAGAAGCAACACTGTCCTTTCTGGAGTAGAAGATTACTAGTAGAAGGCAAAAGGATTGCAGCATGACAAGATTGTCAGTGTAGCACCTCTACGTCGCATGGAAAATATATTAATCGCTCGGCCAAAAAAAGATCCATTACCGCTTAGATACGCAGAGCCAAGAAAAATCGTTAAAAGCACCATCTATTTTTATTTTCTTTTGAAACAAGACACTCTATTTAACCGTCTCCATGCAAAGTATATCTTCCCTGTCCCACGAAAAAGCACTAGTTCCATGGTAGAGCCACACGACAAGTTTTCTTCCTATCCATACAGCGTAGGAAAGAGCACCGAAGAAAAGGGCAGTCAAAATCAAAGAGCATAAATTCCTTTCCCCTGATCGAAAAAGGTCAACAAAAAAAGGCCTTGTGAAAGGTGCATTTCCTTGCCCCAATCATCACCACGACACGGTCTCACAATCTCACTGTCGCCACGGTGAATCGGAATCCACAGACACAACCATTATTGGCGATGAAGCTAGCTAGGGATAAAAGTTACAGTACACTGCACGTACGCTACTCCTTGGACCGAACATTTTTCAACTTTATCGATCGCTATCTCCTCCGATATACTCCATCTGGCTATGGATACTTGGAGTAGTATCTTCTGGCTGGCCGTGCTTGATTTTTTGAGATCACTATCCAAGTATCCATCGCCATCACCATCTTTTGGGAAGATCTGTCTCTGCTGCAGAGTATTTTAATTCGGTGCCGCCGCCCGGACCCCCACACGGCACCTCACCAAAAAATTCTCGATCGTCCACGACTGCGTGAGCTCTACGGCGAAATTGGACGCATATATACTCTGCGTTGCTTCTCCGAAAGAGAAATAAAACTGCACAAAATATCAGCCCGGAAGAACTCGATCTTCCGGTGATTGCTCGAATGATCAAGAAGCCGAGGCTGGGAGATCGAGAGTGAGGCAATCTGGAGCTGAAGGTCGTCGAGGAATTAAACTCGTCATCTCCTTATCGATTCAAGTTCTTTCAGCTGTGTGATGCGTTGTTCGCTCCAGATAATCTGCGGTGCCCGTGCAAACTGCCAGAAATTTGTGGTGGCTGCGAGTGCGTGCGAAGTGTGAACTGGTGCTACATGAGAATCTGCTTATTTGGAGATGTTGATTAATTGATTCATTTAGAAAAGAAAAACGTGCGTGCGGCTGCAATTTGATGTGTCTATTTTGTTTTCGACGCATTCCGTTGGAAGGTAGCCGTCCTTTTAATCTGTCCGGAGATAAGTCTCCCAAGTCATCATCACCGTGATCGGTGTGTGATCGTCACACGTATCCATCGTTTGTTTCTTGACAGTATATCCAAAATGACATTTTCAGCGTTTGTTCAAGGCGGAGGTCCAGAACATACTCGTAAAGCCTGGGAAATTACGCCAAAGCACGCGAAGGAGGCTTTCGCTACAAGGAATGGCTAAGTCTAAGTGGTACGGGTGTGTATCGTATCACGACCGTCCGAGTTGGAGATAAGAGGTAAAGCTGGTACACAGTGGAAAATGTTGGGTGTAGTGGAACGGGCACCTCCGAAAAGGCAACAAACAAAGCATTGACTTGAAAAGTTAAAAAGGCCCTCTTGAAATATATTATTTGTACCGATTTGTGGCTAGGTGTATCGATATAGCAATTTTGATGGTATTGGTCTAGCAATTTATTTGGCTAATTGATCTATGGAAAGCTTGAGAATTTCGATATCTGGACTAAACTCATCATAACCAATCTGATCTTTTATCGAGATCGGGTGCTGCGCCGCCGGGTAGAGAAGATTGATCTTCCAAGGGCAGCAGTACACGATGGGGAAGTGTCCAGAAATCCTAAGATCGATGTGGCGAGACTAAACACTCGATCTGATGCTCGTGTGGACATATGCAGTGTACATGATTTGGGATGCAAGAAGCCAATAGGTCTACAGTACAAAACTCTAATTCTTAGTCCATCTCTAACTCTATGTGTACACGTATTCTAACCATGAAAAAAAGTGCGCTATAGCAATCTGGAGGGTCCACGCTAAATTTTGACACTTTTGTGCGCTACGGTGCTATTCACGCAATAGCACGCTATATCGCGCTAAAACGTCATAACTTTAGCGTGCTATTTTATTTTTCCAGTGTATCAGCGAAAAGCACCGAGTTTTCCACCTTAAGAAAAAGCAGAAATTTCTTTCTATTTGTCTTGATAATGAATTGCAATCTACCGATTCCTCTTTTGAATTGAAAGATGCCATCGCTAATGCTGATGATTCTGAATAAATAATTTACGTTATGTTGTTGCCCCGTGTGATGTTGATTTTAAGCTTTTAGACAATTGGATAATGTTTTTCATACATGGTTATGCATATATAATTCTATCATTTCTGCACTATATATTTTTTAATCTTGTCGATTTTTTTATTTTTCAGCTATATCTGGTATTTTTTCAGAACGCTATATTGAAATATAGCATGCTATTAGCACGCTATAGCGTGTATAGCATTTGGAGGAGGCCGCCGCTATTTTTTTTACCTTGATTCTAACACGTGGAGCTCCTCGTGCTTCCTCCAACCTCTCCCTTTGCCCTGCTGGCCTAGCCGTCGTGAGCCTTCTTGCATGACCGTCGTGGAGGAGGTTTCTAGACTCGACCATGCACCTGAGCCGGTTTTGGAGCAGGAAAGTCGGTCGGCTGTATGTTTGTTGTGTAGCGCTAGTGTCGTTGTGTACCGAGGAGATGCATGTGAAGGAGACAGACGGCCTAGGAGGAGCACCATCGGTGAGAGCAATAATAGCCGGTCACGGGGGATGCGAGTTTCGTGATGTCCTCTCGCCCTACAGGGTGAGTTGCGCTGATGGGCATGCTGCAGTGATTGACGAGTTCGAAATGTTCGACGGGTATTTAGGCTTTCTTCCTTCCTAAGTTTATACCATCGGACGATTTGTGTGGCTTTGTAAGATTGGGAGAAATCAAAGATCTGTGTGCAATTCCAATCCAAACTTTAAGTGAAGTTTGACTCTAGATCCTTACAATGCTAATTTTGTAGCTATTTTTTAATAATACATTTTTTATTAGTTTCGGGAAATATTACGCGGATCGGAGTAATTTCATAAATAATACGGACTCGGCTTCGCCTAAGCCGATAGGCCCTTATCGTCCTCGCCTAAGCCGATTAGGCTGTCGGCCGACGGCTGCATGCGGCAGAGGACCCTGTCGGCCTCGCCTTAGCCGACTGCCCTATCGGCCATGGCCTAGCCGATAAGTCCCTGTGTACAAGCGCGCTGCATGCATGTCTGTTTATCCAGCGACTAATCGGCCTCGACAAGGCCGATAGGCTAGTCGGCTTCGGCGTGGCCGATTAGTGGCCACACGTGACCCGAAAGGGCTGTCGGCCGCAGGCCTGGCCCGCCATGGCACCTTATCGGCTTAGCCCAGGCCGACAGGGTCTAATCGGTTTCGGCGAGGCCGATAAGGACTTATCGGCTTAGTCCAGGTCGAGGCCGTATTATTTCTGCAATTTCTTCATTTCGCGTAATATTAGTCGAAATTAATAAAAAAATAGCAATTTTGTATGCGTTCGGCTTTTACCTATGTGGAATGTTGGCTTGTATGTCGATTTGAAATATCAATTATGAGCGAGTGTATTTGTTGAATCGAGTATGTGGGATGCGAGCTTAGTGATGTCGTCTCGCCCTAGAGGGTGAGTTGCGCCGATGGGCATGCTGCAGTGATTGACGAGTTTGAAATGTCGGCGGTTTTTTAGGCTTTCTTCCTTCCTAGCTTATACCGTCGGATGATTTTTGTGGCTTTGTAAGATTGGGAGAAATCTAAGATCTGTGTGCAATTCCAATCTAAATTTTAAGTGAATTTTGACTCTAGATCCGTACAATACTAATTTCGTACGCATTCGGCTTTTACCTATGTGGAATGTTAGATTTGTATGTCGATTTGAAATATCAGTTATGAGCTGAGTGTATTTGTTGAATCCAGTAAATTACGTTGTGTCAATTGCAATGCCAATTCAAAATGTATGGCGATTGTTGCAATGCAAATTTCGTGTGCCACCTCTGACCCGCTCCCCCGACCCCTCCCTCGTCTCGCGACCCGCGCCGCCCCCGCGGCGGCCGGGCCGCGCCGCCACCTCTCCCCTCTCGTCCCCTCCCTAAGCTCCTCCCTCCGCCGTCGCTGGTGTCCGCGCCGGCCCTTGGCCGGGCGGTGCCGGTGGCGGCGGACCCGACGGCTTCTCCCCTTCCTGGTAGTTGGACGGCGCGGGGCAGCCCAGCTCCAGGAGGTGCTCCTCGGGCGGCTCTGGCGTTGTGCGGGTGGTGAACGGGGACGGCGGCGCTGCCGTTTGGTGGCGGGGCACGGTGCTGAGCTTCGGCCCTGATGCCCAGATCTAGGCCCTTCGGGCCCGATCTGGGTCAGGGTGGGCTTGGTTGTGCTGCCTCTGGTTGGCCTGCTGAGCGGCTCGTGACGGAGATGACAGCGGTGACGCCATCCTTGCTGCAGCGTGGCGGTGGGAGCTTCACGGGTCTAGCTAGGTCCGGCTGAGCCTATGGACCGATCTTGAGGGTAGCGGCGGTGGCGGCCTACGTGCAGCAGCATGGTGGTGGGGACTTTACGAGCCCCCGGGCTCGGCCGAGCCTGCTTGGCCTGGTGTGTCCCTACTGCCGTGTCCGGTCGACCACCCGCCGATGGCGGTGGAGGATGTCCTCCAGGTGGCTGCGTTGCTGCCGCCCTCCGGTTCCAATGGCTCGGTTTGCACTTGTCGTAGCGTCCGGTCGGCTATCACCTTTGGCGGTGGAGGTTGTTCCCTCCCGCATGGTTGTGACTCTGTCGGACCTTGTCTACGGCTGCTTCGTCTCGGGCTGGCCGGCCCTGCTACGTTTGCCATGGTGAGACGACGATGGTGGCTTCAAGATCGTGGTGGCGTTTGTTGGTGGGTGGCAAGATTGGTGGAGCACTACAGATTGTCCGAGGCGTGGTTTTTTGGGGGTCGGGAGAAATCCCTGTCGTTTTGGCACCGACGCGGTGACGCTTGAGAGTATCACCCTTCCTTCTTGAGGGGCGTCGGGCGTACCTCTTCCCCACTCCTCGGAGCGTACCGGGGGAAACCCTAGGTCCGTCCGGGCAGCAGCGTCGTCATCGTCGCTTTCCTTCTTGGAGGTGTTGTTTGGTACGCGGTGATTTAGAGTGCTAGGGTTGTGGTGGGATTTCGCCGGAGAGGACGCAGCGGTTGCGGGTCACTTCCGTTTTCGTTGATTTGCCGGTGTCGGCTTTTGTTTTCTTTTCTTTTTCTCTTCCTGTTCTTTTAGGCATGATTGTGCTGTTTGCCCCAGCAGTGGCCTCATTGTTGTATCGGGTGGTTGCTATATTAATATAGCGGGGCGAAATCCTATTTCTTCAAATTTCGTGTGCCAAGTGCCACGCCCCCAGGTTACATTAAAATGCAACCACAGCGTTGCGAGTATGAGTTTACAGCATTTTAAGCCTAAACGGCAACAGAAACATAACCAGACCCAAGTGCAGATAATATATGTTTGAATCGATGGATTTGAATCGGACAAGAACGGAATGGCTCTTGTCCGTTTGGAATGCGCTTGGGTGAATGAACCCCTCCTTGGTTCACATGTGTTCGAACAAGTGTCGCGCAAGTGCTCAGGCCACCGACTGGACCCTCCACCACGCGTAGTACGTGCAACACGTCTCGACTCAGTCACGAGTGAGCTAGCGAGGCCAGGGCAGCGCGTACGTGTCCTCGCCAGAACGCCACCACTAAGCAAAGACCAGGTAAACAAAGAAACGTACGTGTCGGCTAAGGGCTAACTTGGTCGCTTCGCAGGTGGCGAGAGAAGCTCGAACCGCCACGTCGGCTACATTGCTTCGCCGTGTCGTGTTGAGAAAGTTCGGACACCTACCTGTCCCTGATCTGCTTCCGTCCATGGGAATCAGGATTGTGTGACGCTGACCACACCAATTAATCTGCAACGCCCAAAGGGTTGTTTGACCCTCGGCACACTTTATTGTTCGCGGCTCACCTTGTTCCATAATGCAAAATGTGTTTTGTTTTATACCATCTTTAATTGTACGATTTTTACCATTCATCCAAATAGGACTACAACTAGGTTATTGTTAGGTTGGGCTCCATTTCGAAGAACCTCAATTTCACTAGTTCATTACGGATTAATGATTATGTGCATTCAATTAAACAATGCAGTGTTACTACTCCCTCCGTTCTAACTCTAAGGGCATATTAGTAGTCCCATAACCCCTACTTCCTAGGCACAATTAGAGGTTGGTTGCCTCCCCCACCAATGCAGGTAAGATTTTAGCCCCAATCAAATATCACCTTGCGTCAAGATATTTAAAAATTATGTCCTGAGTACTAGGACGGAGGGAGTACCTCTTTTTTGGTTTATGCGACCCCTTATCTAAAAAAATCATCCTAAATAAACATATGTGATTAATTGTTATACCATGATGTTAATACAATTTGCACGATCATCGCTCTCCTTCATGCATTGGTTAGTTCTACACCAATATGAATATTGGACTGATTATACGCAATTTTAAAAGTAAGGTTTCGCATTAAAAATAACCATAGATTTCGCCAGTAGTGGAGCATGATATCTTGTAACTTATTTTGTTTCTACCCTCGCTACCTGTTGGGTGCAGTCTATTTACATACATAACTAAATATTTAATGCGTATCAACACATATTTTGCTGCAATGATTGATGAGTTTGAAATGTTGATGGTTATTGCGGCCTCTCTTCCTTCCATATTTCAATAGATGATTTTTGTAGCTTCGTAAGATTGAGAGAAATCAAAGATCTATGTGCAATTCCAATCCAAATTCCAAGTGAAGTTTGACTCTAGATCCTAATACAATACTAATTTTGTATGCGTTCGGCTTTTATCTATGCGCAATGTTAGATTTGTTTGTCAATTTGCAATATCAATTATGAGTGTATTTGTTCAATCCAGTAGTTATGTGTGTCAATTGGAATGCCAATTCAAAATGTATGGCGATTGCAAGTTTGGTTTTGATCTGGACTTTACAGTATAGCAGCAAGATGATTGCGACAACAACGACGAGAACGATTAAAAGAACTCAGGAGGGAGGGTGTGAGGGAATGCAAGGAGCAAGGCGAAGAAGACTCACCGAGATGTAATTTTATTCTAAACCTTGTAGAAAATTCTTCAGTAATCCTTTAAAAGCTAGGGGAGGGGGGACAGTGCCCCCCTCTTTATATGTGCCTAGCTCCGCCGTTACATGGCGGCTGTGACCACGGTGAGATGCATGTTGCCACCGTAATTATGCATTAAAAAAACTATAGATTTCGATTCGTAACGTTTGACTCTCATAAGTAGTGAAGCATAGTATCTTGTAACTATTTCGATTCGTACGTTTGACAGGGTATTTAGGCATTCTTCCTTCCTAAGTTTATACCATCGGACGATTTGTGTGGCTTTGTAAGATTGGGAGAAATCAAAGATCTGTGTGCAATTCCAATCCAAACTTTAAGTGAAGTTTGACTCTAGATCCTTACAATGCTAATTTTGTATGCGTTCGGGTTTTACCGATGTGTAATGTTAGATTTGTATGTCGATTTGAAATATCAGTTATGAGCTGAGTGTATTTGTTGAATCCAGTAAATTATGTTGTGTCAATTGCAATGCCAATTCAAAATGTATGGCGATTGTTGCAATGCAAATTTCGTGTGCCAAGTGCCACGCCCCCAGGTTACATTAAAATGCAACCACAGCGTTGCGAGTACGTATGAGTTTACAGCATTTTAAGCCTAAACGGCAACAGAAACATAACCAGACCCAAGTGCAGATAATGTTTGAATCGATGGATTTGAATCGGCCAAGAACGAAATGGCTCTTGTCCGTTTGGAATGCGCTTGGGTGAATGAACCCCTTCTTGGTTCACATACAAGTGTCGCGCATGAGCCAGAGAGGTCAGTGTACTCTCCATCGAGAAAGTTCATGGAGTAGGGCCACCGACTGGACCCTCCACGCGTATGTGCAACACGTCTCGACTCACGAGTGAGCTAGCGAGGCCAGGGCAGCGCGTACGTGTCCTCGCCAGAACGCCACCACTAAGCAAAGAAACGTACGTGTCGGCTAAGGGCTAACTTGGTCGCTTCGCCGTGTCAAGCCAGGTGTCGGCTAAGGGCTTTCTAGTTAGATACATGTGTATCTAGACAAAGTTTTGCCCACTAATATGGATCGGAGGTAGTACGATTTTTACCATTCATCCAAATAGGACTACAACTAGCACTAGTGGAAAACAGGCCTTCAGTCCCGGTTTTAGAGGGCCTTTAGTCCCTGTTTGCCAACCGGGACTAACAAATCGAGACTAAAGGCCTCCCATCTTTAGTCCCGGTTGGCCACGAACCGGGACTAAAGGCCCCCATGTGAGCGGAGCTGTGCGCGGACGGGTGGAGGACTTTTAGTCCCGGTTGGTAAGGTACCGGGATTTTTTTAATTTTATTTTTAATTCTATTCTCAATTCTATTCTCAATTATTCTCAATTCTATTTTTAATTCTATTCTGAAATTTCTCACTTACCCACACACTTAAACTAGTTATACACTTAATCTCAGGTCAAAGTACTTAATCTGGTCAAACTGCCCATTCGATCACCCATCCTGAAATTGTTCCAGCCCGAGCACGCTTAAGTTTTGAATTCCTTCCAAATTAGCTTACAAATGAGAAGTTAGAACTTACTGATAATAGTATCCTATCAATCATATTAACCCCTGAGTCATGATGTTACACTTTTTTATTGTTTAATTTTTCAAAATTTATTTGAATAAACACAATGATTATGTAATATATTTTTTGAATAAATAACAATGATTATGTAATAATATTTTTGAATAAATAACAGTGATTATGTAATAATATTTAATATGGAATAATTCATATCTTTAAATCCGTAACTCGAAATTTGACAAATAAAATGTCTAAATTAATTAGAAAAATGAGAGGAATTCAAATTTGCCATCCTATCAATCATATCTTTTGCATCACAGAAACATCGATAAACTTGTTATGAAAAAAAACTCTAGCATGGAGCCAAATGATTAAGTTATGACAATTCTCACGGCATAGTTTGTGATAAAGTTCTCATATTCGACAAATAGATGTATCTTGGTATCGAAAGCAATGATTCCGAAGGGATTTTTCAAATTATTTTTATAAATATCATTTTCCTTTTTCTAAGTGCCAAATTGACTTTTTTGTGAACCAAGTACAAAAAATATGGTGCAACATGGCACCCATCTAAATATCACAAAGAGTAGTCCACATTTAATGGATAATCCCCAAGTATTAGGAATTTTCTTGATTTCTATCTAATTTTGCCTAGTTAAATGAGTTTATGCTGATTTTCCGAAATTAATCCAAATTTGAACTACAAGTGTTTGATAGTTTGGTCTGATTTTTTTTAAAATCATTTTAGGATACACAACCAGTGGTTATATCACAGAAATTTCAATAGTTTTAGAGAATTTGACCTCTTTCGATGAATACTCCTGGTGGCCATTTCGACCGTTTTTCAAAAAAAATCCAATAAAGTGAAAAAAACCTCAAAAAAAGATATCCTCTGGCATGGAGTCCTTTTATGTGTACTAGTTGCTATGGAAAATGATAAACTTAATTTTGGACAAATTGTTCAAAAAAATTCTTCACAAAAAGGTCTATCATATATAAACATTTATAAGTTTCAAGCCAAACGACCAAGTCATGGTAATTCCCATGGCATAGTTTGTGATAAAATTCTCATATTCGACAAATAGGTGTGTCTTGGTATAGGAAACAATGGTTTTGAAGAGATTTTACAAATTATTTTTATAAATATCATTTTTCTTTTTCTAAGTGCAAAAATTGACGTTTTTTGTGAACCAAGTACAAAAAATATGGTGCAAAATGGCACCCATCAAAATATCACAAAGAGTAGTCCACATTCGATGGATAATCCCCAAGTATTAGGAATTTTCTTGATTTCTATCTAATTTCGTCTAGTTAAATGAGTTTATGCTGATTTTTCGAAATTAATCCAAATTTGAACTACAATTGTTTGATAGTTTGATCTGATTTTTTTAAAATCATTTTAAGGTACACAACCAGTGGTTATATCACAGAAATATCAATAGTTTTAGAAAATTTGACCTTTTTCGATGAATACTCATGTTGGCCATTTCGACCGTTTTTCGAAAAAAATCCAATAAAGTGAAAAAACACTAAAAAAAGATATCCTCTGGCATGGAGTCCTTTTATGTGTACTAGTTGCTATGGAAAATGATAAACTTAATTTTGGACAAATTGTTCAAAAAAATTCTTTACAAAAAGGTCTATCATATATAAACATTTATAAGTTTCAAGTCAAATGACCAAGTTATGGCAATTCACACGGCATAGTTTGTGATAAATTTCTCATATCCGACAAATAGGTGTGTCTTGGTATAGGAAGCAATGGTTCCGAAGGGATTTACAAATTATTTTTATAAATATCATTTTCCTTTTTCTAAGAGCAAAAATTGACGTTTTTTGTGGACCAAGTACAAAAAATATGGTGCAAAATGGCACCCATCTAAATATCACAAAGAGTAGTCCACATTCGATGGATAATCTCCAAGTATTAGGAATTTTCTTGATTTTTATTCAATTTCGTCTAGTTAAATGAGTTTATGCTGATTTTCCGAAATTAATCCAAATTTGAACTACAAGTGTTTGATAGTTTGGTCTGAATTTTTTTTAAATCATTTTAAGGTACACAACCAGTGGTTATATCAGAGAAATATCAATAGTTTTAGAGAATTTAACCTCTTTCGATGAATACTCGTGGTGGCCATTTTGACCATTTTTCGAAAAAAAAATCAATAAAGTGAAAAAACCCTCAAAAAAGATATCATCTGGCATGGAGTCCTTTTATGTGTACTAGTTGCTATGGAAAATGATAAACTTAATTTTGGACAAATTGTTCAAAAAATTCTTCACGAAAAGTTCTATCATGTATAAACATTTATAAATTTCAAGCCAAACGACCAAGTTATGGCAATTCCCACGGCATAGTTTGTGATAAAGTTCTCATATTCGACAATTAGGTGTGTCTTGGTATAGGAAGCAATGGATCCGAAGAGATTTACAAATTATTTTATAAATATCATTTTTCTTTTCTAATTGCAAAATTTGACTTTTTTTGTGAACCAAGTACAAAAAATATGGTGCAAAATGGCACCCATCTAAATATCACAAAGAGTAGTCCACATTTGATGGACAACACCCAAGTATTAGGAATTTTCTTGATTTCCATCTAATTTTGCCTAGTTAAATGAGTTTATCCTGATTTTCCGAAAGTAATACAAATTTGAACTACAAGTGTTTGATAGTTTTGTCTGAATTTTTTTTAAAATCATTTTAAGATAAATCACTAGTGGTTATATACTTATATCACAGAAACATCGATCGTTTTAAAAAATTGACCTCTTTCGAGGAGGGTCATGGTGGCCATTTTGACCGCTTTTTAAAAAAATCAAATAGAGTAAAAATACCTCCAAAACAGATATGGTGCAAAATGGCACCCATCTAATTTCATAAAGAGTAATCCACATTTTATGAATAATCTCCAAGTATTAGGAATTTTCTTGATTTCTACCTAATTTCGCCTAGTTAAATGAGTTTATGTCGATTTTCCGAAAGTAATTTTCGCCAAGTTAAATGCGTTTTGGTGATCCAAAAGATGATATAGTTGTCATATTTGGATTCCTCTCATTTTCTAATTGATTTAGACATTTTATTTGTTAAATTTCGATTTACGATTTAAATATATGAATTATTCCATATTAAATGAAAAATGCGGGACCTTTAGTCCGGGTTGGTATCACGAACCGGTACTAAAGATGGACCTTTAGTACCTGTTCGTGATACGAACCAGGACTAAAGGGTCTCGCGCTGGTCCCCACGTCTATGGCTGCCTACCGCAACCCTTTAATCCTGGTTGGTAATACCAACCGGACTAAAGGTCCCCTACGAACCGGGACTAAAACTGGCTGGCGCCCTGGCCGTTCGAAACGGGACTAATGGTCCTATTAGCGCTAAGAGGGTGGCCTCACAACTGGCCCTGGTCGTAACGCAAGAAGGATCAGTCTGGAATATACACTTCCTCCTCTGCTTACAAGTTTCTGATGACGGGACGCCTGGGAAACTCAAACCTAGCTGAAATTTGGACAACAAAGGCAACACCAAAATGCAGAGTTCATGCCTGGCTGGTCATGCGGCACAGGTCCTTACTGCTGACCTACTAGCGCTAAGAGGGTGGCCTCACAACCCCATTTGCCGGCTTTGCAACTCAGAGCAAGAAACTGCCACCCACCTGTTTGCTTCCTGTTCGTATACTAGAAACTGCTGGACTGAAGTTCTCCGTTGCACTGGGCTACCGCTATCGCTAGCTCTGGCAACAAGTGTTGATGATCTTCAACAGTGGTGGCACGACTCCTCGTCCACTCTGCAGCCCAATGATACGTCTCCAACGTATCCATAATTTCTGCTGTTCCATGCTTATATTATACCATTTGCTACATGTTTTATATACACTTCGTATCACTTTTATGCATTTTCTGGGACTAACCTATTAACAAGATGCCACAGTGCCAGTTCCCTGTTTTCTGCTGTTTTTGGTTTCAGAAAGTTACTTCTGGAAATATTCTCGGAATTGCACGAAACAAAAGGCCAAGTCCCTATTTTTCCAGCACGTACACGGAGTCCGAAGGAGAGACGAAGAGAGCCACGAGGTGGCCAAACCACCTGGCGCGGCAGTGGGCCCAGCCGCGCCGCCTGTGGTTTGGGCCCCTCGGGGGTCCGCCGACATCGCCCCTTCGCCTATTTATTCCCCGAGACGTGAAAACCCTAAAACACCGAGCCTTTCATCCAGAACATATTCGCTGCCGCCGCCGTCGTCAACCCTAACTCGGGGGGTTCTGAAGCTCTTCCCGGCACCCTGCCGGAGAGGGGAATCATCACCGGAGGGCTCTACATCGCCATGCCCGCCTCCGGAGTGATGCGTGAGTAGTTCATCCTTGGACTATGGGTCCATAGCAGTAGCTAGATGGTTGTCTTCTCCACTTGTGCCATCATGTTTAGATCTTGTGAGCTGCCTATCATGATCAAGATCATCTTATTGTAATGCTACATGTTGTGTTTGCTGGGATCTGACTTATATTGATACCTATGTGGAGCTGAATATTATATTATCATGTCTATGTCATTTGTGATCTTGCATGCTCTCCGTTACTTGTTGAAGCCTTGGCCAAGTGAATACTTGTAACTCCAAGAGGGGGTATTTATGCATGATAGTTGGGTTCAACCTCTATTTAACCTGGGATAGTGACAGCAAGTTCTAAGGTTGTAGATGTGTTGTTGCCACTAGGGGTAAAACAGCAATGCTTTATTCAAGGATGAATGTATTGTTTACATTACGCACATTACTTAATGCAATTGTCTGTTGCTTGCAACTTAATACTGGAAGGGGTACGGATGTTAACCGGAAAGTGGACTATTTAGGCATAGATGCATGCTGGATAGCGGTCTATGTACTTTGTCGTAATGCCCAAATGAATCTCATAGTAGACACCACAACTCACACATGCATGTTATATGCACTTATCAATTGTCAATTGCCCAGCTGTAATTTGTTTACCCAGCATGTTAGTTATCTTATTGGAGAGACACCACTAGTGAACTGTGGACCCCGGTCCATTCTTTTACATCTGAAATACAATCTACTGCAATCATTGTTCTCTACTGTTTTATGCAAACAAACATCATTTCCATTCGATACGTTTAACCCTTTGTTTTCAGCAAGCCGGTGAGATTGACAACCTCACTGTTAAGTTGGGGCAAAGTAATTTGATTGTGTTGTGCAGGTTCCACGTTGGCACCGGAATCCCTGGTGTTGCGCCGCACTACACTCCTTCACCAACACCTTCGAAGCAAACCTCGTTTTCCTACTGGTTCGATTAAACCTTGGTTTCATACTGAGGGAAAACTTACTGCTGCACTCATCATACCTTCCTCTTGGGGTTCCCAACTGACGTGTGACGTACAAGCATTGTTTCTGGCACTATTGCCGGGGAGATATTCCCTCGTCAACTTAGAGCCACCAACACGTTTTCTGGCGCCGTTGCCGGGGAAAACCGAATTGCTTCTGCAAGGGGAGTCTCTCACACCCAATCTCTTTACTTTGTTATTTGTCTTGCTTAGTTTATTTTTATTTAGTCTTGTTTGCTCTCTTTATCAAAAACACAAAAAAATTAGTTACTTGTTTATTTCGTTTTGTTTTGTTCTTGTCACCATCATGTCTTGTTCCATGCCTGTTGCTATGTCACCTGAGGAATTGATCTTCACTTTTAAACAAGGGAGTGAGGAGAATTTTAAAGAAGCTTGGTCTAGAATTAATGATTCCTTTGGTAAAACTGATCCTAAAATGACTTTAAGTTGCTTCTCACTAGCTTCTACTTTGGTCTAGCCCTTTGTTATAGATATGCTTTAGATGCTATTGTGGGAGGAGATTTCCTTCACTGTGATGGGGACCAAGCTTTTAATGCCATAAAAAAGTTGATTGCAACTTCTAGCTCAACTAATAAATTTGATTCGGCCCTTGTTAGCATCCATGCTAGATTAAACACTCTTGAGACACATATATCTTGTTTAAAGGACGGCTATAATCAAATTCGGGAATATTTTGACTATGTTCCAACAAATTTTGAACCTTCGATGTGGGTCCCTACGGTAAAGGTTGCTATTTGTGGTGAAACCTTTTATGCTCGTTGTGATATTATGTCTGAGTTTTGCCTTATGCCTAAAAGCATTTATGAAACTTTGAATCTTTGGGGACTTGCTGAAGGAGGAGAAGGAATAACTCTTACTGATAACTCTGTTATATTTCCCGAGGGGATAGCTGAGGGTGTGTTTACAACCTTTCTTGGGAGAACGGTGTCCACTGATTATCTTGTTATTGAATGTGCAGGGACAGGACAAATTACACTTGGAAGATCTCTGCTCAAATTAATGGGAGCAACCATAGATGTGGGAAAAGGCACTCTGAATCTTACCTCCACACCAAGGTGCGGCCATGTATTCCCCAAACCAAAGAGTAAGTCTAAGGGTAAGAGAGGTAGGCACATGGCCCTTGGTATTGATGTCAATGCTCCTCCACTTGACAACACTTGATTTTCACTTTCTGCGCCTAGCTGAAAGGCGTTAAAGAAAAGCGCTTATGGGAGACAACCCATCGTTTTTATTTGCTGTTATTTTTGTTTTCTTTGAGTCAAGGAGTTTTGTTACTTCTGTAGCAACTCCTTTGTATCTTTATTTTATCGCAATGTTGTGCCAAGTAAAGTTCTATATTGAAAGTTGATGCAAGATTTGGATTTCTGCGCAGTGACAGATTTTTAGCTGTCACGGATTTGAGCTTATCTCCCTGTAGAAAATTCAAAAAATTCTGAGAAAAATCACGCATATTCCTGAGATATGTACGCAACTTTCATTATTTTAGGCCAGATCCATCTGAGCAACTTAAGTGCCTCGAAAAAATTCGTCATTCCAGACTGTTCTGTTTTTGACAGATTCTGCCTTTTGTTTTGCATTCGCTCTTTTACTGTGTTTGTGTGGATTTCTTTGCTCCACAAAGCATTGGTGGCTGTAGCTAATGTCCAGAAGCTTTGGGATTGATTGTATCATTACAGAATATGAGAATTTTTGATTATGCACTAACCCTCTAATGAGAACTGTCTTGAGTTTGGTGTGAAGGAAGTTTTCAAGGATCAAGCGAGAAGGGTGATATTATGTGATCAAGAAGAGTGAAAAGCCTAAGCTTGGGGATGCCCCCGTGGTTCATCCCAACCATATTCAGAGAGACTCAAGCGTCTAAGCTTGGGGATGCCCAAGGCATCCCCTTCTTCATCAACAAACTTATCAGGTCATCTCTAGTGAAACTATATTTTAATTCTTTCACATCTTATGCGCTTTACTTGGAGCGTCTGTGTGTTTTTATTTTTGTTTTTGTTTGAATAAATTCGGATCCTAGCAATCCTTGTGTGGGAGAGAGACACGCTCCGCTTTTTCATGTGAATACTCATGTTCTTCACTTATATTTGTTGAGTATTCTTAACTAGCTACTGCAGTGCTTTTAGCTCCTGTTTTTCATGCATCTCTTCGAGCTGTTAGCACTTGTTTATAAATACTCTCTTGCTGCATTATATTATCATTTGGAGAGTTTATGTTTAAATAAATTATTGGTGTTTGTTTGGAAGAAAGAAAATGCTACATGTAGTAGTTGGTATTGGAAAAGACATATGCATTCTTGTAGATCATTGTCTTGTTTCGATTTGATGCTTTGCAATTGTTTTGAGCTCTCAAGTAGATCATGTTTAAGCTCTTGCATCATGTAGTTAAAGCCTAGTAGTGGAGAACTACCGTAGAGCTTGTTGAGACTTGGGATGCATATTTGTTCTCTCTAAGGTCTAGATATTTTCTGGTAAAATGTTTGAGCAACAAGGAAGACAGTGTAGAGTCTTATAATACTTGCAATATGTTTTTATGTGATTCTTGCTGTACCGGTTTATACTTGTGTTTGCTTCAAACAACCTTGCTAGCCTAAACTCTGTACTGAGAGGGAATGCTTCTCGTGCATCCAAAACTTGAGCCAAAACCCATGCCATTTGTGTCCACCATACCTACCTACTATGTGGTATTTCCTGCCATTCCAAGTAAATATTTCATGTGCTACCTTTAAACTATTCAAAACTTTATTACTCCTTATTTGTGTCAATGTTTTATAGCTCATGAGGAAGTATGTGGTGTTTTATCTTTCAATCTTGTCATTTACTTCTGACAGACTTTCACCAATGGACTAGTGGCATATACATCCGCTTATCCAATAATTTGCAAAAAGAGCTGGCAACGGGGTGCCCAGCCCCAATTAATTACAACTTTCATTAATAATTCTCTTCACATGTTTTGCCCTGATTTATCAGTAAGCAACTTAATTTTGCAAATAGACACTCCTCCATGGTATGTGAATGTTGGAAGGCACCCGAGGATTCGGTTAGCCATGGCTTGTGTAAGCAAAAGGTTGGGAGGAGTGTCATCTATAAAGAAACTAAAATACATGTGTAAACAAAAGAGAAGAGGGATGATCTACCTTGCTGGTAGAGATAACGTCCTTCATGGGAGCCGCTCTTGAAAGTCTGGTTGACAAGGGGGTTAGAGTGCCCACTACCATTCGTTGACAACAACAAACACCTCTCAAATACTTATTTTGTGCTCTCTATATGCTTTCGAAAACTTAAAAAGCTCTAGCACATGATTTAATCCCTGCTTCCCTCTGCGAAGGGCCTATCTTTTACTTTATGTTGAGTCAGTTTACCTACTCCTTTCTATCTTAGAAGCAAACACTTGTGTCAACTTTGTGTGCATTGATTCTTACATATTTACTTATTGCACTTGTTATATTGCTTTATGTTGACAACTATCCATGAGATATACATGTTACAAGTTGAAAGCAAATGCTGAAACTTAATCATCCTTTGTGTTGCTTCAATGCCTTTTACTTTGAATCTATTGCTTTATGAGTTACCTCTTATGCAAAACTTTTTGATGCTTGTCTTGAAAGTACTATTCATGAAAAGTTTTTGCTTATATGATTCATTGTTTACTCTTTATCTATTTGTTAGCAAACTATAGATCATTGCTTTGAGTCACTTCATTCATGACATGAGCCTTGCAATATATTGATCAAGATTGTGTGAAAGCATGTCTCCTCAGAAATTATTTGTTGTTATCGTTTTACCTACTCGAGGACGAGTAGAACTAAGCTTGGGGATGCTTGATACGTCTCCAACGTATCCATAATTTCTGCTGTTCCATGCTTATATTATACCATTTGCTACATGTTTTATATACACTTCGTATCACTTTTATGCATTTTCTGGGACTAACCTATTAACAAGATGCCACAGTGCCAGTTCCCTGTTTTCTGCTGTTTTTGGTTTCAGAAAGTTACTTCTGGAAATATTCTCGGAATTGCACGAAACAAAAGGCCAAGTCCCTATTTTTCCAGCACGTACACGGAGTCCGAAGGAGAGACGAAGGAGAGCCACGAGGTGGCCAAACCACCTGGCGGCGCGGCAGTGGGCCCAGCCGCGCCGCCTGTGGTTTGGGCCCCTCGGGGGTCCGCCGACATCGCCCCTTCGCCTATTTATTCCCCGAGACGTGAAAACCCTAAAACACCGAGCCTTTCATCCAGAACATATTCGCTGCCGCCGCCGTCGTCAACCCTAACTCGGGGGGTTCTGAAGCTCTTCCCGGCACCCTGCCGGAGAGGGGAATCATCACCGGAGGGCTCTACATCGCCATGCCCGCCTCCGGAGTGATGCGTGAGTAGTTCATCCTTGGACTATGGGTCCATAGCAGTAGCTAGATGGTTGTCTTCTCCACTTGTGCCATCATGTTTAGATCTTGTGAGCTGCCTATCATGATCAAGATCATCTTATTGTAATGCTACATGTTGTGTTTGCTGGGATCTGACTTATATTGATACCTATGTGGAGCTGAATATTATATTATCATGTCTATGTCATTTGTGATCTTGCATGCTCTCCGTTACTTGTTGAAGCCTTGGCCAAGTGAATACTTGTAACTCCAAGAGGGGGTATTTATGCATGATAGTTGGGTTCAACCTCTATTTAACCTGGGATAGTGACAGCAAGTTCTAAGGTTGTAGATGTGTTGTTGCCACTAGGGGTAAAACAGCAATGCTTTATTCAAGGATGAATGTATTGTTTACATTACGCACATTACTTAATGCAATTGTCTGTTGCTTGCAACTTAATACTGGAAGGGGTACGGATGTTAACCGGAAAGTGGACTATTTAGGCATAGATGCATGCTGGATAGCGGTCTATGTACTTTGTCGTAATGCCCAAATGAATCTCATAGTAGACACCACAGCTCACACATGCATGTTATATGCACTTATCAATTGTCAATTGCCCAGCTGTAATTTGTTTACCCAGCATGTTAGTTATCTTATTGGAGAGACACCACTAGTGAACTGTGGACCCCGGTCCATTCTTTTACATCTGAAATACAATCTACTGCAATCATTGTTCTCTACTGTTTTATGCAAACAAACATCATTTCCATTCGATACGTTTAACCCTTTGTTTTCAGCAAGCCGGTGAGATTGACAACCTCACTGTTAAGTTGGGGCAAAGTAATTTGATTGTGTTGTGCAGGTTCCACGTTGGCACCGGAATCCCTGGTGTTGCGCCGCACTACACTCCTTCACCAACACCTTCGAAGCAAACCTCGTTTTCCTACTGGTTCGATTAAACCTTGGTTTCATACTGAGGGAAAACTTACTGCTGCACTCATCATACCTTCCTCTTGGGGTTCCCAACTGACGTGTGACGTACAAGCATTGTTTCTGGCACTATTGCCGGGGAGATATTCCCTCGTCAACTTAGAGCCACCACCCAACATCCGATCCAGATGGCACACAATTATACTGCTCACTTGGTGGCATGTCTGGAAAGAACGAAACAATCGATATCTTCAATAACAAGGCAGAGTGGCAATGGACGTGAAGAACAAGATTTGGGACGAACTTCGCGAATGGAGACGTGCTGGTGTCCTTATGAAGACATGGCCTCCCAGCGAGTAGTCCACTTCTGTATATTTGCTAATAATAGTTTAGTACAGTTATAGCTTATACTACCTCTTTTACTCTTACTATCCCCCCTCCCCCCCCCCCCCCCCCCCCCCCCTAACTTGTAACCCAAACTTCGCTGGCATTTGACCCAGCTTATTCTCCTTAATGAAAACGAAGCAGCGCCCGTTGTTTTCCCTCAAAAAAAAAAGAAGGATCAATCACGGAGGTCTCACGGCAACAAATGAGGACGCTAAACTTTTTTTTGAATTTTTCCACGTATATTAAACCAGCAAAGAGTACACGATTACATCGATTACAAAAACAAAACTAAAAGAGACTAGCAAATCTATGAGATCTTCAACCTCTTTCTTCATCCATGACACAATCTTGTACTTTTCTGAAGGCAGCCGTAGAACAACGCCAACACCACCAAACCATAGACCTGTGAATAGCACCGAAGGTTCTCCTTTTTAATTTTGAGCCGCAATGCCAAGTCTTTGTGCACGCACGCAACCATTAAATTAATCAAGCAACATCGGCAAGAGCACCACCACTGATATTTCAGGGACAAATAACCGAACCACTTTGTCGACGTCGTTGGGAGCCGAGAGAACGAATCACCATTGCCGAAGACGTAGTAGCCGGATAGATATTGCGAGGACAAACCTCCTCGCGGCAACCATGAGAAACAATCCAAGATTGATCTGGCGAAGCAAGATCTGAAGAACCATACCTAGATAGACTTAATCTTCCAAAGCCACCATTGACGTCGGGAAGGATATCTCGCCGTCGAACGAAGCGTGGAAGATCACTTATTGCAGCCGATACCATCTCCATTAACGACGAAAATGACGACCAAAACCAAACTCTTCCATTAAGGACCTTCGAAAAGCGCCGTGCGCAGGTCCGAGGTCCCCACCCCTTCTAGTGCCAGAACGGCACCTAGAGGAGGCGAGGACCCGTCGAATCTTTGCCGGCGACGACGATGAAGCTGCAGATATCACGGGCGGCGGCGGCTAGGGTTGAAACCCTAGGCAGCCGCCATGATCGCCTCCTCTTCTGTCTCGTACGTACCGTTTAATGAGGACGCTAAACTTAATCTATCTTCTGCACGCAAAGCCCATGCTTAACGTTCAAAATGGTTTCGCCCAAGCCCTGGGATTTTGGAAGGAAATTCTACACACCTGCAACGGCGGTAAAAACAAAAAGGCCACTAGTTCCCGAATTACACGTTGACAACGACACTCTTGCTGTTGACCGGCCGCTCTCGCTGACAACGTGGGCCTCGTCTGCTCCAAAGAGAGTAATAATAACAAGAAACATGGAGAAAAAACCTTGGCGGTTCTAATATAATCGGCACGTCCCTTTTCTGGCTAATCTGCTCTCGGCTTGAATAAATAACGTCTCCTTCTCCTCTCTCTCCCGTCTTCGTGACTGACGAAACGAAATTAAGAAAGAAAAGCAGCAGCAAAATCATCTCTTCTCCTTCTCCCCCGCTTTCCTTTTATTCCCCGATCGAACAGAGACATATATTACCGCAAATCTCCCACGATGTTTCCCGCTCGCCTTCCAACTCCGTCCCAGTCTCGTCTTGGCCGCGTCCTCCTTCAGATTAATCCCCCCCCCCCATAGGCACCGATAAGGACTCATGCATTGCATCCACAGTCGGGGATCACAAGAAAAATATATGACAAAATTATACAAATCACCCTCAAATCACATGAAAAAAGTATACAAAAATATGAAAAAAGTATACAAATCACCCCCAAATCCTATTAAAAAATTGAAAAATCATATTCGTGAGTTTTCAAAAGATTCTGAAAAAAAAACAAGGATGTAACCAATGATATATCCCACGAACGTGCAAATTTTCAATTAGAGATACGTTATATTTTGGGCTACACAAAAATAACAACTCCGATAAAACTTAGAGTTTTGAAAATATGCATACTTATATCTACACTTTTGTCATTTTTGTGTAGCTTAAAATACAACATATTTGAAGTTGATATATGACACTTCATAGGAAATATCATTGCATGGCTCCAGATTTTTGTTCAGAATATTTTGAAACTTATAAATATGATTTTCGAATTTTTTTAATAGGAGGAAAGGCAGTCAAAATCAAAAGGCATAAATTCCTTTCCCCTGATCGAAAAGATTAGAAAAAGGCGTCAAACTTGCAATTCTTTGCCCCAATCATCAGCACACGACACCATCTCACTGCCGCCACGGTGAGCGGTGAATCGGAATCCACGACACGGACATTATTGGCGAAGAAGCTAGGCAATAAGCTTAAGCTAAGCTAGGGATAAAAGTTACTCCCTCCGTTCGGAAATAGATGTCTTAGCTATCTCAAAATTTGGATGTATCTAGACATGTTTCTATGGCGAATTGGACGTACGCCAACCACGCGCATATACCCTGCGTTGCGTCTCCAGAAAGACAAGGGAATCAAGTGCGCGAAATATCAAGCCCAACGGTTCTTGCGATGGTTCCATCTGGTGATCAAGAAACCAAGTCAGAGAGAGAGAGTGAGGAAATCTAGGACTGAAGCTCCACGGAAACATGGATCATCGGGAATTAAAACCCGTCATCTTGTTGTTGATGTCAGCTGAGCAAGACAGAGATAGGGGGAGACAGGTTCGTTCAGTACACAGGTAAGTTTTTGTGGAGGCGTGTAAACCGCTGGGTTTTGAGCTGATTGCGAGTGCAGGTGTGTGAAGTGTGAACTGGTGGTACCTGAGAATCTACTCATTCGGGACGTCAACTAATTAGCTAAATAAACAAAACCAAACGTGCGAGGCGTGGGGCTGCAGTTTGATGTTGCTATTTCGTTTTCGACTTGGAAGTTAGCCGTCCTTTTTTGTCTGGAGAAGTGTAGTCTCCCAAGTCATCGTCTCCGTGATCCGTAGCTGTAGTATGATAGTGACACGGACCCATCGTCGTTTGTTCCTCCACAGCACGTATTTGCTTGCTCCGTTGTTGTCACTGGGCAGTGATCCATATCGTTCTGTGTTGTTCACAAGCAGAAGTAAAAGCAGTGGGTCTCTGGAAGCCTGCACCGATCTCTCGAACATCCTTGAAACCTCGAGAAATCACGCGACGGAGAGGCTAGATTTCGCTGCAAGAAATGGTCAAGTGGTACAAGATGTATCATATCACGACTGTTTTGAGTTGGAGGTAACGGAGGTAAGCTGGTGGACGGTGCCAAAAGGTGGGTGTAGTGGAACGGGCACATGCGAAAAGGCAACAACCAAAACAAAGCATCGACTTTGAAAAGGTTGAAAAGGGACTCTGAGGCTCTGAAATATATACAGTACCTGAATTTGCACCGATTCTTCTTGGATGACAAGGTCGCGTAACACCGACCGTGTGCTGCAGCAGTTCAGGAGCACTCTGCTCATAAGCTCTTGTTCAATAAAGAAAACTAGTGCATCGCGGAGGCAGCGCGTGGAGACATCTTCTCCTCGTTCGTATCGGTGCCAAAACAGTAAACAAGCGAACGTGTGGGCTAACTCGATCGCTTCGCCGTGTCGTGTGATCGTGTCAAGCCAGGAGGACAATTCGCATAATCTTCGACACGTGTACGAACGCTTCGTGGCAACTCTTTTGCGTACGTGTATCCTTCACGTGCGTCAGCGCGCAGGACAACAGCACGCGCTCCGACCACGCGACACGTAAGTACCTGGCACGCTGGGCCCACCTGCAAGCAACATCGGTTCAGCCGGTGTGGGCCCGCTGTCATCTCTGCGGTGCTCCATGGTCAAGAGCAACCTACGTACGCGCGGAGCTCCTGCTGACGCTGGTGCTGACATCCGTATCTAGATAAAGTTGAGTCCATTAATATGGATCGGAGGTAGTACCATTTTGATCATTCAAGTTTACCGACCGGACTGGACTGGTATCAACGGTAGTCTTCGGGTTGGGCTCCATTTCAAAGCAACTCAATTCATTAGTTTCGCGATGAAACGCTTAGTAAGCCCTCCAAACAGGAACGGAGGGAGTATTACGGATTTTATCCATTCAATAAAACAATACCGTATTACTACGTGCCTCTTTTTCGGTTTATGCGACCCATCTTACGTGATTAATTGTTCGATCACGTTTTAATACAGTTTGCACCACCATCTCTCTCATTCATGCATTGGTTAGTTCTTTTTTGTTTGAGGAACAACAGTGTTCTGCTAAGTTTTTTTATTAATTTGTCATAAATGTACTGTATGTACAAACAAAGCAAAGAAAAAGGGATGTTTCGGATCAAGTCTAAACCCAGCCAGCTTAGCGCTGTTGGCGCGATAGTTCTTCACCAAGATGAACATTAGACTGAAATTTACTTATGTAAATATGCGATTTCTAAAGTAAGGTTCCACATTTAAAAGGCCATAGATTTTGATCCGCACGTTTCACTCTCGCCAGCCAGTCGTGGAGCATGCATGGTATCTTGTAAACTCATTTTGTTTCCTACACTGACTACATGTTGGGTACGGTCTATTTTCATACATAACCTAAATATTTAACCCATATCAACACATAATCCACTACAGATAGGTTTTATTAACACGTTTTACTGATGATTTACACGTGTTTGAGAATGGACGTAGCAACAAAGCTGTTTTCAAGGTCTCGTCATTTGGGTGAAATCACTTGAGTCGTGTGCATGTGCTTTTCTTTCGTGAAAGGTATGATTTACAGAGTGAAAAAAGTGAAACATGTTCTTCACCGAGATTTTCACACGTGTTCAAAAAAGTGAAAACATGAATATCAATCATTCCAAAACGGACGCGAAATTTATTTAGAAAACATTATGAATCTTATGTAATTCTTCTTTACCATGTAATTGATCCTCACGGACGATGTTTATAGGAAAACATATACAATACCAGATAAATACTTCCTCCGATCCGGAAAAAGTGACGCAAAAACTGTGCTATGTACGTACAAGTTTCTATACTAATCACGAACCTTAAATAGGATCGGAGGGAGTATAATATAATACATTTCATGACGGATCTAATGTCATTGATTTGTTGTTCTTATATAGGTTATTTTTCTAAAACTTTGCCAGAATCTAGTAAGTATGACTTTTAGCAAAACTAATAAGTAATATGCACTATATTTTGATACATAATGGCAATGGTGATTACACATACAGAAGCCCTCCGTTTCCTTCCAAAAGAAAGCAATTCTGCTAGATTTCGATGATTCGAATGACCAACACTTCCATCCTTAAGTAGAATACGCACATAAAAAGATGCCTACAATTACCTCACATGCTTAAGTTGATGGATTTATGTATCATCGACCAAAATTGCATGAATCCTTTTTAAAATTCCAACGTACACCCATGGATTTAATCTTCGCTTGCCTCTTTGATTGGTATTGAATGCAGTTGGAGGAGCGATTGAAGAAGTTGTTGGCGAGCGCGCTTGTGATGGCTGCAGCACTATGATTGCAACAACAATGATGAGAACTGATTCGAAACAAAGTTTGGGAAAAAGAGGGTGTGAGGGAATGCAGGGAGCGGGCCGAAGAAGGCGTGAACAAATCGATACCATGGCGGTAGTGGCGGCGCTTCCTAAGGATCCTTGGGGAACACAAAAATTCATTGTCTGGAGGCAAAAGGCTAAAAAATACTATTCTACACCTTGAGAAAAAAAAGTCCTTCAATAATGCTTTAAAAGCTGGGGGGCGTTGCCCCCCCCCCCCCCCCCCCCCCCCCGGTGACATGTGCAAAATAGCTCCGCCGTTGCATGGGGGTGGCGGCGACCATGATGAGATGCTTGGGAAGGACGCTTGTGGAACGACGTTTGCTGGAGGTGGAACGAGGGAGGAGATACAACAACAGTGGAATTATTGGAGAACGCCCCGACTATTCACGCGGCGAGGAGGATGGCACCCAATTTTTATAGGAGAACGTCTCCGACTTTTTCACATATATCTATACTGATTTTGCGGGTATATACAAGCCTAAATCATAGTCAAAGTTGAGCACCGCTGACCACAAATATCAAGTGTGCCTTAAATTTTCAAAATTCTCAAAATCGGTTGTCGACAACTAGGTTATTGTTAGGTTTCTTTTGATTTTCCTAAGTAGCTTGTAGTTTCTTTTATGGATTTCGAAACAATAAAACATGCAGCATCCCAACTTCCTTTTCTATTTATCGGACTCGTCTTAAAAATCATTGTAATTAAAGAGGACATCATTAATTGTTAGACCATGTATTAATGCAGTATGCAGGACCATCTCGCTCCTTCGTGTATTTGTTAGTTCTCTACATAAGTGACAACTAGACGGAAAAATAACTGACGTAACTATGCATGTTTCTAGGGTAAAGTTTAATAAAAATGAAACATGGTCTTCATCGAGCTTTACACAATGTGTTCACAAAATTTTCATGCGTGTTCAATGAAAAGTGAAACTTGGAATGAAATATTCTCGGAGATGAACCACATTAAGGTCCTCTTCTAATTTTTCTTTACCACACCCTTGGTCGAAAAAATATCTAGTGATACCACAACTATCAGTACTCAAAATTCAAATTTGTAAGTGTAAAAAAAACCGAAACAAATTTGTAAATGTTCACAAGATGTGTGTTTACATTATCTAAAAATTTAAGAACTAAATTCAAAACGGACGCAATGAAATAAAAAGGACAAATGGATATGTGAATAGTGTCATTTTGTGTTTTTGCCTTTTTGTGACATATTCATGTCAGATTTGTCTTTTTTATTTCTTTTTTGAATTTGGTTCTACAAATTTTAGAGATTATAAGCACACATCCTGTGAACACCCACAAATTTGTTTTGAAACTTGCAAATTTGAATTTTGAAAAATGGTATCATCATATAATGTATGGTGTGGTATCACTAGACAATACCACATACATATAATATAAAAATACATTATATGATGTATCTAACAACATTGATTTGTTTGTAGAACTTGGTCAGAATATACGAAGTACGACTTGTAGTAAAACTAATATGAATGGGCGTATGTAACACCCTTCCGGTCTAGGCAGTTGCCCGCGCTTGGTGGCGGCATGACTCCTTTGGTTGAGTTTTTTTCATGCCAATCTAAATAGAAATCATCATGCAAAGCCTCTAAGATTTGTTTTACTGGGTCTGACACCACTGCTAACATGCACTGTATTTTGAGATAGAGAGGTATTGGTGATTACACATACAAAAGCCCTTCCATTTCCTTCCAAAAGAAAAAAAAACGTTGCCGGATTTGACAAGTCCGAAAGATCATACACTTCCATCCGAAGTTTTATTTTTTACTACAACACTTCATCCTAAGTTGAATAGGCACATTAAGAAAATGCCTACAATTACTACCTTCCTAACTTGACCTATGTGCGCGTACGTAAAGCCCATGTTTAACGTTGAGCCTAAATTTTTGCTCGGGCCCCACGATCTTCTTACGGGGTCGAAAGTAAATTTCCTCGAGAACTTGCCTGTGGCAAGATGGTTAGTTGGGTGGTTGTACCCCTAGCCCACCAGAGTTCAAACCCCAGGTTTGACGCTGGTGTTTCTCATTTAAGGCGGAATATTCTTCAGTGGGAGGCGACGTTCCCGTCGACAGCGAGGCGCCCGTGGTGACTTCGTCAATCTCAAGACTCGACCCGCCGACTCAGTCTCTCGGAGGTGCTCATAGGGTAGGGTGTGCGTGCGTGCGTTCATAGGGGTGAGTGTGTGCGCGTGTATATGAGCGCTTGCGTTGTACTGTGTTTCGCAAAAAAAAAAAAAAAAAAAAAAAAAAAGTAAATTTCCTCTTGTCAAAAAAAAGAGAGTAAATTTCCTACACGAGGATTTTAACCCCTACAGGCTACGTACCGCCACGATCGGTGAAAACAAAACACACTCGCGTTCCCCGGATTACACGCGGAAAACGAAAAATCCTTCGGCCGCTCTCGCTGACAACGTGGGGCCTCGTCTAATTAACGTGGAAAAGGCGGTCCAAATAAAGTAAAGAAACAGGACCAAGCGGTTCTAATCTAATCGGCACGTGCCTTTTCTGGCTCCTCTGAATAAATACCCGTTCTGTTCTCCTCTCTCCCCCATCTCCGTCCGTGACTGACGAAACTGAAATTCAGAAAGAAAATCAGCAGCAGCAAAATCATCTCTTCTCCTCCGCTTTCCTTCCCTTCCCCGATCGAACATAGGCAGATATTCCCGCGAATCTCCCACTCCGTTTCCCGCTCCCCTTCCAACTCCGCCCCGGTTTCGTTCAGATTAATCCCCCCACCCCCGCATCGGCTCCGAGAAGGACTCTTGCAGCCAGCCGCAGTTGGAAAGAATCGAGTTTGCGCCAGGGAGAGAGACAGAGCAGGTAGAGCGAGGAAGCGAGAGGCGAAGAAGAACAAGGTTCTGCGGCGGCGAACCACCCAACCGGACATGTGCGTGGAAGGATTCGAGGACGATTTCGGGGAGGCGGCGCAGATCGACCACCGGCCGGCAGATTTCGCGGTGTGTACCCCCGGCTCTTTCTCCTCTTTCTTTTTCATCTTCATGTTATTATTACAAGTCCATTTTTCTCTGAAAGTCTGAATCTTGTTCGGTTCTGAATTGATCTCGCTGTCCAAATCCCGTGCATGCTTGTTTCCCCGCACACACAAAAAAAAATCGGTGCTTCTGTTGTTTTATTTTCCTTTGGTGGATGATGATTCCTGCGTGTTCTTTCGGTCAGGATGATCGGTCAGTCGACTAGGAGAGAAATAAAACACTCTAGCCGCGGTTGCTTCGGGCACACACTTTGCGTGTTGCGCGAATGCTTCTCGTTTCTTTCCTTAAATTCTGAGATATTATTAGTACTAGTTTATTAACAGCGACTGGAATTAATGAACTCCCATATCTTCAATCTCCCCTCGCGCGGAAGGTGTGAACAGGAGGAATATGCTTTGAATTGTTCAGCCAGCGAGCGGCCAAGAAGTTTCTAGCTGCTAGGATTTGTAGAGACCTGCTTGCCGCAAAAGCAAAATCTTTTTTGTTGTCCTGGTATGGCCTGTGGATGTCGCCCTCTCTGTCCGTTTGTGCGTCGCATTGTTGCTCTCATGCTATGCCTTTTGATTCTGTGATGAAATCGTTTGGGATTTTCAGTCGACGTGTAGGCTTGCTATCCTCTCCTCTGCATCTCCTGTGACAAAGATATTTGCATGTGACAGTACGGTTCTACCGTAATCCTGCCCTTTTCACATCAAAACAGGACGCAAAAAATCAAAGCTGCGGAGTTCACAAAGTAGGACTTGATTTCTTAGGTCTCCTTTATATGCTTTTAAGCCTAGTAGAAAAATATGCAACATTGGGAATATGGTAATCATCCATGATATGTAGAACAATCAGCGCCAGCAAAGTTTCAGATAGTGCTCTACTCCTTTCTGCACTGAGACCAAGAGAAAGTTGGCCTTTTGGTGCTGTCGAGCCTCCGGGGACGACACGTATGTTTTTGAACATTTCTCAGTGAACTTTATAGGTCCGAATTGTATAATGATGAGGTAGCTTTGTCCCTTTAGCTTGCAATTATGTGTTGCAAGCAGGAAGTGGGCAGTATAAGGAGTGGTGCCCAAGAATGCACACCTGGATAGTTCCACAGGGAGCAACAACTGGATTTATCTTGTCCCATCATATTGTCACAACTGTTTGCTCTTTGCTTTTTTGTCAAGCTTATATGATGATTGCTCTTCTGTCTTTGCACTTGTGTGTTCTTGTGGGTTTTGCTTATGAATGTACCTTCTAGAAATGGCTGCTCGTGGTCTTCCTTGGCCAATAAGGGATTGACTTCTGTATACGGCTTGACTGGGTTGGGGTTCTGTTTGCATGTCCCTTTCAGCTAGCTAGGATTAGTACTGTAAGCTATCCACTTTCCATGTGATGGTGACAATGTTATTTATGCTTTTAGAGTTGTTGGCAGAGTTGAAAACTGGGTAAATAGATTCATTTAACCTGGTAGCAGTCTCTGCAAACATTGGATATTGTCTGCTTGTGCTATCCCTCATTGCTCTCTTTTTTAAGCTGATGCAGTACCTTGCTTTTCAGACTTGTTTCTTATCTAATCTTTTTGTTTTTCGGATAAGGTGCAGATGGAGAGAGTTTGTGAGAACACAGTGACTCTTGATTTCAAGCAAGCTAAGATGGTGGCCGCGATCGGAGAGAGCTGGCACAGTTTTGTCCCGGCTATCCGATCGGGGGACTGGTCTGACATTGGTGGCCGCGCTTACATGGAAGATGCACATGTTTGCATCCCCAACCTAGCAAAGAACTTCGGTTATAAGGCAGCAGATGATGAAATCATTTCCTTCTACGGGGTAATTGCTTATTCACTCTTCAATTTCTAAAACTTGTACCACACTATCCTTCATGTGTAATTAACTCCCTTGTGGCAGTAACATTTTGATAATTCTTCATCCTAGTCACACTGATCATGAAATATTATGTTTCCTTTTTTTTTTGTTCTAACACTTCCTTGTCCTGTATGTTCTCAGGTCTTTGATGGACATGGTGGAAAAGATGCTGCCCTGTATGTTCGTGATAACTTGCCACGGGTCATCGTGGAAGATTCCGCTTTTCCTCTTGAGCTTGAGAAAGTAGTCAGGAGATCATTTGTGCAAACTGATAGTCAGTTTGCAGAGAAGTGTGCTCTCCATGATGAACTTTCTTCTGGAACAACTGCACTTACAGCAATGATTTTGGGAAGGTATGTCACATGCACCCCAGGCTCTCTTGGTTTAGCATTGCCATTTCATATGATAGAAAATCCTAATGCATCAATTATCAGCAGTGCTAATAGCTCGCGAGTCTTGTGCAGGTCTCTTCTGGTCGCTAATGCTGGTGATTGCCGGGCAGTCCTTTCCCGGCGTGGCACCGCCATCGAAATGTCCAAGGACCACAGAACCTGCTGCCTCGATGAAAGAAAACGCATAGAGTCTCTAGGCGGCTACGTCGACGATGGATATCTGAACGGCCAGCTAGCGGTCACCAGAGCGCTGGGCGACTGGCATCTCGATGGCCTGAAGGAGACTGGCAAGCCAGGAGGCCCGCTGAGCGCAGAGCCGGAGCTGAAGATGATCACACTGACCAGGGACGACGAGTTCCTGATCATCGGCAGCGATGGCATCTGGGATTACTTCTCGAACCAGAACTCGGTGGACTTTGCGCGGCTGAGGCTCCAGGAGCACAACGACCTAAGGCGGTGCTGCAAGGAGATCGTGGAGGAAGCTATGAGGCGGGGCTCCGCCGACAACCTGACGGTGGTCATGGTCTCGTTCCACAAGGAGGCCCCGCCCCAGGTCAGAGTGAGCAGCAGGGGCAGGGTGGAGCGGAGCATATCGGCTGAAGGGCTCCATAACCTCAGGGTGCTCCTAGAAGGCCAGTGACCTCAAGGGCGCGCCATGGTCGCCCCCGCACCCCCTTATTGGTATGGTGCTGCATTGTTGAGTGTTAACTGTACCTAGCGATTTGCGGCGTCCTGCCGCTGTTTCTGTCCATCTATCGATCGTCGACATGCCATTGGCTATTGTTACCCAAGAATAAACCGATGAAGCCTCACCTGTAAATAAGTTGGGAGGTTAGTGAGTTAGTAGCGTGCATCCAGGGGGCTTTGAGGCTCATCGTGTGATGGTTTTTTTGCCCCCATTGTTGTTTTTCTCCTGTAAAAGGAACTATTCTGGATTATCAATCAATGTAACTGGAGTTGATCGATGTATGCCTTGTTCATTTTTCCTATAGTACTTGGTTATTCAGGTTTTCAAGTAATTGTAATGCAGATAGCGAACAGAAGGGAGGGAAAAATGTTTGACATTATGCACAATCCGACTCTGCACAAGTAAACAAAACATCCAAATCAATTGATCAAACTTATAATTATGGCTTCACTGGACTGTCAAAATGTTCAGCAATCTGGCAATGATTGCACAGGAAAAGCTAATCAACCTCAACCATTATCTGCCAATTGCCAATTAACATTATTTATCAGAACAAACCAACCAAACTGAAGAAAATAACATTGGTTATGGCTATTATTCGAGACACAGACATGTCTTCAGAAGTTCAGATAACTATTTGTGCCTCTCGTACTTGTTTGGTCAGTTCAAGACTTCTGATCTGATGCTCTGTCAAATACCGGGTGAACTGGCTGGGGATAATCGAAACGGCTCCCCAGTCGTTCCTACAGAGGGTGACCGCCCCAAGCACCTCCTTCTTCTTCACGTCGACCTCAACCAGCTTCCCATCCAACTGAAAGTAGATAACATCAGGATCAGCCAAGCTCACGAGAGGAAACTGAGGCCGCAGGAGATGCTCGTCGGAGCCAAGAGCAGCGGAGACGTCAGTTCCATGCATGACGGCGACGTTCTCCCATCGCATCTTCTTGAAGCTGGCCAGAGCCCATATCCTGATGGTGAAATCGGACCAAGGACGACTCTGCTGAGGACGCTTGCCGCAGCGGCAAACGCAACGGCAAGTGTCATCGTCGTCGCAGATGGAAACGAGCTTGACCACGGCGGTGCCGATGACGCAGACGTGACGAGCTGGGTCGAGTTCCGCTCTGTCAATGTGCGTACGGTGAGAATCCAGAGCGTCAGGTAACGGGACGAAACGCGGCGGCTTCGTATGCTCGTCGTCGAGGACGTCGACGAACATCAGGCCGAGGTAGCAGTCGACCCAGCACAGGTAGCGGCCGCCGAGGGAGACGACGGCGTCGGTTTTCCAGGAGCCGAATAGGAGGTTCGGGGTGCCCTCGCGGCCAGGCATCTGCACCTTCTGGAGCTCCAGCCGCTCTCGTCCTGACCGGGCGCGTGGTGCAGCACGCAGAGCTCGCCGCCGTACTTGAGCTCTGCCACCGTGAACCTGCCGCTGCCACGGCACAGCAGGCCCATTTCTCCGCTCCACATCGGCCGCTGCTGCTGGATCCGGTACGGCACGAAGTATTGATCCATGACTGGGTGCACGCTGCCCCCGATGTCGCAGAGTGGGAGCAGCGTCAATGACGGTGGCTTCTCTTCTGAGCGGGAGGACGTGTAGACGAAGTAGTCGACGGGTAATGCTCTGGAAAGCCGGCGCTGAGGGGGACATGCACCTCGAAAAGAATGGAGCCGCCGTTGGCAGCGATGACGGACGGGTCTGGCAGCTTCCTCAGTTCTGGCCTCGACCCCTCCGGCCAGTGGAGGTGGAGACGGGATGCCGCGGGGGGCTCGGCGAGCGTGAGGGAGGCGGCGATGGGTGTACCGGTGCAGGTGGACGAGATCTCCGATAGCGTGCAGTCAGCTGTGCCACCCCGACCATCAAGAACGCCATCCCCACTGGTAAGGTGGACGGATCGATCCAGCATCACCCAACGGAGTTTAGAGGACGTCTTGTTACGGCGTGAGGACTTCACGGCGGGCGGCGGCCCCTGACGCCCATGGGAGGCTTCCATGTCGCACGGTAATTCGGATCCAGGGCTAGGCGGCTAGCTAGGGGTTTCGTTTGTTCGCTGCATACCTCCGTTCCAAGAAAAAAAAAGTACTAGTGCTAGTACATTTTTAGTCAAAATCACGTGTTGCAAGTTTTATTAATTTTGTATTATAGATAAACCTATCCACATCTACAAAACAAAATCGATACCAAAAACATTCACAAACTAATAAATTTTTATAGTGTATTTATTTAATATTGTAGATATCTATATTTCAAACTAATAGAACGTTTAACTTTTGACTAAAAGTATATCCTTTTCTTGAAAGGGGTTAAATTTGTTTTCCAGAAAAATTAGTATACATCCGAATTTCCATGTGGAGTCACCCATGCCTTAAGAAGTTGAGATAGACGACTTTTTTGGTTGCATGCATTCGAGACTTAAAATATCTCTAGTAGATTTTTGAAGAAAGTCCATTTTTCATGCTTAAACACTCCACTAAGTTTATTATTGGTCCTAAAACTTCTGCTTAGTCTAAAATGAACCCTAAAGTTTTGAAAAAGTACATAACTCATCTAACTCGAGAAAAACGTTTATGTGGACAACATGCAACACACAAAAATAGGTACACTTGACCGAAATCTAGATTTGTCCACTCTACTGAGTTAAAATCTTCACATTAAAGCTAAATCCCCATACATTCCCACATGAGCACCCATATCACACCACTTTGTCACTGTCTAGATAATATGTTGACGCGTGATTCATCATCGCCCATAGACCTCGTTTGACCCGTCCAAAACCCTGCTTGCCTGCACCACCACCTCGTTCGCATCTCCCCTACTAGTGCAAACCGATGCCATTATGCTTGTTGGCGGTATTCCATCATCAGTATTTGAGAAATCTTGTGGTCAATTCATGCATGCCACCATGCTCTTTCCTTCATCTTGGAAAGCGTAAATAGCCGATCAGTTTTGAGAGGGTGATAGGATGGGGTAGTCCAGAGTCAATTTTCTTTTGTCAAACATGATGTGACGTTTTTAAAGAGTTCGAGGTTTGTTATGAATCAACCAAAAGTTAGATTCTCAATCATGCAATTCAAAGATTTACGATGAAAATTAAACTTTTTTCAAGAGTTCAGAGACCGAAATTGGACATTCTAGTAGAATTTTCAAATCATCTCTTTGTTAAGACATGTGGTTATAAGAAGAAAAATATAAGGCGACGTCTAGGCAGCAATCGGTGCTCGTTTGCGTTCCGTGGCAATCGACCAGAAAAAGGAAGGCGCGGTCCACCACGTGACTAGAAAGGGAAAGCGCGGTCAACCCAACCCGACCAGGTCCCGCGCGCGCCGCGCACGTCAGCAACCAAACCAGAAACGCGGGAATTCTACGCCCACCAACCACCTTTCGTGCGCACGCATCCAAAAGCTTGCCCCAGAAAACCCTACTTGTACGCAACCTTGTCTTCTTTTCTCCATCACCAGCCGCCGCCCAGCACCGCGTCCCCTTCCCCCCCACCGCCATTGTTGCTGCTCCTCTCCTGCTACTGGAGCTTCTGCTGCTACGTGAAATACAGTGAGAGAGACCATTGTTGCTGCTACTTCTGCTGATTCAAGCAACAAAATAAACCAATACGGAGTGGGATCAAGGCAGACCTGGTACGTTCTTCATTTTCTTGTAGCCTGCAACTTTGGTCGCCTGTCGATCTTGATCTATCCTGGTCGATCCTGCAACTTGATGTCTCACAATAGAACAACAATTCCTCCTTGGCGGCTGCAACTTAGTGCAATTTACCCACAACCCATGGCACAGAAAACATGTTGACCAAAAACACCATCACGGAAACACAGGGGTCACAAAAATCTCCCCTGGAGCAACTCAGGAAACAACTTAAACTCATGGGTGCTGCAACTCAGTGCCATCTTAGCTGCAATTCGTACCAAATTCATCTGCAACTTAGTGCAATTTACCCACAACCTGTGGCACAGAAAAACATCTTGACCAAAAACACCATCACGAAATGCATCATTGTCAAGGAAAGACAGGGTCACAAAAACAGTCAGTACCAATGTTGCAATCTAGTGTAAAACTGCTAGGCAGGAAAGTAGACATTGTTGTTACCCCAGGAAAATGCAACTGAGTACCAACTTCCATGCAATCTAATGACATAGAATTTCAGCTACTGCAAGTAGAAGAAATCATCAACATGCTAAGTACCCCTGGCATAGCATGGGCGTAAGAAAAACATATCGTGCTTAGATGGTTTTTTTTCCTTGCTGGAATTCCCAAACGTAGCCTAGAAGTCCATCAACTTTGTTGCTACAGTTCTCCCTGCAATTCTTGCTTGTTGCTTCTGCTTCCACAGATCCATCAACCTTGCAGGTTTGTGCCCAGCCTGCAACAGAACCGTCAGAACTTATAGAACACACAAGGAAAAGTTGTAGGCAACTTAAAAAGAAAACAGATAAACAAAATGAAAAACAAAGAATAACAGGATTTGTAACAAGATTTTAGCTTATCATTTGTGTTGTGTTTTCAGTCTTATTGAGTTTGTTGCTCCTGGATTTTTTTTGCAGATGGTTGATCTAGACCTGAAGGAGCCAGCTGATGAGGTTTTTTATGATACTGAGCCACAATTCTGCACACAGCTGCTGGTGGTGGAGGCAGTTGACGAATCACCAGACCCCATTGGTGGAAGGCACGAAGGTTTGGATGACGATGGAAGCAAAAGGGGGCCGCAACACAATGCTGCACCTCAACAGTCTAACCCTAGCATACCAGCTACTACTACTTTCCCCACGGATGTGTTGCCGGATGGGGATGGTGAAGGAGTCGGCGCCAATGAAGAAGTTGTTTCCAGTCCATCTGAGCCTTTTTTGGGTATGAGGTTTGATACAATAGCTGGTGCCAGAGCACACTGCAATGCATATGCTTTGAGACTGGGGTTCTCTATAAAATCAAACACATCTAAAAGAGCAACTTACACAAATGTGTTGGAAAAGCAGCAGTTCTGTTGCAACAAACACAGGGCCCCCAAGACTGAAGAAGAAATTCAGAAGGAGAGGCTAGATGCCGTGGATAAAGTTAGTCCAGTGCAGGTTGATAGCGATGATGATGCTAGTGGTGGTGCTGGTCCAAGTAAGAAAACTACTGCTAGCAAGTTCAAAAATAAACGGAAGAGGGAATCGGTAAAGCCAACAAAGTGCCCTGCTAACATGATTGTCAAGTTGATCAACAACAAGTGGGAAGTAACTTACTTCGTTGCTGAACACAATCATCCCTTGGTTGAGAAACCAAATTTACTGAAATACCTGAGATCACACAAGGGCATTCCCCAAGATGAGAGGCAATTTATGAGATGTCTACATGACTGCAACATTGAGACAGGTTTGTGCCCAACTAACACAAAAAAAGAGCAAATAAAGAGTTTACAATTCTGCTTGCAACGTTGCTTCAATCTGACTTGTTTTCTATACTGTTTTTTGGCTGCAGGACGCATGATGACAGTGATGTCTTCATTCTATGGTAAAGAACCATTTGTACCATATGGTCCTAAGGATATAACAAACCTGAGATCAACTTTCCGACTCCAGAACCAGGAGTTTGATATTGAAGATACACTATCTTATTTCATGGAGTTGCAAGAGAATGACCCCGGGTTCTTCTACAGGGTTTCCCGTGATGAGGAGAACAGAGTTGAGAACATTTTTTGGGTGGACAGCGTTGCTAGGAAAGCTTATGCAGATGCTTATCATGTTTGCATCTCTTTTGACACGACCTTCATGACAAATACCTTCAACATGCCTTTCGCTCCCTTCATTGGCATTAATAGGCATGGACAGTCATTTACGCTGGGTTGCGGGTTCATGCGTGATGAGAAGGAAGAAGCTTTCAAGTGGCTGTTTACTGCATTCCTTGAGGCTATGGATGGCAGGCAACCGGATAACATTATCACAGACCAGGACAAGGCTATGGCGAATGCAATCGCCGCGATTTTCCCGGATGCTTGGCACCGCAACTGCCGCTGGCATATTATGAAGAAGGCCAATGAGAAGTTGGGGCCATACCTAGGGCGACATTCAGGACTGGCTGAGGATTTCAATGAAGTTGTGGACGAGAGCATGACTGTTGATGAGTTTGAAGCCAGATGGACTGAAATGGTTCAGAAATGGGAGTTGGGTGGTCACGAAACATTTGCTTGGCTCAAGAAATATGCCCACACATGGGTTCCATGCTACTTCAGGACACGTTTCTTCCCTTTCCTGCAGTCAACTCAGAGGAGTGAAGGGTTCAACTCTGTGTTGAAACGCTATGTCAATCCCCAGAATTCAATAAAGCACTTTGTGCATCAATATGAGAAGATACAACAAAGGATTTTGGGCAGGGAAGGTCACAACGACTTCCGGACTGATGAGCTTGTTGCTAAGACATGGTCCCCGTTTCCGATAGAGAAGCATGTTATGTCTGTCTACACCAGGGACCTCTATCACCGCTTCAAGTTGGAGTTTGAAATGATAGGGCGTTACAATGTTCAGCCACAAGGCTAGAACATGTTCCTTGTGGTTCCTAACAACCTTAGGTGTTATCCTTATGGGGCTAGGAGCTACATGGTTAACACAAATGATGCTGACACTAATGGTGATAGGAACTACAACTGTGAGTGCGGTAAATTTGAGCGGGACGGGATGCTTTGCTGTCATGTGTTAAAGATCTTCACACATGTTGGTGTTGACATCATACCTCAGCGCTACATCTTGCGTAGGTGGACGCCAGTAGCAACAAATGTTGCAGATATGCCTCATGTGACAGGAGACAATGATGTCATGCCTGAAGAATCACGGGAGCATATAAGGTTTGCTAATTTGTCAAGGGACTTTGTTGGAGTTGCTAAGATTGGCTGCAAGTCAGACCAAGCTGAGGCTATTGCCCGGAGACACATTAGGGAGATGCTCACAGAGTTTGCTCAGCTGAACAAGGTGAGGAGAAAGAAGAATAACACTCAAGCCGCCAGGTTAAACTCAGAAACAGGGCATGTACTAGTTGCACCACAGCCGACAGGTCGTAGGACTAATCAGACATCAAATTGATACGTCTCAAACGTATCTATAATTTTTGATGTTCCATGCTTGTTTTATACCAATTGCTACATGTTTTGCATCTACTTTATATCACTTTTATACATTTTTTGGGACTAACCTATTAACAAGATGCCGAAGTGCCAGTTCCTGTTTTCTGCTGTTTTTGTATTCCAGAAAAGCTAGTCTGGAAATATTCTCGGAATTGGACGAAACTACACGGGGGTCCTATTTTTCCAGAACACACCTGACGGAGCGAAGGAGCAGCAGAGGAGGGCCACCAGGAGGCCACACGCACCTAGGGCGCGGGCCCCCCTTCTGCCCGCCCTAGGGTGGTGTGGGCCCCTCGGGGGTCCGCAGCCGCCGCCCTTTCGCCTACTTATTCCCCCGACGCGAAAACCCTAAGTACCTGAGCAAATATCCACGAAAAGATCCAGAGACGCCGCCGTCGTCAACCCTAGCTCGGGAGGGTTCAGAACCTCTTCCCGGCACCCTGCCGGAGAGGGGAATCGTCACCGGAGGCTTCTACATCGCCATGCCTGCCTCCGGAGTGATGCGTGAGTAGTTCATCCTTGGACTACGGGTCCATAGCAGTAGCTAGATGGTTGTCTCTCCACTTTGTGCCATCATGTTTAGATCTTGTGAGCTGCCCTACATGATCAAGATCATATTATTGTAATGCTACATGTTGTGTTTGCTGGGATCCGATGAATATTGAATATTATGTCAAGTTGATTATCAATCTATCTTATATGTTATTTAAGATCTTGCATGCTTTCCGTTACTCGTAGATGCTTTGGCCAAGTAGATGCTTGTAACTCCAAGAGAGAGTATTTATGCTAGATAGTGGGTTCATGTCTCCGTTTAACCTGGGACAGTGACAGAAAGTTCTAAGGTTGTGGATGTGCTGTTGCCACTAGGGATAACCTAACGATGCTATGTCCACGGCATATGTGTTTGTTTACATTACGCACTTTACTTAATGCAATTATCCGTTGCTTGCAACTTAATACCAACGGGGACTCGGATGACAACCCGGCGGTGGATTATTAGTCATAGATGCTGTTGGATAACGGTCTATGTATTATGTCGTAATGCCCAATTAAATATCATAGTAGTCAACATGTCATGTATATGCATTGTCATGCGCTCACTATTCGTCAATTGCCCAGCTGTAATTTGTTCACCCAACATGTTAGTTATCTTTTATGGAGAGACACCACTAGTGAACTGTGGACCCCGGTCCATTCTTTTACACTGATTAAACAACCACAAACTGCAAACTGTTCCTTTTTCATTCTCTGCAATTTAATACTCATTTTCCACACCATACGTTTAATCCTTTGTTTTCAGCAAGCCAGTGAGATTGACAACCTCACTGTTTCGTTGGGGCAAAGTAGTTTGATTGTGTTGTGTGCAGATTCCACGTCAACAGTCCAGACTCCCTGCAACAGCTATTTTTCTGGCGCCGTTGACAACCTTCTGAAGAGTTGCTGCTCCTACTGGTTCGATAACCTTGGTTTCTTTCTGAGGGAAAACTTGCTGCTGACTACATCATACCTTCCTCTTGGGGTCTCCCAACGAACGTGTGTTTCACGTCATCAAGCTATTTTTCTGGCGCCGTTGCCGGGGAGACAGCAGTCTTCTGCAAGGGGAGTTTCACGCTTCCAATCTCTTTACTTTGTTTTTGTCTTGCTTAGTTTATTTTATTTTATCTTGTTTGCTTTCAATTATCAAAAACACAAAAAAATTAGTTACTTGCATTTAGTTTATTTTGTTTGTTATTATGTCTAGCTCTTTACTTGCTATCAATGGTTACTTTCCTTGAAACTAGTCCTATGGCTGAAAACAACATGAGAGAGCTTTATGAAATTTATCTTGAGTTGGGACATGAGTGTTTGAAGAGAAAATTAAAAAGCCTATGGAACTTTATTTGCATAACAATCATGATAGTAGCAATGTTATTAGCATACATTCTTTGAACACCATTATTGCTAATGCCATGGAAAGCTCTAAGCTTGGGGAAGCTGGTTTTGATAAAAATGTTATTTTTAGTCCCCTAGCTTGGAGGAGGAAGAATGCTATATTTGAATGTCATGATTCTATTGAAATATCTCCTTTTGATAAATTTGAAAAACAACCTCCTTGACTCAGTAAAGGAAATTGCAGAAAGTAAAAATGTGCTCCCTAATGTTATTATGATAATCTCTTGATGATGGTCCTATATTGCCTAATGATATTAATTTTCTACTATTGTCAAAAGTGGTTTATACCCCACTATTTTGAGCTTAATAAAAATTATGTGCTTATAGATTGAAAAGATGTTATGTGATATTAATTGTTGAGTCTATTCATGATGCTACTGAAAATTATTTTGAGAGAGGAAAATATGGTTATAGAAATCTTCATGTTATTAAATTTCCTCTCTTTGTCATGAAAGTTTTGAGCTTTCTCTTGTGTTGCTTTTATATGATGGTTTCTTTAAAACCTACTGGTCATTATGTGAGAGGGAGACACGGTTTCATATATCACAATAATATTAAGTCTCCTCTCTTTATGTTGAAAATTTTGAAGTTGCACTTGTTTTGTCTTCCTATGCTAGTCACTTTGTGCTTCATTTACTTGTTTTCTTACAAGGCTCCTATGCATAGGAAGAGTGTTAGATTTAAACATGTTTTATATATGCTCTTGATGCTCTCTTTTATGTTTCAACTCTCATCTTTATGTGAGCATCATAAAAATCACTATGCCTAGCTAAAAGGCATTAAAGAAAGCGCTTTTGGGAGGCAACCCATTATCTTTTATTTTCAGTATTAGTCAAGGAGTTTGTTTACTTCTGTAGCAACTCCTTTGTATCTTTATTTTCTCGCATTGTTGTGCCAAGAGTAGCCTCTAATGATAAGATGATGCTTAATTTTGATTGCTGCGCAGAAACAGATTTTTGCTGTTCACTGTACGAAATTCCTAAAATCACCAGATTGTTAAAAATCTGAAATTTTTGTGCGTAATCTTTATGAATGTCTGAAACTTTCATTAGTTCAGAGTTTCTCGATCTGAGCGTCGTAAGTGCCTCGAAAAAATTCGTCTTTGCGGACTGTTCTGTTTTAGACAGATTATGCCTTTTTATTTTTCGCATTCTCTCTTTTACTAGTGTTGAGTGAAATTCTTTTTTGGGTGGAAGAGCTTCACATAACATCAGTGGCTGTAGCTAATGTTTAAAGTAACAAATCATATTGCGTCTTTACAGAACATGTGAATTTTTGATTATGCACTAACCCTCTAATGAGATCTACTTTGAGTTTGGTGTGACGGAAGTTTTCAAGGGTCAAGAGAGAAGGATGATATAATAGGATCAAGAAGAGTGAAGAGCTTAAGCTTGGGGAGGCTCCCATGGATCTCCCCAGCATATTTCAAGAAGACTCAAGCGTCTAAGCTTGGGGATGCCCAAGGCATCCCCTTCTTCATCGTCAAAATTATCAGGTCATCTCTAGTGAAACTATATTTTAATTCTTTCACATCATATGTGCTTTTCTTGGAGCGTCTGTGTGTTTTTATTTTCAGTATTGCATTTTATTTTCAATAAAGCTTGACTGGACCCTAGCATTCTTGATTGGGAGAGAGACACGCTCCGCTTTTTCATGAGAATACTCCTATTCTTCACTTATATTTGTTGAGTATATCATCTAGCGCTGTTCAGCTTTTAGCTCTTGTTTTCATGTATCTCTTGTCAGAGCTATTAGCTTTCTTTTGTAGAAAGTACTCTCTTGCTTCACTTATATTTGTTTGGAGAGTTGATGAAATAAATTGATTGGTGTTTGGTTGGTTCAGAAAATGTTGCATGTGGTAATTGGTATAAGGAAAAACTTGCTTAATCTTGTAGATCACTAAAATGGATAACTTGATGCTTGTCAATTGTTTTGAGTTAACAAGTAGATCATGATTAAATTGTGCATCACATGAGTTAAGCCTATTAGTGAAGAACTACCGTAAAGCTTGTTGAAAATTTGGTTTGCATCGGTGGTACTCTAAGGTCTAGATATTTTCTAATAACAGGGTTTGGTTAACAAGGAAGACGGTATGAAGTCTTATAACGTTTGCAATATGTTTGTCATATAAAACTTGGTGTACGGGTTGATATTCTTGTTTGCTTACATAACCTTGCTAGCCTAAACTCTGTACTGAGAGGGAATGCTTCTCGTGCATCCAAATCCTTGAGCCAAAATCCATGCCATTTGTGTCCACCATAACTACCTATATGTGGTATTTCCTTGCCACTCCAAGTAAATTTTTCATGTGCTACCTTTAAATTATTCAAAATGTTATTATTCCCTTTTTGTGTCAATGTTTACTAGCTCATGAGGAATTAGTGTGGTTATTCTTTATTCTATTTGTCGAGTGGACTTTTACACCTGGACTAGTGGCATATACATCCGCTTATCCAATAACTTGCAAAAAGAGCTGGCAACGGGGTGCCCAGTCCCAATTAATTACAACTTTAACCAATTAATTCTCTTCACACTTTTGCCCTGATTCATCAGTAAGCAATGACAAACAGTGAAATACCTGAATGTGTGTAAACCAAAGAGAAAGAGGGATGATCTGCCTTGCTGGTAGAAATAACGTCCTTCATGGGAGCCGCTCTTAAAAGTCCGTTCGACAGGTAGAATACTGTTCTCACCCGCTACCATTCGTTGACAATTAACAAACACCTCTCAAAAATAGATACTCCTCCATGGTATGTGATTGATGGAAGGCACCCGAGGATTCGGTTAGCCATGGCTTGTGTTAGCAAGGTTGGGAGGAGTATCAAATATTTTATGCAATCTCTATATGCTTTCAAAAACCTAAAAGCTCTAGCACATGATTTAATCCCTGCTTCCCTCTGCGAAGGGCCTTTCTTTTACTTTTATGTTGAGTCAGTTTTCCTATTCTTTCTGTCTTCCACAAGCAAACACTAGTGTCAACTTTGTTACAACATGCGTTATATGCAATGTATTGGACTTGTTATACTACTTTGTGTTGACAATATCCATGAGATAAATATGTTGAAAGTTGAAGCAAATGCTGAAACTAAATTCTTCCTTTGTGTTGATTAAATACCTTTTGTTAGAAACTATTGCTTTATGAGTTAACACTTATGCAAAACTGTTTGATGCTTGTCTCGAAAGTACTATATCATGAAAACGTTTAGCTTGTGTGATTCATTGTTTACTCATTATCTATTTGGTAGCAAATTATAGACCATTGACTTGGATCACTTCATTCATTTACATGTGCCTTGCAATATTATATGATCAAGATTATGATAGTAGCATGTCACCTCAAAAATTATTTGTTTTTATCGTTTACCTACTCGAGGACGAGTAGGAACTAAGCTTGGGGATGCTGATACGTCTCAAACGTATCTATAATTTTTGATGTTCCATGCTTGTTTTATACCAATTGCTACATGTTTTGCATCTACTTTATATCACTTTTATACATTTTTTGGGACTAACCTATTAACAAGATGCCGAAGTGCCAGTTCCTGTTTTCTGCTGTTTTTGTATTCCAGAAAAGCTAGTCTGGAAATATTCTCGGAATTGGACGAAACTACACGGGGGTGCCTATTTTTCCAGAACACACCTGACGGAGCGAAGGAGCAGCAGAGGGAACTGCAAACTGTTCCGTTATCTTTTATGGAGAGACACCACTAGTGAACTGTGGACCCCGGTCCATTCTTTTACACTGATTAAGCAACCACAAACTGCAAACTGTTCCGTTTTCATTCTCTGCAATTTAATACTCATTTTCCACACCATACGTTTAATCCTTTGTTTTCAGCAAGCCAGTGAGATTGACAACCTCACTGTTTCGTTGGGGCAAAGTAGTTTGATTGTGTTGTGTGCAGATTCCACGTCAACAGTCCAGACTCCCTGCAACAGCTATTTTTCTGGCGCCGTTGACAACCTTCTGAAGAGTTGCTGCTCCTACTGGTTCGATAACCCTGGTTTCTTTCTGAGGGAAAACTTGCTGCTGACTACATCATACCTTCCTCTTGGGGTCTCCCAACGAACGTGTGTTTCACGTCATCACAAATTCAGCTCCTAATGTGCGTCGACCAGCAACTACATCTCGTATGCCACCGCCAATGCAGCCGACAGGTCCTAGCACGAACCAGACAACCACAGACACTCATACCATGAGTCAGTCCACAAGTGCATCTCCCATGCCATCTCCTCTTCGCCCATCTACATTTCGGTCTGCAACTGCGCCAATGCAGCCGACAGGTCCTAGCACGAACCAGACAACCACAGACACTCAAAAAAGGCGTCAGTCCGCAAGTGCATCTCCCATGCCATCTCGTCTTCAGCCATCTACATTCCGGTCTGCAACTGCAGGAAAACAACCAGTGACATACAGTGGAACTAGTGGCAGCAGGGGGCCAGCGGCATCCACATTCCGGTCCGCAACTACAGGTAAACAACTAGTGGCAGACACTGCAACTGGTGGCAGCAGGGAGGCGGCGGCATATACATTTCGGTCCGCAACTACAGGTAAACAACCAGTGGCAGCTACTGAACTGGTGGCAGCAGGGAGGCGGCATCTACATTTCGGTCCGCAACTGCAGGTAAACAACCAGTGACAGCCGCTGGAACTGGGGGCAGCTGGGAGGCGGCAGCAACCTTTCCTGCGCCAGTTGTCCGTTCCTCCGGCATCGCCATGAGTTCAACTCCTACCAGAACTAGGAGATCGTCGTCGGGGCTTGGACCATCCAGTGCTCATCCCGCACAGGGCCTGTAGCGCCGGACCAGCAATTTGTAATATTGAATCCTCCAAGGTCTAACACGAAAGGGCGAAAGAAGGGGAGATATCTAGCTGGGATCGAGTTGCCGCCAAAGAGAGGTAGTCTGTGTAGTACTTGTGGTAACCTGGTCATAACTCAGCTACGTGTACTTCTGGGTTGGGTAATAACCAGAAGTGATGTGTTTTGTTGGTGAAGAAGCTAGTATTTCTTTCAACTTTCTTTAGTTGGTGAACAAGCATGTATTGACCTCATGATTTAGCATGAGTAAATTAGTGTGTGTTGGTCCACTGTTACGCAACAAACAAAAAACAGCTTGAGTGTTTTCTTAGTTGCTGATTGTTAGTGTTTCTTTCATCTTTCTGTGTTGGTGTGTGTCAAGCTAAAGACTTGAGTGAGTTATTCAACTAGTACACTTGTATGCAACAAAACATCAAAAACAGAGATAAACAGCTTGAGTATTATTATTTCACTGCTTGAGTACATGATTCACTGCTAGGAATTCAGAAAAAACATAACAGTGGATGTCGAATTCAGAAAAAGCTCTAAGCAGAACACTGTTTGTACCTCACTTCAATTTCAGCACAACTTTCCAGTTGCTGTCGCTGAATTCAGAAGTAACCCAGGTGTGCGTCATCATCTTCCTAATGCTTGGGACATTTGCACCTGAAATCATGGTAGGCTTGTCCCATCCCAGTGTTCTGCGTTGTACAGGGTGCATACACCGCAATCGTGTCTGCAAATTACATTCAGGTGGTAAACAAAAACAGTGAAATTAGTACCATCTTGGAGTAAGTTCCAGAGTGCAATGCACTAAGTTGAAAAAAGTGCAAAAAATGTGCTAAGTTGCAAAGAAAAAATACCTAAATTATTTTGCTGGCGCCAAGAAGAGTTCATGGTGCACTAATGTACCGTAGTAAGTTGCTTCTTCTGGAATGCACTAATGCAAAAAATTGGCTAAATAATAAGTTGCAGAAGCATGCAAAGAAAAAAGGAGTAGAAACTTACAGGTAATCTGTTTTGGTGGGTCAATGTCCACATATCCAAATCTGTCCAATTGGATAGGAGACTGTGGGTACAAATCCTCCCACAAAGAAATGAGAACGGTGATAAGCTTCTTGGCACATGCATCAAGATTCTTGTCTGCCTTTGACCTCATTGAATCCAGCAACTCGAAACGTCTCTCCCTTATTTGATGACAAGAAGCCAATAGTGGTTCACATGGACTTTTGCTTGTGGTGCTAAACTCTCCATGACAGGTATGATTATCTAACATGATGAGTATGAAAATGGTTCAGATAAAGAACACACAGATAACAAAAAAACTGGTTCAGATAACAATGCAAAAATCTTATCGTGTCCTTCCTGTCGAGGTGTGCATTTTCCTTTGAGAAATGCTTGACGAGCTGCTTGTTGCGCGAATCCATGTCTCGCAGGATTATAGTCTGAAAAACAAAAAAAATGTACTAGTGTTAGTGAATACAAATTGTGGTGTAGACAACAAAAAAAGCTAACTAGGTATCAGATAAGTTGTATACCGCAACACTCAAAGGCATGATCACCTTCTTCTGCCTCCTCTCTGTCCTCAACATTATCGATTCAATCCTACCTACCACCGAGTTCAACAACGACGCGCATGGCATCATTGAGTTTGCTAGCTCTTGTAGTGATACATGGAAGTTGTCGTAGGTCACGATCTCAGGGTTGTTGTTCGTTGTTTGACCTCTTGAAGACCTGCGTCCGTGCGCAACAATTGCATCGTACACTGCTTTTACTTCATCTGAACATGTGAAGTTAGTTTTGTTGCTGTAGTCCACATAAGTCGGCTTCTGCAAGGCGGGTTAGTTGTGATCTTCCGTTTGAGTGCTTCTGCATCAGTGGAGACAGTCGTGGTTGCCATTGCTGTAGGATCTGCCCTTCCTGTTCCCCTGCCTGCAACTTTGCATTCTGCTGGTTCTTTCCCTGCCTGCAACTTTGCCTTCTCCAGTGCTTTCTCTCTCACGATTTTATCACACATCTCCCATGCCTCTCTTTCCTCTTCTGCAGTCCACTTCATGTCAAAATCAAAACGTTTTGACAGTTGCATAGGCTTCAGAAAGGGAGGCTGGCTTGGTTCAGAAATGTTTGTTAGTCTTTCCCTTTTCTGGACTATCGAACCCAAGATCAAAAGGTGGAGGATCACAAGCCCAATCTCCCCTAGTATCTCTTGGTTTAGGGGTGGGCATGTTTCCACAGTGGATGCAGCTGGTCCTACTATGCTTGCTTTCAATGCAGCTCTAGTTGTTGCTCTGGTTGTTGCTCCCTGTCCTGCTGCTGTGGTTTCCTTCTCTGCTGCTGTTGGCTGTTGAACTTGAGTTTTTGGTCCTGTTGCTGTGGACTGGACTGTTGGCTGTTGTACTTGAGTTGATGCAATATTGTGGGTAGTTGCTGCAAAAAACACAGCACTTGAAGGCAGGTGTTGCGTAGTTGCTGCCACTTTCCATGGTTGCTTCTGCCTCGCCCTGACCTTCATCGGGCATGCCTCCTACTTGCTGTCCTGGTGCTTCAGTGGATATACTGCCGTCTTTCTTGCCACGGTGCAACCATTTTCTTCCTTTTCTTAGCTTGTGGACTGATGCCATCGGGTTCCATCATTCTTTTCCTTTCTAAATTATAGCAATCTTCGACGCACTGTTTCACACGGCGAAATCTCTGTGGAACCCGTCCAATGGTGGTGGTGAGCTGGCAGGTGTATTCCTCTTCACTTCTTCCATGAAGATCCGGTTCGCATGGAATTTGAGTGGTGTATCAAAGATCATGGGGGTTTCAAAGTATGGAATGTCAATCTCTTCTTTTTCTTCAGACAATGCATACTCTCTTAATTCAGAAAAAGGGTTGGGCCGTAACACTGTCGGGTTGCCATCTGTTGTAGCCCTTTTCAATGGAGTATGCGCCTCCATGCATTTCCTTTCGGAGCTTAGCATTGCTAGAAGTACTCTGTCTTCACCGTCCTCATCGACTGTTTGCACAACTTTTTCCTCTGAATGTCCTTTCATTGGACTTACAGATGCCAACCTAGGAGACCTCCTTGGTTGCTGAGTTTCTGGGACAGTAGGTTGCTCGCCAAAAGTTGCTTCTCCAACACCAAAACTGCTAGTGTGTTTGCTGGATCCATGGATTTTTCCTTGTGTGAGTCTTTCATAGGTCTGTCCCCCGAATATCCTTTTGTTGGGCTGTTCTTAGCCCTAGGAGACCTCCTTAACTGTTGTACTCCCTTGTTCATATCAGCACCTATGTGCGTGTTGTGACTGCTTTCCCCCCGTTCTCCACCAATGATGCCTTCAGAGCATTCTTTCACAACACTAGCTTTAGCACCTCTATAAGACCTCCTACTCCGAGGTTCTAGGTCACAACCTTGCTCGTTTTCGTCTTCGTGTCTGTCAGCAACTGTGTGTGTAGCGTGGCTGTTGATTCCCCTGGCAATTGCATCTTCATCATGATGTCTTCATCTTGCTGCTCTTCGTCTTCAGTGTCATCATTTTAATCGTCAAAAATGCTGTCCCCTTCCCAGTCACCCTCTTCTTCTTCGTCAACTTCATTCAGCCTTTGCCTTTTGCTCCTTGTGTTCTGAACATGTGTGGTTGTTTCATCCTGGTCGAGCCTCCCATACTCCTCAACAAATGTGCCAAGTCTGCTAGAGATATCCTTGCATAAATCTCCTAGCAATACTGCCATTTTTCTTTTCTTCTGCAATAAGAAAAAAAAGAGAACGAAATAAGTTGTCACTGGCATGAACAAATGAAAACACATGAAGTGACTGGTTTTTGTATTGGAACGTCGGTGCAAGTGCCAAGTATTACCTCGTTTGGGAAAGTTGGTCGCAACCTTGATGAAACAAACATCTCAGTTTGCGTCATGCCAGCAAACAACCATCCCTAATAGTGGCACCAACACCTTCTTTCAGCTGAAAATTTAAGAAAAATCAGTTTTAGAAAACTTCTTGCATAGTTTCTAACACAAATAACACTGTTCTGCAACTTTGAAAAAAGAAAAAAGTGGACTGTGTTTCAGGTTAAGAAACATGAATGGTATATCATACCCTCAGCTTGCCAAACTCCCCATTTGGTTTCCTATCTTTCTGCATGACAACTTGTATAAGCTGGTTTGTCCATGCTGCAGCGCGTATTGGGCAATCGCTTGCAGACTCGATAGGCTCGTCGACCTCAAGCGAATCCACGTAAAGGATCTGCGTGAGTTAAAAACACAAAGAACTAGCAGCTGTTAAAAACTACAGGCATATAGATAGAAAAAGTAACACATTGCAAAACAACAAGTAAAAAAATGCTAGATCATATGAGTTGCTTACCACTAAATGGTATACGCAACAGCAAACAGAATTTTTCTTGGATCCCATGGTCTTCACTTCTGCGATGATTTGGTCAATGGCAAGCTGAGCAAAATTGGTACCCCTTGCTTCTTCTAGATTCCTTATCGCTCCGTAGCACCTTGGGCTGATGCTGCACTTGTAGTTGGGCACATAAAACAGCTCATCACTCCAGCAAGATAAGCTCGGAGAAACTTCATGTCAGCAACCCCACCCATGTCCTCTATCTTCTTGCACCAATCTGCAAATGTGGGGGCTATGCCACTGACAACACCATACTCTTTGTTCATGAAAACTACGGCTTCAGGATCCATCTCATAACGAGCACGCCTGCCCTCATTGAGTAGTCCAAACACTCTCTGGAAGCTGACACCATCCAGTGGATGGTGCCCCTATCAGGGATGACGAGCTCGCTCCTCATTGGGTCGAAACAGCTGAGAACCCACATGCTGAGGTCGTGCGGCATTTCTGTTGCCTTCACCAGTAGCATGCCACCCCATCCCCAGTCTGTAATTAGAGTCTTCTGTTTATCTGACAACAGAGCATTCAGCTTGAAGAGCCTTGCTGGCGAGGAGCAATTTCCACCGAGCTGTCATGGTTGTCAGAAAAAGTTAGTGGAATCATAGTGTGTATGATGTGGCAACAAAAAATTGAAGCAAGCAACAACAGAAAACTAACCTTGGACCTTCTTCCTTTTGAATTGGCTTCCGTATTTCTGTTGCAGGTTGTGGTTCTGCGTCCTGGATTGCCAGCAACTAAGTATGGGGTTTGTGCATGCATTCCTTTCAGGTTTTGTGACTGCAGCCTATTGATATCATACAACATGCCACCGTGTAAATAGAGATAGGTACAAGAGATTAAATAGGATAAAAATGCAGAAATAAAACAGAACTGAATTGGAATAACTGCTGTTCCTGTGCATGCTTGACTGAGCCTTATCCCCTGCAGCATCGACTGGTAAACGCAAGTTGCGTCTCGTCATATTTGTTGCCGTGTAAGAAAACCAACCACTGTGAAAGCAGAAAAACCCTAGTGAGAACAACTGCTGTCTGACTGCATATAAATCTGGTGAAAGTTAACCTACAGCTAAAATGAAACCTACATACTATGTGAAAAACTGGCCTGCAAGTTCTGATGTACAAAAATGCAATGTTCCTACAAAAAACCTACAAAGCCAAACTCTGCCACTTGTACCAAAAATCAGACATACTGCTCTTCTACTTAGTACTACAAACTCTGCAGATGTGCTCTGCAACTTAGTAGTCAATTGCTGCTACTAAGACCTATCAGACCTGTTCATGCTCTGCAACTTAGCAAACACGATAGCAGTCTGCATATGTGCTCTACAACTTAGCAGTCAATTGCTACTACTAAAATCCTGTCAGACCTGTTCATGCTATGCAACTTAGCAACTCAAAATGCTCTGCAACTCAAAATTCCTGTCGGACCTGTTTAGGTGCAAGTGGCTAAGTTGCACATGTTCATGCTCTGCCATTTTGTACCAAAAACAAACAGCCCCTGATGCTCTTTCAACTTAGCAACTAGTAATCTGCACCTAAAAAATCACATACTAGCCATGCTCTGCCACTTGCACCAAAAAATCACATACTGCTCCCCCCTACTTAGTACTACAACTCTGCACATGTGCTCTGCAACTTCAACTTAAGTACTACCAATGTGCAACTTAGCAACCTAGTTCACAACAAAAAATGTTGCTGAAACTTACTGCAAAAAGTTGTTCATGTTCTACCACCCCCTGATTATTGCTGCTCTACAACTTAGCATCTTCGTTCCTAGAAACTTACTGAAATAAGTTGTTCATACTACTGATTATTGCTACTCTGCAACTTAGCATCTTCGTTCCTTGGTGCAGGGGAGGAGCGAAAAAAATCGTACAAACCTGTAGTCTCGGCCCCGCGGGATCTCGCCGGTCGACGAGCGGATTCGCCCTCCGGCGCGCAGGTCGCGAGCCCTCCTGCACGGATCCGATCTCACCCCCGAGTTCGCCGACCTCGTGCAGGGATTCGGCCTCCGTCGCAAATATCGACCCCACGCGCGCGGAATCAACCTTCGCTGCGCAGCTCGACGCCTCCTCTACCACGGATTTGCACCCCCCCGCCTCGAATGGGAGGATCTCAACGCCCACCGTCCGTCGCGAGGTTCGGTCTCCCCCCTCCCCGGAGACGCCGCGCTCGCCGCGGTCCTCCAGATAGACGCCGAAGCTCGACACGGTCCTCCAGGTAGACGCCGAGCTCGATGCGGTGCTCGTCGGCGACGGATTTGGCAATCGCCGGAGAAGGAAACCCTAATCGCGCGTGAGGGGAATGGAGCCTGGGTCGGGAGAGAGAGGAGCTGTGTTCAAAACGAAAACTGCCGTTGCCACGTGCGTGCGGGGCCCATGGCGCGCCCAGGTGCTTTTCGGTCGGGACGCATCGCGCGGGACGGACGCTCCGATCGCGATCGGACGGCGCGCGAGCGATTGCTCGGGAAGTCACGACAGCAGCCGTGCATTCTTTAGCATTTGGGAAAATATAATCCAGCATTTTTTAACACATAGTCTATCATATTCCGAGTGAGCCCCTCCGGACTCCCATTGAGCCAAAGTCGGCGACCGGTGCGTTCATAGGGTGGTCGAGCATTTGATGTAATATCTTGAATAATTTCGTGCATTGTTTTTCAAAATTTGTTCAAATTTGAAAGTTTTTCAAATTTGAAAGTTTCAAATGTTGTTGAACTTTATACGATAGAAACATGGAAGTTTGAGTTATGTACAATGAAGTTACAATGGACCACATATGCATGAAGAAAAGAAGATAACAACATATTTATAACAAATGCATTATTAAGGATCTTTGAAAACGTCTGAAACCTTTTTGCACGGAAACAACAAGCGGCTTCCCTGTCGCCTGAACCAGCAGGGGACACACGGATCTGAGCGCCGCCGCCCCTGGTCCCCCCCCCCCCCCCCCCCCCCCCCCCCCCCCCCCCCCTGATCTAAGCGCCGCCGTGCCGGCGACAAAGGAGGAGGCCGGCCTCCAGTGCTCCCTCTGCCCCCATCTGGCGCCTCACTAGGCCAGCACCACTTCACCACAGTGCGGATGGTTCTTCTGATGAACTGAGCTAGAAGAGGAAGTACCAGGGGGTCGGTCGGTCCCAGCGCCGCGCCACGACGGTCGGGGAACCAACCCCGCGCCGGGACTAATGGCGCCCGCGCGGCGGCTATTGGTCATCTCTCTCCTGCTTACCGCCGCGGCGGCGTTATCTGCGGCGGCGGCGGCGCCGGAGGAGGAGGAGTTCACGGAGGAGCTGCTCCTGCGGCCGCTCCCAGATCGCAAGGCGCTGGGCCACTTCCATTTCCGCTCCTCCACGCCCGCTCCCGGCCGGCACCACCACCTCTTCCCCAAGGCCATCTCCCACCTGGTACATCCTTCCCCTCCAACACACACATCCCTCGCTCGCCCTTAGGGTTCGTCTTCGAATTGCCCTGGGCTGGCTTGCGTTAATTGGCTGACAAGACTGCCTAACAATGACGCAAATTAAGCCATTACAAATCATCAGGCACTAGTCTGAACGTAATTTGAGGTCCAACAACTGCTTATTACTAGTAGCTTTTTTACAGTTGATCCATTGGAGTAGACTAGTAGTTGAGACTTGAGAGAGACTAGATGGGGATCCTGACTGCTATAAGCACTATCTCACAAGCCATTTCCCTATCTTATTATTGTGGTCTAGCTTCCAGTAATATTCTGGTCCTGCTGAAGTATTAAGTATTAACATCATTCCCTGCTGTCCAAACCAGGTTAAAAAATTCCATATCAGCGAACTGGAGCTATCCTTCACGCAGGGGAGGTGGAACTACGAGACGTGGGGCGGACATGATCCGTTGTCAACAAGCACAAAGCCTCCCGGCGTCGAGCTATGGGCGGTTTTCGACCTCCCTTCCTCCGAGATCGATGCCACGTGGAAGAACCTCACGCACGCGTTGTCAGGCCTCTTCTGCGCGTCCATCAACTTCTTGGAGTCTTCCACTGCCTTCTCCGCTCCTCGCTGGGGATTCAAATCGAATGAAGGCAACCTCCGATACGGCGCACTGCCTCGTGAAGCTGTCTGCACCGAGAACCTTACGCCTTGGCTGAAGCTTCTTCCGTGCCGTGACAAAGCTGGCATCGCGGCTTTGTTGTACAGGCCGTCGATATATAAAGGGTACTACCATTCTCAGAAGCTGAAACTAACGTCGTCCCAGACTGGAGGTATTGTTCTTGATCAGTCACTGACAGTTGTGCTTCAGCCAGATACGTCTGGTGGTAAGCAGCTACATTCTACTGATGGGAAACTTCAGCCCAGCTGGTCCATTGAGCATTTGTTTAACAGGAAACTGTCGGGGAAATGTCTCGTTTCAAAGTCCAGCAGAATATTTGTAGAGATTGAGAAAGGTATACTTGCCAAATCTGGATCAGAGGTTTCCTGGAGTAACGAATTCTTTGAGCTTTCCACTGCCCCAGACAGGGTGCTCAGAGAACTGGATCATTTGGAAGTCCAGTCGTCGTCATTGTATGAATATGATCTTAGTAACTACAATGATGGTAAGCCTTTGGATGTGGGCATAACTTGGAAGCTTCCCCTCATATGGTCTTGCTCCCCTGCACCATATAATGCAAGGAGATTTCTTATGGGCAGCGGAAACGAAAGAGGGTCTATTGCTCTGTCATTTCTAGCCACTGATCTACATAAGCAGTTGGGTGGCAGCTCAAATGATTGTTCGATAAAGGCTGTAGTTCTCCAGGTCTTTCCATGGTATGTTAAGGTCTATTATCACAGCCTACAAATTTTCATTGATGGGAGCAGCAAGGATATATCAGAAGTACTTGACATGATCCATGTCACTCCTTCAGAAGACAAAATTTCGCCTGGAACTCTGGAGATGCTGCTAAGATTTCCTTGTGGCATGCAATCAGCTACCTTGATATTGGACTTTGATAAGGTCTGCTCTACTCCTTATTGCCTGAATATGCCATCCTTTTGGTTAGAAAATATAGTTTTTCCTGGCATTCTACTACTGCACACATCTTTTGTTTGATTTCTTACTTTTTTTGCATTCTCCATTTAATGATATATGCATGCAGAACTAAACATATCTGTAATTTATGGCAGGGATTCCTACACATAGATGAATATCCTCCTGATGCTAATCAAGGATTTGACATTCCATCAGCTTTGGTTAGCTTTCCTGAGTTCAATGCTAGCCGAAGATACCCTGAAACAGATCCAATGTTTGTGTCACCTTTGCTAGAAATTTTCAAGGTAAATATAGGAATTTTCCTTCCTTGTTTGTTCTAGATATTCTGCTTTGATTTTCTCATTGCAATATTGTTATGTGCTGCAGGAAGATAGTGTTGTGAAATCATACACTGAAGTGCTGCTTGTTCCCTTGACAACTCCTGATTTCAGCATGCCATATAATGTTATCACCTTCACTTGCACAGTCTTAGCTCTTTATTTTGGCTCACTGCTTAATGCTTTGAGACGAAGAATTGGTGAGGAAGAGAGCAAACTAAAAAAAGCAGGTAATTATGTACTTGGCTAATGTCTTTATTTTTTACGCATCCCTGAGCTTGTGTTACCAAGTAGCAAGTCACTTAACTTTGATCTTGACATGCTGAGGTAGTAGATGATTTCCCTTCATTTGAGCATGAGATGTGAAGCTAGTTGCTCTATTTAGGCAGTAGACATTATGGAGTGGTTAGTGATATGCATTTTTCCTTCAAAACTCGAACCTGATATTGGTAAATTACTATTATAATTCAAATGTGAAAATAGGCTTGAGCTTTTTTGCGCATTAGGCTCACTCATACTATTAACTGCAAAACAAATAATGTATATTCTTATGACAATCACATTCCTTGCTACCAGTGCGGAGAGTCAGAGAACCCATTGATTTCCTCCTTTTACACGCTAACCTTGTATCTAAGTGAATAGGATTTGTCCGTTGACATGAATCATAAGTAAGGTATGCTTGAAAACTCCAGTGGGTTATAGTAAAAATTGTTAGTTCTACTTGCAAGCCAAATAGGGCCTCCATTTCAGTGCTAGAGTGCGTAATGGGGTACTCCATTATCCTGAGTTAGAGTGGGTAATGTGGTTTCCATTTCAGCGCTACTTCTATGGTTTGTACTAAATCATGAAGCATAAGAAATAAGATATGTTGATGAATTGATCGACTTATGCTTTATGGACTGCCCAAATTGAGAATTCTTAGTTTGAGCAATTTATGTTTTGAATGTTTGGGAATGAGATGTTAGGTTGTCTGAATTTAATTCTGTAACATGGTGGCAAACAGTTATAAAGTACATCATCCTCTTATACTTGTCTTTTTTGTTCGACTGGTACATGGGATGTTAGAGCTGAGTTCAGTATAGCCTTGCACTACACAGAGCAAGGAGCTTTTCAGTTGAATTTCATAGGATTTTTACATTACTAGAGTTGTAAGGCTTGGTTCGATTCACTATAAATGATTCATATTTTTCTGTTCCATCTAATTGCAATTGTATTGGCTGGTCTCCACAGTTTCTTTTCTCCCTGAGTGGAACATGAACAAATTGCACCTACTTACAGTAGCTTATCTGCCCAATATTTGTAGTGTTTATGTGGTTATGCTGGCTACACTCAAACTCAGTTTTGCTGAAACAATAATGCCTCTGAAATACCGACCTTGCACATTTTGTATGCTCGAGCAACGTCATACTTTGATCTTTATTCTTGTAATCACATCTGAGCTGTTATTTCACCATTACAAGGTAGGATTAACTTCTCAAACTCAAAAAATCTTCTGACTAATCTCAATTATGTAACAGCTGTGAAGACTGCGCTTATTCCTCTCTTGCTAGCTAGGCTAAGGGGTCAGAAGGTCGACCCATCAAAGTCAGAATCCTCACGTGCATATCCGGCAGGGTTGAAGCTACTACTCAAGGTCGCGTTCGTCGCGGTAGTAGCTGTTGTGTATCACTATCTGTCGGACAGCTGAGAACACTATTGAGCTAGTTATAGACACCACGGTAATATGTTTTGTTGATCTTTTGTAGCCCATGGTGTTACCTGTAGAGGTGCTTGCGTCCGGGTCATCTTTTTGTTCCATTCTGGATTCTTAACTTTCCTCTCATTGCAGCTTGTACATCTTTTTTTGTACAATAATGTGATCTTTATTAGCTAGCAAAACATGCTTACATTACATCATTCGCCAAAAATTGGTGCCAGAATATTTGGAGGATCATCAAGCCAAGACCTAGCAGGTTGTGTCTCGCATGGTGATCACATCCAAGCAATCTGACTGATGAACGACCGGCCGATTGCACCTGATCGACAAGGCCCGCTGAATGGGCATATGCTGATCAACAAATGTCCAACTTTTATCTGTTCTTAGGTAGCGGTTTTTTAAACGCGTCCTCATCTGTTTTTAATTAACTGTTATCTGCAAGCTTTGAGGCTCAGTTTTTCGCCTGAGTGTCTGAAAACGGGACTATTCCGTGACTATCAGTGTAACTAGGATTTTATCAGGCTGAACTGTGGATCTGTGTTAAAGCTGGTAGTGATAGTCAAACAGCAGCCTGAAAATGATCTGCTTGCACTCAGTTTGATCTTGCCAATACGTTCAACACAAAATTCTTAAGGTAAGGCACAGAGCACATCAGTGCTTATATAGCTAATGTTGGCAGCAACATTACACCGTCAGAATAGGTCACAGTTGGTGTTGTTACTCCGGACTGGTACATATATCTGCCATAAATTGCCATGGTCAGTTCTAAAAAGAGAGGGTGCAAAATGTTAAGTCATGTCCAATCTGAGCTCTTGTGCTAAATGGTGCAAGCATTTTTTTACGACTGGCCACTGGGGGATGAGATGAAGGAGCTCTCATTCTGTCAGTTTCTGGAGACATTCGAGCTTGTGAACTGCAGGTCTATGACTGATGCTAGGATGGATTTCATTATTCAGGCTCCTTACTTGAGTAATCTCACACTCTGCAAATGTAAGTGGGTGGGAGATAATGGAATGGCTGCGCTGCCAAATCGGTTCACTACTCTGCAGACATTGAAAGCCACGACGCTCTGGAAGGGAATGAAAGAACTAAGGATGAATTCAGTATCGTAAGTAATCTCTGAGGCGTTAGAGATTCTAGCTTTTAGCTTACCTGGAATTCGTGGGAATTCTTATTACGTGCTGTCAGGCTTCAAATAGCCGTCGCCTTTTATACTGTCTTTTGTGGGGACTATTTTTTGTATAGCTGCGTGAGCGTTAAGATTTTGAAGGAATAACAGGTTTTTCCCCCTCTTTGAGTTGTTATTTCTGTTTCTTGTGAAACAGCGTTGTGCAGTGCTTCATACTCCCTCCGTTCCAAATTAGATGTCATCAATTTGCCCAAAAGTGGATGTATCTATACTTGTAACATGTCTAGATACATCCACTTTTGGGCAAATAGATGACATCTAATTTGGAACGGAGGGAGTAGTTCATACTATGTGTGCACATGTTCAGTTGTCTGTTGTCACTGAGCATCACGTTCGGCGTTCGGGAGAAGTGTACATATATGGTCGGCGTTTGTTTCACAGCCGTTTATGCTTCACGTAATAATTTTCTGAACATTTCGTCCTAACAAAATACATGCACCTCTCCTGCATGATCTGGGCAAATATCCGAACATTATCGCTGCAGAAATTAGACAGAAGCTCTTCCGGATAGTGTTTTTGGCTTTCGGGCTCCAATGATTCCTCTTATTTAACAAAATCTAAAATCATGTTTGTGTGTTAAAAAAATTCTAATAACAACGATATATACCACGATGTGTAGACAACGATATATACCATGATGTGCAACATTTCAATTTGAGATAATTTACATTTTGGGCTACACAAAAATAACAAATCTAATAAAACTTATAGATTTGAAAATATGCATACTTTAGATCCACATTTTTGTCATTTTTGTGTAGCTTAAAATACAACTTATTTGAAGTTGATATTTTGCACGTTCGTGGAATATATTATTGGCTACCTCCAGTTCTTTTTTCATATTTTTTTTGAAACTTATGAATATGATTTTTTAATTTTTTCAAATAGGAGGACCTCGGGAGCCAAAAATCTCCACTGGAAGCTCTTCGTTGTAACTGATCCGTGACTACGTAACACATGCGCAGATGTGAAACCATATAATCACATTGCGCAGAGGGAGCTGCAAAATAAAGGACACAAGGTATCTGTGTTACACTCTGAAGGTACTTTTGTTAACAATAATTTCAAAAGTTTTGCTGTATCTCTGCAGCCACAACTTATTTTTTTCTCAACTTACATGTCCAACTACAGAATCCCAGACGCAAAAATGCGACAGGGAAATCAAAGACATCTATATTTGCAGGCGTGGACCATAGGGCGATCGCTGTTGCCCGTGGAAAAATTCAGGCGTTGAGGGCAACAGTACGAGAAGACCACAACATATTGGCTTCAGGCTCTTGCTGAAAGATCCTCCCGGGATCGTTCTGATTCCCACGTGGAAGCTTAGTTGGCCTTGACCCTCGTTACGTCAGCAATCTTGCCTGTCAGAACATGGTGCTAGTTTTAGGGATTAGAAGGTTAGATTTGACTAAGAATAACACTACAATGTTAAAGATTTTTAAAAGACTACTGTTTCCAAAATAAGAAACCTTAGTTCAACTGCGGTGGCTTCATATGCTGCTCTCAAGAGTCAAGACCGAGTCGACTCAGACTCGTCTGCCATGCGGGAGTAGCGGTACAAGATAGCAGTCTGTCAGATAGCGTCTCCTCCCGACGACTCGCCGCGAGTCAAAGTCGTTCTATAACGCACAATTCTCCCGTACTATCGCTGCCACTGGATATTAACTCTGCACCACAATAATTAACAAGAGGGAGAGCACGCTTGCTGAGTGAGAACAGAGCAGCCGTCAATGGCGCCGTGGGAGTACAGCCTGCAGAGACTCGGCACCTGTTGACCTGCATCCTGACGACCTAGCCGCTGAGTCCACTCGCTTTATTATAATGGTTGCCAGTCGCCATTGTCTTGCATCACAGTATGAGTAATCAAGAAGAGGAAGCAAGCACACTTGGGCTCTGCATGCAGCCGGCGGCGATGGAGATCAGCCAGCCGGCGCCTGGGCGTCCGGTAATGGCGTCCGGGCAGCAGCCGTGGGAGTACAGCCTGCGGAAGTACCTCCTGCTGCTGGCCACCATTGTGGCCACCGTAACGTACGCCGCCGGCTTCAACCCGCCTGGGGGCGTCTGGCAGGAGGGCGCCCGCGACGGCGGCCAAAGTCAGCTCGCCGGCGACCCCGTCATCCGCGACACCCACTACCACCTCTACCTCGCCTTCTTCTACTGCAACGCCATGGCGTTCGCCGCGTCGCTTGTTGTCATCGTCCTCATCCTCATCCTTGCCGTCCGGCACGACAAGGAGAAAGAGAAGAAAGGTGCCGTCTGGGTTCTGAAGGATGTCGTGCTGCTACGGGCCTTCATGTTGCTCGACCTGCTCAGCCTCATGGGCGCCTATGGCGCCGGCACATGCCGGGACAAGGTCTCCATTGTCTATTCCGCGGTGCTGGTGGCAGCCGTCTTCCTCTACATTTCTGTTCTGAAGTTGTGGGACTGGTGCTCTCCAGGCAACAACTCCGGCTCCAACTCTGGCGGCGTGATGCACACCACCAACCCCAGCCTCGACCCTGGCGGAATGCTCGTTCGCGACCCTGGTTCTATTTTCCTGACGCACACCAACAACGCCACTCCCGGCTCTGGCGCAATGCCCGGACCCGTCCCCAACTCTGACTCCGGCGGCGTGATGCCCAACTCTGACTCCGGCGGCGTGATGCCCAACACCAACGCCAGCCCCGGCTCTGGCGCAATACCCGAATCCGTCCCCAACTCTGACTCCGGCGGCATGATGCCAACCACCAACGCCAGCCCCGGGTCTGGCGTAATACCCGAATCTGTCCCCAACTCTGACTCCGGCGGTGAGGCCCTGAAGAATCTGAAAGCAGAAGAACGGCTCCGCAAGGTCCTGATGCTTCTAGCGACATTCGCGGTGAGTATCACGTACAACGCCGGGCTGAGCACGCCGGGCGGCTTTTGGGACAGAACCTGGGCACGCCACCGGCCGGGAGACGCGATTCTCAAGGACCGCCACAACCTGCGACTGACGGTGTTCTTACTCTGCAACACCACGTCGTTCGTGGCGTCTCTGCTCATCACCATGCTGCTCATCATCGACAGAAATCTCCGCAAGAAGACAGCCCGCTCTCTCGTGCTCTACGGATGCATTGTCGTCGCCCTGGTCGGCCTCATCGTCGCATACGTTGCCGGCAGCTGCAGAAAGATCGACACCACCATTTACGTGGGCAGCCTGGTTGTGTATGTTCTGGCATACATCCTACTCCATGTTCTGGCATTCTACACTTCGGCGTCAAACTCCAGATTGTGTTCTTGTCCTAGTATGTTTGCTTCTTTCTCCGCCTGGTTGGCGTCGTTCTGGAAGGCTGGTGATAATGCAAGGTACTGAGCACATACTACATATCCTCTGTTTCTTTCTCTGCAATGAACCGAACTCTGTTTCTTTCTCTTTAACTGAACCGAACTCTGTTTCTTTCTCTGCAATGAACGAATGCAGTGCTAGGGAGGCTCTGAACAAGGCTCGCTCTCTTGTTTTACTGCTCGCCACTCTTGCTGCCACCATCACCTACTCAGCAGGGTTGAACCCGCCAGGTGGCCTTTGGCAGGATAACAGCAACGGGCACATGGCCGGCAACCCGATCCTTCTCACGACGAACGCCAAGAGGTACAGAGCCTTCTTCTATTGCAACTCGGTTGCCTTCGTGGCCTCCTTGGTGGCCATCGTCCTGGTCCAGAAGGAGATTCTGGTCAAGCACCACGTGCTGGAGGCAGCCATGATACTCGACCTGTTTGGCCTCATCGGTGCATATGCCGCCGGGAGCTGCCGGGACGTGAACCACTCCATCTACGCCATGGCATTGGCAGGTGCCGTCCTGGTCTATGTCGTGATCCATGTTGTCTTCTTCACGCTTGACCACAAGGACAACAATAACGATAATGAAGATCGGTTGCTTGAGAAGAGGCGCAAACGGTTGCTCCTCTTTGCGATCTTGGCTGCGACCATCACCTACCAAGCTGGCCTTACCCCACCGGGTGGCTTCTTGCTCCAGAACGATGAGCTGGGACACCACGCCGGCGACCCGGTCCTCTTGTACAACTACCCGCGCCGCTACAATGCCTTCTTCTACTGCAACTCGGTGAGCTTCATGCTGTCCATCGCCCTGATCATCCTCCTGGTGAACCCCAATCTGTACAGGCCAGCCATACGAAGCAATGAACTATCTGTGTGTACGGCGGTGGGCTTGTTTTGTTTAATGGGGGCCTACGCCGCCGGAAGCACACAACACATCAAGACATCCATCTACATTTTCGTGTTGGTGGCTTTTGTCAGCTTTGTTGCAGCCGGGCTGCTACTAGTATTTTTGGTGAGGGAGCTGAAGAAGAAACAAGACAATTCGACAGTTGTGCGATCCACAGAGCAGGAGCCCCCTAAGGTTGAAGAAGAAAGGAACAAGCACGCGAGGCGCAAGTACCTGATGGTGCTAGGCATCTTGGTGGCGAGCGTAGCCTACCAGGCCGGCCTACGCCTGGTGGGACGTGGCAGAGCGGCGGCAATGGGTACGAGGCGGGCAACCCTGTGATGCACGACAACATGAGGCCCCGTTACCTCGCCTTCTTCTACAGCAACTCCATCTCCTTTGTCGCTTCCATCGTTGTCATCATCATGCTGCTACCACACTGGCTGCCAAAAAAGATGGAAGAAGAATGGGAAGAATGGTCGCTGAGGTTAATGAACCGGACAATCATACTAGATTTGGTGGCTCTTTTATTTGCCTATGCAGCCGGCTCCAGCAGGGGCTAGAAGACATCTTTGTATGTGGTCGCGCTCATCGGAGCTGTGCTGGGCTACTTTGCAATCCATATGATGTTGTCAAAATGTTCTGATCGTCGTCGTCAGAGCCATGAGGGACAGGGCAACCAAGGAAATCATCAGGTCTGATTCATAATCTGTGTGCCCCTAGTATAGTGAGGGCAGTCCACAATGTAATCCGAAATGCAAGGGAAATTGCTCACCTGAGCTGTGACCTAATCTACTTCCTCTCTGATCAGCTTAGCTCTCTCCAATCTCTACCCTGCTCTAGCTAGCTCTCCCTCTTTTTAGTGATGTAATAGGGTTACTCACTGACATTGTCACTCGCTGGGCAGGCGTGTGTATCGTAATCCAATGAATACGGCGCGTGACGCTTTGTTGCACAGTTACCTGATTCTGTGTGCACTCTCTATCTCATAAGAACTTGTACGGGAAGTGCAAGTTGTATTTGTATTTAGGAAACTGAAGCATTGGTTACCACTACTGAACAATTGTGCAATCCTAAAGGTTGGCTTATTCCACAGCATAAGTGGAAAGAAACTACTATCGTACATAGCAGTAATCATTGATCGAGAGGGAACCTACCTTGATTCAGAGGCCCCGGACTCCATCGGCGACAGAGATCTCCCTACTGGGAAATTCGCCGAACACCTGCAGTGCGCGTCGACAGGAGAGGATTCCTCTGCCGTCCTCCACCGTGAGCAACCATGCATCTATACGCTAGCATCAGAGACTCATGTAGAGGTTGGCGCCATTTTGGTCGGAGAGAATTCCTCGATCGTGAGTCGCCTCCATCGGAGCAGTTGCTGAGGCGAGTGGATGGTGCGCTAAGGCAGGTGACGAGATTCAGAGTGCCCAAATAAGGTAGTTTAGCCGAACCACATGAGGGGAGTAAATTACAAGTATCTACCATAATTGGGCTCTGACAACGAGTCAGTACCATTTTTGGTGATTTTTTCAAAATAGTACCGACCGTGGGGCTAACGACAACAGATTACACAAATTCTTGTCTAACCGCTGTTTGACAGCATCCCTGACCAGTGGGGCCCATCCGTCAGGGCTGAGTTGGCAGCACAGTTGAAGGTGCAGCTGACGTGGACGTGGGGCCCACATGTCAGCCCCACATCTTATTTTTCTCCTCTCTCTCCCACATCTCAACGAAGGGCATGGAGCCACCGGGGAGTGCCGGTCGGCCACGGGCGCAGGCGCGGCGAGCGCAGACACGTCGGCCGGCCACGGGCGCAGGTGAGTGCCGGCCGGCCACAGGCGCGGGCGAGCTCTGGCGCCGGCGAGCCCCGGCCAGGCACGGGCGAGCGCGGACGCGCCGGCCGGCCACGGGCGCGGGCGCAGGAAAGCTCGGGCGCCGGCGAGCCCTGGCCAGGCACGAGCGCGGGCGCAGGCGAGCGCAGGCGAGCGCAGACGCGGGCAAGCACCGGCCGGCCACCGCGCGGGCGAGCTCGAGCCCGGCCAGACCAGGGCGGCGCGCGCGAGGAGGAGGAGGCCCGGTGGCGGCGACGCCGTCGCGCGAGAAGGTGCGCGGGGGACGGTGATGGGGGCGCACGGCGGCGGGGCTCGGGGGAGGCGGCGGGAGAGGTAGGGGCGGCTCGGCGGAGGCGCGCGGGAGCCAGGCCGCCGGGGGAAGCGCGGTGGCCGGCCGGCTGCTGGCGTTGGGAAGAAGAAGGGGAAAATGAGGAAAGAAGGAAGAAGGGCCCCACGTCCACGTCAGCTCCACCTCCAACTATGCTGCCAACTCAGTCCTGACGGATGGGCCCCACTGGTCAGGGCTACTATCAAACTGCGGTTAGAAAAGTATTTGTGCAATCTGTTGTCGTTAGCCCCACGATCGGTAGTATTTTGAGAAAATCACTAAGAATGGTACTGACTCGTTGTCGGAGCTCCAATTGTGGTAGATCCTTTTAATTTTCTCACATGAGGGACACGGAAAGCGCAAGTCCAAGCGCAGCGTCCCGCTCTAGTGATCACGTCCAAGCAACTAGCAACCTGACTGACCCACCAGCCAGTTGCACCTGATCGACAAAGCCAGCTGAACGAGGCCCTGTTGGAGCTACAAAATCCAAAATTATTATGTTTCTAGTAGTGAAGTTTTTCTTAGGTAGTCTGTTGGTACTGTCCCCTGATTTCCTTCAAAAGAGAATATTATGTATTTATCATGTAGCTGGAGTTTTATCAGGCAGAACTGCAGTTCAGTGTTAAAGCTGGTAGCGATAAAATCAAGCGAAAAGCTTGAACATGATCTGCTTGGACTCACTGATCATGCCAATGTGCCAGTTAATCCAAAATTTCTTAAAATGATACAGAGAGAGCAGCAATTCTTTTACTTGAGAGAAAGAGAACAGAACTACAAATATCACTAACATTGGCAGAGCACTATTACATACACCGTCAGAACATACATACCCAGTGGCAGTTGGCATTGTCATTCCGGACTGGGTTATATATGTGACAAACTGACACGGTCAGTTCTAAACATAGAGGGGGATGTACAGTCCATCCACACTACGGCTAAATAATAACATGACACTTCCCTTTTACGGGCGGGGAAAACAACAGGCTGCAACCATACAACAAACATGATTCTACTCCGCAAAAACACATGCTACCAAACATGATCACACATGTTACTGGGTGTCAGCTAAGGTCGTCGCATCTTCACGTTCAGGGGTATCTCCTTGTAAGAGACGGCCTTCGCTGCTCCCCGCATGGAAGACCTCCTACCAGTCACCTCCACCGACGACCTCTTTCCTGTCGCCTGCTCTTCGGAAGGTTTCGCCGTTTCACTCTGCTCGATGAAGATTTTTGAACTGGAAGGGGGTAAAGGGGCAACACTATCCTCCTGTGCGGACTCGAGGGTGCCCTCTGTGACCTCACAGGATCCTGGGTTCACTCTCAAGGATTTTCGCCTTAGAGGTTTTCTGCAGATGTTTAAGCCAACCATGGTTGTCATGTTCCGGTCAGAGAGAACGTGCATTGGTCAAAGGCACATAGAGGTGATCAGGCAGAGATTTTACCTCGTCTCTTCAGGATGCAGTGGTTCACTGGAAGTTGAGTGAAGTTTGGCAGTAATGTCCTCCTCTATGTTTGAGTCCTTCTGAGCTTCGCATGATTCCAGCTTCCGCTTACTGCAGGCAACCCTACACACAGATAGTCTGGTCAACTCAATATTGCGTTATGTACTATTGAGCGCATCTCAAATATCTCTATGATGATGGGGCATACCTCTTGGTTGCTCTCTTCTGGGGTGGCTCAGGATGGGATGCTGAAAAGGAATTGCAATTACACTAAGATTAATTTCTTCTTTCAATAAAAGGATTGAGAATACAAAAAAAAAGATACAGATAGCAATTAGTTCGTCCACTGTTCCTAGGGTTTGAAATGCTAACTTATTTCACAACAAAGTATCCATGTGAGCATCGACAAACAAATGTACTTTCTATTTAAACTTTCCTGCATACTACAAAATTATTTCAGTAAATGTAAAATTTTGAATGAGCATGCTACACTTGAATCCTTGATAAAATTTAACTAAGAACCTTAAATGTGGGATCGAAATAACCACGCGTCCAAGATGAGTGCAATATAGCAGTAAATTCCTTGAAGGGTGGACAAAGAGAGGTGATTTACACTGAGTCTCCGTTAAATGGTTTGGGTTGGTATCCATGATCTTATCATCAATTTGATGTGCCTTAAGGCCCCCGACTGCAGCAACCCTGGACTCTGCTTCTTGTATCTCCTCCTAGTAATATGTAGGCAGCAAGTAACCTTGTCATAAGGATTAAGACTCCTACATGAGTAGATAGGTTGATCAAATATAGAAAATTTGTTCTGCCTACCTCCACATTCACTTCTTGTTCCGGTTGAGTATTCATGTCATCGTCCTGACACAGTCAAACACTGAGGATGTCAGACGTTAAAACTCAACCTACGACATAATTAACTCTAAGCTGAATCTAACACTGGAATCAATTTACATTGAGTGCTGAAGTCTTTACTTTATGCCCTGCTGTCTTGCCTTGTCTTGCCTTCTGCTGCACATCATATCAAAAAATATAGCACGTAATGAGAACCACAGCCACCATGTTGAATCTTAACTGTTGGAACACAAAACAGAAACAATATCTCACCAGGTCCTTTTCACTATTTGGTTCATGGATTTCTGGGACACTAAAACTAGAAGATGAAGGAACAACAGTGGCCACATGCAAGGTCTCAGAAGAGACTTCCGACATTTCACAAGATCCTGGGTTCAGTCTAGAAGACCTTCTGCGTAGCGTGTTTCTGATCACATATGCCAGTCAGTGATCAACCTTCAATCAGATAGTGAGAATGAGCACATTTTGTAAGCGAATACTACCTCTGATCCTCATGATGTGATGATCCAGGGGGTTGCATATCAGGTTCATAGCTTGGTTGGACTGCATTGGCGTCTTTTGTACCTTCGCATGATTCAGACTTTCGTTTACTTGTGCGCCTAGTCACCGATGTCCTGAATCAATAGAAATTCGTTTGTGTAAATAAGGCTATCAGTTGACATTACTTCTAACGATAACTAAGCAGACAACAATACCTCTTATTTGTTTTAGCTGGTAGTGCTTCTTCAAGGACAGTATTACATGGTACAGAGTCTGAAGAAATTAACAGAAGAATGACATTAGAGATTATACAAGTGGCCAACTTAGGTTAAATTAAAAATTAATAATATTATATGTTAACTAGGACAATTCAGATCCATAAATGCAATTGCTGAAATGATTGCCACATGTAGTATAAAAATATAGGAAAGTAAGAAGAGTGAGCTTTACGTTGTGTCTCAACTGGAGCAAGTTCAGAAGCTGCGGCGTTTATCTCCTCCTAAATTCAATAAGAGACAAACAATTTTAGAATTATGGATGAGAATGGTCAATGGTGAACCCTTTTATTTGAGAATTGTGCCAACAACCTGTGAAGCTACTTCTTTCTGCAGTTGGTTATCAGCAGTGGCACTCTTTCGCTGCCATTAGTGCACAATGGAAAGAAAATAATCAAGTTGTCTGTAACAAGAGGAAACACAGTTAAGCATGGTCTTACTTTACCTCGAGTCCTGAACCCTTTAGTTTAAGCACTGATGTCGCACATGCAAGCTCATGCTGCAATACCTTTAGCTGCATTTTACATCCACAAATAATTCCCCAAATCAGTAACCTGCCTACATACTGAGTATATACAGTTGAAAATCAGATAAGGAAAAGAAGCAGCGACAGCTTACTCGATCTTTTCCCTGATTTAGTTCCTGCAGAGAAGCACAAAACCCACAGATAGATCAGACAGTGGCCACACCAACACAAAAAAAAGTGGCTACATGTGATACTTTCTTTCGTAAATACAAAATTACGATGCCCATTATTTTCTCGACCCTCTCTCTTCAAACTTAGCTCAATTCAACGCATATAGAACAACCAACCAACATCATTTCTCTCTGATTCTCACTCACAGGTACAATTCAAAATGCAAGCACGCCACTAGTTGGGTTGGCAACTCAGCTAGTTGTCCCACTGAAACTTTTCACAGAAACAAATAAAACAATTTATGCAGGAACGGAGATGGAGAAATAGACGAACCGCCGTGATCTGAGAGTTGGCCTGCGCAAGGCTCAGATTCTGCTGGCGCATGGTGTGCAACGCATATCGGAGCTTGTTAATCTCCACGCTGTTGAGCTCAAGGATCTTGCTGCGGACAAGACATTGAAATTAAAAACTAGGTTACTAGTAGTTGAGAAATATCAATCGGCCGCTTTCCATGGGAAGTGGGAAGGAACAAAGGAGTGGGGATGCACACATACGTTTTCTGGGCGAGCAGCTGGCCCAGCTTGGCGTTCTCCTGCAAGCAAGCGGGAAAATCCACAGGCATCAGCACGGATCAACAATTGCGAAGCCGAGCTAGTACCTAGCTCTTGCGGTTTGTTTGTTTGTGTGGGTGGGTGGGGGGCGAGATTACCTTGAGGACATCGCCGACGCTGAAGGATCTGGGAGGGTTGGGCCTCCCTGTGTTGGTGATGTCGGCCAGCGCGGCGGGCGACCGGAGGCCGGGGCGAGTGGCGCTAGGGTTCGGCCTCTGCTGCTTCGGGTTAGGGCCACCGACACCGAGCGCCGCTCCTGGTCAGGTAGGGCTTAGATGGTGCGGCGAGGTGGGTGATTGATACGGAATTTAGGCAGTTGCGAGTGAGAGGGGAGCTTTACCGGCAGCGGCGGCCGCGGCGGCCATGGAGGAGGGTGACCAGCGCTGGACCTAGAAGCTAGGCGCGGGCGGGGAGGAGCGAGGAGCGTGCCGCCGGCGAGGATGCGAGGAGATCAGGCGGCGGATGCGGCCGCGCGGGCCAGGGGGGCGGCGCGCCGGAGTTGGATTTGGGGGGAGCGGAGCGGACGGGGACGAGGAGAGAAATTCGAATTTTGCGAATGGTGGTGCTAAACTGCTAATGTTTTTTCTTCACCGAATACTGTGGGGCCGAGCCTGAGGGAGCCGAGAGAGCGTGACATGAAATGGAAGTGAAACTACATGGGCTTGTATGGGCCGGGCAGGTTTCATGTCGGACCAATGTTAACGCCAAGTGTTTTTTTTCCCTATGTTGCGCATAGCACACTAGCCTAGAGTGAATTCTGAGCGTAATAATTACTCTATCAAAATACTCCGTATAAGACTTTGTGCATGTTGGATCCAAATACATCTAGACATGTTTTAGTGCAAGATTCATCGTGAATTTTGCAATAAAACATGTCTAGATCCATTTGGGCTCAACATGCACAAAGTCTTATATTTTAATACTGAGGGAGTATATACACAAACAAATGACACAAGGTCGTGAACACACAAGTTTCACTATGAACAATTTGAATTTGGGTAAACTCACCAAGTTTGGAGCTAATAGAAATAAGAAAGAAACTCACCAAGTTTGGAGATAATCCAAACATGTTTGACCCTCCAAAACAACAGGGTTGAATACAGACATTTTAGGAATTATCTATGTAGACAGAAATCACATCTCTTACTTCCTATCTTCTCACTAGGTTGTGATGTTCTTTTGTGTTCTCTTTCCTTGTCACAACGACAGTCGCTTTGTGTCCTTGTTTTTTTTTAACGGAGCTGCAGGAGCTCTGCCTTTGCATTATAGAAGAAAAGAGAGACACCATTGATTACATCTAATCAGCCAACAAACTAGCTGAAAAGAGACTAAAAAACAGGAGCAATGCCCTATAACATTCTCAACCGACGGAGCACTAGTCGCATCCAATTTTTAACTCCAAATTTGTTGTATTTTGGCCTGCACAAAAAAGAAAAATGAGAGGATATGAATGGTGAACAATACACAATTTCAAAATTTTAAATTTTCCCTGGTTAATCTTTTTACAGCCTAAAATACAAAATTTTGCATGCTTGTAGATCTCGATACTATCTAAATCTATAATTTTTTAGCGATTTTTGGAAACTCAACAAATGTCATTTTTGATTTTTTTTTCAGAAAAACGGGATCCATGTAGCCCTGGTTTCAAAAACCCACTCTCGCATGATTGAGCTTGTACAGTACTTCTCGATTATTCTATATACGTAGGACATCCATTTTCTTTTCTTCCAAATAGAATCACATTTCCTTTTTTCTTTTCTTTTCTTGCAGTTCAAAAATATCTTTGTTGCATGCCTTCTTTCTTGTGGAAGATGAGATGGTGGGAAGGTGGGATGAATGACCGCCACGAACTCACCTTTAATAGAATTGAGAATATCATACATATGTGCATATTTTGTTACAAATTTTCATGTCAAATTTCCAAGCTCTAAAACCTTTTTTGCATGTAAAATTCCTAAATATTTTGATTGAAAATAACATCAATATTGTGCTACTTATATGTTTTAGTAAACTAGCTAAGCAAATGTTGGAGATAATAATTAGGATATATCAATTCAACGTAACGTCAAAGTAAATGGTGACAACACCAATAGTAATAACAAAATAAGTAACAATCACTCATTGCAACAACACACATAACGATCTTCATAATCCATACAAAATACTTATTAACTGGAACAATAGCCATAACAATCATCAACTTGATGACCGGTCTCGTATAATGTCCCATCCTCTGGGTGCTTCAGTTCTTCATGACAAGCATAGCAATATTGGGTGTCGACACGAATTTCCTTGCCATAATAGCCATCATTACCTTTAATGTCCCGAACCCCACCTATGAAAATAACATTAAAATGGTTGGGGTTCAAAATAAAGGAAAGTGACATAAACTCTATTAGAACTTCAGATCTTTGATTCCCTTCCAAAGAAACTATGCATGTAGGTATATATATACCACGATCACGATCATAATATAGCTCTGCAAAGAAGAACTCCTCCTTTGAATTCTCCAAAGTGCTTTTGGCTATGAAGTTTACATGGCCATAAAAGCCCCTTACATCCATGATTGCAGAGCTAGTGATGGCTTTGATGAGCTCATACTTGATCTAGTGTATTTCAAAGTGAGATCTTAAAACAAGATTAAATAAATAACATATACATATGTGTGGGTGGGTGGGTGTATTCTTTCACAATAGAAAAAAGGTAAAATTATAATAAGTACAATTAAGTAGAGAAGCATGGTACAATGAGTGAAAAGATGTAAGTAAGAAGCATGGTACAATGAGTGAAAAGATGTAAGTAACATCTACCATGATAAGATCACACCAAAGCATATCGTGTTACATGGATTTCATATTCAACGATCGTGGATAAAGTCCATTGCTAAATGCTATCCTTGACTAGGACACGTTGTTAATACACCTGGACAAATTGTATTGGCTGTGATTAACTCAACTACTACAAAGAACCATCGGCCAAAGTTCTATTTTAATTCGTACGTATTTACGTTTTAAACTAAGCAGCGGAGAAAAAAATAGACATTAAGATATGATGGTATACCTGGTTCTCTTCTCGATTGTTGTAGTGGTCGAGCGCGGCTATTACATATTGGTTAGTCTGCCATTCAAGATCTTCTTGGGAGAAAGTGTTATCATCATCATCATTATATAATGAATCAAAGTCGGGGTGGATGCCGTATGTAGGAATGTTGTGATCATCCTCGTCACAGAAGTTGGTGTTCAGATCGCGCTCATCGGGAATGTAATCAGCCATGGTCATCTCATCCCTAAGTTGATGTTATTGGTGAAAAATGTTAGGCAGGCGTACGTGGATAACAATTAGCTACTACTCTACTAGCTATCTGCAGCTTCTGTTTAAACAATTAAGAGACATCGCGTATGAGGAGCTTACTCTGGGCATTCATATGATGGTGAGGTAGGAGAACGCGGATATGGATCTTCTGGTTTCGGAGGAGGAGGGATCCTTTTGTACAGTACGCCAGACATGTATGTCCGATACTGCTAGTCAAGCTCACGGGTGGGGTAACTAATCAAGCTCAACTTGATTAGCTTGGTGGCGGTGGCTGAACTGGTCGATTACTTTGCGATCGCGATCCTAGCCTGCAAGGCTGCAAGACATGCATATGAGAGTAGTAGAACGAATCAACGGCGACTCCTACGTACATATGCATGAACAAGATCTGAATTTGGTGTACGACTGAAGAAATCGATTCGCGATTAATATGCTTAATAGGGTTTCACAGTCATAGGACGTACCTTTCTTCTAAAAAATTGGGCGATCTCGCGAGCTAAAGCTGCTCTGTTCTGCGGGGCGGTGATCTGATCAAGCAGGTGGTGTAGATATAGACGGACGGGCGGATCCCGAATCGGAATCGATATCAGATGAACACAGTGTTCGATCGACTCCTACTCTAAATTCGGGTTCCTCTTCCTTCTGTCCTTCCTTGGACTCGTGGTCTGTTTTGATTCTTCCCCGATATCCCCTCATGGGCTGGGGTGGGCCGGGCTGGCTCAGAGGACAATTGAAGGATAATCCTAGTTCCGCTGATCCACCAAATGCGCAAGCTGACGATACTGTTCCGCTCCGCCACCTTTCAGTGTCAGAGCAACCCTAGCCGATCGCGCAAAACAGACCAAGAGCAAAATGATTGTGTTTTTTTGCAGCTCAAGGCGGGAAAGTGTCCATTTTATGTATGTACACCCGCATGACCCTTATATTTTTAGTGTAAGCTTCAAATTTGGTCCCATGTTTCTCATATCACCGGTGTGAGGCACAAAATTTAGAGTTCACGCAAAGAGAAGAAGTATGGCGCGAGAGAAATTCTAGGACGAGGCAACACGTCAACGCCTCCGTAGATTCGACTTGTCCATAGCACCGCCACGCCATCGAGAGGGTCCCTGATACCCGTCACGCCATCCCCACTTCTTTTGGAGCCCATGGGGCATCTTTTCATCCCCCTTAGTATTTCTGAGCTCTGCGGTTGTCCCCGGTAGGCGACGCAGTGGCGATAACCCAAACACATGCCTCCTTGACCTCCTCTCCCGCCCCCATCCATCGACAGAAGCCGTCGGACAAAGCCCAGAAGTCGTCGGACACAGCCCTGGAGGTGCCGGCGGCAGCGCCCGTCTCCTATTTGCGATCGTGGTCTCGTGGAGCTCTATGCGAGGGAGCGTAGGCTGATGATGGTTTACTGAAAATGGTTGGTGAGGGCCAGGGGATAGTCTAGCACTCTAGCATGCAGTTGGCGGTGGCAGTGGCTAGGAACGAGGGTCGTTGTGGCAAGGATGGAGGTGCAGGATCTCGGCCCTTCCAACCCTGGTCCATGCAATCCTCGGACTGGTACTTTGTCGCCCAACGGCTGCATGGTGTCGGGCTCCTGGTGCGTATAGCGGAGGTATTGGGTGTCATGGACTTGCAGGCGGATGGCAATGACGCACATGGCATTGTAGTGCGGCGGTATGACTAGTCAGACAAACCTAACCTACCTATTGCGCATTGTCGGCGATCGTTTATGGCGGTGGCTCGCGGGCCGAGATCTGTCTAACGATGGTTGTGGCGTGTGACCCACGGGTGGCACTGTGCCGCCTTCCTACTGGACTTGTTCCGATCACACGAGTTTGTTCTGTCGCCGGATTACCCTATCCGACCTAGCTATCGGTATCGCGGTGACCTTCCTATTAAACCCTGGTCCCGAGCTCGTGAATGTTGAGGAGCAGTGTATATCAATTCAACGTAACATCCAATAAATGATGACAACCCAACAAGAAATAACCAAATAAATAGCAATACCTCATTGCAACAATAGTCTTAAGAATCTTAATAATTCTATACAAAACACTTATTAACTTCAATAATAGCCATAACAACCATCCACATGATGACCAGTCTCATATAATGTTCCATCCTCTGGGTGCTTCAGTTCTTCTTCACATGCATAGCAATGTCGAGTGTCAACACGAATTTCCTCGCCATAATATCCGTCATTGCCTTTGATGCCTCGAACCCCGCCTATAAAATAACATTAAAACGTCGGGTATAAAATAAATTAAAATGACAAAGATTCTGATTAGTACTGACCAATTCTTTCTTTTTCTCCCAAAGAAACTATACATGTAGGTATATATTTATCGTGATCGGGATCACCACATAGCTCTGCAAAGAAGAACTCCTCCTTTGAATTCTCCAAGGAGCTTTTGGCTGTGAAGTTTACATGACCATAAAGGCCCCTTATATCCAGGATTGCGGTGCTAGTGATGGCTTTGATGAGCTTATACTTGATCTAGCATATTTCAAAGGAAATAAAAAAGTTAAATAAATAGCATATATTCTCGCATAATAATTTTAAAGGTAAAGGAAAAATAGAGAACCAAGGTGCAGTGAATTAAAGATGTACTAAGTAACATGTACCATGATAAGATCACACGAAACCATATACCGTTATGTGGCATTTATTCAGAGTGCTACCCTTGACAACCCGTTTAAAACGCGGATAAACTGTATAGATTGTGACTAATTAACTAAGCTACTATAAGATAACCATTAACCAAAGTTCTATTTTAATTTCTAGTAACATTTGAGCGGGAAAATCGAGGCTAAGATACAATGGTATACCTTGTTTTTGTCTTGACTGTTGTAGTGGTCGAGTATGTCAGTCACACATTTTGTAGTGTTACGTTCATGATCTTCTTTGGAGAAAGTGTTAGCATAATTTAACGGTGGATCAAAGTCGTACGCAGTGCAATCATCATCATCCGAGAAGTGTGTGTTCAGACCGCGCTCATCATTGTCATCCGAGAAGGTGTTCAGACCACCCTCATCATCGGGGATGTAACCAGCCGTGGTCTGAAACCTAAGTTGATTTGATTGATGAAAAAATGTTAGGCAGGAGTACTTGGATAACAACTAGCTATCGGCAGCTCTATTAAACATTTAAGTAACATAGCGTATGAGGATCTTACTCTGGGTATTTATAAGATGGCGAGGTAGGAGAACGCGGATATGGATCATCTTCTGGTTCCGGAGGAGGAGGGATCCTCTTGTACAGTACGCGAGACATGTATGGCCGATGCTGCTAGTCAAGCTCACGGGTAACTAATCAAGCTTCGTGGCGGTGGTTGAGCTGGTCGATTACTTTGGCGATGGATGGATCCTAGCCTGATTAGTACACATGATAGTAGTGTTAGGTTCCTATCAATCTCACCATCGTGTCCATGTGTGTGAGTGTGTTCGAACAGAGAGAGAGAGAGGGGAATTGGGTTGATACCTTCAGTGTGAGAGGAAGAGCTCGAGCCCGAGGCCATGGTGGCGTGGTGGTAGCGGTGGTGCTTCCCGTCGCTACTGCGTCACCTAGATCGGCTAGGGTTATCGGTGGGGGTGGCAGCGGCACGGTGAACCTCGTACCGTGTGCCCCGGCCCCCCACCTCTTTATATGGCGCAGCGCGACAGGGGCCCACCGACCATTAATGGGTCGGGCGCCCCCGATCAGGGCGCGATCACAGGGGTTAATTAGCCGTTGGGCTAATCAACGGGAGATCAATACCTAACATTCTCCCCCTTGATCTCAACTTTTAACTTTTATCTTTTACTTTACTTTCGTCTCATCACCGATTAGTACATAGAGCATGTTTCATCGTCACAGCTCAATTGCCGATAGAATCAGACAGCCACCATATACTTTTCAGTTTTGAAACAATAAACTATTACTTTTGGGCCTCTGTGATCCAGTGATCATAGGCTTTCCATTAATCCCATGCCGGCTATGTGTTTCTGGAACACATCGGGTGGTAAGCCTTTCGTTAGCGGATCCGCAAGCATTTCCTTTGTCCTTATATGCTCGAGACTTATAGTTTGATCCTGGATCTTATCTTTCACAACATAATACTTTATATCTATTGCCTTTGTAGCATTACTCGACTTGTTGTTGTGAGCATAGAATACTGCGGGCTGGTTGTCACAGTACATCTTTAGTGGTTTGTCAATACAATCTACCACTTTCAAGTCGGGTATAAATTTCTTTAACCATATCGCCTGCCCGTGGCCTCATAACATGCTATAAATTCTGCATACATCGTGGATGCAGCAACTAATGACTGTTTGGAGCTTTTCCACGAAATAGCCCCTCCTGCGAGAGTGAACACGTACCCTGACGTGGACTTCTATCATCTTTGTCTCCCGCAAAATCTGCGTCTGAATACCCTCTTAGCTCTAGGGAATCAGATCTTCTATATGTTAGCATGAGGTCTTTTGCGCCTTGCATAACGCAATGCTTTCTTTACCATGTTCCAGTGTTCATGGCCTGGATTTTCTTGATATCTACCGAGTACCCCGGTGATAAAAGCTAAGTCAGGGCGAGTGCACACTTGTGCATACTGTAAGCTTCCAACAGCCGAAGCATATGGTACTGCTTTCATTCGATCGATCTCATATTGACTTTTGGGACATTGAAATTTCCCAAAACTATCGCCCTTGACTATCGGAGCAGGTGATGCGCTACTTTTATGCATATTATATTTCTTTAGAACCTTTTCTAAATATGCCTTTTGTGATAGTCCTAGCACTCCATTCTTTCTATCCCGGTGAATTTCTATGCCCAAAACATATGAAGCTTCACCAAGATCTTTCATATCAAAATTTGAGGACAAGAATTTCTTTGTTTCTAGTAGTAGACTGACATCATTGCTTGCAAGCAAGATATCATCCACGTACAGAATTAGGAAAATATATTTCCCACTTTTAAACTTTGCATAAATGCAGTTGTCCTCAACATTCTCTTTAAATCCAAAACTTTTAATTGTATTATTGAACTTTAAATACCACTGTCTAGAGGCTTGCTTTAACCCATAAATGGATTTCTTTAGGCGGCATCCCATATGTTCCTTCCCCTCCATGAAAAAACCGGTGGGTTGTTTCATGTAAACATTTTCTTCTAAATCTCCATTTAGAAATGCCGTCTTTACATCCATTTGATGCAACTCTAAATCAAAATGCGCAACTAGTGCCATGATGATTCTGAAAGAATCCTTACATGAGACCGGAGAAAATGTCTCATTGTAATCTACCCCTTCTCTTTGCGTAAAGCCTTTTGCCACAAGTCGCGCTTTATACTTTTCTACGTTCCATTGGAGTCATACTTTGTTTTGTAGACCCATTTGCAGCCTACTGTTTTGGCTCCTTTAGGAATTTCCTCTAAATCCCAAACATTGTTAGAACTCATCGATTTCATCTCGTCTTCCATGGCTTCCAGCCACTTCGAAGAGTGAACGCTTCTCATGGCTTCTTCATATGAAGTGGGATCTTCTTCCATATGAACTGTTTCTGTATTATAAACTCTATAATCACTAGAAATAGCTGATTTCCTAGCTCTTTTAGACCTTCTGAGAGTCTCATTCTCTGGCACATCATGTGTCTCAACGTGCGACTCTTCTTCTAAATGTGGCTGTCGTCGCTCCCTTTCATGCTCAACAACGGGTTGAGTCGGCTCCTGACGGACAGGTTCCGAATCTTGCCTCGTTGTGGTCACGGGTGGAGTTACAACAGGTGCTTGCACCACAACCTCTGGGATTATCGGTGCAGGTACAACAGGTAGGGCGAAAAATGGCTCATGGATCATCGGAAAAGGTGCACACACCCTCTTCTCCTCAAGATCAATTTTCCGGCCTACCATGCTCCCCCTCATCATTTCGTCCTCTAAGAAGACCGCGTGTCTCGTTTCTACAAACTTTGTGTATCTGTCTGCACAGTAGAAACGATAACCTTTTGATCTATCAGGATAGCCAATGAAATGGCAAGTTACTGTTTTGGGGTCTAACTTTGCAATGTGTGGATTAAAAACTTTTGCCTCAGCTGGGCTCCCCCAGACTTTTAAGTGGCGTAGAGAAGGAACTTTCCCTGTCCACAACTCGTACGGTGTTTTGGGCACCGACTTACTTGGTACTCTGTTGAGAATGTGAATGGCGGTTTTTAACGCCTCCATCCATAATCCCAATGGCAGTGTGGAATAACTCATCATACTGCGCACCATATCCATAAGAGTACGGTTACGCCTTTCAGCTACTCCATTTTGCTGTGGTTCGCCCGGCATAGAATACTGGGCGACTATTCCATTTTCCTGTAAAAACCTTGCAAAAGGTCCAGGTACTTGACCATATGGAGTGTGCCGACCATAGTACTCCCCCCCACGGTCGGACCTGACTATTTTAATTCTTTTATCATGTTGATTTTCAACTTCAGCTTTGAATATTTTAAATTTATCCAATGCTTCAGATCTTTCTTTAATTGGATAAATATAACCATATCGGGAGTAATCATCTGTGAACGTTATGAACGAGTCATAACCATCCACACTTTTCACCGGAAATGGTCCACATATATCAGTGTGAATAATTTCTAGTGTCGCGGTGCTTCGGTTTGCACCCTTTTTAATTTGTTTTACGTATTTTCCTTTTATGCAATCTATGCATTGTTCAATATCTGAGAACTCTAACGGAGGAAGAATATCATTTTTAACGAGGCTTTCTATTCTTCCCCTCGAAATATGGCCTAATCGACAGTGCCATAACTTCGAAGAGTCATGAGTTCGCTTTCTTTTCTTTTGTTCTTTGTTCGACAAGGAATTTGTTCATTCACATTACTCACAGAATGCACTTTTTCACGCAAGGATAACAAATAAAGCTTATCATGAAGTAAAGCAATACCCACACAAGGCACACTTGCCATGACCGAAATAACATTCATAACTGTCTTTATCCAAACACGATACACTTATTAAGTTTCTGTGAATCGAAGGAACAAATAAAACATCTCTAAGCATAATATTGAAACCATCAGCTAGCTCCAAGGAGACGTCGCCAACAGCTTCAACTTCTGCTTGAACTCCATTTGCGACTTCAATGTGTCTTTCGCTTCTTTGCAAGTCCTTGTCGAATGGAATCCCTGTAAAGAATTTGCAACATGAACAGTTGCACCTGAGTCAATCCACCAAGTAGATTTTGAAAACTGTGTATACAGGGATTCATTTACAAAAGAAACTGTGTCTGTACCTTTCTTGGCCATTATCATCTTGAGCCAATCTGGGCAATCTTGCTTGAAATGCCCTTTCTTCTTGCAGTGGTGGCATGTATCTTTGTCCACTTGCTGAAACTGCTGGGGACCTTTGCCATGTGGCTTATACTGGTGAGGACCTTTGCCATATGGCTTAGAAGGGGAACCGTTGTAGTTCCTGTTCTTGTTGTCCTTCACAAAGTTCAAGGAGCCCCCATTCTGGGACTTCAGCCTTTCCTCTTCTTGCGACAGCATGGCAATGGTCTTTTCAATGTCCCATTTTTCAGGCGACACATTGTAGTTGATGATGAAATTTTCAAATTGTGGTGGCAGTGAAGCCATCACCAAGTGAACTATGAGTGCAGGCTTGAGCTCCAGATCAGCCTCCATGGACTTAAGCTTAGCAGCCATGTTGCTCATTCTGAGAATGTGCTCCCTTATGCCATGTGAACCTCCATGATACTTTTCTGTCACCAGCTGTTTGAGCAGCTGGGTAGCATAAGTCTTTGAAGAACCAGTAAACTGGCTCTTTATCTTTTGGAGATACTCTCCCACAGAGGTACACTCTTCAATTGAGCCCACAATAGCGTTCTCAACTGTGTTCTTTATGAATGCCATGCACTTTTTGTTGGCGTTCACCCACTTTTGGTTCTCTAGGGTGTAACCCATCTCTACTGGACCATAGTCCAGCTGCTTTTTCTGCCAAGCAGAATCATCATCATCTGTTGCTCTCACTGGCTCTGCTGGCTTGACTGGCTGTGGAGTACTCACAACCCAGTCGACCTCAGCGCAGACAAAAGCCAGCTCGACTTTCTTCCACCACTCAGCGTAGTTGTCACCCCTGAGCGTCGGAACGTCCTTGAGGCAACTCATCAGGTGAAAACTTCCTGAAACCACAAGGATATAAGATAACAAAAAACAATTGCATGTAATAATCCAACGTTGGTATAAATTAAAACATACAACCGTTTGTGCAATTAAAACTATATTACCGTTGGGCAATAAAAGAAATAAATGCACCTTTAAGACAGATCATAATCATGTTATTAACAACGTTGGTCATTTAACAACAAAATCATAATCATCATTAAATCACTTTATCATGCTTTCAATTCTCACTTTAAATCATAATAATGCTATTAATAACGTTGGTCAAATAATAGCAGAATCATAATCAGCATTAATATCATTTTAATCATGCTTTTAATTTTCACTTTATTGCTTTTATGCAATTTCTTTTAACTATTTGCAGCGGAAACTTTAAATATGAATAAAATTCATAAACTTTATACTTTTAACAAGTATTCACTTTTCTTTCTTCTGTTTTCCTAAACAAAATTTTCGTTGGATAAAATTGATAGAAAAACAGAATGAAAGAATAACTAAATATGCTTCTGTAAAAGAAAATAACAGAAAATTCTGTTCTGTGCGAAAAAACGAGAGGCCCACGGCCTTTTACTATCTGTCGCGCGGCGCGAGAGTCAATCGCGGCCCACGGCCCATTTCCGGCCCGAGGCCTGCTCTGCTGCTAGGGTTTCCAGTGTCGCGATCCTGGCCGTCGGATTGAATCCGACGGCTCAGCGTGAAACTCGCCCGAACAAAACCACCACGGCTCCAGCCGCCGGGCTAAACCCTAGTTCATTTCCCCCCCGCGCCTCTGCCTCTCCTCAGGCCGGCAATTTGACCCATGGGTACGTTCGCCCATGGGCACCCGACCCTAATGGGCAGGGTATGGGTCGCCAAATTCACCCATGGGTTTTACCCATGGGTGACCCGATTAGTCGTGGGCAGGGTATGGGTACAAGATCGTGCCCATGGGTTGCCCGATGGGTTACCCGATTAATATTAGCGAATTAATTTAATTGTATATTATATATGATACATCTTGTGTAAATGCACTACATGCATGTAACATATGTAAAGCTAACGCCTAACAGCTAGCAAACACGACAGTAAGAGTAAGAGAAACAACGCATATTAGAAGGCCCATGCAAAGACAAAGATCGTTAGACTCGTATGGGCCAGAATTGGTCCAGCAATCGGCCCAGCTGGCTACCGAACAATGCAAAGTGCTACTGCAGTGTACACACACACACCAGCGCATCGAACATTTAGTACCACCTCGACTAGCTAGTAAGAAAGGCAGCATGGAGAACACTATAAATCTAGCACGAGGCCTTAGATTGACCTGTGGACCTGCGTAGCTTTTCTTGCCTGATAAATATAAATATAAATTTAATTAATGTCGGACCCGATGGGTGCCCGATATGGTCGGGTAACCCGATGGGTCGGGCATGGGTCTATTCCTAGACCCATGGGTAGGGTCGTGGGCAGCAATCTTTGCCCATTTGTTATTCGGGCATGGGTCTAGGTGAGGTCGACCCGGTCTTACCCGACCCGATTGCCAGGCTTAGCCTCTCCCTTGCTCTCGTTCCCGCGGCGGCGGCGCCGCGTTGCGTGATTCCGGCCGCCGGCGACCACGCCGGAGATGGCGCCGACGACCACCGCTCCGTTCGAGCTGCTCTCTCCCTCTCCCCTTTTTCTTTCTTTCTCACCCGAGCAGTCCGAAGACCAATAGGGAGAGGAGCGGCGCCTCCCTGGCCCTCTTGCCGGAGCTGCGTGCACCCACGGGTGGGCGCAACTCCGTCAAGCGGCTCAGCGGCGGTGCCCGTTGCCGGCGGCGACGTAGCCGGTGAGTACTTTTCTTTTCCCCTCTTTTACAGGGTTAGGGTTTGAACTCTTTTTGCGGGATTTCTCTCGGCAGTGGTGGAGGTGTAGCCCCCTCTCTACTGCCCGTGCTCTTCGTCCAGTCCCTCGGCTTGCCGATGCGGACTGGATCGAGAGGAGCGGCGCGGCCTTGGCGGCGGCGCAACTTCGCCGGTGAGCACGAGGCTTTTCCGGTATTTTTCTTTTGCGAGTTTCTTTTCTTTTCCAATTTCTACCGAAATTAAACTAGGAACCAAAACGTGCTCTGATACCATTGTTAGGTTCCTATCAATCTCACCATCGTGTCCATGTGTGTGAGTGTGTTCGAACAGAGAGAGAGAGAGGGGAATTGGGTTGATACCTTCAGTGTGAGAGGAAGAGCTCGAGCCCGAGGCCATGGTGGCGTGGTGGTAGCGGTGGTGCTTCCCGTCGCTACTGCGTCACCTAGATCGGCTAGGGTTATCGGTGGGGGTGGCAGCGGCACGGTGAACCTCGTACCGTGTGCCCCGGCCCCCCACCTCTTTATATGGCGCAGCGCGACAGGGGCCCACCGACCATTAATGGGTCGGGCGCCCCCGATCAGGGCGCGATCACAGGGGTTAATTAGCCGTTGGGCTAATCAACGGGAGATCAATACCTAACAAGTAGTAGTAGAACGATCGAATTAGCGGCGGCTCCTCACATCCGAATTTGGAGTATGATGGAAGAAATTGAACCGCAATTAAGCTTGATAGGGTTTCATTGTTGTAGTAACTAGTACGTACCTTAGTTCTTACAAATATGACGATCCGATCGATCTAAATCTGCTCTGATCTGCGGGGCGGGCAAGCTAAGAATCTGATTAATCAGGTGCTGAATCAATCAACCAGGTGCTGTATATAGACGGACGGGCGGACGGATACTGAATCGGAATCGAGATCAGATGATCAGAGAGGTTGACTCCTTTTTTTTTTGAGAATAGAGAGATTGACTCCTACTCTTGGTCCGTTTGGTTCTTTCTTCATATCCCTTTATGGGCTTTGTTAGGCCCAGTGCCCAGTCTTTTTTTTTTCGATAGTCAGCCTTTGGATATAGCCTGGGGTGGACAGACCGTGTTTTTTTTTTTTTGAAACGAGGCAAAAGCTTTGCCTTTTATATTGGACATGCCGTGTGTGACTGTGAGACAGTGCCGCGACATTCCAGGGGACGAGATGGGCGCGGTGCCTGATCGACCGAACGCGAAACCTGACGACACTGCAATGCACGGCCGGGTTAGTGGTTACCCTCAACGGCGGACCTTCGTGGGGGCCAACCTGGGCCGTGGCCCCCCCCAACAAAAATGCAAGTTTTCTACTACCCCTAGTAATATGCGCCGGCTGCAGCCCATAAGCCCATTCGCGTTGAGTCAATGTCTAGCGAAACAGAGAAATCGACTGAAAAAAACAAAGACGAACAGATTCTTCCTCGTACAGTCACGCGTTCCTCTGGTTTTCCTCTCTGTCCGCCGGTGGGACTGCGCCACGGCGCCGGCGGGGTGGCCGGTGGGAGGCGGTGGGTGGCCAGTGGTAGGTGGGGATCCTCTCTGTCCGCTCGGCTCGGATCTCATGCTGGTCGCCGCCTCACCGGCGCGGTGCAAGTGAGCAGCAGCAGCCTGCAGCCATACTTGCTGCATCGATCTTAAATCCATCGAGTTCGTCCACTGCTGACGCCTCAAGCTCGCTGCCAGCTTCTCTCCCTCTCTTTGCTGAGTTAATTTGTTTAATTTTACTTTTCTTTGTTCTAAATGTTCTATCTTAGATGGGGAATGCTAAAAATTGGCCATGAAAATTATTGTTTACATATTGTTTTATAAATCTGCAGTAGGAGGCGATGGTTAAGGACAAAAGAATTGATTCATTTTTCAAAAGAAAGAGGACTGATTGTGAACCTGAACCAGCAGTAGAACATGAAACACTAGCAGTCTCTCAAAAGAAAGAGGACTACATATGTATATGAAAATGGTACAAATTCTAGCTCATTTCTGTTGTATGATTTGGTGTTCCATTTTTTTTACATGCTCTTTTGCAGCTTCGCCCCCCAGATATTTTGTTCAAGGTCCGCCACTGGTTACCCTGTTTGTTTAGCACATGCACTGGCTTCATCAGGCATTAGCAACTAATCCAGGAAAGGGACAAGCAGCTTAATTAAACACGATCCAACTTTCGTGCAGACATCCGGCCATAAAGGTAACAGGAACGCCATTAACAAGGTCATCTTGCATGGATGGGTACGGGTTAGCGACAGTGATGCGTAGACATTTGCAAAGCAGAAGCAGTTTTTAAGTTTAAAAAATCATTGTCTTGTACGTACGTAGATAACCCACTCTCGTGCAGGTAGACATGAGTGCAGCGAACACTGGGACGGGTTGTAAAGCCACACATGACACATGTATATATACCCATCAGCTGATGTCGACTACTTCACAAGACTTAAGCCTACCCTACTATAGCTCCTCCTCTGTCCACTGCCATCAGCCCATCGGAGCTGAAGAATTATAGGTTCTTTCTTACTCGCATCTCACTGACAAATGAGGAGCTCGAGATGCTTGTCATTGGGAGGTGCTGTGATCTTGGTGTTGGTACTGTCGACGGCCATGGAGGCTGAAGCCATCCGGCTGGACGCAGAGACAAGCGCATCAGTCAGCAGCACCAGCCAAACGGCCATCGATGTAAGTGCTTCTGAATCTCTAGCTGGTTATCTGAAATCCTGAATTGTGTGTTTCTGCAGATGCTAACGTGCTTTTGTGTTTCTTCAATATATGCAGAAACCAAACGAGGCTGTGGTCAAGGGTACTAGTAGTGCTAGCTCAGTAAGCGAGACGAAGAGGAGCGTCGTCGACGTTGCCGCGAAAGAAGTCAGAGCGGTGGCGCACAAGCTGCCGGAGTTCCACGAGGACTACTACGGTCCAAGTGATCACGGCCCTAGGCATCACTGATCGAGAAACATTTCTTTTCTGTTTGTTTTGTTTCTCTGGATGATCGATGTTGAGAACTGACTAGCTAGGCTAGGTAGGTAGGTCGTCGCGGCGGCTGCAGGCTTCTATAAGCTCAAGCAGTGGGCGCATGGTGATAGCGCTGATGTACTAACTTTCTTGGCAATACGATCAAGTTTCAAACTTCAAGCGATAATAGGCGGCAGATGTTGTTATGCATGCATCGTATGGAACTGTTCACGTGTGAGGGCTTGCACGGTTCAAATTTTCAAAGATATTAACTACTCTACGATAGCACACATTGAATGTAACTTCATACATCTTTTGTTGACACGAAGAGCAGATAATATAGTTGCAAAACTCTCTTGGCTCGCACGAGCATCTTGTCTCATTATGGTAAGTGCATTTTAACAAACATTTTAAATGTCAAAAAATACTGAAATAAAATTTCGGTGTAACTCTCCAAACATTTTATGTTGGCACACAAGTTTCACGTAAAAATTATGTTTTTATGTTTTGCATAGAAAAGAAAAATTCGGTACTCAAAGATAACTTTCTACTAGACTTTCTATTTATCTTTTATACACAAGGCACAAAAATGTCTTCTTTGACAAAAATTTGTGTGCCTAAATAAAATGTCCGTATATACACCCGATTTTGTTTCTGGAGACTATTAACATTGTGAAATAATTTTTTTCATAATAGCAGCATCTAGTTTCGTAAGGCAAAATGGATTTCTCATTTGAGAATTCATTCATAGACAGAGAGTTGTGGGTGAATACCACCAATTAGCTGGCCAGCACTACGTACACTGCCGGTGGTTAATCTGTGGCCGGTACGAACCACAACAGTGGGGTGTTGCCGGATATGCTGCAGTGGTGTTCGCCAGGTACTCCTGTGATTAGGTACTTTATGTCTGGGCTGGACCGGTGTACTAAAGTATTTTAATTCCATGCATGCACAACCACTATTTTTTACATGCTTAATGATAACGGGATGATTGCCCCTGATTGAGCTAGCCACCTTTTGGGAAGGCACGGATAAGTGGTGTAGCTAAAGAATGTGGTTAGATCACGTACTCAAGATAGGCCAAAAAAAAACTTGTAGATAAAAGGCAAGAAAGTGGTTCGACATAAACGGAAAAAAAGACTGGTTGCCTTGTTATTGAAAAGAGAGGGAAAACTTGGTCTCTGTGATCGGTTGATGCACAGAGCACACAACCATTTTTATTACGAAATTTAGACCCAAAGTTTTATAAGGTAAAAATAATGGACACATGACTCACTTATGAAATACAAATCATGTAGCTTGATTAGTTGATTGTCATCATCCTTTGGCCAAATATATCTGTTCTTCAATCGTTTTGATGCGACTTTTGAGTTAATAAGCTCCCTTCATCGAAAAAAAATCTCAAAATCACTGCACTCAGGGTCCAACAACACCTTCGCGGCTTCGCCTCCACATGGTGAAGAAAGGAACACATATATATCTAGTGGATAGCCTCGTGAATGACCTAGAAATATGGAAAATCTCATCTGATTAAAAACAAAACCATTATAATAATGCCAAAAGCCCAGCATAAAGCACACACTACTTTTCGGTTTTTAGCGTTAAGTGGTGCATTTACCCTTTTTAACTAGTTCCCGAGCATATTTGTTTTATTAGTTCATGGGGTCTATTAATACCACATGCAGTGTCCACAACACAAGGTGGACAAGAGGGCACGGGAGGAAGATACTTGTTTCATTCTCATCACCAAAACTACATTTCTTATTCACATTCCAATTATGTTTTCCTAGGCTATCCTTCGTCAAACCTCGTCTGTAAAAACCACACAAAGATTTTTATTTTCAAAAAAAAATTAGCACTCAGACACAGATTTGGACATGTTTGGGCCCGGGATAAGTCATCTGGTAAAGACCCTACTCTTGTTTCTAGTTGAATGTATTCCTTACTTAGGTGTGAAATCGAGAGGGTTCTCGGGTGCGCTATGGTGGTGGTAGATGATAATCTGCTGAATAAGTACGACTTGGCAGGTCCCTCCCTCCATATATACATGGACGAAATCTAGGGTTACAAGGCGACGAGTCGGTTGCGCACAACAAGATAAATCTATATCCTATTACAATGCTATTCCAGATATTCCAGAGAAAGTACTCCTAAGTTGTCTTGCACTCCAAATTGATGCGGCGTCCAGGTCTTTCATGTACACCAAAGTCCTAGCTAATATTAAAAATAAAAAATTCTAAAATATCAAAAACAAAAGTCTCAATGGTAATTTAAATAAAAATTAAGCATTAAAGATTAGATCAACTAAAAATATGAATAAAAATAAAAATAAAATTAATATTAGAGTAAATTTAAACATATTCCAAATTATTGAAGTTTTTACCTTTTGTACCTTTAAACCATCGGTGTATGAATTATTATCGTGTGCATATATATATAGTTATGTTTTATCCTTTAGTAAGGCTAGGGTTCCACGAGTCGATCGACTGGGGCAAAATTTGAGTCGTGAGGAGTAACACACGGGCATATATACTAGTGCAATATAAAAAACAGAGAATAGCCGCCAGCGATCAAGAAAAAGTTCCACTTTAAATTTATTTTGACCCCGAGCGCATCTCCATGGTTACTTGCTCGCCGTAAATGGCGAGAGTACCAATATTTATATAATATTGTGCAACACAAACATGTTTTTGTTTCGCAAACATTGGGTTTAGATGTACCCTAATTGGCACTGAGTAGGACATGCATGACTCCACTTATGTGAACGATTGATGATGGTACATTTATCAGATGTGAGTCAGGTAGATTTGCTTCAAAACTAACCGATTCTGGGATGTCTTCTGTATGTAAGATGACCTAATAAATGTGCATACAATGTTTCCTCGTGAATATCTCTGAAAGCTACAAATCCATCTAGTTAATTGGTAGAATTTTTTTATTGACTAGTGATAATCTGGCTAAGAGTAAACAATGTATTTTTTTTTTGACTCGGAGGAGACCATTGAGCATTTGTTTCTCTCATATCTTTTTTGTAGGATCATATTATTTATTGTCCAATTTATTTTTAATTTAGTTCCACCAAACAATATTGTTATGAATATATTTGTTAGTTGGTTAAATGGAATTGAGAAACAAACTAAAGCTATATTCCATATAGGGGTTTCGGTTTTATGTTAGTCTTTATGGAGTTGCAAAATCAAATTGGTTTTTAATAATACTAGAGCTTCGAATTTTTGCGGGTGTTTCATATGGCCACTCATTGGATTATGATGTGGGTCTACCTTCTCCTGTTCGATCAGCGAGAATTTATGGATGATGGATACACACAGCTTCTGATGGCCAGTCATAATTCCTTTAGCCGGGGTAGCATACTACCAGACTTCAAGATGTATAGCTTTTTTGTGTCTGCTTTTTTCAGATGGTTGATTCTCGTAATCAATCTTATGTTGAGTTTTTATTGTAATGTTACTCAACTATAAACTTGGCTTTGTGTATCAATTAATTGATGCAGGATAAAGCCCGTCCTCCACACATTTATTTTGACCCCTACATAGCATCTCCATGTATGGTCACTTGCTCGCCGTAAGAGGCGGGATGCTTTGCTCGTTTCTGAAGTAGTCGTCGAGATCCACCTTGGCCTTGGCCATCGCCAGCCTCTTGAAGTTACCCTTGTAGTACTTCTCGCCCCAAATCTTACCGGCCTGGTAGCCGGTGACGTTGCCGACGACGACATTCCGGCCTAGGTCAAGGTCCCTGTAGTTGACGTACGCCTCTCTGGGGTTCTGGCTCACGTATGGCCCCATAAAGGCGTGGAAGTCTTTTAGCCACTTGGTATGGGCGGATCCGTCCGTGGCGGCGGACCAGAAGTTCATGTACTGGATGCTGTAGAGCACGCCACCACGGTGAGGGAAGGGCGTGGCCGACTCCGGGAAGCTGCTGATCTTCCCGCCGTAGGGGTCCATGATGATGAGCCCGGCGTCCGGCATGGCGAGCCAGGCGAAGATCTTCACCCACGCGTCCTTTGTGATGGCCTGGCGAACGTAGTCGGACGTGGCCTTGCTGAAGGTGTTTGTGGATTTCGTCCTGTCCAGGAGGTCCTCCACGGTGGCGGCGCTGCCCAGGTAGATGTAGGGCACGGACTGGATCCAGGTCATCTCCTCGCAGTGCGTCCGGTTCACGCCGAGCTCCGGGAAGCGGGTGCTCATCAGTGGCAGGAGGTCGTCGCACGTGCCCAGGTACATGGACTGGAACTTGGCCACCTGTTTGTGGACGCGCACAGTTATGAACAGGTCTTCGGGAAGAGCTGGGGCGACTTCCTGCCACGTTGTGAGGATGTCCATGGCGCCCTCGTTGACGGACTTGGGGACGCTGAACATTGTCACCGTCGGCGGGACGGGCACGAGCTTCACCTTCCACGCCAGCACGATGCCGAAGCTCTGGCCGCCGCCACCCCGGATGGCCCAGAACACGTCCGTCCCCATCGCCTGCTTATCCAGGAGCCTCCCCTGGGCGTCGACCAGCGTAGCGTCCAGGATGTTATCGGCGGCGACGCCGTACTTGCGAAGCAGCATGCCGAATCCTCCGCCGCTGAAATGGCCGCCAACGCCGACCGTCGGGCACATACCGGCGGGAAAAGCCAGCTGGTCGCTCGCCTTGGAGATTGCGTAGTAGAGCTCTCCGAGCGTCGCGCCGGAGTCCACCCACGCGGTAGCCGCCTCCTTGTCGACGCTCACGGAGCGGAGATTTGCCAGGTCGACGACGGCGAACACCTCGGGGCGCTCGGACCGGTAGGAGAGGCCCTCGTAGTCGTGCCCGCCGCTGCGGACGCGGATGCGCACGTCGTGCCGGCGGCCGCAGACGACGGTAGCCTGGACGTGGGAGGCACTCGCCAGCGTGACGATGCAGAGCGGCCTCACCGTGCTAGGCGTGAAGAACTTGCGGTTCCAGACGGAGGACACGAGGAGCGACGTGAACGACGGCGAGCTCTGCGTGTACAAGAGCTGCTCTGGCATCGCTGCCGAGAGGCATTGGATGAAGCCGTCGGAGGTAGCTAAGGATGGGACGACGCACGAGAGGAGGCTGAAGAGGACCGCTAGCGCTAAGCTCCGAGACGAGGCCATGTTTGTTATTTCGTGCAAGCCTGCAAGGGTACAGCAGTCAGCAGTCTTACGGTGCAGTGATCACTGCTCAGTGCTGTTGCTAGTACTCCCTCCGTTTTTTATTTTTGAAAGCCCACGTATATTCAACAACAAAGTACAACATACAAAGTACACAGTACAAATACAGAAGGAAAAGTACAATACGTAGGGGAATCAGAACCAGATCGGAGATCAGCAACTCCACCGGCGCCGGCGACGAAGAGCATCAACCGCCTTCTAACCACTGCCTGAGAGCGCCCTCTTCCTTGAAAGATGCCGCAGAGCCCGTCCGCCGCGCCGCGGCGGAGCTTACGCCGATGAACGACCACGGCGAGCACCCTCTCTCTCCTCCATCTCCACCTTGCCGCAGACGTCCTCGATCCCGACGCAGACAGGAGCCGCCGACCTCGCCCGGCTCTGGGTTCCAGCCACCGGATCCGCCGCCACCACGGATCCGACGGGAGGCAAGAGAGCTCAAGAACCCCACCGGGCCTCGAGCGCCCGCAAGTCGCGCGTGGAGACGACGAGCCCGCAGAGCTCCGCCGCCGGAGAAGGCCACGCCGACACCAAACACCCCACCACCAGCACCACCTCCTCCAAAGCACCGCCGGCGGGGACTCCACCCTATCCTACCGTATGTACAGGCCGGAGACGGGGATCCCCCACCCTCCCGCTGCCGAAGCAGCCGGCGGAGGAGAGGAATCCCACGCCTCGACGGCACGGACGCGGTGGATCGACGGGGATCGCCCAAAAAGTCGCCTTCCGCCTCTCTTCAACAGTGACGGGGAGAGGGGGATAAGGACGCACTTTGATTTGGATCAAGATGATGTGCTACTCCCTCCGTTTTTTAATAGTATAAGATGTTTTAGTATTTATCCACATACATGTGTACACAAATGTATGTAGACATGTTTAAATGTGTATGTTCACTCATTTTAGTATGTATCTAGACAACATGTACAACACCTAAAACATCTTATACTACCTCCGATCCATATTAGTGGGCACAACTTTGTCTAGATACACATGTATCTAGTCTAAATACTTAACTAGATACATATGAATTTAGACAAAGCTATGTCCACTAATATGGATCGGAGGGAGTATTAAAAAACGGAGGAAGTAGTACAGTACTTAATTTGCATGCATGGTATCAAACTCTAGATATAGCCTACTTGACGATCGGGTCGGTCTCCAGCCGGCAACTCTCAAGTACAAATCAAAGTCATGCATGGTTCACTATCAAGATAATGGCTGACGTGGTGAAGACTGATTAGCGCGACAATCTCTACTGTATTCTCAGCGGTTAGGCCGTATCTGTCACGTCCAGTGGTGAACGGAATAGACCACGGAGGCATCTCTTATGTGCTGTTAGAGTATCTCCATCGGCGTCACCTAAATGTGTTTGTCATGCTCGAAATATTGTCCCTTTTTGGAGTGTTTGGGCACTTGTCCGCTTAGAGGACGCCTGCCTCCAGCGAAGTCCTCAAACCGTCCGTCCTATTTATTTTGTGTTCTATTCTCACATTGATATATTCATATTTCTATCTAAATGGGATGCAACTATATTGCATACTAAATTATAAGTTTTTAACACATAAAATTTAAGAACAATTTGAACATTGAAATAATAGTATTAATACAGCAATAAAAATTAAAATATAATTCGTCTAGTGTTGATCAAACAACATGACACAAGAACTATTTGTTTATTTTGAGAGTCCACAAGTTTTCCACTAATCATCTTCTTGTTGGTGGTGAGTAACTCAGTAAACTCACCCGGAACACCCTGATGGGCCTCGGCAAAGAGGGCCATGTTAGTCAAACTGCTGATCAAACACAAGGCTAGCATCGTGCTCACTGTCCATGATCATTTTTTGTGCATTGTAGCACAAGCATCCATGACCACATGTAATATAGCGACCATTTATTAGCAGGGGTGCCATACAATAACCACCGAAATTAAAGCACGCCAAATATCCACCCCACATTCTTCCTACAACTCTCTTGCTCTTGTGTAGTAAAGTAAGATTTTTAGTTACCTACCAGGTTAATGATTGTATTGACAAATGTTGACGAACGAGAATAAATGTCATCTGCTAGGTAGTACCCCTTGGTGTAATACTGACCATTGATCTGAATATTGCATTCGGACCTTAACCTTTAGCAGCTTTCGTAAATACCGGAGAGCATTGCAACATTTCGATATCATTATTAGATCCTGCCAACCAAAAAGAGATCCAAATCCACGTGTCATAATCTGCCACAACTTCAAATATGACATTGCATGCTCCAACATGACATTTATACAACCCTTGCCAACTTAATGTACAATTCTTTCATTCATGCAATCGATTCTTTCAAACATCACAAAATCTTCTCGCTGCACCTTGTGACATGAGCCGGGTTGTGTCTGTGGCATCTGGTGCTTTCAAATAGCTGTTATAAACGATAGGCCACAAAACGATGAAGAAAAGCAAGATCAACATAGGGGACACGGAAATTTTAACGTGGAAAACCCTTCCAACAAGGAAGAGAAAAAACCACGGGTGCCAGCCAGCAAATCCTCACTATGATCGGGTGAGGTTACAAACGCCGGGGATTTACAACGTATGACTTATCCCAACCGCTTCGCGTCGGCCCAAGCCTACCCGGCGACGGGCCTCGCTTCGCTCCGTCCGAACTTAATTTTATCTTTATATCTTCATATGAATTTGGATCACAACAAAAATAACAATAGCTAGGTAGGTACAAACACCTTCACTGCAGTGCATCTGAACACGACCATACGAAGGTATTCGTCTTGTGTATATGCAACAACTCCATATGCAGGACACCGCATAGCAGCAATGCACTTCGAAATCTATTAAAACTCGACCAGTTATGTGAAATATTGATTCAGTTGGAAGTAGTCATTATATTCCCTCACACATATAGAATGTGCATGAACACATCCTTCTTCATCTAAAAGCGGCGTTGTTATTAAACCAGACCATGTGTTGGGTTGTCAGAAAAATAGTCATTGTATAAAATCACATGACTCATAACACTTTGACGATTATTATTGGCTCGCCGCCCACGCTTCGACCTCCTCGTCGCATAGGTGCAATTAACTGAGCATGTGATACGTCTCCAACGTATCCATAATTTCTGCTGTTCCATGCTTATATTATACCATTTGCTACATGTTTTATATACACTTCATATCACTTTTATGCATTTTCTGGGACTAACCTATTAACAAGATGCCACAGTGCCAGTTCCCTGTTTTCTGCTGTTTTTGGTTTCAGAAAGTTCCTTCTGGAAATATTCTCGGAATTGCACGAAACAAAAGGCCAGGTCCCTATTTTTCCAGCACGTACACGGAGTCCGAAGGAGAGACGAAGATGAGCCACGAGGTGGCCAAACCACCTGGCGGCGCGGCAGTGGGCCCAGCCGCGCCTGCCTGTGGTTTGGGCCCCTCGGGGGTCCACCGACATCGCCCCTTCGCCTATTTATTCCCCGAGACGTGAAAACCCTAAAACACCGAGCCTTTCATCCAGAACATATTCGCTGCCGCCGCCGTCGTCAACCCTAACTCGGGGGGTTTCTGAAGCTCTTCCCGGCACCCTGCCGGAGAGGGGAATCATCACCGGAGGGCTCTACATCGCCATGCCCGCCTCCGGAGTGATGCGTGAGTAGTTCATCCTTGGACTATGGGTCCATAGCAGTAGCTAGATGATTGTCTTCTCCACTTGTGCCATCATGTTTAGATCTTGTGAGCTGCCTATCATGATCAAGATCATCTTATTGTAATGCTACATGTTGTGTTTGCTGGGATCTGACTTATATTGATACCTATGTGGAGCTGAATATTATATTATCATGTCTATGTCATTTGTGATCTTGCATGCTCTCCGTTACTTGTTGAAGCCTTGGCCACGTGAATACTTGTGACTCCAAGAGGGGGTATTTATGCATGATAGTTGGGTTCAACCTCTATTTAACCTGGGATAGTGACAGCAAGTTCTAAGGTTGTAGATGTGTTGTTGCCACTAGGGGTAAAACAGCAATGCTTTATTCAAGGATGAATGTATTGTTTACATTACGCACATTACTTAATGCAATTGTCTGTTGCTTGCAACTTAATACTGGAAGGGGTACGGACGTTAACCGGAAAGTGGACTATTTAGGCATAGATGCATGCTGGATAGCGGTCTATGTACCTTGTCGTAATGCCCAAATGAATCTCATAGTAGACACCACAGCTCACACATGCATGTTATATGCACTTATCAATTGTCAATTGCCCAGCTGTAATTTGTTTACCCAGCATGTTAGTTATCTTATTGGAGAGACACCACTAGTGAACTGTGGACCCCGGTCCATTCTTTTACATCTGAAATACAATCTACTGCAATCATTGTTCTCTACTGTTTTATGCAAACAAACATCATTTTCCATTCGATACGTTTAACCCTTTGTTTTCAGCAAGCCGGTGAGATTGACAACCTCACTGTTAAGTTGGGGAAAAGTAATTTGATTGTGTTGTGCAGGTTCCACGTTGGCACGGAATCCCTGGTGTTGCGCCGCACTACACTCCTTCACCAACACCTTCAAAGCAAACCTCGTTTTCCTACTGGTTCGATTAAACCTTGGTTTCATACTGAGGGAAAACTTGCTGCTGCACTCATCATACCTTCCTCTTGGGGTTCCCAACTGACGTGTGACGTACAAGCATTGTTTCTGGCACTATTGCTGGGGAGATATTCACTCGTCAACCTAGAGCCACCAGCATGCACATCTATAAGATAAGTGAGAATCCTCTAGTGTTCATCAACATCAGATCCAAAATTGGGATCGTCTTCATTCATTTGGTAGAATATGAACTCATTCTCGCACGCCATAGTGTATGAATCAAACAATGAAGCAATCAAACTGCAAAAAATTCTATCAAATACTCTAAACAAACAATTTAGAAAAAAAACTACATATTCAAGCAAATGACCGAACCTTACATGCAACGCGGGAGCTAGGTAGTCCCAGCGGCCGGTTGATGAGCTGTCAATATAGGCGGGTCGGAAGCAGAGAGCAAACCTCGGTGGGAGTGGCGTTCGGTCGGTCTGCGTGGTCGCTTGGGACTTTTGAGGGATAAAATACTTTTTGTGCAAAGACTGAAATGATTCCGCTTGTGGGTATTAGTGTGACTTGCAGTCTCACCGGTGCAATTTCGGTTAGGCTCAATGAACCTCTTCAGTATCAATGTGCATGCAAAATTAGGCTGCCAGTAATGTTGTATTACAATTTTTTTTGTACTATGAGTAGAAGCAACTAATACAAGTAAAAAACCATGTTAAAATGATCAATATTTTTTTAGCAATTTGTGTTATTCGAATGTGAAACATTCTCTACTTTGGTTAAATATCATGGAATTCTCGTTCATCCTAATAGTTTTGAAAGTAAACAAATGAGGTTGGTAGTAAAAATGGACATTCCTAACTTTAAGGTAATTAGAAGAAAAAATGCAAATGTCCTAGAATCATATATGTTGATTCATGTACCGTATAGTGAATATTGAGGAGTATTGTAAATAGATAGGATTTATTTAGGTTCTGGAATTATTGTTAAGTCATGAGTTCACGTGTCTTTAAATCCAAACAAACATAACAACTCACATTGTAATTTCTGTTTTTTCAACTTCACAAAAAACATACAAAAATAACGATATTCAAAAGTTTGGGGCGAGGGAAAATTTATCCAACAACTGATGTCTCTTTGTGTCCTACTGAAGGAAACACATCAAGAGAAAGAATTGTATACTTGCAATAATAACTTGACAAAGGTAAAGGTATGGTCCATGTATATTTTTCCTGATAGGTCACTACATGTCTTATATTCCCTAGATTAATCGGCACCTTAATTTCAGTCCTTTGGACGTCACATTTTTTCTATGGCGTGAGATGAGAACACACATTCAAGGAGAAACACACGAGAATTTGGGTGAACCATAAAGTGAAGACTTAAATTTACCTCTATCATCTTGATGTGGATGTTCTGGATAAAAGATTGTTATATGATATTGTATCATAGAATCATACTCACTTTGTTCCAGTGAACAAGGCGCACATCTGTGGTCAGAAGTCAACCTATTCTATTTTAATAAATTTTATAGATAAAAGTATGAATATTACAAAATTAAATTAATATACTTAGATCCAACATAATATATTTTCATATTATATTTACTCAATGGTGCATGTGTTTATATTTTCTATATATTTGGTCAAAATTAGTAATTATTTTAATATAGACCGAATTTGTAGGCATTATTTTTTGGAACAGAGGTTGTAAGATTTACAAAACCTGGGAAGTATGTACATAATTTGTGACATGGTATTCAAGTTGAAATTTTCTTTACGGAGGTTGTGCATCATTTTTAATTGGCTAACTACCAACAATGACAATGCATTTTGTGACCATTATTTTTTATAATAATTTTTACTTGCCTATGGACAACAATTATGAACGTTAGTCTCCTCAAAATAAATTACTGGCAATTGCCAATTGGATAGCACAAGCAGCTTGCGCAATCGCACATATTTTTCTCAACGAAAAATGATGCAAACCATAATACAAACTACTCCTTCAATAACGCGCTACATCCAAATTAACCCTCGACAAAACCCAACTTAATCGTCAGGTTGTTCTCTTACCCTGTAGACACTTACTGAAGATGCACTTAACCTCTGCCTGCGCACCTACGCCAAGCAGAGCTAGACAGACCGGCACCCAATTTTCCAGGGCCGGGCAATGCGTTGCGTGCGGCACCTGTAAGACCAAACACAAAAACCTGGCGTTCCTTGTGTTTGGCAGTTGCTGAGTCCTGCATTTTAGCAAGTCTTATACAACTAATTAACAATTCAGTGGCTTAAACAATCGATCATGGCCCAACTTTTGTGCAAGCATCCTCCCTTTTAGGGCGGCCCGTGTAGAAGGCCGTACTCCATAAACTAAGGCCTGGTCCTGCATAATTGCATGCATGCATGGGTACTAGTTAATTAGCGACAGTGATCCGGAGGCATTGCACTTAGAAGTAGTTGTTTAATTTCTGTATGCTGTAGATAACCCACTCCCCACAGACATCAGTGCAGCAGACACCGGGACGGGTTGCAAAGCAGGATGTATATATAACATCTCTCATGAGGTTAAATGCTTCAGTTCAGACAACGACTAAATTAGCCTAGCATCCCCTCTCTGCAGTCTCCTCCGAGCTGAAGAGTGAAGACAGAAGTGCTCACAGACATCGATCTTTGACAGGATGAGGAGGAGTCCCAGTTACTTGTTACTGGCTGAAGCTGTGATCTTTCTTCTGGTATTGAGAGCGGCCACGGAGACTGAAGCCATTCGACTAGACGCAGAGACCAGGGCATCAGTCAGCGTCAGCAGCAGCAACAACCCGATTGTCAATGTAAGTAGTGATTCGAAAGATCTTCTGATTTTTTTCTGAATCTTAAGTTGGTTAGACCCAGCATACTGTGGAATCATCATTTGCACATGCTAACTCAATTTTATTCATGAATGCAGAAACCAAGCCATGATGTGGTCAAGGGTTCTACGACAAGCTCAGTAAACGATGCGACGAGAAGCACTGTTGCTGCGGGCGAAGTTAAGGCAGTGGCACACAGTTTGCCAGAGTTCCATGAAGACTACTATGTTCCAAATGTTCACGGTCCAAGGCACCACTGACCGGTCTTTATTCAAGTTCCTCTCTCGATCGCTGATCTCTCTGCCTAGAACAGTCTAGAGCTAGTTTAGTCAGTCGCAGCTGCTGCAGGCTGCGATCCATAGTAGCTAAAACTCCATCTAAGCTCAGGTAGTGAGCACATGCATGGGTGATAGCAACAACAGCCACATCAAGCTTAAATTAACTTCTGCATATCCGAAAGCTAGAGAAGGACAGCTTTGATGTACACTAAGTCCTTGACGGATGACAATTCTAGAAGGATTCAAATTATTTCACGATGTGCTCTCGTTTGTGTGCATAATTAGTGCAAATGTTCAAAAGCTTCTGCAGTTGCAAATTCGCAACTAAGGAAACATACCTCATGCCCAGTAGAGCTTTTCTTCTTTTGTCTTCTCTTAAGGAACTAAGAAACATACAGTCAAAAAAAAAAAACTAAGGAAACATAGATCTGAAGTTCAGTAACCTGACGAGAACGACCATGCACCTCCACGGGATAGCTAATATTTTTATATGCAGAAAGAGCGAGCTAAATCCTATAATGAACAAGTGATGTGCGTAGTGAACTGCCCCTGACACCTCGATCGCAAGCAGAGTTTTGGATAACCCAGCACTGAAAGCACGGCCGGATATGCTGCAGTGTTGTTCGCCAAAGTACTGCTCTACTTTACGCCCGGTCGTACGGCTGCCATAAAAGTATTCTACATCTACCACCTGCATTTTCCGCACATGCTTAATCATAATTAGATGATTGATTGAGCTCGCCACATTTCAGAATTGGAAGCCACGGATGAGTGGTGTAAACTGTAAAGAATGTGATGCATGACGTTTTCAGGACAGACACAACAAAGCCGTGTATATATATAGAGAACGCAAGTCTTCATCGGCGCGAGTCTTTCCCATCTCCCCTTTGGTGCTCATTCTTAAAATCGGAGCTGCTAGTTCTCTACGCGAAGGGCTAACTGTTTGCCATAGGCTTCGGGCGGTCGTTCTTTGGTGAAATCGGAGTCGCTTGCTCGTGGAGAAGTGATGGCGATGAGCCGTTGACACGGTAGGCAATCTTGGCGGCGACACTCTTTTCGACGGTGTGTGCGCGGCTTATGTGTTCGTGTGTGCATTCAAGACGGTCGTGTTACATGACAGTTGCCGGAAGTGTTTGTATCGGTTTTAACCCGGTTTTTCACTAATTAGCCGGCCAATTCTCTTATTAATTAATGAGACGAGTCAAAGAAAATTGCCTCCGTTGTGAAAAATATATATGAAAATGGTGAGGTAGCATGGTGCCAAACTGTTCAAGATATCGGCCGATATTCCGATAAACCAGCCGATTTACCGCTTATCGGTGTTTGACCGATAAGATAAATCGACCGATAAACCGGCCGATATGACGATAAACCGGCCAATTAACCTCTTATTTTGGGTCGATCGATAATTTCCTGATAAGCGATATCCCCAACATTGACCAAAAGTATGACAAAAATAACGTGTAGGGAACTAGCAGAGTTCCGGGCGCTGATCGTCGTGGCCCGAACTAACGGCGTGTGCAGCATGTGTCAAAACCAGGGCCGAAGAAACCTAGACCCAGGTCTAAACACTGCAGCCTTGGTGCTATGAAAAAAATAGGACGGAACGACCGAACGAGTCTAGGGTAGGGTTGACCCCTCCACCGCCCCTACGAGGGTCCCATGGAGGCGTGCGAGGAGAATGGGTTCAAGGAGGGTTCGCACGCCCTAAGATGCCTCTACGAGATGGGGAGAGAAGGGAATTGAAGACGGGTGTGAACGTGCGTTCAGTAATGGAACGACGGGATGGAGGCGACCAAGAAGAAGATTCCAGGGCCAGTTCGCACGTGGCGTGTGCTCCACCGATATCGCCGTCGACGCCTCCTAGGACTGGAGCTCGCACCGGATGTGATGTGCTGCCATTTATACACCGCGCGCGGAGTGCCGCGGATGAAGAGCGAAGTGGGAAAAATGTTGCGAATTATGGGAAAGTAAAGTTTGCAACTAGTTGCGCCCGCACCCCATTCCGGATGTCGCACTTCTAAGTTTTCAAAAAATGTGAAATAAATCGTGGACATTGCTTATGTTGTTTCTCGTGCATCCACAAATTTTCACCCAAAAATTTGATAATATGTGACCTGCACAAAAAAGACAAATGAGTGTGAATAGTACACGATACTATTCACTTGTGTCTTCTCTTTTTTGCACAGAACACATATGGTCATATTTTGGGATGAAAATTTATGTATGACCGAGAAACAACATAACCAAAGTCCATGATTTATTTCATATTTTTTGAAAACTCGAAAATAGGACATTCAATAATGGTTGCGGGTGCAACTAGTTGCGGAATATTCGCTCTCGCGAATTATTAACCCTTTGAAGCACTCTTTTTTGAAGCACTCTTTTGCAAGTTTGCGGTTTAAAATGCAACTGAAGGCCATTAGTAAGTGACCACAAGAAACAAAAGCACTAATATCAAACTGGTCTATAATAAACTTTCTTACGCAACATTAGCAAAGTGGCTCAACTAGTGTGCCCTTAATTCTATACAGTGACATAGGGGCGGTCACCGATCAACACATAGTCCTAGTGTGTAATTTTTCCAAAGTATTGCAAGTTGGCAACCGATCAACACATGCTTCTTATGTTGCCGTGTTTCACTTCAGAAGCATCTAGACGCTACTACATCGGGCGAGGCTAGCTTTCGCGCACGAAGCCTCGCGCGGTTTCCGACCGCGCCGCACGTGCGGTTCCGACAGCTACATGACAAGGACGCCGGGAGGAGGAAGACGAGCGCCCCGTCGCCACCGCCGGCCGAACTGCCTGCCCCGCCACCCGCGGCCGGCGGCGCTACCGCGCCCGCCTCGCCGCCCCGCCCTGCTCAAATCCCCACCTCCGTTGGTCCGCCGCCGCCCCCGACCATCCCTCTAAAAGCCCCGGCACACCGAAGCTCGTCGCCGGCGAGCACCCCACCCCCACCCCCCTCGTTAAGTCCATCCTCGACGGCCTCCTTCTCCGCCGCGCCTCCGCGTGGCGTCGCCGGCGCCGTCTCGGCCTGGGATCTCCGTCGGTTGCTCGGCTTCGCCTCGCTCCATCCTCGACGGCGCCTTCTCCGCCGCAGCTCCCTCCGGTCGCAGCGGCGTCGTCGGTCGCCGTCTCGTCGCCCGGAAAAGTCAAGGAGAAAGAAATTGGGGGAGAATCGGGAGAGCAACGCTGGGTAATTGGGGATGGAAAGGAAGGAAGAAAGGAGAACAGGAGGAAGAAGGAAGAGGATGGACACGTGGGTGGGACCCACCCACGCGCTGTGATGCGTCACGCGTCCGTGCTGACCGCCCAACGCATCGCGCGCTCAATCAGGAGACTTTCCGTACTACTCCCTCCGTTTCAAATTATTTGACTTGGTTTTGTCCAAATACGGATGTATCTATACTTGTTTAGTGTTTAGATACATCCGTATTTAGACAAACCTAAGTCAAATAATTTGGAACGGAGGGAGTACATCCGAATTAACACTACTTAATCGTCAGTCTGTTCTTTTCTCCCTGCAGGCACTTTCTGAAGACACCTACGCTAAGTTGAGCTAGACAGACCGGCACCCAACTTTTCAGGGCCGGCACCTGCAAGAGCAGACACAGAAACCTGACGCTTCTTGTGTTTAGCAGTTAAGCGCTAATTAACAATTCGTCCAGTGTCTTAAGACAACTGATCATGGCCCAACCAATTTGCATACATGCATCCTCCCATTTAGGCCGTGTGGCATATGTGCAAGGACGTATTCTATGTCTATAGAATGTACTCCCTCTATTTTTTAATATAAGATGTTTTAACTTTTGTTCATATGCATATGCACACAAATGTATGTAGACATATTTTTATGTGCATGTTTAATTATTTTAGTGTGCATGTAGATAACATGTGTACCACCTAAAACATCTTATATTAAAAACGGAGGGAGTAAGAGTCTAAGAGAGTACCTGAAGTTCAGTCTGAACCGATATTTTTTTCCCATTGTCTGAACTCCGAAGCATCCGAGGTTCAGTAACCTGACAAGAACCATGTTGCACCTTCGCAGAGCAGCTAATTCTTGACTCTCCTAAATCCTGGAATTAACAAGAACAAGTAGTGTACGTAGCCCTGACACCTCTAACGCAAGAAGAGTTTTTGGATAGAGACTTTGGTTAACTACCTGTGTCGTCTAGACTCAAGAGCACCACTACGCCCTGGTGGTTGATTTTGCGGACATTATTCCAAGTTTGTAGCCGATACGTACCAACCCCAGCACTGGAAGCATTGCCGGATATGCTGCAGCGTTGTTCGCCAAGTACTGCTGTACTTTACGCCGGGCCCTACGGTTGCCCTACAATTATTCCAACTGTTTTTATTTTTTAGATAAAGGGAATTATTCCAACTGCTATTTTTCACACACGCTTAACATAATTAGATGATTGATTGAGATAATGAGCTGCCACCTTTTAGAAGGCACGGATGAGTGGTATAAAGTATAGTGTGATGCATGACGTTCTCAAGACAGGCAAAAGAAAGCCATGTCGAGAACAAAAAGGAAATGAAAATGACATGGCACCACGGTGTAAAAAATACGACTTTAAGGTGGGAATGGGCCAGGTCAGCCCAGACGGTAACTAGCCCAACCCACAAAGACAAGGCTAATGGGTCATTCAGGTCGGCCTCTATGGCCTCGAATTAAAATTGGGTCAGAGAAATCAGTACCTGTTGACCCGATGGGTAAGTTAGGCCCACGCAACCCAAAGAAAAGAATTATGGATAATCGTTGTTGATGGTCAGAGCATCTCCAACCCAACCGTACATCCACATCCCTGTACGTCCGGGCGGGCAGTCCCAACACAAACTGGACAGAAAATCGACACCTAACCGGATCCTCCATTTCTAAGCTAAATGTTCGGCCTGATCTGACACCCTCGTAATCCAACCCAACAACGTGGAGCAGAACTGGGGCTGCCGGTGGTCGGGTCCAAGGTCTGGTTGTCGGCATGTAGGGTGCGACCAGCGGGCGGTACGTAGTGAGTAGTGTCTGCCTGCCTATTGCATCTCTGCTGCTCTCCAGCTACATGGGTCCGAGCCAGGCGAGCTTGGATCTGGCGCTAACATATCTCCTTTGCTTCGCCAGTCCAGCGTGTGTTGTTTATTTTGCCACGGATTCGTGTTCGCGGATGCCAGGGCAGCGACCCTGATGGTCGGAGCCATGGAGCTCATCGGTAGAGCTCATTGCTCGGGTGCGGGCCAAGTTGCCATTGCCGTGTGGACGATGTGGTGGCTGGTGTTTGGCAGGTGGGCGTCGTAGGGCATGGCCGCACTCTCGAGGTGGAGAGTGTTTGCCAGGGTGAAAACCTTGTTTGGCTCTAGCCAGGCCGGGATTTCAGTTTTGGAGATCCCTCCAAGACATCAAACATGAGATCCGGCTTGGGGCTTCCTTCTCCGTAGGCGACGGAGAGGGTACCCTGTTTTGGCTAGATACATGGATTGGTGGAAGACCACTTAGGCAGGAGTTCCCTGAGCTCTTTGCTATCTGCTCTGACCCGATGCTCCTAGTGGCGGAGGCGGCCCATAATGGACGATGGAACATTAGGTTCCGACGTACTTTTGGCCCGGTCGAGGCCAACATGTGGGAGAACTTGTTGGCCTCCCTTCCGTACTCCCTGTCGGACTCCCCGGATAGTGTAGCTTGGTCTCTCTCGACCTCGCGATGCTTTACAGTTGGCTCCGCTTACCGGGCCCTATTTAGAGGACCCGTACTAGCGTGGGCCTCTCACTTGTGGAAGGCCCCAATGCCACTAAAGATTAAGATCTTTACGTGGCAGTTGCTGCGAGACCGCCTCCCTTCGGGTGTGGAGGTGGTCAAGCGCTTTGGCCCAGGGGATGGTTTATGTCCCTTATGCGCGGTCCTCGAATCGGGGACCCATATTCTTTTTTCTTGCCCCGCAGCTCGCTTTCTATGGAGCTTTTTGGCTGAGGCGCTTGGGCCTGAGTGGCAGGCCCATGACCTTGCTGAGTTTCTAGAAGTGCAGGCAAACCGTACTGGTAGGAGGAGGCGCCTCTTCTGGTTGGTGTTTGCCGCGATGACCTGGACACTATGGACGATACGTAATAAGATGGTTATCGAGCGTGTCTTTCTGAGGCGTGCCTCTGACTCTGTTTTCAAATTTTTGGCATTATTGCAGCAGTGGCACCCGCTATGTAGACAGCGGGACAAGGAGCGGCTGGATGGAGTGATCGAGAAGCTTCTGAGGGTGGCACGCCCTCTATCTACATCCTCCAGCCACTGAGTTACTCCCATGAGGAGTTGTATCGCTTCGCTTTAGCCTTGGGCATTGTTGTGCTGTGGCCCCAGCAGACTTATCTTTTTATCTTTTAACTTGTAACTGGATCTTTGTATGACTTGTGGGCGGTTGCTTTATTTATAAAGCGGGACGAAAGCCTGTTTCGAGGAGGCCGATGACGCAGCGCACGTGGGCGTCGTTTCCTTCGTGAATGCGTCATCGTGGTTATCCTGCATCCTTCATGGTACTCTGGGTGGAGTGAAGACCCCGATCCTTTGGATCATGCGGTGACGGCTCTCTGGTGTCGTTCCCTTGCTGCAGGCGCCGTCTTGGAGTCCATCGTTCGTTATACGCAGCGTGGTCTCCTAGCGGTGTTTGGTGGCGTAGCTGTTCTTTTGCACCTTTGTATCTTGGCTTAGGCGTGTGTTGTGGTGTCGGGGTTGTATGCTGGTGTTGTATGGTCGTTGCTTTACCTATAAAGCGGGACGATAGCCTATTTTGAAAGAGCCGTCAGGTCCAAGCATAAAAATTACTACGGTCTTTGTATCAGCTGGGCTGTGAGTACTACGGGTGAAGTCTCGCTGTATTTTTGGGATTTGTTTGCTAGGCGAAAATCACGAACAGGAGGCGGAAGTCGCGGAACCATTGGATGGAAGAACGAACGGTGTTAGTCGTGGTACCTTCAAAATGACATTGACGGTACCAGTCCTAACCATCTGCCAGTATGTTGAGTGGTACTTCCTTTGTTTTTTAATATAAGATGTTTTAGGTGATACACATGTTATCTATATTCACACTAAAATGAGTGAACATACACACACAAATATGTCTACATACATTTGTGTGCATGTGTATGTGGACAAAAGCTAAAACATCTCATATTAAAAAAGGAGGGAGTACCTAATAAAAGGTTAAATCCGGCTAAAGTTCATTTCGTGTTGAAAGTTTTATCTATGAGTTAGATTTAGTCGATTTGCCTCACCGGTCTGGATTCGACGTTTTTTTTTTTGCCAATCCTCGGCGGTGGTACCGGGGCGGGCGCGGTGGTGACCTGATCCTCGCCCCAGGCTGTTGTCGTCGTCTCCCATGTCCCAATCACAACCATAGGCACCACCCAAGGCAATCCAGTCATTCCACGTGACGCTTCTTTACCACTCCAGCTAGCTCTATCCCTGTGAGTTTAGTAAAGCAGGCACGCGACTGTACTGACGACTCTCCCTTCGTGTCGGACAAAGGGGCCGGTTCGAGTTTGACCGAGGAAAAGAAAAGCAATGAAAGGAATAAAGAAAAAGAAAGCGTACGCGGCGCCACATGGCCGGCTTTCTATCTGCCGCGCCAAAGCCGTCGCTTTCATTCAAATTTCAAATACGCGAGCCCGGGAGTAGTATACGGTAGTTTGGTTGCAGCAGAGACAATGACGGGCTCCTTGCGACCACACCACGTGGCCCACGTGGGGCAGCAATACGGACATCATACCACACGACGCATAGGATACTCTATACGGAGTACTTTAAAAAAAAAATGCCAAATGCTCCCACGTAAGGATACAGGAGCAGTGGACGGACGGAATGTTCTAACGCACCGCGGCACGTGGAGCGTCCCCTCTAAATCTCTAATCCTACTACTACCTGCCGTGCTGTGCTGTGCTGTACGCCTGTACGGAATATCATACGGTATTTGTTTTCTCGCCAAACTTTGGAACCTACTCCATAGATCCACTGCATGCATGTATTGCCGCCGCTTCTCGACCACGAGCTGGCAATTCCTTTTGGGCTAGCTGTCCGCCGGTTGCCAGATCATGCAGCTTTGCTAATAGGTCTTGTGGTATCTTGCCGTCGAGCCAGCTCGCGTTCATCTTTTGCATGCCCATCCTGACTAAGTTAATCGGTCTGCTTAAAGCAGCTCTCAAGCTCCTCATTTCGCCCATGCCCCTGCGTATATAGTTAGTACAAGAGAAAATGATGATTATATTACACATCAGTGGAGGCCGGGATGGAGACCGACGACATACTTTGCTTACTTCCCAAGGATTCCTAGATTAAGCCGTATCGCCCAACTGATACGGGACAGCGATATTATGCATTGCTGCTGCAAAGAGAGTATCGAGGATTTTTTCCCCTTTCTTTTCCTAATGGTAATCTTATCGTTAATCATGCATGGCGCGCGACTAGTCGTGTTTTAGCGGAGAAGCACGGCACAGCGGCGTTCCTTTCTCGTGGGCGACATGCACCAAAAAACAATGGCGAAACGTACAGGAGGAAGAAACCTGATTCGGGCCATTTGATACGTGACAACGATATTATGCTTTTTTTTTGAGATAACACCGCACTTTATTGATCACAAAACATCAATACAAAGAGTCTCCCGGATACTATCTGGAGCAAAATCAGAAATAAAGCCAATGCTAGAAGGATCACACGTCCTAGCCAGAATATGTGCCGCTTCGTTGAGAGAGCGTCCCACATGTCGAGAGGAGTTAATTGCGCTGGAGGTCACACATCTCGTCACGTACGTGCACATTGGTCACACATCTGGATAACGGGATTTTTTGGTCACATATCTCACAATTGCGTGCACATTGGTCACAAACGGGAAGTGTCATCCCGTTTTGGACTGGAAATTTTCAGAAAACCCCCTGGAGTAATATTAGGAGGACCATTTTGTAAAATTAAAAAAATCAGGAGGACCATTTTGTAAAATTAGGAGGACCATTTTGTAAAATTAATATTACTCCAGGGGGTTTTCTGAAAATTTACCGTCCAAAACGGGATGACACTTCCCGTTTGTGACCAATGTGCACGCAATTGTGAGATGTGTGACCAAAAAATACCGTTATCCAGATGTGTGACCAATGTGCACGTACGTGACGAGATGTGTGACCTCCAGCGCAATTAACTCTGTCGAGAGGAAGCCGACGTAAACAGTACATCATCAAGATTGTTGTTGCAGCCATGCCCCGACCCGTGGATCTACCCCTGGCTGAAACTCATGTCTAACCCATGTGTAACTAGGAAATTTCATTTGCAACTGATGTACAACCCACCTGTAATTGGGAAAAGCTCATTTGCAAACTATGTGCCACTCATATGCAATTGTCAAAAATCTGAGTTACAACCCTTGTACAACACACAAACTGCACAAATCACGACGTGACCTTACCCCGTTCTAGAGATGAGTTAGCTCTAAATTAATTCTCACTAGAAAAATCATATTTTGTTTGCTAATTATAATCGCTCTAGCTACCTACGTGGTGCCACCAGGCTCCTCTAATTATAATCTTATTTCCGGTAATCATGCATGGCGACTAGTCGTATTTTGGCCGTCGGTTCGAGACGGACAGGGGGAGACGCGTTCCTTCCTCCTTGCCCACATCAAAATTCAAAAATAATGGCGAAACCTACAAGAGGAAGCAACTAGATTCGGGCGTCCTGATTATCTATTGACCTAATTAGTCTCTTCAAATTCGTTTCATTTAGTGCCGTGAGACAAATAATGGAAGGGCAATCAGGATAATCCCAGTTGGTTAACTTTAGTTAAAAGCAATCACGGAGGTCAATTCATTTTTGCTCCTTTGTTCCGATATTGCCCATGGGTTGCTCAAGCGTTCATGTCACCATGTGTCACGGTAGTGGGTTATACTCCCGTAGCAGTTTTCAAATCTATACTTCTTATAAAGTAAAACTCCACTAATTGTAATTAATATTTTTCTATCTCCACATGCAACCTATCCACATCATCCACTTTCTTAGCCAATCAACTGTCCATGTCATCTCAATTAATTTTATTAATCTTTACATGAAAACTCCACATTATCCATTTCTTTAACCATCTAATTATCCACATTAATAATTTATAATACACACTCATTTCATGTCGATTAAATTTGGTATCTCAACTATGAAAAGTTGAATTTTGCATATTACTTAGAAAATTTATTATACCGTACCTATTATACATTTTTGTTTACACAATATAATTTATAAAGGGATTCCCGCTGCAACGCGCGGGTATCTTTCTAGTTAATGAAAAAGCAAAAGTCTTGCCTCGCAAAAAAAATTCAGTATCCATTGTTTAACAACTTCCCAAAAATTGAAACTCTCGAACACACGACCAATCTTTATAACCACAAAAAACTTATATGGTTCGAAAAGTTCATAGGGTAGCAAGTTAACATATATCGCTAGACAATTTCATCATTAGGGGTTCGAACCATTGACGATCGTAATTTGTAATGTTATTTGATGCCGTAAAATTTATGAAACGCCTATTTCTTTCTAGATATTCACCGGTCCAAAAAAACGAGTATTAAGGAATTTCCGGGAGCCCGTTTGATACTCAGATGATGTCACCCCATTTTATTTAGTTGTAACTCTCATGTGTAATTGAAAAAATTCAGTTACGAATCACGTATAAGTACAACCCAACTACCTACAAATTTCAGTTGCAACCAGTGGTGGATCTAGAATTTCACTACGCCCCGGGCCACCTTCGTTAACTGTAACTGCATAGAGAATACTGTCTAATACAGTTCATCATGAAAATTATGCGTTGCCGCCATGCCCGAGCCGTGGATCCACCCCTGGTTGCAACTCATGTCTAACCCATGTATAATTAGGAAATTTCATTCGCAACTAATGTACAACCCACTTGTAACCGGGTAAATCTCATTTACAAACCATGTACTATGTGCCACTCATATGCAATTGTCAAAAATCTGAGTTACAACCCTTTACAACACACAAACTGCACAAATAACGAGGTGACTCTACGCGTTCTAGAGATGAGTTAGCTCTAAATTAATTCTCAATAGAAAAATCATTTTTTTGCTAGTGATAATCGCTCTAGCTACATACGTGGTGCCACCATGCTCCTCTAATTATAATCTTATTTTCGTCAATCATGCATGGGAAGAGACGGACAGGTAGACGCGTTACTTCCTCCTTGCCCACATCAAAATTCAAAAATAATGGCGAAACCTACGAGAGGAAGCAACTAGATTCGGGCGTCCTTATTATCTATCTTCAAATTCGTTTCAGTTAGCATTGTGAAACAAATAATGGTAGGGCAATCAGGATAGACAAATCCAAGTTGATTAACTTCGTTAAAGCAATCACGGAGGGCAAATCATTTTCGCTCCTTTGTTCCGATATTGCCCATGGGTTGCTCAAGCGTTCATGTCACCATGTGTCACGGTAGTGGGTTATACTCCCGTAGGCGTAGCAGTTTTCAAATGAATGAAAAAGCAAAAGTCTTGCCTCGTAAAAAAAATCAGTATCATTGTTAACAACTTCCCAAAAATTGAAACTCTCGAACATACGACCATTCTATATAACCACAAAAAACTTATACGGTTAGAAAAATTCATAGGGTAACAATTTAACACATATCGCTAGACAATTTCACCATTCGGGTTCGAACCAGTGACGATCGTAAGTTGTAATGTATTTGATGCCGTAAAATTTATGAAACACCTATTTATTTCTAGATATTCAATGGTCCAAAAAAAATGTTTGCAAGGAGTTTATCTGAAAAACAAGTCGTTTATGACAACATTGACGGTAATCTGCGACTCAATTCTTCGGCATGTCAGCGGGCATGAGGGTTTGATGGATGGTGTTGAAGCTTTACAAAGGTAAGTCTGCTGCTCAGAAACAACAGAAATGATTCTGATGCTGATATAGAAGAAGATCCCTCGCTAAATGCTCGATAATCTTAGTCATGAGTAGGTGTCTAGGGCTTGCTATTTTTTCAGCCCGCTTCTGTCGCAACAGGTGGTTTGGCTATCATTGGCAGTTTGTTTTGTTTGTTTGCTTCGATCCCAGCTAAACTTCAGGATCTTATTTACTTTCTTCTCACTTGGATATTTTTAACTTACCAATTTTGTTCCGCTATTATTATGATAGTGAAACCCGACCTTTGTTTCCGGTGCGGAAAAACTCTTCGACGAGTAATGTCTAAGGTATGTGTATGTTTGCGCGTACATTGTAGCCTTTTCCCATATACATTTTAGTTGGTGTTCTACAAAAATATTGTAAACGTGTCAAACTGTCAATCACAAGTACCACCGTGTTAACTTCTTAATAAAAACTGTGAATTAACGAGGGGACAATGTTACCCAAGGGCAAGATGGTAACTACTTAGTTCCCTGGCTGTTGGGTAGTTTGGGAAGAACACAAAAACAGAGACACCAGTGACAGACACCGAGCCCTCCCCAACACATACGCGGCGTCCCTCGGTCTCTGTCACAAAAGCCTAATCTCCATCTCGCGAGACGAAAATCAAAATCCAGTTCAATCCCAAGAGGCGAAGACGAACAATCCCGTCCCGCTTTGCATCCCCCGCCCCTCTCTTGTTCCATCTTCCACCCGAAGCTTTTCTTTTTCCTTGTTCTTATCTTCTTCTCCGGCGGGACGAAACGCTGGGCGGAGGGAGAGGTGCTCGGCGGCCATGGCATTGCCTGCCCGCCTCGTACGCGTCGCGCTGCTGCTCCTCGTCGCGCTGTCCTTCTGCGCCGCCGGCACGCATCACGCTCCCGCGACTTCCGCAAGGCGCTCGGCTCGGTTCAGGTTCTTGCCCTTTCTCCATGTCTCTTGTGTTGTTTTCATTGCCTGATTTGTTACGGGAATTGCTCGCTGTCTGTAAAAAATCTGACATTTTTCTGGATATTATTCGACGAACTCGGACTGTTGATGCGGGAATACTCTCCCGATTTTTTTTAGTGCTCTGTGGTCCTCAGGTTATTTTCCGAGAACCTTGGTCACCTCAGGTTTTCGCGCATCTGGTTCTTGTCCTCTTCTTTTCTTTCTGAATTTTTATTCCAAAAAATAGCATGCGTGCGTGCTAGCTACTACCATTTAGATTTTTTTTCCTGGATTTGGAGTATTGTTCTCGATGAATTTGCGTCTCTTTTGTAAATAAATAACAGGGAACAAACATCCGACTTTTGCTATTATTATGTCATGCCTGTTCACGGCCTGGAAAATTTCAAGATGATAGTGGCATCCCTCAAGAAGTTCTGTCTCCTTTGGGTACTTGTGACAGCGCACCAATTATTTCACCCTCTTTTTGGCGATACACTTTTCCGGGTTTCTGTAGCTGGCTCTCAACAATGCCGTTTCTCAAATTCTTTCTGTACCCCGAAATGGATTTCTCATTTCTGGTCCAGTCTTCTGTCACTTTCGATGTGTGATTTTCTCCGAGTTCCCATCTTACTCTATCAACAAGTGGTTTTCAGTAGGTTTCCCTTGTGCTCCTTTAAGCATCCAAGTGTTGTACTGTTCTTGCAGTTGTAGTTGCTTTCCTGACCATTTCGTGTTATATTCTCCGTTGTACATGGCGTAGTAGACCAAAATTTACAGCTTTGATTTATGAGTGTCAAGTTTGTTTGGTAATTCTGAAGATTTACACCAACATTTTTTTGGGTTCAAATTATAAATTAGCATGTGCATGTCACAACAAGGTGGATTGTAGAGTATCTTAACAGTATGCCCATGTGTCTGAATATTAATTTATATGCCCATGTATCATGACACTAACAGTACTCTCATTGAAAAGATGCAGATAAGTATGGCTTGGTGGTGAGAAGATCAGTTGCTGAAGCTCCCGCTGACATAAATGTGACCACCAACAGCTCCTTTGTCTTGGCGGAACATCGAACATTTAGGAAGGACCCCTTGAATGGCTTCAATAGATATACAGGCGGTTGGAATATCAGCGAAGTGCACTATTGGGCTGTAAGACTGTCTGGAAACTTAGCTTGCATCTCCGTTATCTGATTATATCTGTTGCTCCGGTAGTAACTCAGTATTGGCCCTGATTCTTTTGTTTCAGTCCGTCGGATACACAGCGTACCCATTGTTCGTCGTTGCCTTGCTGTGGTTTGTGCTGTTCTTTCTTCTTATGATTGGGATTACCTGCCATCATTGCTGCTGCCCGCACCACAGTTACAACTACTCTAAAATAGCATATGCCCTTTCACTGGCACTCCTCATATTATTCACTTGTGCTGCAATGTAAGTACTCACATTTGTAGAGCTGGGTTTATCCATGTTTGTTAGTTCTTTGCATCGGCATATTTTGAGTTGTGTTTGCTAAACTGGTTCCATTATTGCTTCTACCAGTGCTGGAAGTGTTGTATTGTATGATGGCCAGGAAAAGTTCCATTCTAGCGCAATGACCACCTTGGATTTCGTTGTCAGCCAGGCAGATTTTACTGTTGACAACCTTAATAACCTCTCGGATAGTCTATCAGCTGCAAAAAAAGTTGACATTGGACAGTTCTTACTTCCTCCAAATACGTTGGGCCAGATAAATGAAATTCAAGGAAAATTGAACTCATCAGCTACTGATCTTGCTACTAGAACAGATGATAATTCTGAGAAGATCAAAAAATTGCTGAATCGTGTGTAAGTTTCATCTTCCTTATCATCACAATTTACTCTTAATGATGCAATTCAACAGGGAATGGTTGTTATGCACATGAGTGACAAACTTTATTTCAGGCGGGTAGCTTTGATTGTCGTTGCAGCAGTAATGCTTCTTCTGGCGTTTATTGGCTTCGGTAAGTGAATGTTTGTTGCATTGGTTAAAATGAATGTACTCTGTGTGCATTACTGGCAAACACCAAGTTAATTATAGGCTAACACGGTGATGCTTTGATTTTACCAGTGCTATCCATCTTTGGGCTGAAATTCATTGTCAACATGTAAGTTGATACCTTTGTTTATGCTAACATGCTTGGCTAACCCTTTTCTCTGATAATTCAACAAACTGTGGGTTTTGCTAATTCCCCTAAATTTTTGCAGTTTGGTGGTTGTTGGATGGATACTAGTCACTGGAACATTTATCTTATGTGGTGTATTCCTTCTTCTGCATAAGTATGTACTCTATCATTCTGAATCATCACACTCATCATAAGTTCCCTACTGTTAATATGTACACATAACGGTTTTTTGAGGTGTTTTTTAATGTATCCGTGAGCTGCATCCATGTCCAACTATTATTCTTAATCAAGCCGTAGATGACCAGCTTATATAACTATATTGTGAAGTTAAGAGTCTTTCAAAGATTAGTGCGCATGATGTAGTGCCTGCATTGAGCCATGATCATACTATCTACTCCCTCCGATCCGTAAAGATTGGCGTGAGCAGTGTAGAACTTTGTACTACCCTAGTATTGTTTCCACGACAATCATTTCAGACCGGAGGTAGTATCTTACAAGTATATGCTAAACGGATTCACGCCTTTGAGTCTTGCTGCATTGTGAATGTATATCCATTGGCATCCTGGATGTTCATGGTTACATCCTCGCTGCACTCTAGGAATTTTCCTGGTTACTGTTGGATAATTTGTTTCAGAACCCCCAACCACCGATTACATCCTTAACTGTTCTCTCTTGTTCCTTCATATCCATGCTTTCAGTTCTCACCACTTTGAAGTACAGATCATGATTACCTGGTGTCTGTTGTCATCATTTCAGTTTTTTATGGTAGCTGAAATGCAAGGAGGGGCGTAGGTCAAATACAAAATTGCAGCCATTTCATGATAATAGTCATATTGACTTTTGGTTATTTGAGTATGTTAATACTCTTTTTTGCTTGGATGGTGCATGTTGAGTTATGTACAAGTACAATGCCTGATCTTCGACAATCATAATACACATTATGGCCTCTATGACATTTCTAGCATCGAAACATATATCTGTGAACATTTTTATAGGTTTAGTAAGTTCCTCTTCGTTGCAAACTTGTACTGAATGACGTACTAACATGTAAGAGCAACACGAAAGAAATGTGTCTCTTGGAATAGATCGATATGTTTGGTACAAGATTTTGTCTTTTCTGTACTGCTTTCTAGTCACTACTCCGTGCCTTGTTTGTCCTGATCCAGTTTTTTGTACCATAGTCCCTACCTTCTAAGAGCAACACGGATGATGAATGAGTTCACTTATCATATCAACATCTCATAATCGCTTTTATCATAACAGCGTTGTTGGTGACACTTGTGTTTCAATGGACGAGTGGGTTGCTCATCCAACAGAGCACACCGCTCTGGATGACATCATCCCCTGTGTCGACCCGACTACAGCGAATGAGACCCTGACAAGAACCAGGGAAGTCACATCCCAGCTAGTGAACCTGGTGAACCAGGTGATCACCAACGTGTCAAACAGGAACTTCCCTGCGTCGGCGACTCCTTTCTACTACAACCAGTCAGGGCCACTGATGCCTACACTCTGCAACCCGTTCACAGCTGATCTGAGCAACCGCACCTGCACCCGTGGAGAGGTCAGTTTGGACAACGCGACCCAGGTAAATATCTATGGTTCACGGCTGCATTGGTCGGTTATGCTTTTGTTTTCACAGCAGCATTTGGTGAAACTCGTTTTAAAACATTGGTTGGTCTGCCTGCACCAATGCAGGTTTTCAGGAGCTTCGAGTGTCAAACCAAGACTGTATCGGGAGCGGAGATCTGCACCACGGTGGGGCGCCTCACCCCAAGGATCTTCGGGCAGATGGCGGCGGGCGTGAACGTGAGCCTGGGGCTGTACCAGTACGGCCCGTTCCTGGTCCAGCTGCAGGACTGCACCTTCGTGCGCGACACCTTCACCAACATCAGCGACAACTACTGCCCGGGGCTGGAGCTGCACAGCAAGTGGGTGTACATCGGGCTGGTGCTGGTCTCCACAGCGGTGATGCTGTCCCTGATATTCTGGGTGATCTACGCCAGGGAGCGGCGCCACAGGGTGTACAACAAACAGCACAAGCCGGGCCCGTCGGGCGGGAACGCCTGATCATCCACGACGACGGCCATTTCGTTCGTTCCTTCGGCTGAACATCATGAGTGTAGAGAGAGTTAGCGGATCGCTGTGCGTCTGACTTGACTGTCGCCTGTTGATTGATTCTTTTTTCGGTTTGTGTGAATTTGATGCACGCTATTTGTTTGTGTTACTGCTTCGTTGATGTACAGGTGTGGTTTAGTAGGAAGGATTGCCTGTTGATTGCCGTGCTTCTGTTTTCATGTCATCTCACAGCAGGGAGCCTGATGTGAGCTGCGTTGTCATCGTGCATTGTTTGGCCTGTCCGATTATGGCCTGACACATGCTGTTAATTCACCGTGATTGATAGTTGTGGTCAAATAAAAAAAAATCAAATTTGTGGCTTTCTGGAACTTTCATCACCATATTTGTGGTTCGTTGTTTACTGTTTTTTTACAAGTCTTGCAGCGATGTTCGCTTTTGCATGTTGCAGACTTGCTTACAGCAGCACGGTTTACATATCACAATCTTCATTTTTTGAGAAAAGCAGGCAAGGGGCAAGGCTCAAAACACAGCATGTATGAAGCATGCAAGGCTTTTTGTACGTTTGCCTGGGTCAGCCCGTTGCAGTGCGAGTCTCAGGACCATTGCTGTCTAGCCTTTTGGCCCAATCCAAAGCATTCACAAATCATGATCCACGACGAGGTACCGGCGTCATTACCGTGTTCTCGAGAAGTTCGCATGGAAATGTGAAGATCTCTGGACGATCTAGCCTATAAATGTTCGTCTCAAAACTTGTATTCTGTGATATTATGTAAGCTGATGTTTTAGGCTAGAGTTAGATCGATAGGTTCCATCAAATTGTGAACACAGATGTATGGCACCTACATACATAGTATGGGCTAGTTTTTGGTGGTGTCATCTCGATCTCGTGGCAATGAGTGTGGCTCGATTGGGATATTAGATGAAACTGCTAATTCCACACCTCTTGGGCACTCATTGACCATGAGTATGCATCGTGTTGGATTTAGTTTTCCGGGAGAAGGTTGAACCATTTGGTTTGGTTAGCTGGGCAAATGGAAGTGGTCTGTTTGCTCTGATTCTGAAGACATGATGCCTTCAGAATTTCGTACAATTGTATGTGATTGATTTTCATTTGACCGATTCGTTATAGGAAGATACTCCCTCGTACTACATGGAATAACTTGCAAGTTTGAAGGTAGAGAGAAGATATAATTGGCATAGTTGGCCAGGCAAGAAGTGTCAAGACAATCTTAACTGGATAATTGGTGCAACGTTTTTTCTTGTTAAACCTCCTGGAGGAAACAAATACGCATCGACTCTGTGGATATCAATACGCTAGGCTTACCTGACCTATGTTCACGTTTGGGGAGCATCATTCCACGAGAGCAACACATTTTCAGGATACAGTAAGATATAATGTATGTACAACAGAAAATTCAGCGTCTTATCAATCTCGGATCACCAAATATGGGAGGTAAGATTTCTAATGTATGTACAACAGAAAATTCAGCGTCTTATCAAATTCGGATCTCCCCAGATTTAGGGGCATGTCAAACAACAAGTTACTGTTCTGGCATATGCGTACATCTGAAAAGGAATCACTAAATTGGTTGCTTTATACTATATTCTATTATTCTGCAGGTTCTTGGCAAATGCCAACTTCTTGAAGTTATGGAGGAAAATGAGCAGATTCACTTGGTAGGAACCTCAGTATAGAATTCAGAAATAGGGGTCAGAAAATACATGCGCCACTCAATTTATCAAACCGCTAGTAGTCCTTCGCAATTTGCTAGCTGGACATAAGGAATTGTCTTCTTCATAGAGCTAATCACCATCTTGCATTACAGTTGCGAAAGAGGAGTCAACAGGAGCATGGGCCAAAGGCAGGTCTTTTTTTAGGTTGCACACGTATAAAGATGACTACTAGTAGCATGTGGGGTTATAGACACGGCACTAATCACTGGACCCACGTGATTGACTATCGGTATCGTCACCTCTCGCTCACCATCTCATGCCGCCGTTGTGATCGGCGACGTTGACTACTTCCGGGATGAGAAGAACCACCGTCTCTCCTATGTTGTCTACGCCAAAGGAATCGAGCTGGAAACCACCACCACTGCCAACTTCTTCCTCTCCGGCCAAAGATCTTCTCTGGCTAAATTTGCCGCCCTCCGTCCACTTGTGTGCATCGTCTCCCGCCATGGCCGTGCCTGAGCTCAATCTTGCGCTCCCGTCCGTGTCGAGCATACACCACACACACAAAAGCATACCACGCACCCCCACAAACATCGTTATGCCGTTGGTTTCACAAATAGTTACCAGTGGTGTGCAAATTCGAGGGCACACCACCAGCTAGTAATTTGCGGCGTGACCATTTAAGAACATGGATACTGGGTGCAGCTGAAAACGGTGGCACGAGATTTATACAATCAGTGTGGCTAGTGGTTTCATAATAGGCTATCACATTAAGGCAGCCACGCTTCATACATTTAGCCTTTGTGACATGTTTGACCCATGTGTCAAACTTATGTGTTCCATGAGATATAATCTTGTATGCATTTCCGATTAATGCAATAAAAATGGCTATCTGCGTTAATTGATGCAGAGGCGAGGCTATCATCATTTCGAAAAAACACTATTTAGAAATGGACAAAGCCTACAAGAAGCAACTTCTACCATTATCCTTTTATATGCATATGTGACTATAATACAAATGTTTTCTACACACATCTAATGATAGAAATAGTATTCTACACAAATTATTTTATACATTTCTAGCATTAAGAGGGGCTTAGTTTAGACATCTACCTACACGAAATGCTTTTCTACACAAATCTAAGTATTTCTTTCGGTAGGAATGTCTAAAATAAGCCCTCTTAATGATACTATAGGTTACGAAAACGAAAATAATGTGGTTTCATTTGCACTCAGCTATGGATTGAGAAGGTGGAGAATCTCCACGTGCAGTCGAACCACTCCCAACACTCGTGCTCGCTCGACCACTCGATGTCCACGGCACCGCCTGCAACGACATGAGATGCTGGAACGGGTTCGGCGGACGAGGAATGTCCATCCCCCCTCCAGCATCTTCACCACGGTGCCCATCGTCGGCCTGGCCTCCGGCAGCTGCTGCACGCACCAGAACGCCACCTCGCACATTCTGTTCGCCGTTTCCTTGTCCTGCTCGCCCACGCTGTTAGCATCACAGCTGTCGATGACGTCCATAAGCTCGCCGCTCTCGTATTTGGTCCACGCCAGCTTGGGGAACCAACTGCGGCTCTCGGGCGCCGCCTCGTCGAAGTTCCTCCTCCTGCCGAGGATCTCGAACAGGAGGATGCCGAAGCTGTACACGTCGCATTTCTCGGAGGCACCGGCCTGCATCCACATCTCCGGCGCCGCCTCGTCGAAGTTCCTCCTCCTGCCGAGGATCTCGAACAGGAGGATGCCGAAGCTGTACACGTCGCATTTCTCGGAGGCACCGGCCTGCATCCACATCTCCGGCGCCGCGTACCCAGGGGTACCGCGCATCCCAGAGACGCTCCTGTGCGTGTCCGCCCGGTTCAGCAGCTGCGCGTGGCCGAAGTCCGCAACCTTCGGGACGAGGTCGCCGTCGAGGAGGACGTTGCCCGGCTTGATGTCATAGTGCACGATCTTCTGCTGGCACTCCTCGTGGAGGTACCGGAGCCCCCTCGAGACGCCGACGACGATTTCACGCAGTGTCACGAAGGCAATGCCGGCTGCTCGCCGCCGGTCGTTGAAGAGGCATGTACTCGTACACCAGCGCGCGCACGTCGGCGTCGAAGCAGAAGCCGAAGAGCCTGACGAGATTGATGTGGTGGGTCCTCCCGATGGTGCCCACCTCCGCCATGAACTGCTCCTGGGAGGTCCTGTCGTCGTGGCCGGCGTGGAGGCGCTTCACGGCGACCGCGAGCCCGTTGGGGAGATAGCCCCTGTAGACGACGCCGAAGCCCCCGGCGCCGAGCCGGGCCGAGTAATTGTTGGTGAAACCGGACAGCTGCTGCGGGGTGAACCGGATGGGCTTCTCGCCGGCGATCTCCTCGAGGAACCTCTCCACGGTGACGTCCCGTATCTGGGAGTCCGGCACCACCGCGTAAAGCGCCGTGGAAGTGGAACTCCCCGTGGTGATGGTGATGGCGGGGATGCCGTGCTTCTTAAAGTACCGGTACACGAAGTAGGCTATGGCGACGGATGCTCCGATGCTCAATATACCCGGCCCTAAAACTGCAACACAAGCGAGCTGTATGAGCAAGATTACGAACGCATCTTGATGGAACAAACGTCGGTCCACATCATTTAGCTTTGCGCACGCACCGAGGAACACGGTCGGGATGGTACGGGCGGCTTCGTTCGCACCATTATCGTCGTCGGTCGTACCTGCAGAAGAAGACATATTGATCAAGTGGTATTGGGAGTGCATGAACGAGGAAGAAGTGTTATGCTTTACATGGTTTTGTGATGGATCGATCGTGCACATCGTACCCAAATTAATCGGACAGAGAGCGTCGTACGGATAGCAGCTCTCTATTGGGAGTGATCATTGAACGAGGAAGAACTGGTATGTGAAACGGACACGCCACGGAAGCGTCGACAGGGTAAAGTCGTGTGGCTGCAGAGAAGCACGGAGGAATACGCTTGCCTCTCCACCTTTGGCTCCGTATCGGAACGAGACAGTACAGTCCCCCTCCCACGCAAGCTGGCTTCCTGCGAAAGGCTGCATGCATGGGCTGGTCCCACGAGGCCCAAGTGACTCCTGAGCAGCAGGGAGACACAGCTCCACTTTCTAGCCCAGCCCAACCAACGTTAATTTTTTTTTGCAACTCGCATGCTTATAGTATTATACTTATATAAAGGGAGGGTTAAAATCAGTGCTAAAGCAATCCATAGAGACACTGGAATGTAGTTGATCCAAATGCATCTTCATCTTGAATCAGAGAATTGGCTAGCACATCTATGTGCCACCTCATTTGACTCTCTGCCAACAAAAAATAGCGAAAAAGTGTAAGCTTTCTGCTAATCTCTGCAATCTCCTAACATATAGGAGAAATGGCTGAACATGTGAAGCTTGTTGTATTAAAAATTTGAACAACCTCATGTGCATCACTTTCAATGATCACCGATTGTGGAGCAAGATCCATTTCAAGACGAGCAACATCTCAGATTGCTACCGCCTCCCACAAAACCACCCTTACCTGGAAAAGGAAACGATGCAAACCCCGAACTACAGATTTCTCCCGGGGCGGAAAAAAGAATCGGACAATTAGGTCAATTCATGATTTATTCCAGAATATAAGACATCAGAAAAAACTATGATAATGTTGAACTCGAACATACTAGATGCATCACACAACATAATAAGATAAACATGTAATCACAAAATATGTTTTAACCAGTAGACTAGATAATAATGTGGAACTTGTACACACTGATCGGGGTAAACAATGTAGCCGTTGGTACGTACAACAATAACGTGGTTGACAACAATAGAACCCATTTCAAACAATATATCCCTTTTTTCATGGTGCCCACACCTGGTTGCCAAGCTAGACTGCACGACGCCCCGATCAAAGGTGTCATGGACCCGCCATGTCACCCCAGTGAAAGGCAACGCCCATATTCCACCTTCAATTCCTAAAATTCTATTAGTAAGATCTAGAGGTTGTGGCTCGCATGTATCAAATAAAGGGACCAATGTTTTTGTTTTTTATGGGGCTTCATGTTGTCCCTTTTTCTGGTGATTGATCTTTGTCACAACCTTATATGTCCTTGAGTTGAAATAACACTTGGTGAGAACTTTTCAATAAATATGTTTGTGTGTATCATTTGATGTAGAGTCTAGGGTTATCCTCTTTAAAAAAGAGAAAGAGTTAATGATGACCAACACGCAGGGAATACTGAATACGAAATCCGCGCCAAATAGAAAGCAGGCTTGCACTGAATCATGTGGTGGATAGATGATGGACAAAGATGCACTCCTTAAGGAATAGGGCCGCCTCTTTCTGGCCTCATTGTATGTTCTTTACATTTAGTTTTCATCTTGTTCTAATAAACCATGTTGCCTTCCAACCACCATGGTTGAGTTGGGGACACAAAATAATTTCTTCTTAGTTTGTAGGTATGGCTTGAAAGAAAGAAGTAAACTTCTAGATCCATGTGTTCGATAATCAAGCTCGTTTCACCTCTGCGGGGAAAGAGACACTTGTTGCATTACTCTGCGCTTGGAGTTTCATTAAGGTGGTATACATATAATTAAGATTGTTGCCATCACCCACAAACATGGCAAAATTCGGACATGGAGATACGCCCGAAGATAAGAAGAATCTAGAAGACACAACAACTAGTACCATATATTCAAATATCCCCGATAAAAGGTACGATGTAGCATGCGAGAAAAGGAAGCCGCTTATGAGCAGGGACCAAGACAAAGTCGGCTCTTAACGATGGAAAGGTTGTTTCTACCAGGAGTCAGCCAAGAGTTCAACTCTATACGAAGGCTAGTTCAAGTCGAACATTTTGATACAGACGCAACATGAAGATTGATGTTGTCACGCCCCAAGCCATGGCCTGGGCGAGACAGCCGCCGCTCACCTATAGATCAGGAGGTCCATACACACGCAAGGCGCATAAAAGCTAGCATAAACCAGCACACCGCTCATACAAATATGTTTACAATATTTTACATTTAGATTAATAAATACATTCTCTAGTCTTATTCCACCCAAGGAGAGTGGGTCAAGTATTTCCATCTCTTTTGTGTACGTCACAAATGAAAACATAATTCAGTGAACTTTGAATCTTTCATACTAGAGACCCATATGTACTTGCACATTTTTAGAACTTTTTAATTGAAAAACTTGATTTTCGATTAAAAAAAGGCTCCCTGGGGCTCATCCTGCTTTTGGAATTCGGGAGGTTTCAACTCCAATTTATGTGCGTACGAATACATGCATATATGCGAAGACTATTTTTGAGGAACATGACAGTCGTTCTTTCTTCCGATTTGATAGAAAAGATTGTTATGTACAGAAGTTCGTGGTAGGGATAAATCCCTTTACAAGCAAACAAAAACTACAAGTCTCCCGGATCCTACGTGTGGGCGAAAGCCCGCATCGCCATCTTCTCCCGCACCAAAGCTGCCACCTCTGTAGGCCCACGGACACAAAAGGCACCTACTTGCAACCTTGGAAAGGAGGCCGGACAACAGTTCAAGAAGGACATTGTCACACCGGTGCAGGCAGGCTCTGGACAACTGGGCTTGTCGGGCTTCATCGCCCGGATCTCGACGCCGCTCGTGGCCTCTGTTTTGGGCACGCCGACCACATCGTTGGTCCATGAGAAGGAGGTGAAAGCGCCGTCAGTGTAGAGGAGCAACAGGATCGCCGAGCTACACCCAGAAGGTGCCAACATCGAGCAGCTGGCCAAGGAGGCCGTGGCGCGCAGTCTAGGCTCGCAACCTGAGGAGGCCGGCCCCTCAGAGCGCCGACTGCAGGCCTACTTGTCCATGTTTGACGGACCCCTCTCGGACCAGGCGGCGGCTGCCATCGGGGACCTCGTCCTCTCCGTGAAGAAGCCCAAGAAGAAGAAGACGCCAGGGACCGAGATGGAGCGGTAGATGCCGCCAGTGGGGACCTAGATGCTGGAGTATACGAAGACTATCAAATGTAAAACAACCCCTTGTTACATTAAAGGAGTGTCCTAACCCAAGGTGTTGAGATATAGGAAAGCTCTGAATGGTCTAAAGCAAGCACCCTGTCAATGGAACATGAAATTGGACCGAACAATGCTATCACTTGGGTTTGAAAGATGTCCACGTGGGCATGCGATGTACAAGCGAGGAAAAGGAACAGTACACCGTCTATTACTTGGCGTCTATGTTGATGGTTCGTTGATTATAGGTTTCGATGAAGGTGAAGTTGCAAAATTCAAGCTATAGACAAAAGGACCTTTCAGGATGAGTGATTTTGGACTTCTTAGCTATTATCTTGGCATAGAAGTATAACAAAATTGGGTGTCATTACATTTTGTTGTACTTCTGGGCCGGAACATAGTCTAGCTGTAACATGGGCTGGGCCTCTAACTAGCCTGAAGAATGGGAGAAGCATCGTCAAGCCCAAAGCCCGAAAAGAGAACCATCAGCTCCAGCTCTCGTCAATGGCGTCCTCCGCTCTGCTCCGCGCCGCCCTCCGCCGCCGCGCGCGCCTCGCCGCCCCACTCCCGGCCATCTCGCAGCTCACCCACACCCACACTCAGACCTCCTCTCCCTCCCCCGATCGCATCCTCAACCCCTCCGCCTGTCGCCACCTCATCACCATAACCCACCGGCCATGCCCGCGCCAAAACTCCCTCGCCTCCACGGCGGCGTCCTCTTACTACGCAGACAGGATCCTTCTCCCGAACATCTCCTCGCACCCGCTCTCGACCTCCTCCCGGTCCACGCACGAGGGCAAGGACAGAGTCAAGGAGGACAGACTCCCGGCGCCGCCGCCGCCGCCTCCGGCGTCGTGGGTGGAGAGGTGGCTCCCGGAGGCGGCGCACCCGTACGCCATGCTCGCCCGACTGGACAAGCCCATCGGCACCTGGCTCCTCGCCTGGCCCTGCATGTGGTACGCTTACTGAAGTACTGACATTGCCATCTCTGAACACCACTCCATCTGAAGATTTGTTGGCATGCTTGTCTGGTAGTACTAAATTTTTATCTCCTGAATTGAAGAGCTCCTGTGTGCTTCCTAGGTCGATCACAATGGCCGCCATGCCGGGGGAGCTCCCTGACTTGAAAACGCTGGCGCTCTTCGGATGTGGAGCTGTCCTCCTCAGAGGCGCTGGTTGCACAGTAAATGATCTTCTCGATCGCGACATTGATGACAAGGTGATTATGTTTTCTCTATAGTTTGTTCTGGTTGCCGACAATGCCTCAGACTTACTGTGTCCGTGAAACTGCCATTCAGATTCTAAAGTAAGTGTCAAATGCCGTGGTCAGTGTCAGTAACAGCTTAAACAAACAACTTAGTTAAAAGTTGATGAGAAATATGCTAACCAAGGTTTTAGACAAGTTGGATGTCGGTGGTACTCTTAGATTTGTATACTCTAGTTCTGATGCAATGAGGTGATGATGGATATCTTCTGATAATTTCATGGCATTCACTGATCTGTTCCTCGTGTAGGTTGAGCGCACCAAAAGCAGGCCGTTTGCATCAGGTGTTGTAACCCCTACTCAAGGAGTGTGTTTCCTTGGATCTCAGCTACTGCTGGGATTAGGCATTCTTCTCCAACTGAACAACTTTTAGGTAACTCGTGTTTTCCTTGCTTGTGGGACTGGAATGCAGATTGCCTGTTGTGGATGCTCCAACGTCTAACCAAACCAAATTGTACGAGTAATTGACATTTTCTGGAATACATGTATGTTGTTCCATTTTGAAATATTGATTTCTACAAAGTTCAAAGGAATGACAGCTTGTTAAATGCATTTTGTTCTACCGTCCTCTAAATTTGTCGCACTGTCTATGTAGCCGTGTTCTTGGGGCATCTTCTCTTCTTTTGGTGTTTTCTTATCCCCTGATGAAGAGGTTCACATTTTGGGTATGTAACACACGCATGCTAGCTAGGTTGCACTACCATAATCTTGCTTACAGAGAGTGACCACCTCAATCATTTCCGATGCAATTTTCAACAGCCTCAGGCATTTCTTGGCCTGACCTTCAACTGGGGAGCTCTGCTAGGATGGGCTGCTGTCAAAGGGAGCCTAGACCCTGCAGTCATCCTTCCGCTGTATACTGCTGGTATATGTTGGACACTGGTGTACGATACCATATATGCACATCAGGTAGGGTTGTTTTGTCATATCAAAACTGATCAAAATCATTCTTATCAGATTGTCGTGGTTTCTGATGATCGTATGCGAATACATGCCAGGACAAAGAAGATGACCTCAAAGTAGGTGTTAAGTCCACTGCATTAAGGTTTGGAGATTCGACCAAGCAATGGATCAGTGCCTTTGGTGCTGCATCGATTGGCAGCTTAGCACTCAGTGGCTACAATGCTGAACTCGGTTGGTGCTCCTCATCATCAGAATGGCATCTTCTATGAAAAACATATTCTTTTTTGTTGAAATAATATGTATTGACTACTTACTTTGATCATGTTCGACAGCATGGCCCTACTACCCACTTCTTACAGCCGCGGCTGCACAGCTGGCATGGCAGATTTCAACCGTCGACTTGTCCAACCGCGCAGATTACAACAGGAAGTATGTTTCTGTTTTACATTGAAACCGTTGAGATTTGGAACAGACTCGATGTGTTCATTGGTTTGTACACCGGTTGTGTAGTGCTTGGACTCACTATATTTAATCCCCACTCTACAGATTTGTGTCAAACAAGTGGTTTGGAGCTCTGGTGTTCTGGGGAATTGTATATGGGCGACTTGGATCGTGATAGATACATCAGGCGTGTATGTTCTTTTCGATAGGATGTTGATAGCTTTGACAGAACCAGTAATTTTTTGTGGACAAACAGTTTGTTTTAACCTTGTGATCTGCTAAATGCAGTGTACTGCAGAGTGAACATATGTAAGTTCAGTTTCTCCCATGATGTGCTTTTGTGAGTCTTTTCTCTACTAAATATTAAAGGCATACCCTGATGATAAGTTTTTCCATTGTAGCAGGTTATTTCCTTGGCGTTTCATGGGGTGCTCCCCATTCTGTCCCTGATGATAAAAGGAAACAAACAGGGAAACATCATTTTTGGAGAACACATAGTTGTGCATTTATGTAAATTATCATTCTTATATATGTACTCTCCATGACACAAGACCAGTGATAGGCCTAGAGGACCCCAAAAAGAAATCAAGAATTAGTCGAGACGCTGAGTATTTCTTGGAGGTGCTAAACTGCCGGTTTATTACATTATTTTGTTCACACATGTAACCCATCGCTGCTGTAATCAAGTCTACCAGTTGATTCATGCTGCTATGATTCATGTTACCCACCAGCCACCATGATCCCATTTAACAGTACTGTAATGTGATATGTCTTCTACGTTGCTTTGTTGAACTGGCCGTTTATGCTGGCAATTTTTACTTCAATCGAGGGACATTATTTATTTCAGAATTTGTTTTAAGGAAGTTTGTGTCAGTGGAGCGCCACTGGAACCGCCGTTATTCTGTAAGGAATACCTCATCTTGCTGGCAACCTCGCGAAGTGGTCTGGTACCCACTGCTGTAATGTTGACTCTCGGTTCATGTTGTCAGCTTAACATGTTGTGTAGTCGACGAGATCGGCTTTACTGCAAATCTTACAACTGTTTAAAACTTGAAAGTCTTAGTTTTGTCGCGGTCGGTTCCGTGTGCTGTACTGTCAACTGGTTTTTCAGCCTAACATGTAATACATGCTAGGCAAAAAAAATCTCCACATTTCTAGCATTCTAGGTACAAACATATCCATCAATCGCCACCAAACGCCGTTTAACTCCAGGAGCAAAAGCTAAGCCATATTTTAGGCAAAAGCTAGTCCAATTGCTAAGCAGAAATCGGTACCAATAGCCTACGCGACATCTGAATTGAGTGAAGAATTACGTGCAAAAGACATAGTAACATAATAGCTCATCAAGTACGGCCCATGAGGATACTAAGGCCTCGGACACGAACTGTAACCGTGTTGCTGCTGGGCCACCATTACCTCCACAGAACTCACGTACCGCTTCGCCAGTGGGCCGTCCATCTTCTTCCTCTTCCTCTCATCTTTCTCAGACACGAACAGTTCAACCACAAACAGTTCAACCTTCAGATCCATGGTGATGCATACTACATATATAGGATTTGGGGGCCCCTAAATTTTGGGGGCCATGTGCGGTCGCTCACCTCGCACACCCTCATCGACGACCCTGACTACTCCCTCCGATGCAAAATAAGTGTCGCAGCTTTGTACCGTGGGTTAGTTCAATACTGCGACACTTATTATGGATCGGAGATAGTACAATTGTCCCTTACAATTGGCAGAGGAGGAGGGGAGGGGAAACATGCGACACTAGGCTAGGGTAGGCGCCTCAAATAATAATCGTTTGCGTTATTTGAGTTACAACTGACGGTTCTGACTACGAGATTACTATGGTATTATTTCAAATGACTTAAAATTTTTCCATCCACGATAACAAAACAACACCAACAAGATAGAGTACAAAACATGAGCCGAGGACGAGCTATTTTTCGACACTGCGTACACTCTAGAATAATTTATTTAGTTGCACCCAAGCTGAATAGACTTGTACAACGAAAAATCTATGAAAACAATCAATCTAATCCTATGGATATTTATGGATACTATAAAAAAATGATGTGTATACATGTAGGGGTATATTATATTAGCTTCCAGATTAAAGATATATTATTTGTTTTATGAGGTTTATCATGAATTTTCGTACAATAGTTTTCGTCTTAAACAATTTAAGCTAAACAAATCAAACTTTTGCAACAAGAAAAAGATCCAATTTAGCACTAGAAAATGTAAATGTAAAACAACATGCTAAATTTTTCCTTGTGAGTGTTTACAGTGCAAATGTCTTGAAAACTAGTTTTTAGTATGGGGTAAATCGAAACTTGTATCGATAGTTCAAAATAAATGAGTTACTATAAATAAAAAAGTTAAATATAAAAAGATGAAAATGTTTTTGACTTGCCTTAGGCCCACATGTACTCACCCTCTGAGAAGGGCCGTCTCATGGGACAAGCGGTGCTGTGATTTATTCTCTGCTGCTCATGAGTTTTGTTAGGAGAAGAAACAACCTCCTAGCGCCCGATGTATTCTTAAGTCACGCGTGAAAGAAAAACGAGAGAGCTCGGCGAATAATGCTGCAAAGCAAATCAGTTTCTTGCTATTCACCCGGAATCAGACAAAACATACAACGAACTGAGCCTGCCACCATATAAATTTCACTTTTTAAAAAGAAATATGTAATTATTTTTTTCCATATTTTCCCCTTTTTATTTATTTTGCATGTTCTTCGATTCCAAGTATCGGTCAATTTTTAAGAGCCATAGCATTGTTTACATAGTATGGTTGCAGGGCTTGCATATCCCATTGAAAGGATCGATATAGTCAACTGAGGGGGAACTTTTGTTAATTTTAGGCACTCTAATTTGTGTCCGACGAAGTTGCACAAGAGGTTTCATCAGCACGTCATGTAATTTTTTTTCCGAAAAGAGCACGTCACATAAACATGAAAGAAATCAGATTAACCTTTTGGTATGCCCAAAATATCCTCCTGGGTGCCGGTCGACTCTTTGAAAAGTGAAAAGCAAAATAAAATCTAACAATGTTTCCATTTGTAATCTTGTGGAAATGGATAGCGCCGTTTGAATCGTCCACACCTTCTACCAGCTTCTGAGACCATCTTTAGCACTTAAGACATTCATCACACGATGTAGATGCTCTGATCTTGATCTGTTGGGACTTGGGAGCCGTTGCACTGGTGTCTAATTAACTCGACAGTGGGCTAGATGTCGTAGCTCTTTTTCAAGGGCTCCACCGCTCCACTAGAGATAAAGAGAGGAAAACAGAAACAACTCGTCAATTTGTCACTTCCACTCGATAATCCAGTCAGCATCCGTGCACATATACTCCACGCTGTTCAACCAACTTTTGGTACAGTTCATGCACATGCATAGTACATAGGAAGGTACTTTGCATTCGAGAAGAAACGATCTTAAATCGCTTTTAATTTGATTACGACAATGCATGTGCGAATTTCAACCTGTGGCTATGGAGCTGCCGCACGAGTGGAGTGAAGATACTCGCGCGAGAAAAATCTTGTCTGAGCAGTCCGAGCTAAAGGTATAGGGTGTTTAATCCATCTGGCGACCAAACAAAATGGACCGTGATGTATACGGTGACGCATAATTTAAGCTCTGTGACCAGCATGGAAATACTCTGGACATCAAGAGATGTGTTTTCTCGTGTTTAAAAAAAAGAGATGTATTTCTCTCTCCACATTCTCTGAATGCTTAATCTATGGATGTTTTGGATTGCTAAGACACCAGCTGTGCGCACGCCTAATTATTTTACTACTAGCTTTTACGCGGTGTAAACAGTGAGTGGCATGACGGGAAGTCGGGAACTACTAAGAAGCTGGCCAGAATAAGTGAGACGGTCATGCATACATGTTCTACAAAATGGTCCTTTGCCCCTTGGAGGGTTAAAGGAGCCACACCTATATTGAATATATTGTCTGTTTGATGCTTGTAAATTAATCCTAGCTACGCGTTTTCGCTGTTACTTTGATCTCTCCGTAAATAAATAAACCTTCCAAAGAAAATGATCGCGTTCAAAAAAGAATGAGAAATGATCCTATGTGCCATGACTGATACGCCTCTACCCGGATAGCTAACGTTACATTAAGTATTTGAGGAATAGCCCGCTTGCCGGTAATTTGACCAGTCATGAAAATACTTACAACTTTGCTAATTCTTTGTTGAGTGGGAATAACCTAATTCTCAGTTGAGTCTCGTGTTGTTGGATTGCATTGTGATCTGTTTGTGGTCTTGGGAGTTGCACATGAGTTGCAAGTCATTGGGAATGCCCTTGACCCCGCCCTTGCCAGCGTCGATGGTCCCGTCTGAGGGTATTGCGCACCCTCTGTATTCCCGGGAAGATCAAATGGACCTGGTGCCTGATTCATGGACACTGCAGAGATTCATCGCCTCTGTGACTAAGCCTGTGCGCATGCCGTTCTTGTCCACCCCGGCGCCGAAGAAGACATTTCGAGGGATGGTTGACACTCCTCGCCGCAGCGGCCGTATTGCGCAGCAGAAGAAGAAGCTGCCAAGTCTCAAGTCCAATGGTGCCCGAAGGAAAAGGAAAAGCCTTCTGCCGTGAAGACCATCCCAAATGTCTAGTGCTGGTGGTAGTTTGAGCAGCAGCTCCGATGTGTTCAGGTGTTTGCTCTGATCGTTTGGCGATAGAGCCGTAGTCTCGGCGATTCTTTGCCCGGTGTGAGTGTCGATGTAGCTTCTTAGGTGTGGTGGGGTGTCGTCTTGTCACGGCGACCCGTTGGAGGTGTGGTCTCGGGACCGGTTGTGGTGTGTGTCTTTGTTGTAACGGTTTTTTGCCCGGTTTTCCATAATTAACCGGGCAGCTCTCTTCTTAATAAATGGAACGGGCAAAGCTTTTGCCCGGCGGTTTCAAAAAGAAAAAGAAAAGTTGCAACAGATATTTCCCGGTTGCATATGTGTTGGAATGAAAATTTTCAGCTGCTTATTGGTTGAAACTGAGAAGAAATGGTTAGACCATTGGATTGGGTCGTGGTTCGTGCTAACTTAGCAGTTCAGCTGAGACTTTGGTGATGTCACCCACTGGGATTTAGTTAAGTCTCGACTAAGTTCTAGGGTGCCCAAATAGTTAATACATTATCAGGGTAGCAACTGTTCAGTTGATTTTAGAGCATGGAGATGATTATATCGCAGCAACAACACATAAATCTTTACCATTTTTGCACATGTTTTATTTGGTGAACAAGAACTTAGCTTCATTTCCATACAAAAAATATATAAGTCTGCTAATTCCATGATGGCTATTGGGTTCTGCCACAGGAGATCCCATCGCGGCTAACTACTAGGTTAACTCGACAGAGGATTTGGTTAATCTCAAGAAAATGTACATGTATAAGTGCGCCACATTCAGAGAGTATTTCTCTCGGCTCCTAGAGAAGTATGCTAGGTAACTTGTACGGCTAAAATGAATCAAGTAGTACTCCATTTTAAACCAGTTCAAGCAGGTGAGAGTGATAGGCATGCACGGTTGAACGGTTGAATCAAGTAATTCTCACTATATATTGTACTCCGGTAAGTAAAATAAAAGCCTATCAGGACTAGCCCTTGATGACACTGATATAGTAGAAATCCACATTTGTGAGAATTTCTGAAATTTGGCCCCTAACAAGAGTCGAACTTAGGTAGCAGAGATGCGCCACAACGACCCTTACCATTAGGCTATTGCATGGTTCTCTTATAGTCCGGTATGTAAGACCTCATGTCTTGATCATGGAAGTGTCCTCTCACGTTAAGACTCTATGGTTTTGGCTAACCATCACATTGATCAAGTCATCAATGGACGTAGCACTACTCTAGTCTTGTTAATGTTCTTCATTAAGCACGCCGCAGCTACATGTACTGGGACATTTCGAGAACTCACAGCCGGCAACTTTCAGCTAACAGTATGTTTAATCACCCAAGCCCTTTGAAAAATGAACGACTAGTTCTTTCATACATATAGTTTGACTAGGTTTTGATCCATTGTTTTTTAGTAGAACAATTCAATTTAATTAATTTCCACTGTCCGGTGCCCACATGACATGTGCATTTTCCTACCTCCTCCGATCTGACTGTACAGTGTACATACACAGTACACACGATGCCTACTTGGCAAAGACGATCCAGATGCATGCATATACATTCTTATTTCTCTTCTGATATTCCACAAGAGATCCACGCAAGCAATATGCCAATGATGGAGAAACTAGTAGAAAATAGGCCTTTAGTCGCGGGTCCAGAGGGCCTTTTGTCCCGGGTTTGGACCCGCGACTAAAGGGTCGGGACTAAAGGGGGGTGGCCTTTCGTCCCGGGTGTCTACGACCCGCGACTAAAGGGGCTCCACGTGGGCTGCGCAGGGCGCGCATGGCGGGCACCCTTTGGTCCCGGTTGGTATTACCAACCGGGACCAAAGAGTTTCTGGTTTTTGTTTTCTGCTAATTTATTTTTTAGGGGTTTCGATTTTTTGTTTTCCAATTAATTATTTTTTACGAAGATCACGTTGCGCGCGCAAACAACAAGTAGTCATACACATAAAGTCATACTACATAATAAAGCATATATACAATACACCGAGGTCACGTTTGATTCATAACATACATAGCCCACAAGTTTATACTACACCGACATCACGTTTGATTCACGCGTCGAGCTCACGTCCGACAAAATAAGTATCACCGTGATAAAATTCTCCGTCTTTCCTCAGGACCTCCTTGTTCAAAAATCCCGCCAATTCCTCTTGAATTGCTTTTAGGCGCTTCGATGGTATGAGCTGGTCCCGCTCTCGTTCCATCTAGATCAATATAAGAATATATATGTGTGAGCTGTTTGAAATCATCATAAAATAAATTATGAATGGAACTCAACACAATATGCGAATAGTGTATACGTACGTTTTCTGTTCTGGTTTTTCTATCCCGCTCATTGACAAAATATCGAATGTACTCGAAAACGTAATATGCGCATAAATTAGTCCCTTGTGGCTGCCTCAGACACCACTTTACAAAAAAAGAATATAATCAAAATAACAATCAAGCACGATAATGGTATTGAAACTAAAATTAAAGAGTTGCGCAGACATATATATGTACTACTACTTACCTTGGTTTCATAAAAATACAGTTGCTTTTTCCACTTCCCTGGACACTTCACCTTAAACCGTTCCCAAACCCTGCCCGGCAAAAGAAAATAATGAAAGGAGTTATTAATTACTTGATATCACAAAATGAACGAAAGAGGTCGATATAGAGCGATAATGACTGAAATTACCTGTCAAGCATTTGTCTCATGTCGTCCCACTCTTCCATATCTTTCCTTAACGAGTCCATGACTTGAACGACTCCTTGGTCAACTCTAATGATTAGCAAAATCCAGTGGAATCTGCACGCGTTTATATGTCCATGACTCATCGATTACACTAAACCGGGATGAAAGAAAAATAGAATGTGTAGAAGGTACAGTAACACTCACTTGAAGTTGTAGGGAAAAAGTATTTCTGCGCAGGTATTTTGTTTCACTAAATACCGGAGCAACAATTTCTCTGTGATTTCGGGATTGTACTGCACAACAACTGAATGAACCCAATATGGGTCAATGAACCCAACAGCATAGTTTCGGGCATCTTTGCATTCGTTGATCTTCATTCTGCATAATAGCGTACAAAATAATATATTTAGATAATTGGCAACGAACGAGCTGAGCTAGAGACTTAATTAAATCGCAAAACTAAATCACTTACAAACAATAGCAACTGACGAGGGATTTGTCGAGGGCGTCTTGGTTGAATAATTGAAAAATTTCCGAAAACGGAATATACATAGCATATTCCCTGAAGAAATGCTCTTTCCTGACTTGAACCCAGAAAGCGTCATGCTTGGCCTCTACGGCTTTCTCGTACCACGTATGCAAGCGGCGCATTTGTGTTGTCAGAGAGTTGACGTGCTCAGGTCTGACCAGGGTGCTCCCGTAGACCCATGTCCATGCATACTGATACTCTGTGGGGTCCGGATCGTCTATGCGAAAAGCCTCTTGGTCTACTACCTTTTCCGGCATCACCTTGAGCGCGGGGACCGACTGATTTGCCTGTTCTCCGAGCTGGGCCACTTGTTTCCCGGATTTCAGCTGCTGCCTCTTTAGGCGAAATGCCGCCTCCTTCTCCTGCTTCTCCATCTCCTGCTTCTCCAGCATCTGCTTTCTCTTTCGGCGATATGCCGCCGTCTTCTCCTCCTTATCTTCACTAATTGTCTTGGAAAGAACACGGTCATAGTCATGCGGTGGCGGTGGCGGTGGCGGTCCACTCGATAGATTTTTTAACAATTTGTCAACTTTTTCCGATGGTACTACCTCCTTCTGCGGGCGCTGTTTTGGTCCCAACTGTTTTTTCACATTGGCACGCACCGACTCGTCGAGTTCCTCTGGAGTCAAGTCGTAAGGTCTCTTTGGAAGAGGCTTTAGCAACTCGCGTTCCTCTCGAGTTTCTGGCGGGTAGTTTAAAGCGCACCTCTGTGTATATGTCGACGGGGCCTTCACTTTCCGCGAAACAGTGCGCACAGTCTCTTGCTGCGACCGCGCGGGCGATGGACTCGCGCTGGCCTCCCCACCGTCGTCACGAGGTGGGGAGGGTGGATCTTGAGGTGGGGAGGGCGGATCTTGAGGTGGGGGACTGCTACTCGGAGGAGTCGGTGGCCTTGGCGGCAAGTTTGGAAACATGATGTCTTCCTTCTTCCAGAGAATGATATGCCGCTTGGCTTCTCCCAGTGTCCTCTCGTCGTCACCTCCAGGAATGTCAAGATTCAGATCAGCATATAACGGCACAATGTCATCCACCCCGACACGAGCATAGCCAGCTGGAATCCCGCCGAGATGGTAACTTTCTCCAGGTTGATTTGGTAAAGCATAGCCGACCGCCACCTTGAAGGACATGTTCTTCATCGACATATGTAGCTCACATTCTGTCTTCTCCGTGATACCATCCACGGGGTAGTGAGCCGCCGGCGCTTCATGTTCAGAATGTTCTACATGCGTGGAACCCACGCTGCTTTTCCGCTGATTAGATGGGGCGGCTTCGATTTCAGGACTTTCTAGCTGCCGCTGAGATGCCCTTTCTAGCTGCTGCACCTTGCGTTCCAATGCCGATAACCGGTCTCTGTCCTCCTTCTTCTTTCTCTCACGGCTTCTATAATTATGAGCGTCTGCCGGAAAACCTTGTCCCCAATTAACTCCGGGTCCATAGCCTCGTACTCGTCCAACTTTTTCAGGATTCCCGAGTGCGAGTGACAGCTCGTCTTTCTCCTGTCGACCACGTACAGTCCTCTTCGAACTAGATCAATTGCCTTCACAAGTTCTTTGGTTATATACTCAATTTTGTCCTTCCATTTTCCCTGAGGAACAATCAGCCCTGTCACTGGGTCCAACCCTGCCCCATGCGCAAACAACCAAAACTTGGACCTTTCGGGCCAGTCCGCTGTCTGTGGAATGACCCCGTTATCAAGCAGTTTTGCTTCAAAGGCTTCCCACTTAGGCACGGCAGCCTTGTAGCCACCTGCCCCCAAAGTGTGGTGATATATCTTCTTCGCAGCATTTAACTTATTTTGTTCCGATCGGGCCACAGCGGCCTCCGATTCTCTTTGCTTCACAAATGTCGGCCACTGGTCTTTTAACTTCACTGTGCTTCAGTGAATTCTGGAGTGAATTCTGGATCTTCTTCCTTCGCCTTTACATAAGTTTTCCACAAATTTTTCTTAGCGGTCCGGAATTGTTCGGCCATCTTGCTAAGAGTCCACTGCTTGAATTTCTCCTTCCACGGCTCGTCTTTTACAACATCTGGCGGTAGGGTGACCTTTGTCAAGATCTTCTCCCAAAGCAACTCTTTTGTTTTGTCGTCGACATAAGTAGTTGCCTTGTTCTCGTCCTTCGGCTTATGCCATTCTTGAAATGTGATCGGTACCATGTCCCTAACGAGAACTCCGCATTGATTTATAAATTTACGGCGGCACTCTAAGGGTTCCAACGGTTCGCCACCAGCAGAAACTATGTCGATTATTATCTTCTGACCCTCCTTCATCGGCTTCGACGGGCCTCGTTTCGGCAGTTTTGACCCTTTCGACCCTTTAGATGCGGATGATTTGCTCGATCCGGAGGGCTAAAAGAAAAAAATGATTCGTTAATAACTGCAATACAACTCAAATAATACATGTACTGTCATCGTTCAACAGAGGCATAATATACCTCGCCGGAGTTTGTTAAGGGAACTTCCTCCTCTCTACAAATTTCTTCTTCCTCAACTCCCTGACCGGACTCGTTCAGAAATTGGGAGGCGAATTCTTCATCACTTAAAAATTTTCTTCAGCTACAAGATGTTCTTGCCCTTTAGGCGCCCTTGCACGTCCTGCTATAATCTGAAACATTCTTATTTCTTTCTCCATGTCCCTAACGGCGACTTCCGGAATTCCTGCATCCATTTGCTCTTCACGCTCCTCGTCTCTGCCGGCGGCGTCCGGACAATTTGGATCCATAGCTCAATGTCCCTGCAATCAATTTTGTAAAAAGAATATGAATATCAAAATTTGCATCTTAGCAAAATGTGAATGCAAATTTACCTAAATTTTCCTAACACTACGCATGCATTTAAATTTACCTAGCAAATTTAAATTCAGGAACTACAATTTAAAATTCATAGCAATTACAATTTGATTTTACTTCTATTTGCTCTAACAAATTTACCTAACACTACACATGCATTTAAAATTACCTAACACTACTTTAAACTATATAATAGATGGCATAATTTAAATTGGTCAACTAATTTAAACTATACTTACCTAAATTAACCTAAAGTAGCCTAAATTTTCATCTTAGCAAAATGTGAATGCAAAATTATAGCAACTACTTAGCAAATTTAAATTCAGGAACTATAGTTTAAAATTCACAACAACTAATAGCCTAATTTAAAATGGCACAATTTAAAATGGAACACAATAGCAAAAATTACTTCCAACAATGTGAAATATTTTGGAAAAAATTACTTCTAACAATTATAAAACAACAAAGCCTACAATTGATTTATAAAATGAACAAGATTACAATTTTAAGCAACAAATTTAAACAACAATTTTCATACACAATTTTCAAACTCATTTTGTATAATTTCGTAACACTAACACTAAAATTCCTAAATTCCTAACACTAATACTAAAATTCTAACACTAAACTAAAATTCCTAACAATATTTCCTAACAATTTATCCTAACTCTAACTACACTAACAATTTATCCTAACTCTAACTACACTAACAATTTATCCTAACTCTAACTACACTAACAATTTATCACTAACTAACACAAAATTAGAATAACAAACATAGGCACTAAAATTTGCTAATTTACAAACCTAAATTTGCTAATTTACAAACCTATATTTGCTAATTTACAAAATTATGAAAATAACTATAACTAATCTACAAAATTATGAAAAAAAAACTCTCACCTTGCCGACGGTGGTGGTGGAGCGCGTCGGTGGTGGATCGAGCAGCACCTCGGGCAGGGGAGACCAGCGAGGGAGACGGCGGTGTCGGGGGCGGCGAGACGGCAGCGCCGGCCGGAGCAACTCCACGGGCGGCGGCGCTGCTCCACGGGCGGACGGCGCAGCGGTGGACGGACGGCGCGGCCGCTCCACGGCACTGCTGCACAGGGGCGGCTCCACGTACGGGCGGCGGCGCGGCTCCACGGCGGACGGCGGACGGCGCGGGACAGCACCACGGCGGCACGGCGACGGGGGACGGCGGCGGCACGCGGGAGCCAGAGAGGAGAAAATTGGGGACTTGTGAAAATTTTGCAGCGGAACCACCACATATTGCGGCTAAAAGACCTTTGGTCCCGGTTCCAGCCACGAACCGGGACCAAAGACCCTTTGGTCGCGGTTGGTAACACCAACCGGGACCAAAGGTCTGTCTGGGCCGCGAAAAATTGCGCGCGAAGCCCAGCAGGCCTTTGGTCCCGGTTGGTTTTACCAACCGCAACCAAAGGCCTTTTCGACCTTTTTTTCTTGTTTTCTTTTTGCAGTTTCTTTTTCTGTTTTCTTTTTCTGTTTTCTTTTGTATACTTTGAATTGTTTTTGTTAGTTTGTTTTTCTAGTTTCTTTTTTCTTTTATATTTAATTTAAATGTTCCAATATTTATGAAAATCATACATTTTCTTATTTATTTTATATCTATTGATTTAATTATCTAAAAAATGTAATAATTATCTCTTTATTTTTAAAACATCCTTAAAAACATGCTTTTAATATGAATTTTTAAAAATGCTTTTAAAAAATTTAATTGTCTACAAAATTGTAATAATTGTAAAAAATATAATTGTCAGCACTACTTTTGCGAGTGGATAAGTGGACAGTGTGTTCCGCCCGCCAGCAGTAAGGTCTAGGTTTTTTTTTTAAATCTTTCCTCCTTATATAAAGGCCAGGGGCCGGGAGACCTGAGAGCCTGCCCTGCTCTCTCCCCTACTCCGCCGCCGCCGCCCTTGTCTGCGCCGCTCGACGCCCTCCTCCGCGCCCGTGGCCTCCGCCGGCGCCGCGCTATATCCTCCACACCACCGTGGATCTCCCCTCCGTCCCCATGCCAAGGTGAAGCCCTCTCCCTCCCCTACCTAGGTTGCACGCACCTTAGTTGTTTGATCAAATTCCCCACTCATTTTTTCAGATCTCGGCGGGAATCGATGACGACCACCCATTTGTTGGAACCGGGCAGTGTCCGGGACTGGGCTCCGCCGGGCTGGCACTGGGAGGTGTCTTCCGGGACGCGTAGTTTGGTGAGGAATCCGGGTGACGTCGTCGACCCGATCTTGTTTGGTGGCCGTCGCGTGGGCCAGCCTCGGTGCAGAGGCCGCCGGCCCCCGAGGTGGAGGTGCGTCGCCGTATCAGAGAGGAGGACGAGCACGTCCGTCGCTACCTGGTTAGGTTGGATACGCAAGCGGTGCATGACAATATGTGGTATACACTTCATAGGGATCCTCCTCATGTGAGTATTGCCCCAGTGATGGTTCCTTATCTTTGGGTGCAAGCCGCCGGCCGCTCAGCACCTCGCGGCTTAGGACCCGGCAAAAGTTAGTTATATTATTCGTGATGTATTATGGATTAAATAAAGATGTATGCGTGATACTATTGAATATTTGATCAATGATGTTTTTGTAAAGTGAGGACAATATATTTATTTAGTTGCTATATTTAGTTGCTATATTTAGTTGCTATATTTAGTAGCAGAGAGCAAGATTTCTGAGGACACGAGTCGTGACCGCGAAGCCCGCCTTTAGTCCCGGTTGGTGTTACCAGCCGGGACTAAAGAAGCACACGGATCGTGTGTTTCTTTCAAGCGCTTGTGAGCCGTTGGATCAGGGGTGTGTTTCTTTTGAGGGCTTGTGAGCTGTTGGATCAGCACTCCCCACCACCACCACCACTCCCACCTCATCCACAGGTACACTTTCTAATCGCCTATAAATAGCGGCGTCCCTGCAGCGAACAGCACACAACGAGCGTCTACCTTCGCCACCGAATCCAATGGCTGGATTTAGCCTACCTGCTGGCATGTTCCCTGGCATTATTGTGTTCGTCCTTGTTCACCGGCCAGCCATTGGAGCCACCTCCTGTAGGTCGGTGAACAATGACAACACAACGACGCTGTTGAAACACAAGCCCTCAGGTAGGTTGAATCCAGCCACTGGATTAGGGTGACGCAATGATGAATTGCCGAGGACGTGGGAGTGGTGGTGGTGGTGGAAGTGGTAGCCATGCCCCTCGGTCCGATCCAAGCAGCGGCAAGGCGCTCTGATGATCTGCGACATTCCCAACACTTTTTGGGACGGTCGTAGATCATCAGAGACGTCTTGCCGCTGTGGATCGAAGGTCGATTTGCTGCTCACGACGACTTTAATGCTTGCTACCAGGGCCTGCTCACGACGACATTCCCAACACTTTTTGGAACACTTTAATGCTTGCTACTAGGGCCCGAGTGGCATGATTTCAGTACTTTTGTATTGTGTTGATGCACTTTTGTAAAGGTTTAATACATTACTACACATCACATAAAAGTTTAACCATGGAGCATCTTCACATAGAAAACCTGAGCCCAACGTTGGGCTGTATGACGGGGAAACCGTGTGCATTTGATAAAAGGTTTAATACATTATTACACATCACCAACAACATCCCTATCTAGTGTTCACTTTTTTCTTCGTGTGTGTCCCTTTCTTCTGATTGCGCCGTAGCCATGGACAATCTTCATCATTTAACACGATGCTTGGGTCAGTTTTCACTTTGAAGGGCGGAATTTCATGAAACTTATTGTAATCTTCTGACATGTCTGTCTTGTCCTCCACTCCCACGATGTTTCTTTTCCCTGAAAGAACTATGTGGCGCTTTGGCTGATCGTATGATGTATCAGCTTGCTTATCTTTTCTTTTTTTCGGTCTGGAAGACATGTCCTTGACATAGAAAACCTGAGCCACGTCTTTGGCTAGGACAAATGGTTCGGTTTCGTACCCAAGATTCTTGAGATCCACTGTAGTCATTCCGTACTGCGGGTCTACGTTTACCCCGCCTTGCAGGTTGAACCATTTGCACCGGAACAAAGGTACCTTGAAAGAAGGTCCATAGTCAAGTTCCCATATCTGCTCTATGTAACCATAATATGTGTCCTTTTTCCCATTGTTGTTTGCTGCATCAAAGCGGACACCACTGTTTTGGTTGGTGCTCTTTTTATCTTGGTCGGCCGTGTAAAATGTATTCCCATTGATCTCGTACCCTTGATAAGTCAATATAGTCGAAGATGGTGCTCTGGCCAACAAGTATAGCTGTTCTTCAACAGTGTTGTCATTAATGAGATGTGCATGCAACCACCCGCAGAAAGACTTCACGTGTTCTTTTTCAATGCATTCTTCAGCCATTAATGAGCGTAAAGTATTCTTGTGTTCCTCGATATACGGAGCCACCAAGCTCGAATTATGTAGAACTGTGTAGTGTGCTTGATTGAAAGAATCCCAGTCGGTACACCAGAACGCTTTCTTTCCTAGCGTTCCTTTTCCACTCAGTCTCCCCTCATGGCGCGATTGAGGGACACCGATCGGGTTAAGGTCAGGAATAAAATCAACACAAAACTCAATGACCTCCTCTGTTCCATAACCCTTGGAGATGCTTCCTTCAGGCCTAGCACGGTTATGAACGTATTTCTTTAAGACTCCCATGAACCTCTCAAAGGGGAACATGTTGTGTAGAAATACAGGACCGAGAACTTGAATCTCTTCGACTAGGTGAACTATGAGGTGCGTCATAATATTGAAGAAGGATGGTGGGAACACCAACTCGAAGCTGACAAGACATTGGACAACATCTTTCTGTAAAGTTCCTAGAGTTAATGGATTGATCACCTTCTGAGAAATTGCATTGAGGAATGAACATAGCTTCACAATGGGTACTCGAACATTTTCCGGTAGAAGCCCCCTCAATGCAACCGGCAGTAATTGTGTCATAATCACGTGGCAGTCATGAGACTTTAGGTTTTGGAACTTTTTCTCTGCCATGTTTATTATTCCCTTTATATTCGACGAGAAGCCGGACGGGACCTTGATACTGCTCAGGACTTCAAAAAAGATCTCCTTCTCTTCTCTGGTAAGAGCGTAGCTGGCAGGACCTTGATACTTCTCTGGATTAAGGTGGTCGTCTTTCGTCTTCTCGTGCATATGTTGATGGTTCAGTCTTGCATCCGGTGTATCTTTCGTCTTCCCATACACGCCCAAGAAGCTTAGCAGGTTCACGCAAAGATTTTTCGTCACGTGCATCACGTCGATTGCAGAGCGAACCTCTAGGATTTTCCAATAGGGTAGCTCCCAAAATATAGAGCACTTCTTCCACATGGGTACGTGTCCGTCAGCGTCATTCGGAACAGATAGACTGCCAGGACCTTTTCCAAAGATTACTTCTAAATCCTTCACCATGTCATATATAACATCACCATCAGGACAGGTAGGCTTCGGCCGGTTATCTGCCTCACCTTTGAAATGCTTGCCTTCCTTTCTTACGGGATGCTGAGGTGGAAGAAATCGACGATGACCCGGGTACACATTCTTGTTACCTACATATATACTTTCAGTCTTATCTAAACAGTGCGTGCATGCATTGTATCCCTTGTTTGACTGTCCTGAAATGTTACTAAGAGCAGGCCAATCATTGATGGTTACAAACAACAACGCTCGTAGGTCAAATGACTCCTGTTTGTGCTCATCCCACACACGTACCCTTCATCACGCCACAACTCTAAAAGTTCTTCAACCAATGGCCTCAGGTACACATCAATGTCGTTGCCGGGTTGCTTCGGACCTTGGATGAGCACTGGCATCATAATGAACTTCCGCTTCATGCACAACCAAGGAGGAAGGTTATAGATACATAGAGTCACAGGCCAGGTGCTATGACTGGAGCTCTGTTCCCCGAAAGGATTAAAGCCATCTGTACTTAGACCAAATCTTAAGTTCCTAGCATCATCTGCAAACGTCGGGAACACCCTGTCGATTTTTCGCCACTGCGACCCATCAGCGGGGTGTCTCAGCATCAGGTCTTTCTTTCGGTCTTCTTTGTGCCATCGTAACAACTTTGCGTGCTCTTTATTTTGGAACAGACGTTTCAACCGTGGTATTATCGGAGCATACCACATCACCTTGGCAGGAATCCTCTTCCTGGGGCACGGCTCGCCCTCGACCTCACCAGGGTCATCTCGCCTGATCTTATACCGCAAGGCACCGCATATCGGGCATGCATTCAAATTCTCGTACTTCTCACCGCGATAGAGGATGCAGTCATTTATGCATGCATGTATCTTCTGCACCTCTAATCCTAGAGGACAGACAACCTTCTTGGCTTCATACGTGCTGGAGGGCAATTCGTTATCCCTTGGAAGCAACTTCTTAAATATTTTCAGCAAATTTTCAAATGACTTGTCAGTAGTACCACTCTCTGCCTTCCATTGTAGCAATTCCAGGGTGGTACCAAGCTTTTTATGGCCATCTTCGCAAGTTGGGTACAACAATTTTTTGTGATCCTTTAACATGCTCTCCAACTTCAACCTCTCGTTTTCACTTCCGCTCTTTATTTGTGCATCAAGAATGGCCCGACCAAAATCATCATCGGGCTCATCAACAATGGGCTCTTCTTCAGCTTCGTCTTCCCCCATTGTAGTATCACCGTCTGCAGTGAACGTAGGATAGGTGTCATTATCCTCTTCTTCTTCATTTTCTTCCATCATAACCCCTCTTTCTCCGTGCTTGGTCCAACAATTATAACCAGACATGAAACCATGCTCAATCAGGTGGACGTGAATGGTTCTTGACGTAGAGTAATTCTGCGTATTCTTGCAGTCTCTACATGGACAAGGAATATAACCACTCGACGGCTTGTTTTCATTAGCCACACGGAGAAAACTATACATTAAAACCAAAGTAGAGTACTGCCCAAATGTAATACATTGTTCTAATGAAACATACATTAATTGAAACTAACATACAACTATCTAAAGAATTTAAATCCAACAACAAATGCGTTCAAAATCGCAACTAAGGTAACTATTGAACCAACAGCATAATGATACCAAGCCTCTTGACTAATGACATATTTTCTAATCTTTTTAAGCTTGACGCGCATTGCATCCATCTTCCTCTCATAAGCAGCGACGACGTCGGCAAGCTCGACCCCGTGAGCATCAACGATGTCGGCAATCTTCAAGTCCAATACCATCTTCTCTTCCAGGCATTGGAGACGAAGATCTTCACTTATCTTCAATTTTGCTTTTAAATCGTTGTTTTCTTTTTCTAAAAACTCGACAATAGGGTCGGCTGGAATTTCCGGTTCAACTACCTCCTAAATAGAAATATATCTATGTCAAGTTGGTCGGCATGATTGTCATAAACACGAAACGAAACAAATAGTTATAAAAATATACCACATCCGAATCATAGACCGGACGAGGGCCGACGGGGACGGATATCAAAACCATGACACTATACATATAAAAAAAACATAAGAAAATTATACAAGAAATAACTATGCATTTAAATGATACAATTAATTTTTCTTAAAATAAAAGATAAAAAAAGAGGCTCACCGAGGTGGTGTCGGTGACGGAGCGGCGCGGGCGATCGACGGCGGTGAGGAAGGGGACGGGACGACACTATATAAAACCACAAATTATACTTTAATTTGAGATTAAAATGCATATAAAATAAATGAAATCCCTAACTTGGGCATTTCATCAAACACCTTGCAAGCACTACAAAAATCAAACTAGATAAACTTGCACGAAAATGAGCTAAACTTGAAACGCCGGAGGAAAGGATGATGTTGCTAACCCTTGAATAGATGGGTGCTTTCAATTCTCACAAATGGTGCAAAAAAAATGGGGATTAACTTGAGTGTGGGAGAGGAAATGGAGGAGAAATGAGTGATGAACCCGAGCTCAAAATGCTGGTGGAGCTCGGGTGGAAGATGATATATGCAGGGAAGACCCTTTGGTCGCGGTTCGTAACACGAACCGGGACCAAAGGGTCCCTGCCTGGGGGACCCACAGCTGCGGCAGCATGTGCCGCATGTGGTGACCCTTTGGTCCCGGTTCGTGTTACAAACCGGGACCAAAGGTCCACAACGAACCGGGACCAATGCTCCCTGTCGCCAGTGCAAATCGAACCGGGACCAATGGACCCTTTAGTCGCGGTTTGTAATCTGTCCGGGACAAAAGGCAGAAATGGAAGGGCTATTTTGAGTCACGGCACGAGAGTAATACAAAATGGTTAGGCACGAGAGTAATTCAAGAGCATGTCCTAACATGACGCGAGAGGCGGCCGTTCTGAGTCACGGCCGATTCACGCGACGCGATCATGTACGCTCCGTGCCGGAACAGCGATGTCAGCCTCGCTGATAAAACAGAGCTGCCAGAATGAGTATTTTTGGCAAAAGGACAATGCCGATTGATGGAGTGTGTGAGTGGATTCCACCGACGAAGGATGAAAAAATGACGCTTCAAACTTTTTTTTATTTTACTTATATAAGATGATATTTGGATTTTATTTTGTTGAGATAAGTACTTGTAGCATCCGTCGCCGTTGGCCGACCGAGATATAGAGCAGGAGTCACCTTCACGATGGTTAATTTCAGTTTGACCAGCGTTTCATTTGCTCCATGGCTCCGGATACTCCACCGTGTCCGTACTCCGTAGAACAGCGACCGGGACGAAAAATTATGCGTGAAACTAAGCTAAAATATCCAAATACTCGCTACGTATCAAAATATAAGATTGTATGTTGGGCTCAACATGTACCTAAACAACATCTTATATTCCATGTCAAAATATAAGATGATTTAGCATGTTGGGCTCAACATGTACCTAGACAACATCTTATACTGTGATACGGAGTGAGTAGTTAATTCCGACGAGAATTTCAGGCACGGTAGCAAAAACGTCGCCTTCCTCGCCACATCAGTCATGCACACAACACAAGCCTAGACGGCATCCTGCTCTAGTAGGTGCGCCACGCTTACAAAACCAGGAGCGAGCTCTCCGGGATGGCGGCATACACCGCCGACCGTATTCGCCTCATCTCATCTCCGACGAGAAAAAGTTCAAAAAACATCAATCCATGGCAAACCCATCTGCCAGTGGCAAGGCGGCCTCGAGCTGCAGGGCACAGAAGCTGACCTGCCTCTGCTCGCCGACAAACCACCAGGGCTCCTTCCGCTGCAGCCGCCACCGGACACCCCGCGCGCGGCCACTGCCGTCTTCCCCCTGCGTCCGCGTCTCGCAGCCGCATGACGCGGCGCCGGGCATAACCGGTATCAAGAGCTGCGCGAGAAGCAGGATGACGAGCAAGGGGCGGCCCATCGTGCGAGCACACGTGCAGCGGTTGCTGGCCAGTCCGCCGGCGTCCTTTGGCGGCCGCGACCACCGCCGCTGCCGGGAGTTCAAGCCCCGCCTCTCTAGGCTGGGTCGCCTCGCCGCCGTCAGCTCGTGACGCCCGTCCCGGCAGCTTGCTCTGCTTCGCTCGTTCGTCGTCAACTCACCTGCTCGGTGGTGGACGGTGCGCCCATTTTTCGTGCGCACTCGTAATCTCGTATACGTCCTGCAGGATTAAGGAACCTAGGATGGGATAGTGCTGGTCAAGGCCTCTCTTTTTTACAGCGAATTAAGACTTTTCTTTTTTGGCTATGTGATGAACTGATTATCAGTTTATCACTCGTAGATGTATCTTTGTAAAATTTTCTCATCCGGTGGAAATGAAATGGATTTGTTTATGTCAATTTGCCTGCATCTTTGTGCTGCTCTCAAGATTTACTGATGCAGAACTAACATGGTACAATTCTTCCGCCTCGTGGGTTCATGTAGTATTGTACATCCTCCCTTAAGTCAGCTTTGCCATGTGCATTCTATTGGGAGATAACATTCTTAGCGCCTCTTTGATTTGTAGGATAGGAAAATCGTAGGAATAGAAAAATTGTAAGATTTTCATGTCATGCACACTCCAATCTTATACTCCCTCCGTTCGCAAAAGGATGTCACAAAAATGAACTATAGATAGACCATTTTTGTGACATCCTTTTCCGAACGGAGGGAGTAGGATTTTGCATGCACCAAATTTTGTTTGATTCTACCAAAGAAATTGTAAAATGAGTTTGGAGTGAATGTTAGATTTCTTATGGGAAGTAGTACAATGATTCCTATAGGAATTTTTTCTATAGGATCTAAACCTACAAATCAAATGACCAAGATAGGAAAATTTCCTATAAGATTCATTCCTCCACAAATACTTTGCAATTCCTTTGAATCAAAAGAGCCTACTAGGCTTCATGCAACTTTGTCAGTGTCGTGTGTGACTCAGCATGCACGCCAAAGGTTGTCCGGGTCAGATCATATATATCTGACTAGGGATCTAAGCGTGGCAATGCCGCGCGTGTGATGTTGAATTTGAATTTGAAAATGGTGATGTTGTAAAGTTTTCTAAGTACGGAAATCATTGAAATTGAAAATTGGTTCTGTTTTAAAAATGGTTGGATTTTAGAGATTCCTTAATTTTGGAAATTATTGTAATTCAATTTCAAATGTGTTTTGTTTTTTTATGTGGAAAATATTCCTAAATAGTTTTTTTTTTGTGTGAGTTTCTTCACACATTTTAGAGGTACGGTAAATGTTTAGTAAGCTGGAATTGGAGGACGTATAGTATATGGTTGTTTGTTAAAGTTAATTCGCAGTTAGAAAATATTCATTTGGAATTTGTGAAAATATTCTTCAAATTAGAGTGGTGAAATGCCATAAGTTTGTATTTGAACTTCATAATTTGGGAAAATGGAATATGTGAGATATATATGTTTTAGAGGATTTCAATTTTTTTCTTTTTTTTAGCAAATTGAATTTTCTAAATGCGCTGCATGTATTTAATATTAATTGAATAAGAAACAATTTGTCATATCGAGTATTTTTAGATATTTGGGAGTTTGGGGTGTTTGGTTATATTTGAAGTATAACATAAAATTTGTTTCAACTTCGTAATTAGGGTGAATGCAATTTGTAAGATATATTTTAGAGTGCTTCTAATTTTCTAACAATTTCAAATGCCCAAATGTGTTGTTTTTTGTTTAACATTCATTTTAAATGTGTTAGTTTTTTTGGAGGAAAATACTTTGAAATTAAATATATCTACAAAAAATATTATTACAATTGCTTTGCAAATTAAAATGTCTTGCATTTATTTTTCTTTTTCTTGATTATCATTCCAATGTTGTTTTATTGCATAACAAAAGAGAAGCTAAAAACAAAAGAAAAGAAATACAAAGATGGGGTTAAATGGAGGTGAGATGTCATTTTTTTTATAGATTTTATATTTGATACTCTAGTTGTTTTAATTAAGTAGGAATTATAGTTGGTTATGAATGTATGAAAATGCGTTAGTTCTAAAGATTTTAATTTTTTGGAAATATTGGTATGGTAGTTGTTTTTTCTTAAATTATGGTTTTAAAGATAATAATTTTACAATTTGCATGCATTTTGAATTTTGGTTTGGAGGGTATGAATTTTACAATTTGTATTTAAGGAAATGTGTTAGCTAGAAAGATTTTTTTTTTGGTATATTAGTTGTTTGTTTCTGAATTGTAATTCAAAAGTTATGAATTTTTCCAAAAAAAATAGCTAATTTAAGTATTTATTAAATTTATTTGCATGGTTGGTGAGGTTTTAATTATATTGTCTACAAATATTAATTGATTCAAAATAATATTAAAATTTAATATACATTGTGTTAGCATTTATTTTATTCAATATGTAAATAAAGAAAATGAATTTAGATTTAACTTTAAATATACACCAATTTTAAACTTTCAAATATGTAAGTATTTTTGCAAATTAAAATCCATTTATTTAGATGGAATGCATTTAGGTTTTGTTTAAATATTTGCCAAGTTGAAATGTTCAAAAATGTTACATTTGAAGGATATTTAGTTTTCGAAGATTGTTCAAATTTGGAAATTATTCGGATTTGAATTTAACGTTTACGAAATGGGCAAATCCGAAGAGCACTCAAAATTTTGAAATTTCAAATTTGAATTTTTATCGGAGGTCATAAATAGTCAGCATTTATTTTTGTTTGCCCACTTTGATATATTTATTGAATTTTCCTAATAGATATATTACATTTTTACAGCATTTTACAGCATTTTACAGTTTTTTTGGAAAAAAAAGAGAAAAAAAATAAAAAAGAAAAAAATCTGACGTGTGGGGCCACTGTGACGTAGCGATGACGTCACAGTGGCCACAACCGGCTGGAAGCTCCCGCGGCTCCCGCGGCGGCGTCGGGGTCGCCGGCGGCGTGTCGCTGCGCTCCCGGACGCGCGTGTGGGCGCGCTGGATGCGCCCGGAGCCAGGCGACCCGCACGTGGCGGCGCTGCCCCTTCTGCGTCGCCGGAGTGGCGTCGGAAGCGCACGGATGCGGCGGAGGAAGCCGGGCGCGGCGGCGACAAATCCGGCGACCGTACGCCGTCCCAGCACGCCAAACTCAGTGGAGAAGGAGAAGACGCGGCGGCGGAGGCTGTGGAACCCTTCGATCTGAGCCTGGAGCGGCGGAGAGGCGGGGCGGCGTGACGGCGGCGGCGGCGACCACCGGCTCGCACGGGAAAGAGAGAAGGAGGAGGGGGATTCTGCGCGCGGTTTTTTCGGCGGGGTCCTCGAAGTTGTTAACATTTACGTGTAGGTCCCTTGTAGTGGAAAAGTGTGGACTGCGGGTTAGTTTCTAAAAGGTGCGGGTTCTTTTTCATAAAACTGGCTGCGCCAAAAAGCATGCGCGAGCGCTGATTGGTAGAAATTCGACTGTAGCAGCGCGAATTTTAAAGCGTATCTGGACCGTTCAATGGTGCTATCGGACGGCAGTGAAAAAAAGGCGACGTGGCCGTGCGGAGGGGGAGCGGTTCTGTTGAACTTTTATATATAGTAGGATATCTCACTCGGTGCTCCCCGTAAAACTTTCAATCTATTCATTAATTGTCAAGGTAGCACTAGGGCACTTGTATGTTAACTCTGCACTTTACGCTAATAATGCTCCAACTTGGTAATTTGGCCTGTGTCCATTGCACCCTTCTCACCTGCCGTCAGTCAGCACAAAAGTTCATTTGCCAATTAGATCTGTGGACAAGTGCTCGACTCGAATCGTCAGCAACTTCTACACCGGTGGCTGGTCGGCAAAATCATCGGTTAGCTCCACGGAATTCAACAAATGATCGAAATGTTTAACTCTTGAGAGGCGGCGGCTCCGGATTTGGTGGTGGCGTCGAGCTGAGCTAGGAGGTGGCTCAGCGCGAGACTGACCTAGGCCCCGGCGCCTAGCTCTGTTTGGTGGCCGTGGACCGTCGGGCGCGCGGGGCTGACGGTGTCTGCGTGCGGGTCTGCGATGGTGGGCTGGTCACTCACCGCGTGGGCGGGCGGACGGAGACCGCCGGGTGAAAACCTTGCCTTGGTCGACGACCAGGACAGGCGACGGTGACGCCCTGGGCGCCACTTCCTACTTGTAGGCGTCGTCGTGGCGGTGCTCCCACTCCTCCGTCCGGAAACTTTCGGGGGAAACCCCAGATCCTTCTTGGATCGGGCGAGGGCGGCGCTTCTGTGTCGTATTTCCCTTGGGCTTCGTCTTGGATGTTTCGTCGGCCAGAGGGACCCGTGAGGATGTTTGGTGGTCAGCGGCGACGATCTTCTCGTTTCCGGCTAGGTGGTGCGCGGCCCTGGGGCCGGCGTGGATGTCGGAGCGGCGGCTCCGATCTCGCCTCCACTGCGTCGCGTTGAGGTGCGTGGGTGTCGGCCTTTTCCTGCTTGGGCGGTTTCGTCGTCGACCTGTGTGGAGTGTGACCCGTGGCCAGCGTGGATGTCGGAGCGGCGGCTCTGGGTTTTCACCTCCGCTGTGGCATTGAGGGGTAGGGGTGTCGGCCTTGGCCGCTTGGGCGGTTAGGCCGTCGACTTGTGTGGTGCGTGGCCTCGGGGTCGGCGTGGTGCGTTGTGTTGTTGTATCGGTTTTCGGCCAGTTTTCCTTATAAACTGGCCGATTCACTTCTTCTATATCAATGAAAAGGCAAGCCTCTTGCCCGGTTTCAAAAAAAAAAAGTTTAACTCTCACCCGGATTTTCTTGGTACACATTTGCATTTCGATCCATTCTCCCGCTCCATTTCAGGGCCCCACTGGCAGCAAGAACAACAAATGAAGAAGATTTCAATTTGTCAATTCAAAGTTTGTTACCCGCGATAATTAATGTTTGACAGTTACACGGTAGCTAGCCGGATCCATTTTGGACTTATACACACGGAGCTGACAATTACGGATATACATCGTAGTCGGTGCTAAAAAAAAAGCGGAACATTTGAAATGTTTGGACGGAAATTGAACACGGAACATAAAATATATTTCTGTTCTCGTCTGAACAATCACGTTCCGAGTGTGAGATTTTGAACTCTGCTGGATGACTGGACATTCAACCAGATTTCCATGGCAGCATTTTTAAACATCACGTGCTAAAAGTCACTACAAGAAATGTGATATTTGTTGACGAAAACCCTGGTGACGAAATTGCATACCGTCATGGATATGTCCTAATAGGTGACGGATTCATCTTTCGTCACGCATCTACTGTAATGCTTGACGGTATGATTTTTCGTCAACAAAAAATCGTCACCCATTACCCAACCCGGAAGGGCTTCCATCGTGTCTGTTAATAGGTGACGAAATCAAGATCGTGGTGTATAATACGGACCCACATGGCAGGTAAAAAATAATTAGTTATAATTTTTACTTTATTTTTTGTTGCGGGACCAGTAGTCAGAAAATATATTAAATGTTATAAGTTTAGATATCATGCGTGACCCACTTGTCAGGAACATAATTAATTAAATAAAAATTGTGGTTCGGAAGAATCGAACCCAGGGCTTTGGCTTGACCGACACGGAGTGTTACCGCTGAGATAGATATGTAATTTTGATCTGGATCCGTAACTACTCTATTTGATATATACATTAGGGCAACATATTTATTTCAATGGTGTGATCTTGATGTTACGACATAATAATTTCCTTAATAACTCTTTCGGCCGCGGGTGTGCGTTTAAGTCGCGCCGCTAGCAGACACGGCCTATCTAGGCGATCTTGCTAACCGTCGAATCGACTAGGGTTCTCGTCGAGGTGAGAAGAAATCCGTGAAGGCTCCATTGTGGGGCGGCGAGGCGCATCAGCGGTGAGTTCTCCTGTTTGTTCGTTAGGTCTAGATTTTTTTATCAGTTGTCAAGATCTGTTCTGAAGAACGTTGGCATGTTCTTAACTGAATTGTAGGCAATGGATCGAAGTTGGATAACTGATGGCACTAATAAGTTCACACCAAAGTACATGAAAGGTGTTAGCGATTTCATCAAGTTTGCGCGAGAACACTTGGACAATACAGATGAACCAATCTTGTGCCCTTGCCAGAACTGCCTAAATCTGATACGTCAGGATATTAAAAAGGTCGAGGAACACTGCAATTGTGCTGGTATGTCCCTTACGTATACAAGATGGAGTGTACATGGGGAAGGTTTCAGTGATGACGAAGGGCAGGGTAGAGACGATGGTGCGTACGATAGTGACAATGATGAGAATTAGATGAAGACAATGGTGATTGTTATGTTGATGATTCGTCTACTATGATAGATGATCTGCAGAAGTCTGGAAATAAAGGTCCTAACCTGCCAAATTTGTATGCTAATCTAATTGAGGCAGCGAAAAAAGAACTTCATGAGGGATGCACCACTTTCACTAGGTTGTCGTTCATTATTAAGCTCCTTCATGTCAAATCATACAGCCGGATAACAAACAGAGGATTTGATCTGTTACTTCTGTTGTTACGTACAGCTTTGCCAAATGTGGACTTCCCCAAATCCTATGCTGACGCTAAGAGTGTTCTTTCTGATGTTGGGCTTGGTTATGAGACAATTCATGTATGCAAGTTTGATTGTTCTTTATTTTGGGGAGATCACAAGGACGCTACGCATTGCCATGTGTGTGGATTATCAAGATATAAAGACCCTACTGGAAAAAAGAAAATCCCTCACAAGGTGTTAAGGTACTTTCCTATAATTAAAAGGTTGCAGAGACTATTTGTTAAAAAGGAAATGTCGACACATACTAGATGGCACAAAGAGAAGAGGGTGTTGAGGACAATGTGCTGAGGCACCCTGCTGATGGTGAGGCATGGAAGCACTTTGATGACAAGTTTGATTGGTTTGCTAAAGATCCTCGTAACATAAAACTAGGTTTTGCCACAGACGGCTTCAGTCCCTTTGGAAGTATGACTAATCCTTACAGTATGTGGCCTGTTTTTGTCATTCCTTACAACTTCCCACCATGGATGTGCATGGATCAATCCAATTTCATGATGGCATTGCTAATCCCCGGAAAGTATTCCCCAGGGAAAGATTTTCATGTATTTATGCAGCCACTGATAAAAGATATGATGCAGCTATGGAGTGGTGTGCAGACATTTGATGCATGCACAGAGGATTATTTCCCATTGCATGCTGCGTTTCTTTGGTCTATTCATGATTATCCTGGATATGCCACTATGTCAGGCCGAAGCACAAGAGGATTTCATGCGTGTGTGCATTGCGATGAGAATCCTTGCTATGAATCTTTGAAAAACAAAATTGGATATATTGGGCATCGGCGATTTCTTCGTCAAGATCACCCATACAGGAGAAGCAGACTTTTCAATGGAAAAACTGAGTTAGAGATCCACCAAGGAGGTTCACACCCAAAGAAGTAGATGAGAAGGTAGAAAGGGTTAAGGATTTTGAACATGGGAAAAATCCAATTAATAGAAAGCGGAAGCGTGCAGCTGTAGCCGGTGAACCAACCTGGCACCTGAAAGTCAGCTTACATCATCTACCGTACTGGAAAGAACTTAAGTTAGCTCACAACTTAGATGTGATGCATATTGAGAAGAACATATGTGACAATATTGTTGGTACACTACTTGAACTTGAGGGCAGGAATAAGGACACTGTTAGTGCTAGAATTGATTTGAAGAAATTCAAAATCAGGAAGAAGTATTGGTTGAAGAAAATTGTGAAGGATGGTGATGATGCACCAGTAACTTATGCGAAGCCCCCTGCACCGTGGACGCTTTCGAAGGAACAGAAGAAACATTTGTGTAGGTATTTGGCAAACACCAGGTTCCCAGATGGTTATTGCGCAAACTGGGGAAGATGTGTGGATATTGATGGTTGTAAGGTCACCGGTATGAAGACGCATGATTGCCACATACTTCTGCAGCGAGTGTTGCCGGCTGGGCTCAAGGGAATTGCATCTAAGGAAATGTATGAGGCTATTGCAGAGCTAGGAAGATTTTTTAGGGAGCTGTGTGCAAAAACCCTGAAAGTTGATGTGCTGAAACGATTGAAGGTTGAAATTGTTGTGATCCTATGCAAACTTGAGAAGCTCTTCCCCCAGCTTTTTTTGATGTAATGGTGCACTTAGCTATTCATCTTCCTGATGAGGCTCTTTTGAGGGGACCTGTTCATTATGGTTGGATGTATCCAGTTGAGAGAAGATTAGGTTATCTCAAGTCTACGGTCCGTAACAAAGCAAGGCCCGAAGGTTCTATCGCAGAGGGCTACATTGTTGATGAGTGTTTGATCTTTTGCTCTAGATTTTTCAAGGATGACACAGAAACAAGATTTAACAAAGATGATAGGAACCAAGATATACAGAGAAAACCTGATCGTGATGAGATCGAAGTATTTTCAGTTGGAGCTAAAGGTCTTGGGAAATCCACTTTGAAACATTTTGACAAGGAATTTGACAAAATGGTTTGGTATGTGCTGAACAACTGTGAAGATGTACAGTGTTATATCAAGTAAGTAATTAGCTTCACTTTACTAACTATTTCTTAATGTTGCAAGATAATTGTCTTGTATTTGATATGTTTTTGTTGTTTGTTTTAGTGAATTCCGACAAGAATTGTTCGGTAGGGGTGTGAGTGACATCGAGGAGACGGTTCAGAGAGAGTTTGCAGGTTGGTTTCAAAAGCATGTGAGACAGTTGGACAATGCATCGGAAGATTTGAAGTCTCTAGCTGCTGGGCCAGACCGGCGTGTAATAGTATACGCTGGTTGCAACGTAAAGGGTGCTAGGTTTCGCACGCTTACTCGGGATAAAGACCTCAAGACTCAAAATTCTGGCGTAGTGACTAAGGGATCTTTTGGTGATCAAGAAGAGAGTGAGTTCTATGGTGTTCTGCAAGAAGTTCTTGAACTGCAGTACGGGACTAACAAGCACGGCGATAGATCTGTGTACTTGTTTCGTTGCGACTGGTTCGATCTTGCAGGCAGGGGTTCCAAGATAAAAGATGATGGTATTTTAAAAGCGTTAATACTTCTGTACTATGGTTCAAGAATTCACCATTCATATTGGCGAGTCAAGCGGAAACATGCTTTATTTGGAGGATACAAAGTTTGGTCATCCTTGGAAAGTGGTGCAGAAGTTCAGCCATAGACACGTGTACGATGTTCCAGAATTAGAAGTTGCAAACGATGATGCATATGTACGGAATGAAGATGCATACCAGGAGGATGAAGGTTCAGTGGATCATACATTTGATGATGTTGTGGACCTAGACGAGGAAGCAGAGGTGGAAGAAGAGGAGGATGATCATCGTGATGATGAAGTCGTACATATTGATGCTCGTACAATTCGTGAACTAGAGAATGAGGATGACAGTCCCAATGTTGACATGGATATGAGCGAAGATGAACAAGTTTTCATATTGGAAGAGAACAGAAATGATGACGTGGAAAAAACTTCAGATATAGATAGTGATGTAGATTGATAGAAACGTGTAATGCATACTACTATATGTTTTGTTCCAAACATTTGAAATGCTTTGATTTTGATGTTTGTACGATCTCGAACTTGGCATTGAATTATCCATCATAGTTGACATATTAAGTTGTGTCTCTCCAAAACGCTGCCGCGAAAGAGAAACTGACCTAAACGCTGCCGGGCAGGATAGGTGTGGTGGGCAGATAGTCCAGAAGGGTTTAAGAGCAAATTAATAAGAAAGCTAAAATATGGACAGATATAAGAAAAGCCAACATGTAAGTAACATAACTTTGACAAAGGTTTTAATTAATCCAGACTTGACAGAATTACAACCATCAGCACGATATGACTAAATATTATTTTAACACAAGCAAAATCAACAATCGAAGAAAGAGTCTTAACATTGAATTTAAACCTAGCAAGGGGGCTGCATAGTTGGACACACGGGCATCATGAATCACTGACTAGCTACTCCAGATCAATTTCAGGCACATGGGAAGCAAACAAGTAAACCCCTGCATTTCCCAGGTAGAGCAAGAACAGCATCTTGTCACCCATCTTCAGGTGCTTTTCCTTGTCCATGAACTCCTTCCAGCCACTGACGCAGAGACGACCATCGTCAGAAGAAATTGCGTACGACGCACGCACCAAAGTGCTCGGATGGCACACAATCTTGATTGCACCATATTGTTCCATATCTTTAGGAACCAAACGGCTTGGGATTTTCTGTTCCAAACAGTAGAGCACAAGATGTCGCTCGAATCGCAACCCAAGGCGGTGGATGCCACTGAGCCTGCTGGTGCCATGAAGGTATTGATACAACACTGAAGATCTCCTTTTTATTAGTCTGTGCACGTGCCATAGCTCTATGTTATATGTGATTCTGATGTGTGTGGTGTTCTTTGTCTTTTAATTCAGCAGGGGCTGTCGTCAGCCAGCCGCTTAGTGTGCCGATTCCGTATGAGTGGTCCATTACAACCGACGGTTTAATATTTTACAGATCCCAGCATGTTTTATCTGCCAGCATACTACTATGGAGCTGGAGGTGCGTTACCATGGAGAGATTTTTATTGAAATCATGCTGTTGAGAGCTCAGCTATTTTATCGTACCTGTTACGGCTTCCTTTCGTGCATTTTGTTGTATGTTAACAAATTTATGTTGGTGATTGTCTTCCAGCTATTTATACGAATTTACACTTCTTAATGACTGGGTGGAAATATTGATATACGGATTTATGCTGGCTGTATGGATATGAAGATAATGTTTCCTCTGCTATTTGATACTAAAATCCTCTCTTAATCTTGCAGGTTTATTTAGTCTTTTCCTTCATGACGCAGTCCTGAAGAAATCATGCAAAGCTGGTGAGTTATTTGTTCTTGACTTTCTCTCCGTTAATGGTTGCCTAATTGGTTGAATTGTAGACTTACATTAGTCATCCCTGATCTCACATAAAATACGTCAAATCCAGAACCATAGAAGCGTCCAACACTATACCAAATAGCTTCAGAGTTTACAATGATCTTAATATCCATGGGTCTATTTGGTGTGCTGAGGTAGAACCATAGAAGCGTGCAACACTATACAAATACCTTCAGAGTTTACAATGATCTTAATAGACATGGGTCTATTTGGTGTGTTGAGGTAGAACCATAAAATCGTAAATTCGTGTAAAAGATTACCGTCCGATGGACCACCCAGTATGTATCAAATAGCTATTTCAAGAAAAATAGAAACCCAATTGCCAACTGTTGGTTTTACGTCTGCGCATGAAAAGATTTTAGACGAATTATAGATTAATCATATTGAGAGGAAGGGTTGCTTAGGTACCATGTTTTTTCTCCACTAATTGATGCAATTTTGCAGGAAGACGATACATTATTGCGCTGTACAGAAGTATTGTGTACGATAAATATGCAAGCTGAATTCATGATGTATACTTGCATGATTTGATTGAGATGGATTCATGTACGTCAGTTAGGTCTTAGGTTCAGACTTACTGATGGACATGTAGCAATAGCATGGTTTCTTGCTTTTCATGTGGCATGTAATTAATACATGATCTTAGTATTTGTCAACTTTGTAAGTAAAGCTGCTTACCATATTTTTTTGTTTTCCCTGAACACTCAAGAAACTGATGGAAAAGTATATTAGCTATTTAATACTTATGTTCTCTGTGGAAGAGTCTTCACAATGATCCAAACTAGCAGTAATACTACACCTGTGCAGAAAGATGTCTTTTATTCTTTGCCTAAAGGATATGGACACTCATTAGCGTTGTCTCCTTGCTTTATTCTTTTGTTTTCAGAGCGCTTGGACTGAATAGGAGGAGCTGTATGGGAATGTTGATGTGGCCTTGGGGCTCAGGGAAAGTGCACAAGTGGTTTTGGAGTATTATATGGTTATTATGAGTCCACCTTGCATCTCTCTGTTTCTTATAAGTAAAAAATTCAGTTTAGGTTAGTAAGATCTCATGTGTCTTGGTGCAGTTTTTACATAAAAGTTCCTATTTTGCTCCGTAAGGTTTTAGTAAAGAAAAATCCAGCATTACTGCTCATTGTTTGTTGTCAGGTATAGTACTACCGACAGGCTCTTCTGAAATAGATGACACCTCCTGCGGCCAAGGATGTATCAGCATGCTGCTACTGAATATACTTGCTAGAACACTGTCGCTAAAGGACTGCACCTTCTATAGCAACATCAGAGGTTTATACAAAACTGGGTATTGGTTCTTGCTCGAGGTACAGTTAAGAATGCTCTCACCATAATATGATCAGAACAATTGTTAAGGCATATTTTTTTCTAAATGTCCGCTATTTTACTTAGGCACATAGGTGCTCTGCTGTATTTTACCTGGGATGTTAAACCAGCTGGGTTTATTGATTGAATCTATTATGCGATATACTGTGATGATGTATTGGCGAATGATAGTTGTATTTTTTCGTATTCCCAGCCAATTACTCTTTTTCGTGCAACACAAGGTAATAAAGCCTCATATAATGAGACATTCCTCAGAATTGAGGCTCGCAGTGCTACTGTTAAATATCATATATATGCTCCGTGTCTCAATGGGAGGACAGGAATATGATATATGTTTTTAGAGCAGTCGACATATATCCGTTATTGCACTTTCTATGTCTCCTCGCTTATTTAGACATATATGCTTAATCCAGATGTGCACCGTTAGACTACGAACAATTTTGATTATATCTTACGTTTAAGGTATGGGTTAAATTGACCGATTGGAAGGATCACTTCATGAATATGTCTATTTCCGTTGCATATGAAAAAATAATGTTGTGCCAACAGCTCATTTATGATAACCATCTATTTATCTTTATGTGATCGTAAGAAACACCTATTTGATCGTAAAGCTGTTCTGATGAATTGTTGGTAGGATTGCAATGTTAAGAGTGATTATAAACAACACATGAATTTCTAATTATATCGTAGAGTGATTTAGCTGTTCCCCAAATGATAAATAGTCCGTTTACCTTATTATTGGCCGTATACATACCTCATTGCAGATGATAAGACGATTAGGGAGGGCTGTTGGTGCTTCTCCTGTCGTGCCCTTTCTACCTTGATGAAACTATTATTGTTAGGGGGGTAATTACTGAAAATATTATGGTTATAAAAATTCTGGATGGCAGCGCCAGCCATTCCCCATAAGTTTATGTTTTGTCTTTTTATATTTTGCTACGCCTCAAAATAACATCTGACTCCATTACCTACCCCATTTTTGTCTAAAAGAGGCTATTTTCTGAAGTTAGTTCTGACGATTAAGACCATCACTCCTACTTGCAAAAAATATTACGCAGCTATACAAGTAAACAAATTAGCAACTGAAATTCTCATCAATGGAGCGGCGCCGCCGCGCTAAATTCAACTAGTAGTCCATTTAATTAGAGCATTTTCCGGACAAAATAACATTTGTGAATAGTTGGACAAATAAATGGCGCCACATAGTTGACCATTTACATCTAGTCATGAGCAGCACATGGGTGGGCTCCACACACGACGACTAATAAACACCCGCGACGCAGCAGGGACATGACCCTCTGACCACCTGACGCAGCAACAACAGTTTGAAAGCTTTTTCTGAGCATACGATGATGGTGATCGAACGGGACTTTAGAAGGCTGGGTCACCGACATGTGGGAGGTGGGACCCTCTTGTCAATGACCACAAAGTCAGCGAATCCTCCAGCAGGATCTTCGTCGCAAGTCCGCGTGGCACGCGCCTTCCCCAATCCACTTCCACACTCAATCGATCGAGGTCAGTGTACTGATCGAACAGTGCAGTAGTATATCTCCGGAGAGACCAGCGGCTGTCTCCAACTACTGTCTAATCAAAAGATATAGTGTACTGTCTAATCACTATTCCTTTGTATTCCACTCAATCGATCGAGCTCAGTCGATCGCCGGGCGGCCGGCCATGTCGACCACCTCCAGCAGGATCTTCGCCGACACGGCGACTGGGCACCACGTCCTCAAGGTCTCCAACTACTCCAACACCACCGGAGAGCGCGTCCTGTCGCGCCCCTTCACCGTCGGCGGCCACTTCTGGCGCATCGCCTACTACCCCTACGGGATCCACGCGCTGATCCGGAGGAGCACATCTCCCAGCTGCATCGCCATCTACCTCCTGCTCGACGAGTGCGCGCCCAGCAAGCTGGTCAAGGCGCGCTTCCAGTTCCGGCTCGTGCCCTCGCCCGCGGTGGAGGAGGATCGGGAGCCGCGCTACTGCGCGACGTGCTTCCCCTTCCCGGCCAAGAACAAGACCAGACGGCCGGAATATCACTTCGACTCCGGAGAGGTGCGCTTCGCCAGCCACGGCATCCAGGGTTGCGAGGAGTTGGTCAGGAAGAAGGAGCTGGAGAAGGTTCTCCGGGACGATTCCTTCGCCGTCAGGTGCGACATCGTCGTCTACAACTCCGCTGCGCCGAGGGCCGTCTCCGTGCTCCCGCCTGACCTGGGCCAGAACCTCGGTGACCTCCTCGGTGCCAAGAAGGGCGCGGACGTGGAGTTCGTTGTCGGCGGCAAGACTTTCGCGGCGCACCGGTGCGTGCTCGCGGCCAGGTCGCCGGTCTTCGCCGCCGAGCTCTTCGGGTCGATGCGGGAGGGCAGGAGGGACGGAGGCGCGATCCGCGTGGCGGACATGGAGGCCAGGTCTTCGAGGCGCTGCTCCAGTTCGCGTACACCGACTCGTGGCCAGAGATGGCCGAGGAGGACGAGTGTACCATGGCGCAGCACCTGCTCGTGGCGGCGGACCGGTACGGCATGGAGAGGCTCAGGTCCATCTGCGAGCACCACCTGTGCTACCACGTGGCGTCGGCACGGCGGCCAACATCCTCCAGTTAGCCGAGCTGCACCACTGCCAGGGGCTCAAGGCCGCCTGCGTCGATTTCCTTCAAGCTCCCGGGAACCTGGCGGCGGCAATGGCAATGGCGGGGGCCGCCTGAGATGATCGCTAATCATTCATCGATGCGCATTATAGAGTACTGTACTGTACTTCGCTAGCAGTGGTATGGACGATTCATCGTCCGTGCATGTTATCCAGGAAGATTATGCCTTTGGAAATTCGTGTTAGTTGCTAAGTTTTTGCAGAATCCATTCGTGTTAAGACTTTGGTGATGATATCTAATGGTTTATCTATCTATAATTCATGTTCTGTTATGCATGCATGGTAATACTGTGTTGCTGGTTGATTGTGAAGATGAACACTGTGTTGGCTAAGCTAATGGACAAGAAGCTGCCATGGCGGCTCTAATGGAGTACCAGGAGAAACTTCTTCCGTTTCGTTTTTGGAGTGTTTCCCCAATTTTCTCCGCGGATTTTATTTGCTTCCATCCTTTTTCTTCCGCCGGCGTATAGTTTCCTAAATTTGGGAGTAAATAGTTTCCTAGAATAAATTCGGCGGATTTTGTTTGCTGGAATAAATGCTGCAGATTTTAATCACGAATAAATGCTCCATATAAATTCAAAAAAAAAATGCTCCATATCTCACATATGGACCTATGGTGAACCAACAGAAATCGTCAATGTTTCTTGCATGAATCCATGTTCCAGATAGTACGTTTCTTTTTCTGGAAAAGAAATCAACTCGGCAATGTTTCTTGCAAAAAGATATTTAGCAATTCCATAAATAATAATCAAATATGGCAAGATTTCATGGGAGAGACACGTTTCTTCCTTACTTACTCCTGAATTCTGAAAATCGGTAGAGTAAATACAAATTTGAATGATTTTCTTACTGGATTGTTAATGCTTTTTAATCCAATGAAGTCCAGCCCGATTTGTTTGGCGTAGCACAAACAGTCAAGTAAATAATTTTTTTCAAGTAAATAAGTTGGACCTCAAAAGCCCAACTACTAACCAACACTAGCTCACTCGCACTTCTCCTAAAAAAAACTCACTCTCACTATCCACAGTCACACGCCAAGCAGCAGCCGCGGCCACCGCCGCGCACTCTGTTTTCGGCGTGTGGGCTGGCGTCTCCGCGCGGCCGATGAACTCTCTGTTTTCGTCCGAAAACTTTATAAGAGGTATATATTACATTAGGTATGTTGAATCTACTTGTTCAACGTTTCTCACAGAACTATGTGGCTTCCTTTTTGCATCCAATTTCTTTCGCATGGTAGATAAACTTCATCCAGTAAGCTTTGTTTTTCTACTCGTGTGTGTTGTGGACCGTCCTGGACCATCCATTTTCACGATGTGGATTTAATATTTTTCCGGTCATAAGAAGTGTGCACAACTCAATTGGTCAAGAAAGTGGATGTACAACCCAACTGTCCAGTTTAAAATTTTGCAATATTGTCTTCCATATGTAAGGATAAGTTTAATTTGTGTTAATATATACCGATTGCTAGATAATAAAAGTCCGACAATAAGATTGACAATTGAAGAATAGAGCAAGACCAACAAGGGATACCGGGATTTCATGATACACTATGACCAATATCCTCTAGAGTGATCTAATTAGTTAAATCTAAACTATATAATCTTGTTATATGCTAGGCTTATTTTATATATACTATGACGACACTGTATCAAGTTTTGTAGATATTTATGGCACTATAGAAACTGGTACATATAGCCGCAATACATACATCATGGAGCGTAAACTAATTCACGGAATAATGTGAAAATATGTTTTCCTTATATTATGCTTTATCCACTATAAAAACAATTTTATTATGCAAACTGTACTAAATGATACAAATGATCATGGCAATAAATATAATTTCATTTTAGAAATAGAAATGTATTCACAATGTTGTGATTTAGAACTATTTGTACCATGATACAGTCGAATATATTTATAATGTTAAGCTAATATCGACCAAATTATCAATCAAATAACATGCATATCACGACAAGCAGAGTTTAAACGAATTAAAAAAAATTAGTATAAACTGAGAGTACTCTTTAAACTCGTGTTGATGAGTCCATAAATGATTAGCATGTCAAGAATAACATAAAATTTGTATCCAGACTTTTTCTTCCTGAGATGGAAAGAGACAGGACGGTGTGTTTGACCACGGAAAGAGAGAGCTTGCCGGACCCATTCGCAACACGAAATGGGCAAGGCGAACATGGCCGGCTCATGCATGCATCAATTATTCGTTCTCGTTCCACTCGCTCTTGGTGAAGTCCACCCCGAGGTCTCCTCTCCGGTGACCGGTTACAGCATCGCCGTCATGATTTAGGACACTGTAGGTTGAGGACCACCTCCGGTCGCTGTACCAGGGCGGCACCCTCTGTATCGTATACAAACATGTTAGCTATGCACGAAAAGATATCAATATCTACTAGCAAATGTGCCCGTGCGTTGCTACGGGCTCGCTCCGGATGATTTGTGGCAGCAAGAGTTGACAATTTGGTCACAAGTAATGACTTCTCTCCTCATTACAACCGAACGGAAGTAAAAAAAATGCGTTTTGAATTGTAGCTACATTCTGATGGACTCTGTAGTGATCACGCTCTACATTTCATTGATCTATATTTCTTTTTTTTTGCTACCAAATAGATATACACAACAATCAACGCAAACAACATAATATAATTCATATAATGTATAAAAATAGTATTAACAATTCAAAAATGTCTTCATTTGATGTACTTTTAGTTTCTGTCTTTATTTTTGTTATCTTTTTATTTGATCTAGCCAGCACATTTAGCATTGATGATTGATTTTCTGTCATGTATATATATGATTTACCTGTAACACCACAGTGAGGTCCATGGTTCTGCTTTCATCTGAAGCGACGTATATACTTGAAATGCATGGCAGCTTCACTGTGAACTGAGTGGTGTACACTGCCTGCCGACTGCCGAGGTCATGCTTGCCATTGACTCATTTAGTATGTCATCTCAACAAAACCAAACTCTGAAGTCGGACCTATCCTCAGAGAAACTGTTTCAGGAACATAGGCCAGCCTAACCATGCAAAAGCATTCAATAGCTAGCATTGCACAACGCATGGATTGATGGATACATAACCTTACTGTTTGAGGTTCAGTTAACGTCGTCACCTCTATTTATCTTCGTTCCAGTTCTACTTCAGTCACCAACCGAGTCATAGCCCATTGGTTCTGCTCCTTGTCCGCGTCCTCGATGATCCCAAGTAAAGTAGGAACTGCCTGTCCCACGCACTCGCGCCATGGTGCCGTGGAGGAAGCTCTCACCGTTGATTTGCGCTTGAACTGGTGGGTGCGAGCTGAGCTCCAGGATCTCGCGACGGCCATACTCGAGTTGGAGACGCGTTTGTGCTTTGATTTCGGATGCAGGTTCGGTGCTGGGAAATCCGTCTTGGCGGCCAATGCCAGGCGAAGCATTCAGCCTGTACTTGCGCCTCTCCTTATATCACGTGCTTCTATTATTGCAATGCGGCTGTGGATTCCACAGATGAATCTTCTTGTCCGTGAGAGCTAGGATAAGACTTTGAAGTGATAATATCTATACAAACCTCAAGTTTACATTGATTCCTGCAATGTGGTCCTGTCCGATGTTGCATTACATGTGATATATTGCATTGTCAGTTTATAACAGCAGATTACTGAATATCATCTTTAGTTGTGATAGCGCTCTCTGCTTTCTTCCACCGGCCGGAAAGTGACACTGATACAGCAGCGAGCTTCGCGAAGCGGGGATGGCGATGGGGCAGGTGAAGGCCGGGACCAGGCCGTCGTGGCTGGGTCTTGGGGCGGCGGTTTGGCTGCAGTCGTCGGCGGGCACCAGCTCCGCCTTCGCGCTCTACTCGCCTGAGCTCAAGGTCGCGCTCGGCGCCGACCAGAGCGGCACGCCGCATCCGGATTCCTCGGCTACGGCGCCACCTGGCTCGCCGTCTCCGGCATCGCGCCCGTGCTGCCCTACTGGCTGGTGAGCGCTCAGATCCCCTCACTGTTTGAATCCTTGATCTGTTCTGGTAGCACTTGGAACTGCTCTGCGACCTGCGCGGAGGGGAACGAGCTCGGGGTCGAGGCAATGGAGAGGTAGGATCGGTCATTTTTTTCTTATCACGAACCGGTAAATCACTTGGCGGTGGCAGTGCTGTAATATCTCTTAAACGCAAGGGCAAAATCGGAAACTGAAAAAACGTACCATGACCATGACCATCACCACCTCTAGGCATATTATATAGTAGAGATAATACAAAATAGATATTATTTGAATTATCATAGAATATATTTCCATACTATATATATTTTGTACTGTACATGTTTATAGTTTTCCTTATATGCTAGGTCAAACTTTAAAATGTTTGACTCTGACTAAACCCATAGTGCGGAGTAATCATTAGCAGAGGGAGTACATAAGTCATTTTTGGAAGAAATTGAAAAGTCATTAGTGTCCATTATAAATAAAATCCGGAACAATCGGTTTCTCACGATCGGGAATAATTAGTTTCCTTATTTTGGGCTGCGTGATTAATGGGAAACAATTGGTTTTGTTTATTTTTTTGGAAGAAATTAAAGGATTCGACCTAGACTCGAAGAGTTTCCATGGAATACGATCGATCGATCGATATATAGGAGTATATAAACAAGAGTTCCGCCACGACCTAGAGTCTACATCACGATCAAACTAATCCTCCACTGCCCGTACCGTGGCCGACGATTCAGGGTCTATGGCGGGCGAGGATGGCCAAGACGGCGGGCCGGCACTGCCCGGAGGGAGCGGAGGCGGCCGCGGCGGGAAAGACGGCGCTGACGGCCGTGGAGGAGACGGCGGCCACGGAGAGGACGGTGGCGACGGCCAGCAAGGGGCCGCGGTGGCGACGGCGGCGATGGCCGTTTGGGCCTGCAAGGGGGCGTCCATGGCGGTGCCAAGGGGGCGCCGGTGGTGCTGGAGGTGCAGGTGGTGCCGGTGGTGCCGGCGGTGCAGGTGGTGCAGGTGGTGCTGGTGGTCGCGGCGGTGCCGGTGGTCGTGGTGGTGACGGCGGTCCTGGTAGTCCCGGCGGTGCGGGCCTTCGTGGCGGCCGTGCTCGTCGCGGCAATCGCAGCGTGTGCATGCCCGGCGGGGAGGGTGGTGGTGGCGGCGACGGCGCCTTCGGCGCGCTCGGCGGGAAAGGTGGAAAAGGAGGGGACGGCTGCGTCAGCGGGAAAGGCGGTCACAGCGGAGACGGCGGGTTCGGCGCGCAGGGCGGGGAAGGCGGGTCCGGCGGCGCCGGCGCGGGCGGGAGCGGCGGCCTTGGCGAAGTCGGCGGTCCGGGAGGCAAGGGAGGGGCTGGCGGACTGGGCGGGCCAGCTGGTGTCATTCGTCTGGACTGAACTCCATGCATGGATGATTCATCCGTGCATGTTATCTCGATCGGAAGATTATGCAGGATAGTTAAGACTTTGGAAATTCGTGGTAGTTGCTATGTTTTCGCAGAACCCGTGTGTTAAGACTTTGGGAATTATCGATACTGGTTTATTTATCTATCTATATTGAGGAGTTTTCATGCACGTTCTGTTATGCATGGTAATTTGAAGGTAGGCATGCCATTGATGTTATGTATGCATCATCGCAATACTTTTGTTGTTTGATTGTGCCCTTGGATAAGCTAATGGAGAAGAAGCTGCCACCATATGGCTCATGTACCAGGAGAAAACTTTTCAGGCTGGTTTGGTTTCTAATGGAGCGCACATCTCTTGCTCTTCCGTATTTATGTATAAGAACTCAAGAAAGATAAAATGACTATCATGCTTGAGTGCTAAAAAGATAACCAACCAAATAAATCAAAAGACGATCAAGGGCCAGGAAATTATGCTGGAGGAAGTTTTTTTTTAGATAAAGGGAGCTTTATTACTTAAAAGGTTTAAGTATTATACCCAGACTCTGCATAACCAAGATGCACACAGCCGCAACAAGTCTGAATTTCAAAACATAAAAAGACGAATTACATATCATAATGAGAAATTGTAGACACGCCTATGTTGGTGGAGGGCCAATTCGCAAATTATGCCATCCATGTTGGGATAAAAAGTTTCTCACCGTGTCCTCCAGTCTGGTACACACCTCCATAAATAAATCTCGATGCCCCACACGTTGCAACTGAGACCACGAACGGAGAGTAGCTGTAGTTCTGTAGATAACCTGCATAAGAGAGCAGTTTTTATCGTTAAAAACCTTGTCATTTCTAGATAGTCAAAGCGACCATATTACGGCAAGCGCTGCCACCCTAATAAGTTGTTTAAACCTATTATCCACCCCATTCAACCAGCTGTCAAAAATATTAGCAATGCTCTTGGGGGTATAAAGTAGAACCTATTTGGGTGATGGACCATATAGAACTAGCGAATTTGCACTCGAAGAATAAATGTTTGATCGTCTCATCTTTATAACAGAAGACACACACTTTACTTCCATGCCAATTGCGTTTTGCAAGTTTGTCTTAGTAAGAATAACTTCTCGACGAAGATACCACGCAAAAACTTTGTTTTTAGCGGAATCTTCATATTTCAGATTTTCGTATTATTATCTACCGGCACTTCTGGTTAGATTAGTGATACGTCCAAAACGTATCTATAATTTTTGATGTTTCATGCCTGTTATATATTGATTACCACATGTTTATCACTTTATATCATTTTTATGCATTTTCTGGGACTAACCTATTAACAAGATGATACATGGCCAGTTCCTGTTTTCTGCTGTCTTTTTGTTTCAGAAATTATATTCTAGAAATATTCTCGAAATCGGACGCCAATTTAACTTATTTATTTCTGGACCGAGACGAAACAGTAGCCAGAGGGACGAAGCCGCGGGTCACACCAGGGAGGCCGGCGGGCCCACGGCACGACCCAGGGTGGGCCCGCGCCCTAGGCCGCCGCCTCGCCTCGGCTGGCCACCGACGCCGCCCTTTTGACTATAAATTGCATCTATTCGGGAAACCCTAGATACCCGAACAAAAATCCACGAAAAGTTCTGATGCCGCCGTCGTCTTCAACCCAAATTCGGAAGGGTTTCTGCAGTTCTTTCCGGCACCTTGCCGGAGGGGAAATCATCACCGGAGGGCTCTACACCACCATGCCTGCCTCCGGAGTGATGCGTGAGTAGTTCTCCACGGGACTATGGATCCATAGCAGTAGCTAGTTGGTAGTCTCTCCACATTGTGCTATCATGTTTAGATCTTGTGAGCTGCCTAACATGATCAAGATCATCTTTATGTAATGCTACATGTTACGTTTGCTGGGATTCGATGAATTGTGAAGTTATGATCAAGTTTGTTCATCTATCTATATTATGTTTTATCTATATTCCTGCATGCTCTCCGTTGTTAGTAGATGCTTTGTCCAAGTAGATGCTAGTGACTTCAAGAGAGGGTATTTATGGTAGATAGTGGGTTCATGCCTCTAAAAGCCTGGGCTTGATAGACAGAAACAACTAAGACTGTAGATGTGCTGTTGCCACTAGGGATAAAATAACCGATGCTTAACTTAAGAGTACTGTTGTTAAGTCTAATGCGTTTGTTTACATTACACACTTTGCTTAATGCTATAATCTGTTGCTTGCAACTTAATACTCATGGGAGACCCGGAAGCTATCTTGTGAGTGGATTATGAGTCATAGATGCAGCTAGTATATATAAAAGATGGAAAGATTCACCCCCAAATCGCGCTTCCACGTCACCTGATAACCAGGAACGTCCGATCCGATGGTTGAACACTCAGGATGCATCCACGTCGCTCCTTACCTCCGACGCACTGTTCACCACTGATTTTTAGCCAATCAAACGACGCCACATCGCCCGGTCATCTCCCGATCACCGCTCACCCCCACCTGGTCATCCCGGTCGATCCCGTCCAATTCCCGATCCATCCCCCAGTCCCGACCCTTCTTCCTGCTCTCACGCATGAGTTCTGCCTAGGGTTGGAACGCCGCCGGCCGCCGCCTTCCACCACCGATGCGGACCCCGGATGTCGCTTGCCACCGACACGGGAGCCAGCCACTGCCGCCCGCATGACATCCGCTCGACCCCTCCCGCGTCCCGCTCGCCGCGCTCTCCTCTTCCTCCTCCGACCCCTCCTCATCGCCGCTCCCCGTCGTGCAGCCTCTCACCCCCTCTTCCCTCTGCTCCGCCGTCCACGCCCACAAGCAGCTGTCGGCGCCTGCGGGGCCTCCTCGCTCCTCTTCCTCTGCGGGCGCCGTGGCGAATTCGAGAAATCTGATTGGACCTACTTTTATGTGCAGCGGATGAGGACCAGGGGGAGGCCTACGAGCTGCCGGCATTCTAGGAGTACTCCTTCGAGCAGCTGTGGAATCCTCGAGGTCGGTGTGTTCTCTTCTTCACCGTTTGTTCGTTTTCGTTTTCCCCTTTGATTCAGTTCTGTGCTGAATTACATAAACATGTTTCTTTCTATGGCGATGTTCACAGGACTTTCTATATGTATCTAAGGTGCTAATAATGGGTTTGCAAATATCTGTACACCATACATACAGGAAGATGCATGAAACGATTCCTGCATTTTGCTTCCGGAGGCTTTTTCTTTCTCTTGCGACAATCAGGAGTTGGCACGTCAAGGTGAGGGTGCCTTCAGGTTTAACGGTGTCTAATTTGATTGGAATAGGTCATTGATTTAGCGCCAGCATCCATGATTCATCCACTGTAGGGATGCCATGAAGTATTCACTGTAGGCCACCATGAATTTAATTTTCTGTGTTTTCCCTCTAGGTGCGGTCATGGTGAATTGCTGCAGGCAGAAGTGGACATGGACCTGGGTCCTCTGCAATTAGCTGCGGTGAGTAACGCCTACGAGCTGCATATGCCCATGCATCGCCACATCCACATGAGGTCCACGGAAACTGCAATGAAATCATTTGACTGAAAATATAGTGCCAACCATTTGGTAATACTAATCGACTTTGTTTGTAATACAGCTACGTAAAATCTTGGTTGGCTCTGATCGTAAATTGTACGGACTCTTCCACTTATTAAGCCAGGGTGAGCATTAGGTAATTAAGCCTAACACATTCACAAATAAAATTTGAGTTGTAATGTACTCACTGAGTTCACATTATTCAGATATGTAATTTTTATTTCCTACATCAACATACATGTATGACAAAGACATAATTTCTCATGCTAATCGGAAGGTATACAACGGCAAACTGAACAATGTAGCTTTCTTGACGGTTTTACTGTTTTCTTATGCACATATGTTCAACGGTAAAGTATGGTTCCGTTGATCTGTCCCGAATTTTTTTCTTAAAACAACTAGATTTCTCTTATGCTATTTGCAGCAATCAATTTGTATAGTACTTTTGGTCTCAGTATCAAACAAAACGGTGTTTACTTGGCTAATTTGCATGCATATGCCCAGGATGAACTAAACACACTCAGGATGCAGCGCACATGCCCGCGGAGGGTCCAAATTATATGGCAGTACGAATGAATATTTATATAGCAATATAGCAAATGAGTATTTATATGACCTCCATTCAGCTAGAATTCTGACTTCCTACAAAGCACGCTGAAGAAAGTGCTCGGATGGTTCATTGCTGCGGAAATGCTTATATTCATAGCGGCTGTTCAGATGGTTCATTGCAGGAGGTCAGTTCTTATTTCCTTGATAGATTTTGCAGCATATTTTTTATCTATGTCAATAGCATGAAGGTTAAGGCTTCCTCAGTTCTTTATATTATCAGCACCAGATAGTAAGTTAACAAAGACTATATTGCATCAGTTTTAGGTTGTTGCCTCCTATTCTCAAATTTTCACTATGACTTCTGCTTCATTGTGTCCATGGTTTGTGCAAACGATTTGTTTGCAGGATAACGAGTTAACGCCAATTAAAGTTTCAGTTGAACGTTAGTGTTGAATGCTGTTAGAACGTTGTAGGTCAATTATATGGTTGTCTTGGTTGAAAATAAGATTTTAGGGCCATTATATGTTCCATGCTTGCATTCTAAAGAAAGTATTACATGTTCTAGGCTCCGTCTTACTTGCAGAGTATATGGTTTCTTCATCCAGCCATTTTCTTCTTCAATTGCTTTTCGATTTTCATATTGAAGCCAAGATACATGTTTAAGCAGCTAGCATGCTAATGATTTTACAGTTCGGTACAGGCCATTTGTATTTTTTTAATTTCAGTTGGTTTTCTCAGCACTTGCTGATATATGTGGTTGTTGGTTACAATGTTGCCGATGCAACAACAACTCTGCTTCAGTTACATGCGTGCAGCTGCTAGGATGATGAGTTTAGGATTAGTGGTGGTGGCACTTGCTAATTAGGAATTGTTTTTGTTCAGTTTTACCACTTTCTATTTTTCATGTCGATTAACATAAACTGCAGCCCATGTACTAGCCAGAGTCTGAAAGTACTTTTTTTTTGTCCCAAGATGTTTTTACCGTTTGTTCATCTCAGATGTTGGACCTCCATGTTTCTCCAGATGTTACTTCTCCATTCGTGATCCTACAGGAGATGTTACTTCTCCATTCGTGATCCTACAGGTTAAATCATTTGACAATTACAAATTCTTGCCGAGATGAAGTGACGTGAAACTACTTAATGTATCCCGTATTATTCAGGGGAGTGTCTCAAAAGAGAAAGAAAAGGTTCATTCCATATTGGACTCGAAACTACAGTCTAGACTTTGCTTTTGGCTTGCTGATTCAAATTTACATTTATGTTAAATTCCCAAAAAAATCTACATTGTACACTATACGATGTCAAGAAGCGTGTGTTTACATCTATATCACTTTGATTGGAGATGGGTTGTTCATACTATCTGTAAGTAATATAATCACGATTGTAATTAACTTCTTGAAGCTAGACTTTTTGCTTCTTCTTTTATCAGGTGATACTACGAAATTGTTGATCGGGTGTAGTCTTTGAGACTTCACATAAAGGTAAAGTTTATCTTAACCAGTGTCTATATCATATACACCAGCTGCTCATCGTTTCATTTGTCAATGTGAAGTTAAGATATGTAATGGACAAAAATATCATGCACTGAAAGCCTCATCTAAATAAGAATATAGTTCTCACATAAAGGTAAAGTTTATCTTAACCATTGCCTATATAATATACACCAGCTGCTTATCGTTTCATTTGTCAATGTGAAGTTAAGATATGTAATGGACAAAAATATCATGCACTGAAAGCCTCATCTAAATAAGAATATAGTTCAAACTAGGTAATATCATTCTCTCGAAGCTTATACTGAAGTTGCACCGATAATTATATTTTCTGCAGCTGCTTATTGTCCCATTACTGTTAAGGCCCCGCTTGGCACGATGTTTTTTAACCAAAACGAGCATGCGGAATGACGGAGCTGTGCACCTCCAGCTGAAAATACGAAGAAGCTCCGTAAAATATTCAGCTCCGTAATTTGACACCTCGATTCCAAGCGGGCCCTAAATCTTTGCAAATTTATTACATGTAGTTTACCGTTTATATCCACTCATGACAGGTGCAGTAGTGAAAGTTCTTCTAGAAAAAAAGCTGCACCTTTCCTGACAAAATATTAGATGTTTGTTTGTCTCCATCCTTAGCAACGTTTTTACTTTTTATTAGTTAAGTCTTCTGGGTATGACTGCTATCCCCCGATCAAATGATGTTTTCGCCTGTTTGGATATCAATATTGTTTCATTTTGGTGCTGTCGGATCTGTCAGATTGATTGACATTGATGGTAAGCCCCCTCCTCAGAAACATGACATATGTTTTTATTTTGCGTATTGCCGATGTGTGTACTGTTTATTGCCGATATATGTAGCAAACTGTGCAGAAAAAAGAAACATGTTTGATCACGCCATGCACGACAGATCAGCATATGTAAATAGAGTCAATGATCTGGAGTACATGATCTTGATTTAACATTGTACTATATTAGAATGCTATCTGATAGTGTTGAGACTGCCAATTTTGTCGATTAATGATTACCTCTTGCCTATGTTGCTAGAAAATTTAGTTATCACATTTGAGCACTTTTATTTTACAGATTTCTCCCTCTGAAGTAGACGGCAAAAAGAGGAAATTTGGAACCTCAGCAACTACTGGATCAAAAAAGAAAAGGCATATCCTCCGAGTGATTACCGTGTTTGAAAAATATCACTCTATAATAACGATTATGTTTTACTGAATCACAGCACTGGAGGCAGAAAGGGGGACAGCACGAATAGAAAAGTTGTCTTTGACATGTAAATATCTGAGATGATCACTACCTATAAATTGGTGTTTATAAGCATTCCAACCTCTTCAATTTACTTTATTGCAGCGATCATTGTAGTGTTGTCGTACTAGCTCTAGCCCTGAAAAACGTCCTTCGTCGGGAAACAAAAGACAGAAGTAACTGGTTTCCGCTGTTCTTTATTATAGCAAATTGTCTAAATGGTATTGTTGTAGTACGTATCTAAGATTACCTACCCTTGATAAGTTCATATGAAACCATGTGTGACTAAATCGTACCCACACGGCGTTTATGCAATTTGTTGCCATGTCGTCACTGTTTAATGTATAATTATCTAGCTACTACTTTGTATAGTTATTTGAGATCAGAGATTTTCCCTGCTTCATATAATGTTCTTTTACAAAACAAGATGATGGATTCATAGATTACCTCAACTTATTGCCACTAACTTATTCTGATCTACATATTGTTTCTTTGACTGCCAACAAAAAAATAAACTCCATGGTCACCCATCTAATATTTCCTCTCCTAATAATAATTTGTTTCATTACTTATATTTATATAAATAAACACAAGTAATAATCAGACAGGCGAGGCGTGTCGCCTCGCCAAGTTCCCTAGTATGCAGGTATCATGGATAGCACGGTGCGGACACTCCCTCACCCTACCCCCTGCCATAATGTTCTTGTTGGGATTTTGCTTTGGTCTTGTTGGAATGAGCCGAGCCGAGTACAAAGCTATGCATATTGTTTATATTATTGTTGTTCGGAAAAATAAATTTAATGAGTCACTAATTAATTATTAACCGACGCGTTAATTGCATAGCCATTTCTGACTCTTCGGGATCGGGGGCTGTTACCGACTCAGACGTGGGATTACTTCCCACATCTCACCCGATCCGCACTATATAAACAGGCAGGATAAACCCTAGCCGCCGCCTGACAACATATGGTACTACCTCCTTCCAGAACATTGCGCCGCCCGACCAAGACTTTTCCATCACTTCTTCCGGCATGCACCGCTAGGAGAGATAATAGGCCTCTCGAACTCCGCCTCTTGTGATTCCGTACGGGAGAGGGGCGACCAAGTTTTTGGGGAGCGCACTGCATAACTACTCGCAGCGACTATTACATCCAACCACCACTTCTTCCCCGATATCGGCAACCTCTTCATCGACGACATGGCTAACAACACGAGCGCAACGGTTCTGCTGCCATTGCCCCGTATGAAATTTTGTCCTCTCTGTTCGAGATCATGCTATAGTTTCTGTTACTAACTTTTGATGTATATTTCATCTGATTGTCTACTTTAGTAATAGATCGCATGATTAGTTTAATACTCATTATTTCTGTCATAATAAAATTGTTTCCTATTGCGTGGATTAAATCAATGCTAAATTGGTTATATATTCAAAGGTTCTCGCTCGGTTTCTCTTCCTATTGTAGTCTTATCTTATTTGACAACAATCGCATCACCCTTGTCGTCTCACCAACTCCTCCTTCTGGTAGGTAGGTCTGTAACCATGCTCAACCCTATAGGGACATGAATTGGTCGAATTTACTGGCAAGAATCTGTCTACGGTTCATCGGTCATATTCGGATGAAAGTATCAAATTAACCCTATATTCCGTCAATCTATATGGCCGGACTCAGTGTCGAGGTGCCTGCTTTGGTACAATGCTCGCCTCGAACCATCTGCTCCGGAGTGAGTCAGCTTATTACTCTCGAGTGACGACAGAAGAGTGATTTCATTTATCATAAGAAAAGGGTAGCACCGCACATATGTGTGATATGCATTTGCGTTGACCGCACCGTACATTCAGCGTATTCTTAATTGCTGGTATGTGCTATATATGTGGATCGATGGTCAATTTTGACCCATGCATCATCTGCATGTGTATCTGCCTTAGTCCAGGGCTGCCTATCAGGATTGTGCTGACTCGGTATAAAGATGCATGCATTCTAAATGTTCTTTGGGTCAGATCAATATCATCACTCCGACTTGGCCACTTGGACAGTAGGAAGTGTCCCGAGGTCTCTACAGATCCGCCTGGGACAGCTGGTCAATGCTGATCGACCTGACCTTGACTTAGTTAGATTTATATAGATGCAGTGTACCAAGCGTATGTATCCTGTATCCATGTATGCATGGACTAGCCGTGGAACCTATGTGTTTTTTAAATCTTTCCGTTTTGTTGATGACAGTGCTCTAACAAATAAAGATCAATTTTTCAAGGTGCCACTGGCCACTGCAAGCCTGTTAACCAAGTTTCCTCGTGCTCACTTATGTGATACTGTCAGGTACTAGAGTGGTATGGAATAGAGTATATGTTGGTAGTTGAGGGTATATTCGGTATTACACCTTTAGTGGCATCTAGTAGTTGGCTATGTCTTTATAAGCCACCATTGTATCCTGTGATTGCAACCAAGAAATGAAACCCTAGTTCTTATCTTTATTTTCCTGCAATTTACCTTTTATTAGTTTTTCAATTTACCAGTTTTATCTACCGATTATCCCCAAATCTCTGTTCTTCGTGATCCAATCCCGTCAGGATCCATCGGGGTCCTGACAAGTGGTATCAGAGCAGTTCGATCCATCGGATCTGCTCCCACCCTTCCCTCCCTTCGTCTTCGACAACGATTCCGAAATTTTCTCTCCGGCGATTCCTTCCTCTTCGCTCTGTTCGCATCATGGCGACCTACCCTTTCCCCTACCCCTCCGTCTTCACTGACCCACCTCCGATTTTCCCCGGCGGCTACTACCCATCCCCTTTCCCCTACTCTCACGGCGCACCCTATGCTGCAACACAGCCCTATCCGCATCCCGCCGCCGTGTACGCACCACCGCACGGCCTCTTCCCCACTCCACCGTTCGGCTACCCGCTGGCGCCCACCAATTTCCCAGCTCAACCATACGGCCCATCCACCGTCACCTATGCCACCACATCCTCTTGCCCGACCAGTGAGGCGACCCCAATCCCCACAAACGTTGAGCGAAATTGGCCACCATCTGCGCCCGATCCGATTCCATCCATCCTCTTCCCAACACCCTCGCCTGGCAATTCCCTCTTCTCTAGCGCCACATCCACCTTGCGTGCGCCGGTGTTCGGCAACACAGCCGCCGCCTCATCTCCAGCCTACTACTACCCGCTAGAACCAAATCCCGTTCTCCCAATCCCTACTCGTCAACAGCGCCGCCGGCCACCCATTTCTCCTCGTCGCCGACCCAGAACACCTCTCCCGGCCGCTCCGTTGCCTCCGCCACCACCTCCCCGTATACTCCCCCGCTTGGCTTCTTCCAAGCGCCGCCGGTTACCCAATCGTCCCCATCCACCCCTGCCACAAACTTTCCGGCGCCTCTCCACCTGAGCACTCTCCATGGCCGGATCCCGCGCCGTTGCTCGAGCTCCACAACTCCTCGTCGCCGGCCCAGCACACCTACTTCGACTACTCTCCAATTCGAGAGGATCCAGAGCCCGACGCCGCCCACGCCTCCAAAAATCGAGAGCGCCGTCCGTCCCAGAGCAAGGGCTCCTTCACATCGTCGGACGCAAAGGCAGCCCGCGCCCCCATCGCCAGTGAGGTGGACACGTACCTAGCCTATGATGCAGCTGTTCTAGCAATGGCAGACGGGCAGGTACATGCGAAGGCCGCGCCTCACCACAGGCTGCAGCGCGAGCTCATCAACATACAAGCTCGACTGGATCAGCAGGAGACACATGAACGAACCTCCTTTGCCACAATCCAAGGTGAAATTTCTCGCCTTTCTGAAGCTGTTGCTCGTTTTGCTTCCTCCGTGGGTAGGACCAATAATCCCAGTACGCAGACTATACCCGAACAAATCAGCGTACCAGCAGCCCTGAGTATGTTGTCCAACAGGTGTTTTGTGAAATTCCCACACCAATTTCTTGGCAGGAAAAACATGGTACAGCTCCTGGCTACTCTCCTGGGCATGAAAAGCCGATTCAGAACTCATGTCAGCAAACTGTGAGCACCAGTCCCAATTGGCAAAATATTGATGAAGTGCCTCCAGCTTATGGTCTCCATCATCTCAATTGCCGAAGTGTGTTGCGAGCAGATGGTACTGAGCATATCTACTATGCACTCCCAGACACATATCCCTTAGAGCGAGCTGATCCGGAGCCGGTGTTTGCTGTCGATGATGACAAAACAAAGGGCGACTCGAATCAGTTTGGTGATGTGTTCACTAGCAGTCCTGAACAGCTTGCCATGTCCGTCCACAAGGCACATGAGAATGCATCCAGTGAACAAATCAAAGGTTTCAGCAAGCCACCCGAAACTGAACACACTAGTGCTTGTCTGTACAATCTCTCAGATGTGCAGGATTTCACTTTTGAGGTGCAGTCACAAGATGATCAGAGGGCATGCAGTGACCCAGTCTGGAAGCCCTCAGATTCACTTGCCCCAAGGTGTAGCCAGCTTAGTATTGACCAAAGTATGAGAGACTTGAAGCTGCAATGGGATCCAGGAGCACATACAAGTCCGGGTTCCACAACAAACAGAGATATCCAGTGCAATTTCAGATTGCCAACAAGGCTGATAAATCATGGAATTCAATTTTTATGGGATCCAGGCATTTTGAACCTAATGGATATGATGTTGGGCAAAACTGCAGTGCCAAATCTTGTGGATAGAAGTGAGACAGCTATCAAGATCTTACTTTTTATTGAGCAGCCTATTTACCTGAAGCACTTCATGTCTCAGCTTTTGTTACATTGTCAATTGTGGTGCCATACTCGGAATGCTATCCCCAAGGTGCAGTATTCTTGCTTGCCAATTGTTTTGTACTGGCCATATTCAGAAGCAACTCAACAGTTCATCTACTACACTAGCATGTTCAGTTCCACGAAAATATCCATTCTGCAATGTCTATGTTCAGTTCCACAGAAAGTATTGTTGCTATCTGCCCCTTGGACTTTCTTCATGAGCAGTGGGAGTTTGTACATCAGCAAGGTGTCCATGGGAATTACAGTGCAAAGCAATTGCTGCTATCTTCACAGAAATATCTTCAGATCAAGGAAATGGATATTATCTTCATTACACATCTTCCTCCTTGATACAGTGAATGAACTATGATGGATAATTGTCAGTGATAAAGGTTTCTGTAGAAACTTGTTTCATTGGTGACCAATGGCTTCAGGGAGGGAGTAATGTCAGGTACTAGAGTGGTATGGAATAGAGTATATGTTGGTAGTTGAGGGTATATTGGGTATTACACCTTTAGTGGCATCTAGTAGTTGGCTATGTCTTTATAAGCCACCATTGTATCCTGTGATTGCAACCAAGAAATGAAACCCTAGTTCTTATCTTTATTTTCCTGCAATTTACCTTTTATTAGTTTTTCAATTTACCAGTTTTATCTACCGATTATCCCCAAATCTCTGTTCTTCGTGATCCAATCCCGTCAGGATCCATCGGGGTCCTGACAGATACTTCTTTACAAAAACTTCTCAGTTGTCGATGGAGGTTCAAATGCACACTATAATTTGCGTCAAATGAAGGCACATGCATGTATGCAATTAACCTCGTGATATTTGTGAAAAATATCCTCCTACATGTCAGATCATCTCGTCGAAAAGCGAAAGAAACAATCTGGCCATGTTTCCGTCTGAAATCGTTGGAAATAGATGGTGCCGGTCAAATCGTCCACACCTTGTACCGTTCCAGCTCTTACTGCATTCATCACAGGATCGAGATGTTCTGATCTTGATTTTTTGGGAAAAGTTGCACTGGATCCAAATTAACTGGACAATGCGCGACCTGTTGTGGCTCTCTTTCAAGGGCTCCACCGGAGATAAAGGAGAGGAAAACAGAAGCAACATTTCAGTTATTCTGTTCCAAGCTACGCACTCTATCAAGTTATATATCTTAAATCTTACCACATGGCATATCTGGTGAGCAACATAAGATAAACAATATCAGAAGTTATATATCTTAAATCTTAGTTGATCCCCCATGTACAAGTCACCCAGTCATCAGCCATGCACATTCGAACAACTTTTGGTTCCTACAGTTCATGCACGCATATACATAAGTACGTACATACGAAACTTGCATTGTAGATGGACATTTAGTTTGACTACGACAATGCGTGCGAATTTTCAACAGCGAGAGGGGAGAAGATATTCGCGGGAGAATCAATAAATGTCGGTAGATTTTCCACAAAAAGATCTAGACTGACAATTCGTGCTGAAGATTAAGATCTAGGGCAGTTAATCTTCTTGCGACCAGATAAAACAGACAGCGATGTATACCGCGACGCACAAAGAAGAAAGCCCTATAGTTATGTTCTCCGGCATGAATATACTCTGACGCACATAGACATAGTCATGTTGATCGACCCGACCTTTACTTAATTAGATCTATAATCCTCTATACAAACAAAGAACTCACTCGTGAAATGCTCGTTCAGTGAGGCACTTGGTCTTTATCGAAAAAAAATGTGAGACACTTGCTATGCCGGAAAGGCACACGAGTTGTGATCACCACGTCTCGTCGGCTGCAGTACTGGTGGATGTCATATACGCACGCGTCAAATGAACCTCCTGATATTTCTGAAATATCTTTCTTCATGTCGATCGAGGCTCTTACACACATATAGCTACGTAATCTGTACCTACTTGCATATCGTTTTGTGAGTGCTAGAATATTTAAGGTGGACGGATCTTAATCATTCACTTTTAGAGACTTAAGACGATTACAACCCAGTCATGCATGCTCCGCGGGTGCTATAGAGGAAAAAGAAGATATTGAAGCGACAATGAACGGATCGGAAGATTTTTTTCAACAAAGATTTCACAGATTTTAGACAACAACATGATCATAAAAAATCTGCCAGAACTATCTTTACGAAAGATACTAGGGGTAATTAATCCATTTGTCGACCAAATATAATGGACTGCGATGTTTAGGAAGAAGTAGAGTATGTGTTAGAAGTTGACGCGTAAAGAACGTCGCCTGCATTTCAAGTTCTATGGCCGACATCGGAGCATGCACAAACGATTGTGCAAAGTGTTCATCTTTCAATTATTACTTTGGATTGTCTAGCTAGCTTAATATATAGTATGTACATTTTGGGGGCGTACGGAAGCGTAATTACAAAGTGTTTAATTAGGCGGTGTAAACGGCTGATCGAGCCGCGCGACGGGAACTACAAAAGAAGCCGGGAAAATCAAGTCTAGTCTGGCCACAGATTTTAGACACAACGTGACTCATCAGACAATACATATGTACTCCGGCCTGCAAAATGTACAGTGTACTACGGCCGTGTCATCTAAATCCGAACGGAGGAGTATATGTTATAGAAACTCTCTAGCCCTTGGAGAGTTTTTTTTAGAAAAGGAGGCGAAGCCTCAGCCTCTGCATCAGAGTGATGCACACGGCTTTTTATTGCAAAGTTTTAAAAGTATGGAGTATTACACATCAAAGCAAACATCCGAATTGGCTACAAACCAGCCAGTAACAAGTTGGAGAGTTAATCCAGCCATGCATATGTTCATTTTATATGAGTGGTTGGTGTATAAACCATTTTGTCTCTCTCCGTAAATAACAATTTTCGGGTTGAGTGAAAGACCCTGCGTGACCTGATGCCCTCTTATACATACCTTACCATTTTGATAATGCAGATCATTGGCACAATACTTTTTCTGAATTCTTATCTTTGGACGTTAAGGAATGAGTGGAATGAATAGACGACGTACTCCTTCTAATCGGTGCAGCCTGCTGAGTGCCCTTACTCTTGGTCATAGGCTTCGGCGAGTCAGACTGGAACTACGGCTATGGGAAAGTTCGCTATGGAAGGAAAGCATTTAACCAATGGAATTTCGGGCGGGAAGCAACCTATTGTCTTGGTTAACATTTTCCTGCAAATTTAGCAACATAGTTACCACAACAACGATTATGCATTGCAGCAATTGAATGTGCTGTCGGAAATGGCGAGCAAACATCCTTCTGGCGAGATCGCTGGCTTAATGGGCAAAGTGTTAAGGAAATTGCTCCGGATCTGATCACCTTCATCAAACCCAAAACTGCCATGCAGATGACAGTTCACTAAGCTCTAGCAAATAACAATTGGATCAAAAAAAATCAGGGTACGATGTCTGCTCCCGCAATAGTTCAGTTTGTTCAACTGTGCCTGGAGATTCAGTTGGCCCCCAACCTATCGATGGAGCCTGGCAAGTTCAGATGGTTGTTGTCACCGAATGGCACATATACAACACGCTCAGCTTACAATGGCTTCTTCCTAGGCACGACGCAAGCGGATTATGCTGATCTACTATGTGGGACAGTTGGGCTCCTGTGAAAGATTTTTTTTCATGTGGCTAGCACTCAGGAATCGGTCTTGGACATGAGAAAGGTTGGCCGCAAGAGGGCTTCAAGGTCCAACTAGGCATCTGCTCTATGATCGGTGCACGGAAACAATAGATCACCTGATAGTGCAATGTCCTACTTCAGATCCATCTGGTTTGAGATTCTGACAGAAGCTGATTTTAGTCGATTTGTGCCGCAAGTTGACAACAGCGTACAAGAGTGGTGAAATGGCTTATCTACCAGTCGACCCAAGAATAGAGAAAGGAGCTTGTTACCCTCACCATTGCCTTCTGTAGGCGCTTATGGTCGGAGAGGATAGAATGATCACAATTTTGAGAGGAAGCAAGCGATTAAAGATGTCATCACCAGAAAATAAAGGAGGAATTTCAGCTTTGGTTTCTAGCTAGGTAGCCGGTGGAGAGGCGAGAGGGGTAGTTCTGTATGGTTTCTGTGGTAGAGCGGGCAGTACGGTTGCACCTGTAAATTGTAAAACTCTCTCTCTATCTTAATGACATGACATGCAACTATGCATGTCTTGCATGTTTTTGAAAAAAACAACAGATAAATATAGTTTTTACGGAGATCTTTGTCAATGAATATTGTTTTCTTCCGGTGACTTTACTGAAAAAGAAAACATTTTCCATTTCTACACCTGTTCTGATGAGAAACATTGTTTCCCCTCCCAAACGAAAACAAAATAAAAATCAAGGACCGTTTTGGCTGTTGGTTGCTGCCACAGGAGATCCCAGCTACCTACCAGGTAGTTTTCATCACAGCTGTGTTAAGATGAAATTTTGGCGGGTAAGCTGTTCACGTCCATTGTCGAAAGATGTTTGCCTGCCTCCTCCAGGCTGATATCGGCTTCACCACCGTACCTTTATTTTCGGCTTTACATGCAAGCGTGATCTGGCCGGCCAGCCGGCCATGCCCCTGGCCCAAGCTACAAGCGGCAATCGTCTCTTTCAGACCATGCGGGCCATCGCTACCCCGAATGGCCCATGTAACCACCACTTGCAATTCTGTTTTGGATAAATTTCCAGGAAATAGCAGTTGTAATCACTACAGGAGAACATGTTTTTAGAGGCACTTTGAAATGCCACTAAAAATCCCCAAAGTGGCTCTAAGTATTTTTAGTGGCACTTTAAAAAGCGTTGCATTTAATCGTGTTGCTAAAAAGTATAGAGGCATTTGAAGTAAAATGCCACTAAAAATAGGTGTTTTTAGAGGCATTTCCAGGAATGCCTCTATATTTTTTAGTGGCACTGTTTTTGAATTGCCTCTAACTATTTTTTGAGGCATTTCTAGAAATGCCTCTATATTTTTTAGTGGCACTGTTTTTGAAATGCCTCTAACTATTTTTAGAGGCATTTCTAGGAATGCCTCTATATTTTTTAGTGGCACTGTTTTTGAATTGCCTCTAACTATTTTTAGTCATTTGCAGGAATGCTTCTAATCAATATCAGTGCCAATTATTTTTTATGCCACTGTCAAAAGTAGTTGCATTCGTAACAAACATTCAAATGTCCAGAACATACATGCATAACATACATTCAGGAATTCATAAAATACTTCTCTGTCAGTAATTGCATTCGTAACATATTATTCACAAAGTTGACAGGAAACATCTATTCTCCAATTTGACAGAAGTACACGACTCTGGTCATATCTGTCCCAGGCAGCAGCATCATCTCCGGCCATCTCCGTCCAAGGCAGCAGCAGCATAGCCGGCCCATGCTCCTCCTCTCTAGGTCGCCTGCAGCTCGCCTCCAGATAAACGCCTCCGAGCAATGGATTATGTGCTGCATCATCAAGTGCAGCTTCAACTGCAGCTTCCTCCACTTCCAGATCTTCATGTGCCGATTCTTCCTCATCATTATTAGGTACTCCCTCCTGCACAAGCATATTCACATGTGAGCTGTCATAAGTAATCTCTAGCTGTCATAAGCATGCAGTTGTGATGGCACTGTTCTGTATCAAGAAAAAACACACTAGGAAATTCACACAAGGAAAACACACGCTAGGAAATAAATTCAGTCAAGGACTCAAGGTTGTACTCCTACTTCTCTCAAGGTTGGCAACTTACCAACTACCAAGTTGTTCACAGCTCATGTCATTTCCTCCGGATGCAAACATGGTTCGTGATTCCATATTAGAAGCTGGTTGTCATTTCCACCAGATGCAAGCTCACAGTCGTTATGCGACCATCCATTTTAACCCACAGACCTGGAAAGATTGACCACTTCATGTTCAGAACAAGTACTGAAATCTAAGGACTGTTCAGCCCACAGATCTGAAGTCTTGTTCAGAACAAGAGTACAGGGATTTAATTCATATGAAGTCTCACCTCTGATCTGTGACCAGAAAATTTGCTGATGTAGTCAGTGGGGACACGAATGTCATGCTGCAGTATTTGTCAAGGTGCACTTACATGTCATATTCTTGATATAGAAGGTCATATCTACTTCAGAGTGTTTACTGAAACTCTAAGCTAATTCTTCATGTGGAAAATAGTTTCAAAGTGCAGAAAAGAGATGTCCCATGTTAATCAGGTTTCCATACTGATCTTATATTGACATAAAATGAAACAAAAAAGCTTGCAGCATGAGCAGAACAAAATAAAAATAAAACGTTGTAAATTGTGTAGAGTTTTAGTCTTACTACCTTAACAATGCAGCAGCGTTCTATGCGAAAGCTACAACCAATACCAGCTCCCCAAGCACGTGAACGCACACTGTTCCTTAGAGTTGAAGTATAGCCTGGGAGATATAGCATGCACTGTAAGATTACGGATTCAACCATTTGATCTGTTAACAAAGTGTAACTGAATTGACATTGGATTAGCTCTAAAAGAAACGCTAGTTAGATCATCAGCTTTCAGAGCTACTTTAGAAGATTGGAAAAGTAATGAAGAACCCACCGGCCACAAGGTCTGAATCGTTTGTATAAACATCTGTTCCCCAAAGCTGAGCGCCTTTCACCTACAAAACGGTGATTTTAACAAGTGAATAAAATAGCCAAGGGAAGAAGTTTGCAACAACTGTCGAAGAATACTTGCTGACTATATGAAGAGTGTAATCTTGGCCTATATGATTTCGAGACAAAACTTCCAAGTGAGTTCATCATTTGTTGATTTAAGTCGAAAACAGAAGATGAAATTGCAAGTTTATACTAACCGGCGGAACAATCTGTGGCAACAGTGGCGGAGGTCATGGGTGAGACAGAGCCAATGAACTTGGTGTGCATCCATAGACGAAGCAGAGGCCATGGTACGGGCGTTGGAGAAAAACACTCCGTGGTTGGTGTTGCTGTTGGGGATGGGCGCAAGTCATTGAGCCGAGAGAAGATGCATCCGGTGCCTCCTTGCCACGATGCAGCCTCCTCGACGTGACGAAGGCCTGCTTTGGTGCCACCGCGAGTTCCTCACCACCTTCACATGGCGCCGCATTTGCTCGAACACCGAGCGCGCTAGGATGGCACATGGCAGGGAGCCTGGGACAGCAGAGTCACGAGGGCGTCGGGTCGGAGGCCGAGGCAGCGTGGTCAAAGAGAAGCTCTAGGAGGGAGCTGCAGACAACAAGGAGCAGCAGCCGAGGGCGCGGCGGCGCCGGAATCGTGCCGGCGGCCGAGCCGAGCCTCCACGGCTAGGGTTAGCCGCGGGGTCGTACTCGGGAGCGGAGCGGCTTTTCGGCGGCAGGGAATCGTCGGGGATATGCAAGGAGAGTCCAGCCCGGAGAGCGACCGCGCCGGGGCAGGCGCCGACGGCCGAAGACATGGGAGGCGGCGCGGGCGGTGTGAGGGGAACGGGACTACGGGAGAGAGCTGCGCGTGACGGCGTGAGTAAGAGATATGAGGTAGGGGTGGGCCGGTCGGTGGTTGGACCAAGCCCACTGCGCTTGTGTACGTGTGTGCTAATTTAGGCTACCCTGTGCGTGTGTGATACGAGTATTGGGCCTAACTAGAGAGGGGGATTTATTTTCATTTAATCTTAAATTCTTTTTACGGATAGGTTATTTGTTCCGGAGTGGAGCTTTGTGACTCCGAGTTCCACTGATGTTTCATAAAACGTGCCAAATTACAGTCTGAAGTACTTTACATTCTGAGTTACACTAAAATGACAAAGTGTGGATCTGAGTATACACTTTCAAATCTCCTAAATATACAAAAAAAAAAGAATCATTTTGTGTGTGGCCCATAATACAAGAAAATTGCACCAGCTCGTCGCCTTGCTACTGATCATCGCCACCCCTCTTGGTCCTGTTGCTCATCGTCGTCGCCCACCTTGGTCCTGCTGCTGATCGTCGTCGCCGCCATTCATCCTGTTGTCGTGAGATCTCATTTTAGTGCACCTGGAATACAACAAGAAATTACTCCAGCAAGAAAATGTATGAATATCTACGGCATGTTTATCTATCGCTGCATGTTTATATTTGTAAGGTTATTCTTACTCACACAACAGAGTATATGCAAGACATTTATTGAGTAGTGGTACAAGTTGACAAGCGGATGAGCAGCAGCCGCGGCGCCGAGCGGATCCAGGAGACAGTCTTGAAACATGCATGCATTGATGCACGTATAAGCAAATGCACGCCTTGCTACGGTCTTTGATTCCTCAGCACATGTGTTGATGTAGAATCGAATATTCATTAAAGCCTATAACATTTATAGAGGCACTTGGAAAAAATGCCCCTAAAAATGGCATCTTTAGAGGCACATTTTGGAAATGCCTCTAAAAATCGTATTTATAGAGGCAATTTCTAAAAAGTGCCCCTAAAAATGCTATTTTTAGAGTCAGTTTGTGAAAGTGCCCTAAAAAGTGACATATTTAGGGGCATTTTGAAAAAAATGCCCCTAAAAATAGCATTTTCCGAGGCATTTAGTGCAATATGCCCCTTAAAATTATTTTTAGAGGCACTTCAAAAAAATGCCACAAGCAAAATGCCCCTAAAAATAGGTTCTCTCACAGTGAATGGATAAGCCTCTGCAAGGGACGTAATCGATGGCTATCTACAATTAAGCTGTTGGATGGAGGATGAAAGCTACTGGTCATGCGGAAAGTTTTTGGTCTGGGAGTCCAATTTGAGGTGGAGACGGCGACCTAACCAAACCAAACCTAAACATGGGGCGCCATGGTATTGTGTATACATCGAGTTAACCCTTGTTAATGGTGTTGGCATGGCGATCTGATCGCCTAGGTATAGTTTACTGACGAGACGAACAGATCGCCTAGGTTAACTCGACGGAGGATTTGATTACTCTGAAGAAAATGTACATGTATACGTGCGTCACATTCAGAGATCGAGTACTTATCTCTCCTCCAAGAAGAAGACTATTTGAGGTAACTTGTAGGGCGACAATGAATCAAATAGTATTACTTTAAGCTAGTTCAAGCAGGTGAGAGTGATCGTATGCTTATCATATCTCATTTCGTTAGAAATTCTACGTGCTCGGTTTGATCTAAGCTTCTTCTCTACTACCTTATTAAACGCAGAGATTCGATACTCCAGTAAGTAAAACCACATGTCGTAGTCACGGAAGTGTCCGCTCACGTTAAGAGTCCAAGGTTTTGGCTAACCATCACATTAATCAAGTCATCGGTCGACTAAGAGGTAGCACCACTGCTACTCTAATCTGATTAAGGTTCTGAATTAAACATGTCGCAGCAACATGTACTAGGGACAACTCGAGCACTCACAACTGGCAACTTTCAGTTAACAGCTGACATTTCGATCTGACTGTACATACACACGATGGCAAGGACGAGATGCATGCATGTGTAGTATTTTTCTTCTGGTTTTCCACAGGAGATTCCACGCAAGCAATAAGCCAATAATGGAGTACGTACGTGGTAGTACTTGCAGAGAAATAACAAAATGGTTAGGCACGAGAGGACGGGAAAGGCGGCCGCGCTGAGTCACTGCCGATGAGTTCACGCGATCAAGCTCTGTGCTCGAACTAGAGATGTCGGCGTCGCCGATAAAACAAAGTGTGCCGGTACGATTTTGGACAAAAGAACATGCTTAGCGAGTGGTGGCGTGAGTTAGTGGATTCCACCGGTGAACAATGAGAGCAAAAGGAGGCGCAGATTGGAACCTCTCGATCGGTTTAATTTTATAAGATCGGATTGGTTTCTTAATTTGGAGAAAGATCTTGCAGCGTGCGTTGCCGACCGAAACAGAGCATATGCCTACTGCAAGATAAACAAGAAGAAGAATACCATTGGGTGGCTAGTTATCAGTTGGGATGCGCATCGTCACCGTCACGCAGATGGTTAATTTCAGTTTTGCCCATGCGTTTCGTTTGGTCCACCGTGTTCCTGCAACAGCGACGGCGACGAAATTACGCGCGAAACTAAGCTCGGAAACTGGACGAAAGTGAGAACCGAACCTGCGATTTCCTATCTGCAGTTAATGTCGATGAGAATTTCAGGCGCGGGAGCACTTGCCTAGTGGCTGACCCTTTACACGCACAACTGATTAAACTGACAGAAAACACGTCGCATTCGTCGACACACATGCGTACACGGCTAGGCTCGCCTCGCTTATAAAACCAGGAGCGCGCCCCCGGGAAGGCCAGCACACCATCATCGTCTAGCTACCAGCATCCACCTCATCTCCGACGAGAAACAACCGAGATTCACACACCCAAGCAACCCATGGCGAACCCATCCGCCTCCGAGGCGGCCGCGAGCTGCAAGGCAAAGAAGCTCACCTGCCTCTGCTCGCCGACGAACCACCCGGGCTCCTTCCGCTGCAGCCGCCACCGGACACCCCGCGCGCGGCCACTGCCGTCGTCTTCAATCGTCCGCGTCCGCGCCTCGCAGCAGCAGGCCGTGGCACCGGGCGCGACGGGGATCAGGAGCGGCGGCGTCGTGGGGAGCAGGACGACGTCGTCGAGCAAGGGGCGGCCGGTCCTGCGCGCGCACGTGCAGCGGCTGCTGGCCAGTCCGCTGCCGTCCTCCGGCGGCCGCGACCACCGCCGCTGCCGCGAGTTCAAGCCGCGCCTGTCCAGGCTGGGCCGCCTCGCCGCCGTCAGCTCGTGACGCCGGCCGTCTGCTCTGCTACGCTCGTAGCTGATAACTAGTGGTGGACAGTGCGCCTCTTATTTCGCGCGCACTTGCTAGCGCCTAGCTAGGACCGGGTACTACTCTCGGGATCAGTGTTTTGTTAGCACTGTGATGAACTGACGATGGCGTTGGTAATTACAGTATTACCGAATATGTACATGATCCTTGTGGTTTTTTCCCCAAGAGAAATGGAACGCAGCAGTTAATTCGTGTTTATATCTACCTGTGTATGGTACTGATTCTCAGTTCTTTTTTAACAGCAGAAATTCTCACTTGTTTTTCTGTTGAGGTGAAAAATTCATGATTCATGGCTGTGGGAATCCAGATGAGAATGATTATCTTACTCGTGTTAATTCCCTTTGCTAAAAATCCATATTGCTAACTCCAAACAAAAAAAATCAAAATAGTATTATGTATCTCATAAAAAAAATCATGTTTGATGCGCTAGCACCCGGGATAGCTTTTGCTTTGCTTAAGCAAGTTCACTCACGGGAGGCCCATGAGACCAAACTGATCGGAAAGCAACGTTCTTTATGTGTTGTTGTTCGCGTGTGGGGCGTGCCTTGTGCGCGTGTGAACTTAAGTTTCTTTACTAGTCGGCGCTGAAGTTTCCAGATGATCTTACCCGTCCTAATTAGTTATTATGACTAGGTTAAGTTTCTCGGCATTTTCAACTGCCTTGAGCAAACGCGGAGTAGCATATTCTAGGTACCTTTATTCTCTAACTGACACTTCACAATTAAGTAATTCTTTCAAGTGAGATTTAAAGAGAACTTGTTCACAGTGACTCTTCTGGAACCAAATAAAAAGAAGTTGGAGAAATGCAACATATTTCTCCATCTCAGGAAAGGTAGAAACGAGACGAGAAACCTCGTTCCATTTTCACCTATCCATGATTTCGTAACGATCAACGGTTAGAACGCTTAGACATAAGAATCTCCTTACGGCTAAGCACATCGGAGGGACAACTTAAGCCCCGCAGTGTAATACTAAGCTCACACGGACTCAAGTTACTTTGAGAAGCAAAGTCACCGAGATAAACTCACCAATCGCATCTCCTTATTTCAGATCTAAAGTATTAAATTGATCCAGATTTGTATTTAATAAATTTAAAGTGTTTAGAAAAAAATTAAAAACAGTAAATTGTAAACTTTCGTTGTACATTTTGAGAGAATTCAATCCATTTTGTTTAGTGGTTTGCCATTGAATAGCTTTTATTGTTTCAATCTATAAAAACTATTTATTCATAAACTAATTATCTAAATGAACTGAAACTTTCATAGAATACAACGAAATATTTACATTTATTGTAAATTTTCAAAAATTTATGAACACGTTGAAATTTTTTGCGACGAATTTGGATCATTCTGATATGTTAGACCTCAAATAAAGTGCCGAGATCGGTAATTTTGTCTCTTCCTGACTTTTCATCCCAAATTTACCGAAGGTGCCACACGACCATTGCATTACGATGCACATTTCCGTGCTAAAGATTCAACCCTGAAAGAACAAAATTGTAGCGTCTTCAATGCCTATTGATCGCCCTCCCATGTGACGTCGAAGAAAAGGGCTACCCAACCGCAGGCGTCCACTTTCGGTCCTTCATACTCACATCATTGCAGGTAGTCGTCCGTTTACCTTCTTGTGGTTTCTAGACTTTCCCTGTCGTCCCACATCTAGTTTCTCTGTTGCCGCCTCGCATCTCTCTCGTCGTCGTCGCGGCTCTAACGGTCTAGTGGTCATATCCGGCCATCTGATGGTGGATCTAGCCGCCCCGACCGTTTGTTGCTCGTGTGTGGCAGGCCGTCTAGTTTTCCTACAGGTTGGAGCAGGAGGTTCTCATTGTTCGGTCGTCTATGTTTGTACTACGGCTAGGTCACGCCCATCCTTGCCTTCCCGATCCTTTGCGTTGTTGGGCTCCGATGCTGCCTAAAGATATTGTCAGAGATTGCTCTGACAATCTTCAAGCCAAAATTCAATTCTGACTTTTGTGGTTAGATCAAGCGACGGAGGTTCTCTGCATTGTCCACTTCGTAAAGTTGACCCTTTCAGAGAACCTTTTAGAGTCCGGGTGTTATCAATGGCAGTGGTTATTCGTGTTGTTGCAATGCGTTGATCGCTTCGGTGGAGCCATTTCTCCTGTCTATATCATTACCGTGTCGACTTCTCGTAACATTCTGTTGTTACGAATATTTAGTGTAATTGGCATCAACTTGATTTTAATATGTTGTTTTGATCCAACAAATCTACAACATCTGTTGTGCACGCCCGCTTACTCGTTTATTTTTATGATGAAAGTATTTTTTTTTCTTTCGAAAAGGGGGTTCCTGGCCCCAAGACAATACATAAGCATCTGGCTCTACAGTTCATCCAGAAAAACCTGCCTCTGGACACGTTGGATAACGTACTTTGTTCCGCTTTTCGGTCTAGATTGTCCTATTTACATTTCTACTTTTTCTTTTGGAGCTTTTAATTAATTTAAGCCGGGCCCTAAGTACCCCTTATCTAAAAACATTTCAATTCTTTGAGCACCCAATACTCAAGTCATATGCACTCCATCTGCGCATTGCAATTTAATTAAGTCGTTTTGCTCTGTTGTTTCCACATGCCACGATATTCCACTTGTCACCTATTAAATCGGACGTTACGTACAAAGTCTAAAGTTCAGACAACAACCTCAATTCGTTGACATTGCCCTGTCTGCACAGGCTAGCCATTATGTAGGCCATCATCCCTAGCTCATGTCCGGTCTCCAAGTCCGGGACCCTGAGCCCGAGGGAAATGGACTTAACCACGTTGCAAATTTAATTTGAACAAGTCCGCAGCCTAGAAGCTGTACTGCAGGTCAGAGTGGACACGACGGGGACATGGCAGTGCACACCAGTGCCAAGTCAATTTCCGAACTCCGATGGCTATCTGGAAACAAGATCTAACCAGAACATGGGAAAACAAAGTACTGATAAATGATAATTCACAACAAATCTGGACATGAAATATTTCCAACTAGTTGCGGGTGCAACCCATTTCCGGATACCCCATTTCGAAGTTTTCAAAAATCGTGAAACAAATCATGCACATAGATTATGTTGAATCTTGTGCACCCAGAAAATTTCATCCAAAAATATGATACTTTCATTTGTCTTTTTTGCACAGGTTGCAGGTGATCATATTTTTAGATGAAATTTTTTGGGTGCACAAGATTTAACAAAATCTATGTGGATGATTTGTTTCGCGATTTTGAAAACTTCAAAGTGGGATATCCGAGAATGAGTTGCGAGTGCAACTAGTTGCAAATTAGAGTTTCCGAATCTTCATCCTCTGCTTTATGCGGTGTAGTTGTCCGGAGGCACACACACACGCAGCATCAAGTACGGAAGAATACAGTATAACTTGCTTCCACGTGGTTAATATATACAGGTTACTGTCACCATGGCTAGTTTGTGTCGAACAAAGTCTCCTGCCAGGCTGCCACGAGCGCACATGGCGCTGGTTTACCGGCGGCGCCGCCTGTTTATGGTTGGTTGCCTCCGGCGCAGGCCGTTTACCGGCGGTTTCTTTCTTTATTTTTTTCATACGGCTTTGACGTTTGGCATGGTTCCTCCAACAGGAGCTGCATCGACAAAGTGAAAGCATAATAGGTTTAAGACTGCGTTTGCCTGCGCTTTATGGCTGAACTTTTGCTCCCGGCTTCGTCGCACTCGCGTCCTACCTGGACCTTAGAAACTCGGATCTGTCCCGAAATATTGGAGACGGTAGACATTATCCGGTGAGCAGGTGTGACTCTATTCCGTACGGGGCAGATCAGAACAGTTCAATCAGGCTAGCAATTGAGTGCGCACTGTGTTTTACTTGATCTCCCTGGTGAGTGGGCAAGCTTCCTGCCTAGAGAGTCCATTTATGCGTCCCTGATCAAGTCCAAGCTATATAGCTTGCTTTGTTTCGTCGAGTAGTAGTACGGAGTACATGGGCACGTCGGAGTCGAGTTATACTGAACCGGGTCTAAGTGTTGGCCTGACGATTGCCCTTGATGCACTTGACGTTCGAGAACTTTTCTTGTTAGGGGAAGCCTGACGAGCTTGTTGACCTAGTTTTAGCTCGTACTCCCTATAATATTCGACGAGTTCGTTAAACTACTATATTGCACTGTCGGCAACTGATTTTATTATGCATGAGTTGGTACGGCGTTTGTTTATGGTTAAACCTCTTGTTGATAAATCAAAATACCGGATGGCCTTGTGCCCTTGTATATAAGAAAAATGAGTAATTTGTTAGCATTGTTGTCATAAAATTCCACAGTTCCCGCCTTATTTATTCTCTCGAAACAGATGCTATACAGAGTGCATGTCCAGACATCCTTAACCTCTTCACTCAGAGTAACATCCTGTAGCAAATCCCGTAACTGGTTGTAGTCATCATGCGCCTCTAGAGAGAGGGGGAGAAAGAATGATTGCAGGTAGTTCTCTGATCTCATGAATTCAGCTACAGATTGTAATTTATCCAAAGCAAAAGAAAATAGCCTCGGAAATCTATCTTTCAACTTTCCTTGCAACCAAGTGTCTGTCCAAAACAGAACAGAAACACCATTATCCACAACACATTTGGTAATTGCCCTATAAGCATCAGACAGGGCAAGCACTTCTCTCCACCAAAACGAACCAGATTTTACCACTGCATGAGGAACCATATTGTGATAATAAGCATCCTTTATCAGCTGAACCCAGGGCGTGATGTCATCATTATAGAATTCGTGTAAATGTTTCAACAGTAGGGTTGCATTTTGGACTTTCAGATTAATGATGCCCAGCTCACCCTTATTCTTTGGACGACAAAATATTCATCTGAAAATATTGTTTTCGCTCTTCGGTGAAATTGACATATTTAAAATATTTAAAGTTTTTAACCGGACATTGAGTGTCTTTTATTTAAAAAGAATCAATTCTTGTAGCGCCCAATTAGTACTCTAATCAGATCTCCCAAGAAAACAAAGTACTCTAATCAGATGCGCCCGACACATCGGCTTATTGCAAGTAATGTTGTTTTGCTCTGTTGTTTCCCCATGCATGCTACGAAATTCCAATTGGCCCCATATTAAATCGGACGTTACATACAAAGTCCAAATATCAGACAACAACTTCCAGTCGGTTGACATTGCCCTGTCTGCACAGGCGAGCAATCATCCGTAGCTCATGTCCGGTCTCCAAGTCCGGCACCCTGAGCCCGAGGGAAATGGACTTGGCCATGTTGCAAATTTAATTTGAACAAGTCCGCAGCCTAGAACCGTTATTGCAGGTCAGAGTGGACACCACGGGGACATGCCAGTGGACACTAGTGCCAAGTCAATTTACAAAACCCCCGATCAGGAAACAGGATCTAATCAGAACACGTTAAGAAAAGGCTGTGATAATTCACAACGAAGAATCAATCTTAATCTCCCAGCTTTATGCGGTGCACTTGTCCGGCGGCACGAGCACATAAGAACACAGTAGCTTACATCCACATGGTCAATTGATCCAGGTCATTGTCACCATGGCTAGTTTGTCTTGTTTCAAAAACCATAGCTAGTTTGTGTCGAACAGTCTCCAGCCGCGCACATGGCACTTACCGCCCCCGCCGCCTGTTTTTGCTGGTTGCCTCCGGCGTAGGCCGTTTACCGGCGGTCTCTTTTTCCCATACGAGGACTTCGACGGCTGGATTGGACGCCTGGTTCAACCAAGAAGGAGCAGCATCTATATGCAAAGTGAAAGCAGAAGAGGTTTAAGACAAAGCGTTTGCCTGCGCTTTCTGGCTGAACTTTTTTCTCCAGTCTCTCGCAGTCGCGTCCTACCTGGACCAACGAAGCTCGGATATGCCCCGAAATATCGGAGACCGTAGCCCGGGTTCCGTACGGGGAGGATCAGAACAGTTCAATCAGGGCTAGTAATTGAGTGCGTATGAACTGATCTCGTGCCCTGGTGAGTGGGCAAGAGCGTCCATTTATGCGTCCCTGATCAAGTCGTCCAAGCTAGCTTGCTTAGTTTCGAGGAAGGGCTTGTATAAAGAAAAAAGAGTAATTTGTTAGCATTGTTCTCAGTTATTCAGCTTGCCACAAAATTCCACGGTTCCCACGCTATTTATTCTCTCGAAACAGACAGATGCTATACAAAGTCCGAAGTTCAGACCGCATCTCTTGATCGACAGTGCCTTGCTTGTACAGGCTAGCCATGGTAGGTCGTCGCCCTAGCTAATTGTTCTCCACTTCTCCAAGTCATAGACCCTGAGGCCGAGGGAAGCAAATTGACATTGTGTTGCAGACATATTAGAACCATTACATCGTGCTTAGCCTTGGTACGTAGAACCTGAAGAAATAGGTTTTCGTCCCGCTATATTAATATAACAACCACCCGATATAAGTTTTGAGTCCACTGCTAGGGCAAAACAGCACAGTCACGCCCAAAAGAAAAGAAAGAGAAAAAGAGAAGAAAACAATGCCAACATTGGCGGATCAACGAAAACAAAAACGACTCGCAACCGCTGCGCTCTCTCCGGCAAAGTCCCACCACTATCCTAGTACTCTGAATCGTCGCGTACCAAACAACACCACCAAGAAGGAAAACAACGACGACGCTGCTGTTGTCTGGACTGGTCCTAGGGTTTCCCCCGGTACGCTACATGTAGTGGGAAGAGGTACATCCGGCGCCCTTCAGGAAGGAACAGCGACACTCACAAGCATCACCGCGTCGATGTCAAGATGACAAGGATTCCTCCCGACCTCGAAAAAACCACATCCCTGGACAATCCGACGTGCTCCACCACCCGCAACAGAGAAGAGCTCCGCCGTGTATCCGAGCCGCCGTCGCCTGAGAGCACCGCCCTGCGCGAGGAGGCCACCGAAGGGGGAGAAGCATGGCGCCGCCGCCGCCGACCAACGACGCACGCCGACGACGGCCGCGGAGAAAGCAAGGGAGGGGAGCTCTCGGGGGGCGGCGGCGGCACGGCCGACGGCGCGGGCGTGGCGGCGGCTAGGGTTGGGGGGAGGAAGAAGGAGGACGCGAGCGAGCTACGCCTTTTTTCCTCCCTTAGCTCCAAACGAGTCCGGGATGGAGGAGGACCAAACAAGACGGGGACATGCCAGTGCGCACAGCGCACACCAAGAATTCAATCTCCGGCGGCATGCAGCCATGGAGGCATGCAGCATCAAGCCCAGACGCAGCAGTGCAGGACGCACGCACGAATAATTCATCCGAAATCGACGTGAACCGCCGTGGCAGAGCCTCCGGCGGCCGGCCGTTCGGCCGGTTGGGTTGCCCCCGGCGCAGGCCGTTTTACATTTTGGCCCCGGCCTATCGGTCGCCCTCGCGTCCTACCTGGACTGGACACTGGATATACGCAGCGAGGAGGTGGCACTGAACTGCTCCAGTTTCCGTGCTAGGCAGACAAGAAATAACTCCAATCCGAGTGTACCCTGACTCGATCATGCCCTGCTGCGTCGGCAAGCTCGTAGGTGCACGTGGCAAGATGGTCACTCCAGCCTTCCTGTCGGCGACGTTCATTTGACCCCCTTGGACGTCCACGACGCTGACGTTCTAGAATTGCTGGGTCGCAAAAGTCCTGTTGATATTTTGATGAGTTCAGTTTTTTTTTTTTGAACCAGGAGAGGTCCCGAAGGGCCTAGATACTGCTATTCATTAAAGCGGTGCGAGTACATTTTACACATAGGTCCTCGACAAAGTAGTCAATTGCAACAAGGACCACAAGAAAAGCAAAAAGGACCCTACAACAGATGGAAGAAACGCAATCAAGTCCTTTAGCACCGTCGCGGGGAAGAGGACTGCGCCAGCGACCTTCAACTCCGGCACCGGGGACTATGCCACTTGGTCTAGAGCAGAAGAGGAGCGTCGCCTCGCGTCCTTCGCAGGGCCTCCTGATGGAGGTTGAACAGACGCCACCATCTTTGCTGGCGACACGGAGCCGCCCGTCGGCCATCTGGGTCGGTGGTCATTAAAGGACCACCGAGATTGTTCCTCAGCTTGATGCAGTATCACGCACCCCCAGCGCCATCCAAAGCCGCCTGCAGCAGCAGCTCGTCTTCTCCCCCCCCCGCCGCCTGCCGACCAAAGGAAGAAGAGAGAACCCTGCCTCCAGATCGACTCCAGGAGGCCACACGAACCGCGAGCTTATTGCGTGGGTAGACCACGGGACCTCCACCACCCATCCCTGGCCCCGACCTCCAGGGCACCATGGACATGAAGATCACCGCCGCCGGCTGCCGGGAGCAGCTCGATTGCTCCAGAAGCATCATCCTCATCGGCATAACGCCATATTCCACGTGGGAACAAGCAGCCATAGCTAGTCTACTATTACTACTATATACACGGAGGAGAGGCCGGCCTCCTCCCCCACCCTCTCCGGCCGGCAGAGCCGCCGGAGGCGAGGGAGAGAGGAGCCGGTGCGGCACGGGAGACTCTCAAGGAGGGTGTGAAGAGAGAGAAAGAAAGGGGAAGAATGAGAGCCCCCGATGAGTTCAGTTTAATTGGTGCTACCAACTTGCCAGACATTCAACGAGTTCGCTAAACTACTACTCCACTTGGTTTTCTTTTGCTTAGCTGCTATTCAACGCATCCGTGCTTCTAGCACCAGTGCAAAACCGTATTTGGTAGAGAGATACGACTCCACTACAAGTGCCATGGCGCCAACAGGTGATTTCTGACGAAAAAACAGAGTCGATTAAGTATCAACTTCCACAACTAACAAGAAGCAGGTGAGCTGATGGACGGCCAGCTGTGCCTGTGCGCGCCCACCGTCCTCCTAACATCTTCTTGCGCAAGTTCAAGAGTTGGACGGAATCCTAACCGCTCCGCCGTCTTTTCCGCCATGAACAGGAAAAATCCTCATTCCGCATCATGAAATTTTGCAGAAATTTCGTCACACTCTTGGGGATTTCTCTCGTGTTCCAAGTTGCTGGCCTGATCCGTCCGGCTGCACACACGGGTGTCGCGTGACGGGAGGAAGCGACGGCGAGACGCCACCGAACACTGCACTTGGCGCCGATCACGGCGCTTATCCAAAACCGAAACAGAGGGCGGGACGTCGCCAAACCCAAGAAGTTGAAACAGAAGCAGAAAGTTGTTGTCGCAAGGGACAATCATCCATGGTGGATAAACCTCCCGGCCACGGGCCAGAACAGATGCATGTATCCAAATGTCTCCATTTCTCACTCATGTATATATCCAAAATTACACCAAGGGGCCTTATACACATCGGATCGCAGAGGACGGCGAGCTCTACTGTCTATTTACAGGAACGGGCTGACCATGGCCGGGCAGACTGGTTCGAAAACTCCAGTGTATCCCCTCCAGCCTGATCGATCCCCACCGGCTAATTACTTACATCGCTGAATTATTCGAGGATTTCCTCCCCAATTTCTGTACTATGCACAGTATGTACAACCAGTATCTTGCTGCTATGGCATGTCGACGATGTTGGCTGGTTTCTTCACTGGCGGTTGTCACCGGCGCGGTCCCCGGCGAAGGAGACGGCTAACAGGCGGCTGGGACGGGGCCGGAACGACCTGCCGGCGGCGCCGCGCCGCCGATTCTGCGACTGAGTGGGCGGCGCGAGCGCCCTGCGGGCCCACGTACCGGTCTCCACGGCGCCGCCGACCCGCACCAGCGTGCTGTCCATGCGCTTCGAGCCAAGCCTGCAGGTGCCGCTCGAGACACCGCTGCCGAGGGACGCGGGCGGCGAAGGCGGGGAGGCGGGCTTGCTGTGGCTGCCCGGGACGGACTTGGGCTCCTTGTGGCGGCTGCACCGGAAGGAGCCGGGGTGGTTCGTCGGGGAGCACATGCAGGAGCGACAGCTCTTGGCGCTGGTAGTGGCGGACGACAGCGAGGAGACGCAGAAGGACTTGCCCGGCGAGCGTGCGCCGCTGCCGCCGGCGCTGGCGAGCTTGACACGGGTGGGCGAGGCGGAGCGGTAGCTCGGAATCTGCAGGACCGGCCCGCTGAGCCTACTTGCAGCTGCCGTCGCCATGACAATGGAGAGCGCGAGCAAGCAAGACTGCAAGAAGCTGAATTTGGAAGGGAGATGGAAGCTTTGGTGGTTTGTGGGGATGCGAGTAAACTGAGAAAGAAGGAACCAGTCGCGGGGGATTTATAGAGCAGCCAGGGTCATTTTCGTAATTTAAAATTTAATGGTGGTGGCTTAAGGGTATATTTGATAGCAAAGTATTTTTTAAAATGTATCCGTATATTAGCCCGTAGACACAAGATACCATGGTTTTGACACATTGCAGAAATTTGGAATCCTAACTATATATAAAAGCTTGAAGGATCCGCAGCACTGTAGCGTGCTACAGTGTAACAGCAGCTACAGCAGCTACAGTGCACTGTAGCACGCTACAGTGTCGTTTTTTTTTTCATAACCAAAAAATCTTCGCATTCTCCGAAAATTATATACATGAAATATATGCGCGCCGATGAGTAGGTTCCATTCCCGTGATCGATTTCGAGTTTGGTCGAGTCTAGCTCCTTAATTTCAGATCTAGATTCGCACAAATATTTGACAAATTTTGTCCAATTCGTCGCACTCCGTCATCTGTTTGAATTTTCATTTCACAAATCATTTTTTTTTGGTTTCACAAGTAGATGTATATCACCCTATATAAATCGGCCCTCGGAATAAAACTTTCTGCAAAAAAGACCCCGCACGTCACTTTTTGCAGAAAAGACCTCGCGTTTTCCTAAAAATTATAAATCGGCCTCCCGACCAAAAAAATATAAATCGTCCCTCTGCAATAAAACTTTTTGTAAAAAAGCACCGCTCGCCACTTTTTGCAGAAAAGCCCAAGCGTTTTCCAAAAAAAATATAAATCTGCCTCCTGGAATAAAAATACGTGGTTCTTTTGCGCAAAGGTCCTTGCATTCTCCAGATATTACAAACTAATTTCAGTCAAATCACCACCAAATAACTTTTCCAAAACTAATTTAATTAACATTATTGTTAACAACATATATATTTCATATTGCACTGCAATATTATTTTCTCAATTTATTTCCCAAGTGAACTAATTCACCGATGAAAAATAACAGTAATACAGCATAATTTTAGATTAATAAATCAATTATAAAAATGTAAAATTCAAAAAAAATAACAATTATATAAACAGGTAAAATTCAAAAAAATTATATCTTTCAATTATAAAAAAAGGTAAAATTCAAAAAAAATATCTTTTAATTTACAATTCAAAATAATACAAATTATATACCAACAATTACAAAACAAAATCACAAAAAATGCTAAAATTTAAAAAATTCATATCTTTCAAAAAATCAATTATAAAAAAGGTAAAATTCAAAAAAATCATATCTTTCATTTTACGATTCGAAATAATACAAGCGATATATCAACAATTATAGAAAAAATCCTAAAATTCAGCAAAAAAAAAAAAAAAACTATATCTTTCAAACTACAATTCAAAATAACAGTTATAAAAAAATGCTAAAATTTTAAAAAAAATTATATCTTCCAATCTACAATTCAAAAATAATACAAACAATATTTTCAAAAAATCAATTATAAGAAAATGCTAAAATTTAAAAAATTATATCTTCCAACCTACAATTCAAAATAATACAAACAATATATCAATTTTTTTTGAAATTAACAAACTTAGAAACCTTTCGCACAAAAAAAACACACTAAAAATAAATTATACACAAAAATACTAAAATACAAAAAAAATCATAACTTTCAAAATATCAAACATTTAAAAAAAATAACATTAAAAAAAATCATATCTTTCAAACTATAATTTAAAATAATACAAAAAATATTTTCAACCTCAACAATTACATAATACTTCGACGGTGCATTTTGACAGCAATTGTTCACCACGACTCTTAGTATTGACCATAATTTTCCAACGGTGGTCGTTTTAAAATAATTATTCTACCAATTATTGGACAATAATCACTATCAATATTTATCCCTTTTTCACAAACAGTAAAATTCATCACATTAATTAATCCACAAAGCACAGTCCAAAAAAATATATATATCTCACATATTACCTCACATATTGCATTCTCCCTAATTATGAAGTTCAAACAAATATTTATGACATTTTACTACTCTAATTTGAAGAATATTAGCACAAAATCCAAACAAATTTTCTCTAAAATGTGTGAAGAGACTCAAAAAAAAAATATATATATATACTAACTACTTCAGAGTATTTTCACGTAAAAAAACAAATACATTTGAAATTGAATTACAACATTTTTTAAATTTAAGCAATCTTCAAAATCCAATTATTTTTAAAATGAATTTTTTTTCCAAATTCAATGATTTCCAAGCTTAGACAACTTTACAACATCGTCGTTTTCAAATTCAAATTCAAAAACACGCACGCGGCATCTGCCGCGCTCAGTTCCCTAGTATTGAGAATACTATGACGTGTTTTGTTTCTCTCATCACATCCGTCTCAAAACTTCTTTGATACAATCCACATTGTACAAATTTAACTCTCTATAGTCTCTGGACATCCTTCGAATTAAGGAGAACCTTATTGCTTCAGGATACCCACACGTATCAATGTATGTGGCGAAGGCGTAGGGATGGGTAGAGTTGGGAGGTTAAACGGCAGGTGTGGGAGAGTTGAGACGCCACAGAAGGAACACACATCACTCAAATGTCATAGACTATCACGAAGATTGTTGCAGCTAGATGATGATATGAGATGAGCATACAACGTCGGATGCACAGGATTTTACACTAGGGTTGGGCAACTAAATAATTATTTTTCCGAAGTCACAAATATATCATGAAAATATACAAGTATAAAATTTATTATAAGGCACGCCAAAAATAGTTGCATTAACTTCTTAAATAAACCAGGTTCAGTCTAACTAAATATATTATTCAATAAAGGGCTCTCCCCAGGATGAACATAAAAATGTTTCAGATACTAAAAAATAAAAATAAAATCTATGTTTTACAATAAGCATGCCCATACGTGACATGTGCCATGCCGCAAAATTGCATGAGTAAAAGATGTTTGTCAGGTCCTAACATAAGACACAAAACCTAATGCTCTAAGAATGAAGTTTGTGTGGCGACAAATTTATTTTATTTTGCACACAAACACAAAATTTATCTTCTGTGAGTGGCATTTTATATGTACATTGATATGTCTAAAGTTATTTGGATTCTTACATGGGAAAAACATTTGTTCCACCCGAGGCCATACATTCTTGGAACGTACAGTCAATAAAACATTATTTCGTGCTCCAGATTCATCTATGTGTTAATATTTCTGTCTAATTAAGTAATAGTATCTGATGGTGTATAAATGTATGTGTGTGCATGCAAGTTACTCGGGAAGTTTCTAGAAAAGCCCACAAACTAAAATCCAACATACAAGACAAAAATCAGTGGGTGCAAAACCAATGCTAATTGAAACCAAATTTTCTATTTTATGGCTACATGTAACGTAAGTGAAAAGTTAATCTCAGTATACATGTGTCGCTAGCTTTGCTGAATTCTGTTATGCGATTAATCTACACTACACCGTATCATATCCTCGCGATCGACAGTAACAGCGCGCGCTGATGCTTTCCCGGCGTGTCGCCATCATGCCGTTGTCTCGGCCGGGATTAGATATTACTGTCTTGGCTGGGATTAAGCAGTAAATTTCAGATATTTCGCTAAAGAAATTAGTTGCTGTCCCTAAGAACGAGGACGCTAATGAGAGAGTAACTAGCTAGGTCATATCGATCGTCCGGATTTGATCCCGTCGCACTCGTAGCGTGAATCGGAATAAATGAATTTAAAATTAGATTACATGTATTTTTGCAACCCGTCCTTATATATACTAGTCATCATGGCGCGGCGACACGCCGCACCCGTGTGATTATTAATAGTGAAACAAACTGTTATTAGGATAGGAAATATTAGGTGGCTGACCATCAGTTTTTTTTTGTCACCTGATAAAAACGAACATGTGGAATAATGTAGCCCGTATAAACAACATCAAATTTGTAGCTAACAAAAAAATAATCATGGAAATTAAGTAAAAGCAGCTCTTATATCTCATCACCTAATAAAGCCCGCCGCGGCCGTTGTGATTCAAAATGTTCAAATCCGTCGGAATCTGTCGTCTAGTTAGTATTTTTTTCTAAGTATTTTGATGTAGTTTAAGGTAGTTTCAAATATTTAGCAATTTGAAATGTTCAAGTATGTTTGTATTTGGTCATAAATAATTAATTTAACTCCATAATCAGCGTAAAAGTATTATATAAGCATTTATAAAATTTAATTTCATGTAATTAGAAAAAATGCATTTAGATTGTCTCGGAATATTTGCCAAATTTAAATGTTCAAATATGGTTGTATTTTGCTATAGATATTTAGTTTAGCTTCATAATTAGAGGAAACATATTATGTGAGCATTTATTAAATTCAACTCCATAATTAGAGAAATTTCAGTTAGATTATCTCCAAGTATTTACCAATTTGGAATTATCTAGTATGTTTGTATTTTGCCATAAATAGTTAGTAATTTTTTCTGAGCATTGTTAGAAGAAGAAATACCGCGGTGTAAAAAATTCAAATTTGGAAATGTCCGCACTCAAAAGTTGTTCGGATTTAAATCTGTTGGAATTTTAAAAAGTTTACGCTTATAAATTGTTCGAATTTCAAAAATTATTAAAATTGGGAGGTTAGTCTTATTTGAATTATGTGTACGTTTATTAAATACTCGGGTTTGAAAGGGATTCAAAATTTTAAAATATTCTAATATGGAATCTGTTCGTATGACATAAATAGCTAGCCTTTTTTTTGTGTTCATGTTGATATACTTTGATCGCCTCCGGCTCAAGGAGAGGATGGAATTGGAGAGGGAGAGGTTTGATTTGGTCAAGAAGGAGGCTTGGATGAAGGTCCAATTGGAGCAAAAGAAGTTGAAAACTAGCCTAGCGGTGGAGCAAGAGAAAGTTCTTCTCGCAAGAATCACAGAGGAACAAAGGATCATGTTCCAAGATGCTAGCCTATTGGATGAGCCAAGTGCAAAGTGGATCCTCATGATGAAGAAGAGGATCTCTGACCGTGACCTCGGCCTAGACGGATCCGGTGCAACCGCCCCTTGAATTCGGACCATTTTTTTGGTAATTTGGATCCGGTATGTATCGGACAACTAGTTGAACTTCTTTACTTTCGCGTTGAATTCGGACCATTTTGTTTTGTAATTTGGATCTGGTATGTATTGGATCGACGTTGCATGTCATTGCATGAGTTTGGGGAGAAGATTTGGGGGACATGGTTGTAAACTTGTATATATTTGTGCCTAATTTTTTCAGAGTTTTTTGAAATTTTTTTCATATTTTTAATTTTGAAAAAAATAACAGGAGCATATGCACCCGAGAGACAAAACGCCTTGTCCGAAAGAGAATGGCCTCGTTTCAAAAAAAGAGAGAGAATTGGTTCAGAGGGCTCTTGTGCAACCATATCACTGAGCTTGGAGAAATGGGGGAAAAAGGTTTTCATATGGACATCTCTATGTGATTTCGTGAAGATTGGCGGTGCCAGGCTACGAGACATTCGAATCTGCTTACGCAAGATACCTCAAGCCCCGCTGCTAGCACGTAATCTGCTCAGGGCATGTACAATGCAGTGCAAGGTGTTTAATTAGAGAGATGATTAAGAACATAAACTGGTTTTGGTCGGTTTTGGTTTCAGTATTGGTGTCTATTTATAGAAGAAAGATGCTTAACAAGGCCATGTACAATGCAAGATCCTGAGTGGTGTGTTTACAAAAATAAACCAAACTTTTCCATAAGCACCCATGGTTATTCCTATAGGAGAAGTGCCTAGTTAAGCATTTCTCTAGTCTAAATAAGCATCCGTGCTTAACCAAAAACCGGTTTATTTTTCTAAGGACCATGCATTGTACATGCACTTACCTCTACTATACATAAGAACTAGTGCTTAACAACAAAGTACGATTTATTTTTGTAATCATCTCTCTAAACACTCCCCATTATGCCTCACACGACCATTGCGTTACGATGGCACATCCCTGATAGAGATTCAAGACGCTGAAAAAAATATTGTACTCGTTTCTTCAGGAAAATCTGCGATGCCTGCTTACTCCACTCTGTTTTTACGGAGACCCTCATCTGAAAATATTGTTTTCGCTCTTCGGTGAAATTGGCATATTTAAAATATTTACAGTTTTTAACCGGGCATTGAGTGTCTTTTATTTAAAAAGAATCAATTCTTGTAGCGCCCAATTAGTACTCTAATCAGATCTCCCAAAAAAAACAAGTACTCTAATCAGATGTGCCCGCCACATCGGCTCATTGCAACAAATGTTGTTTTGCTCTGTTGTTTCCCCATGCTACGAAATTCCACTTGGCCCCATATTAAATCGGACGTTACATACAAAGTCCAAATTTCAGACAACAACTTCAGTGGAGACTTTTTGTTCCCGGGCACCACTGCTCCCTCCTCTTTAAAAAAAATCAAAAATCATATTTATAAGTTTCAAAAAATTCTGAAAAAAACTCCGCGTGTAGCCAATGATATATGTCACTACCGTGTAAAATATCAACTTCAAAAACTTTGTATTCTGAACTACACAAAAATGACAAATTTGTAGATCTAAGAATGTATATTTTCAAATCTCTAAACTTTATTAGATTTGTTATTTTTGTGTAGCCCATAATATTAAGTATCTCAAATTAAAATTTTGCACACTTATGGGATACGCTATTGGCTACGTCCAGATTTTTTTTTCAGAATTTTTAGAAACTCATAAATATGATTTTTGATTTTTTTAATTGAGAGGGAGCAGTGGTGCCCGGGATCACAAAACACTTTCCGCAACAACTTCCAGTCGGTTGACATTGCCCTGTTTGCACAGGCGAGCAATCATCCGTAGCTCATGTCCGGTCTCCAAGTCCGGCAACCTGAGCCCTAGGGAAACGGACTTGGCCATGTTGCAAATTTAATTTGAGCAGGTCCGCAGCCTAGAACCGTCAGAGTGGACACGACGGGGACATGCCAGTGCACACTAGTGCCAAGTCAATTTACAAAACCCCCGATCAGGAAACAAGATCTAATCAGAACAAGTTAGGAAAAGGCTGTGATAATTCACAACGAAGAATCAATCTCAATCTCCCCGCTTTATGCGGTGCACTTGTCCGGCGGCACGAGCACATAAGAACACAGTAGCTTACACCCACATGGTCAATTAATCCAGGTCATTGTCACCATGGCTAGTTTGTCTTGTTTCAAAATCCATGCATGGCTAGTTTGTGTCGAACAAAGTCTCCAGCCGCGCACATGGCACTTACCGCCCCCGCCGCCTGTTTTTGTTGGTTGCCTCCGGCGTAGGCCGTTTACCGGCGGTTTCTTTTTCCCATACGAGGACTTGGACGGCTGGATTGGACGCCTGGTTCAACCAAGAAGGAGCAGCATGATCTATATGCAAAGTGAAAGCAGAAGAGGTTTCTGGCTGAACTTTTTTCTCCAGTCTCTCGCAGTCGCGTCCTACCTGGACCAACGAAGCTCGGATATGCCCCGAAATATCGGAGACAGTTGCCATTACCCGGTGTGACTCTGTTACCTAGTCCGGGCTCCGTACGGGGAGGATCAGAACAGTTCAATCAGGGCTAGTAATTGAGTGTGTAGTGCGTATGACCTGATCTCGTGCCCTGGTGAGTGGGCAAAGAGCGTCCATTTATGCGTCCCTGATCAAGTCGTCCAAGCTAGCTTGCTTAGTTTCGTACGGAGTACTTAGGCACATCGTGATCGAGTTATTATTCTGAACTAGGTCAACTGTTGGCCTTCTTGCGCATCGTCGACAGAACTTTTCTTGTATAAAGAAAAAAGAGTAATTTGTTAGCATTGTTCTAAGCTTGCCACAAAATTCCACAGTTCCCACGTTATTTATTCTCTCGAAATAGACAGATGCTATACAAAGTCCGAAGTTCAAACCGCATCTTGATTGACAATGCCCTGCTTGTACGTACAGGCTAGCCATGGGAGGTCGTCGCCCTAGCTAATTGTTCTCCACTTCTCCAAGTCAGAGACCCTGAGGCCAAGGGAAGCAAATTGACTTTGTGTTGCAGACATATTAGAACCATTACACGTGCTTAGCCTTGGTAGAACCTGTAATACAGTAGGTCAAAGCAAACAGGACGGGGACATGCCAGTGCAGCCTCCGAATAACGCACGAATAATTCATCCGAATCGACGTCGTGAGCAGAGCATCCGGCAGCCGGCCGTTCGGCCGGTTGGGTTGCCTCCGGCGCAGGCCGTTTACATTTTGGCCCCGCCGGCTGATCGGTGGTGTTTGCGTCCTACCTGGAGTCCTGGACTGGACAATGGATATACGCAGGGAGGAGGTGGCACTGAAGTGAACTGCTCCAGGTTCCGTGCTAGGCAGACAAGAAATAACTCCAATCCGAGTGTACACTGACTCGATCATGCCCTGCTGCGTCGGCAAGCTCGTAGGTGCACGTGGCAAGATGGTCCAGCCTTCCTGTCGGCGACGTTCATTTGACCCCCTTGGACGTCGACGACGCTGACGTTCTAGAATTGCTGGGTCGCAAAAGTCCTGTTGATATTTTGATGAGTTCAGTTTAATTGGTGCTACGTAGTACTACCAACTTGCCAGACATTCAACGAGTTCGCTAAACTACTACTCCACTTGGTTTTCTTTTGCTTAGCTGCTAGCTGTTCAACGCATCCGTGCTACTAGCACCAGTGCAAAACCGTATTTGGTAGAGAGATACGACTCCACTGCAAGTGCCATGGCGCCAACGGGTGATTTCTGACGAAAAAACAGATTCGATTAAGTATCAACTTCCACAACTAACAAGAAGCAGGTGAGTTGATGGACGGCCAGCTGTGGCTGTGCGCGCCCACCGTCCTCCCAACATCTTCTTGCGCAAGTTCAAGAGTTGGACCGAATCCTAACCGCTCCGCCGTCTTTTCCGCCATGAACAGGAAAAATCCTCATTCCGCATCATGAAATTTTGCAGAAATTTCGTCACACTCTTGGGGATTTCTCTCGTGTTCCAAGTTGCTGGCCTGATCATTCCGGCTGGGGGAAAGCACACACGGGTGTCGCGTGACGGGAGGAAGCGACGGCGAGACGCCACCGAACACTGCACTTGGCGCCGATCCAAAACCGAAACAGAGGGCGGGACGTCGCCAAACCCAAGAAGCTGAAACAGAAGCAGAAAGTTGTTGTCGCAAGGGACAATCATCCATGGTGGATAAACCTCCCGGCCACGGGCCAGAACAGATGCATGTATCCAAATGTCTCCATTTCTCACTCATGTATATATCCAAAATTACACCAAGGGGCCTTATACACATCGGATCGGAGAGGACGGCGAGCTCTACCTATGCACAGTATGTACAACAAGTATCTTGCTGCTATGGCGGGCATGTCGACGATGTTGGTTGGTTTGTTCACTGGCGGTTGTCACCGGCGCGGTCCCCGGCGAAGGAGACGGCGAACAGGCGGCTGGGACGGGGCCGGAACGACCTGCCGGCGGCGCCGCGCCGCCGATTCTGCGACTGAGGGGGCGGCGCGAGCGCCCTGCGAGCCCACGTACCGCTCTCCACGGCGCCGCCGCCGACCCGCACCAGCGTGCTGTCCATGCGCTTCGAGCCAAGCCTGCAGGTGCCGCTCGAGACACCGCTGCCGAGGGACGCGGGCGGCGAAGGCGGGGAGGCGGGCTTGCTGTGGCTGCCCGGGACGGACTTGGGCTCCTTGTGGCGGCTGCACCGGAAGGAGCCGGGGTGGTTCGTCGGGGAGCACATGCAGGAGCGACAGCTCTTGGCGCTGGTGGTGGCGGACGACAGCGAGGAGGCGCAGAAGGACTTGCCCGGCGAGCGTGCGCCGCTGCCGCCGGCGCTGGCGAGCTTGACACGGGTGGGCGAGGCGGAGCGGTAGCTCGGAATCTGCAGGACCGGCCCGCTGAGCCTACATGCAGCTGCCGTCGCCATGACAATGGAGAGCGCGAGCAAGCAAGACTGCAAGAAGCTGAATTTGGAAGGGAGATACAAGCTTTGGTGGTTTGTGGGGATGCGAGTAAACTGAGAAAGAAGGAACCAGTCGCGGGGGGATTTATAGAGCAGCCAGGGTCATTTTCGTAATTTAAAATTTAATGGTGGTGTCTTAAGGCTATATTTGATAGCAAAAGTATTTTTTTTAAATGTATCCGTATATTAGCCCGTAGACACAAGATACCATGGTTTTGACACATTGCAGAAATTTGGAATATTGAGAATACTATGACGTGTTTTGTTTCTCTCATCACATCCGTCTCAAAATTTCTTTGATACAATCCACATAGTACAAATTTAACTCTCTATAGTCTATGGACATCCTTAGAATTAAGGAGAATCTTGTTGCTTCAAGACAACCACACGTATCAATGTATGTGGCGAAGGCGTAGGGATGGGTAAAGTTGGGAGGTTAAACGGCAGGTGTGGGAGAGTCGAGACGCCACAGAAGGAACACACATCACTCAAATGTCGTAGACTATCACGAAGATTGTTGCAGCTAGATGATGATATGGGCATACAGCGTCGGATGCACAAGATTTTACACTAGGGTGGGGCAACTAAATAATTATTTTTCCGAAGTCACAAATATAGCATGAAAATATACAAGTATAAAATTTATTATAAGGCACGCCAAAAATAGTTGCATTAACTTATTAAATAAACCAGGTTCAGTATGACTAAATATATTATTCAATAAAGGGCTCTCCCCAGGATGAACATAAAAATGTTTCAGATACTAAAAAATAAAAATAAAATCTATGTTTTACAATAAGCATGCCCATACGTGACATGTGCCATGCAGCAAAATTTCATGAGTAAAAGATGTTTGTCAGGTCCTAACATAAGAAACAAAACCTAATGCTCTAAGAATGAAGTTTGTGTGGCAACAAATTTATTTTATTTTGCACACAAACACAAAATTTATCTTCTGTGGCTGGCATTTTATATGTACATTGATATGTCTAAAGTTATTTGGATTCTTACATGGGAAAAACATTTGTTCCACCCGAGGCCATACATTCTTGGAACGTACAGTCAATAAAACATTATTTCGTGCTCCAGATTCATCTATGTGTTAATATTTCTGTCTAATTAAGTAAGAGTATCTGATGGTGTATAAATGTATGTGTGTGCATGCAAGTTACTCGGGAAGTTTCTAGAAAGCCCACAAACTAAAATCCAACATACAAGACAAAAATCAGTGGTGCAAAACCAATGCTAATTGAAACCAAATTTTCTATTTTATGGCTACATGTAACGTAAGTGAAAAGTTAATCTCCGTATACATGTGTCGCTAGCTTTGCTGAATTCTGTTATGTCTCCGACCTTAGTTGCTGTGATTAATCTACACACCGTATCATATCCTCGCGATCGACAGTAACAACGCGCGCTGATGCTTTCCCGGCGTGTCGCCATCATGCCGTCGCCTCGACCGGGAATATATTACTGTCTTGGCTGGGATTAAGCAGTAAATTTCAGATATTTCGCTAAAGAAATTAGTTGATGTCCCTAAGAACGAGGACGCTAATGAGAGAGCAACTAGCTACGTAGGTCATATCGATCGTCCGGATTTGATCCCATCGCACTCGTAGCGTGAATCGGAATAAATGAATTTAAAATTAGATTGCATGTATTTTTGCAACCCGTCCTTATATATATAGTAGAATATACGCGGACTTATGTAATTGATGCGTACGTGTGGGCTGTGGCTGGGAACCTGGGATTAGTTTGGGAGAACAGATACATTGACGGTAATTTTCACGCTCTAGCTGTCGTCGGTGTCTGCTGATCGCCGGCCATCCTCTCGAAATGGAGAGCAAAGTCCCAGCCTCTATATTGAAACGATGCATATAGCTTTTATTATTATTAAAAAACAGAAAAATATCAAAACATTACAAAAAATACATCGATCAGTCGGAAGCCATTGTCTAGGCGAAAACTTGCTACATATACAAAGATTGATAAATGGGTGGACAAATCGGCGATCGACCATTGATAAATGGGTGAACAAATCGGTGGTCGACGGGCGTTGGCCACTAACCAGCATCCAACATCCAACAAAGATTAGCATCTCCCGGCCGATATTGGCCGGATGTATATTTTAACATAACATTTTTCTTTTATGTATCATACTAGTTGGAGAGGCACCGTGCAAGTATGCCTGGCACATGCTGCTGCATGATCAAATTTACACGTACTGCAAGAAAACAAAAGTGGCTGCGGCGTGACACGATACGACCGAGAAGGAGCTAACTAGTTAATTAACTAGCAAGGTAGCTAGGGTAAGTAAGTACGTGGAGCTCTCTGGTTGCCGCACGCCGCCATGGCATCTCTTTCAGCATGGGTAGAAGAAGACTACGTGGTACTCCGCTAGAAGAGGAGGGAGCTGACTAGGACGGAATAACCGCCTCTCACCGGCCATTTCCGACGCGTGCTTCTCTTTTTGAACAAAAAAGAACGGCCCCGAAGGACCGAGACACTGCAATAAATATCGTCGGTGGGATTACATAGTACAGTGAGGACCTCGACAGAAAAGAAAATTACAACCAAGTCCTCAGAAAGTGCAAAAAGGACCTTATATCTAAAAAGAGGAACACAATCCAGTCCTTCTCCACCGAGCTCGGATCGAAGCCTCAAGGCGCAGCCATCTTCCTCGTCGCCGGGGACGAAACCACTTGGAGACGGGACGACGATGCACGCCGCGTTGAAGCTGCAGAGGGGCCTCCCACATGGCACGCCGGCCAGGAGGTTGAAGAAGACTTGACGCTGACACAGCAGCGACAGAGCTCGAGGTAGCCACCCTTCGGCCAAAAGAGTCGACGGAATAGCGGCCCAAAGCCGACGATGCGCCGCCGATGGTGTTCTCCAGGTCGCAGTGCCGAGCTCCTTCTCTCCCCATCTTCCTTCTCCACCACGGAGACCTGCAGATGAGAGTAAAAAGGAGAGGCCAAATCGAGAAGATTTGGCAGAGAGACGAGCTTATTCAAGCAGCCGCCTTTAGATCCGCCACCAATCCGCTCGAACCACCATGGATCTTCGCTGAAAGGAGGCTTCACAACGCCGTGGTCACCGCTCAGGAGGCACCACATCAGGCGCAGGGACGATAAAGACGGCATGACGCCAATCACCATGAGGGAAACATACTGGGACACAGTCCAAACTCTAAACGAACACAAACTAAACCTAGATCTCTGTACAGGGAAGGCCTACCTCCTCCTAATCCATCTCCTCGCCGGCCGGCAGTGCCTCCGATGAGCAGGGAGGAAAGGGGCGGCAGCAGAACGCCTCGGTCGACTCTCAAGAGGGCAGAGGGAAAGTCTCGGTCCACAAGCCGACGCGTGCTTCTCCGTTTCGCTGATCTTGCCGGGACCGTGGGGTAATGCAACGGCCAACCGACGGGCTTCCAGCTCTAGCTGTGTATGGAAAGCTTCCAGTTCTGTCCCACGCGTACACGCCCTGCTGGCCGGTGGCATAGGTACCGTCACGGCGGGTGTACATGCTTGTCATGAAAGATCCATCAGTCATCGTACCTGCAGCCTAGTAGCTTCTCCGTGGTGATCAGTTATATTGGGGACGTCTCTCGATCTCAAAATTAAACTGTGTATAAACGTCTGATCGATCGATTTATGGTAGTTATTCTTGCTTGTGAGTTGTGCCAGATCGAGCTCCAAGTGGTGGTGCTCGTCAGCAGATCACGCTAGATCCAACTTTGGTCGGGCCAGGCTTAGCCTAGCTAGTACTCCGACACGTATATATACGTTCGTAATCCTGAGGAAATATGATTAACAAGATCTCCCTCTTTCGAAACGTAACAAGAAGATCTTCTATGTGCGGCACAAGCCCACAAGGTAGCTACGTACGTACTGTACGTGTTTTCCACCCATTTTGCACCTCGGATCGTTTCCCAGGCTTCGATGATCAAGCAGAGAATAATATTCCACATGCATACTCGCTCTGCTATATTTATTTTCAAACGGAGGCAAAGGAGTTTGGCTCTACCAATTAATTGAGAAAGGAGTTTTAACAAGTTTTGAGATCTCGCGGCATAATACAACTCAAACTATCTTGGCGCCCGCAATGACCTTAAGACGAATTTCCTGTTTGATCTTGGCGGCAATGGCGTTGGGCATGGCCGAAGAGTTTCGAAAACCCTTATGTTTCTATCGTTCCAAATTTCTCACACTGTTACCATGATAAGAGACAACCATCACTTTCTTTGTATGCCCACTTGAGAGGGTAAAAAACTCCCACAATTTTTTACCATATCTCGATGTTAGGCAAAGTGTCGAAAAGAAACTCGGAAAACCCTAGTGCCTTGAGTGCCACTCCAAACTCGCATTGAGTAGCGGCACATGAATAAGGGGTCGGATTCCCCTAGCCACAACACTCCACCGCGACCTCCTTATCCCCTAGCAACAGTGCTCTGGGCGATTTTTGTGAACTCGGCCTCAAATCCACCTCGCTCGGCGGCGATCCGCGGGATTTCTCCGTCTCCGGCGGCTGCTCCGGCAGCAGGAGGCTGGGGAATCCCCGGATCTCGCCTTGTACATAGTGTAGGGTTAGAGGGCGTTCCTGCCGGCGGCGCTGCGGAGGTGGTGGCGTGGTCGGCGGTGTTTTTGGGGGCGGCGCTTCCCCTCTCTGCTGCGTGTGCAGCAGGGCGCTCGCCGTCGTCCTGGCGCTCGCGGATCCTCGGATTCCTCGGGCGGTCCAGGCCCCTGCTTCGGGTCGGCGGATCGGCGCTGTTGACCTGGGGCTCTGGGACTCCGGTCCCCGGCTCTTTCGTCGTCATGCCGGCGCGTCCTCCAGCGGCGGTGTGGAGCTGTGGTGGTGGTGTGTAGGAGGTAGAAGCGGCGTTTGCGAGGAGACTCTGCTGGCTTCGCCGAGCTTGGTGGCCGACGGAAGGTGGTGCTGCAGGCGGTGGAGGGCGCTGGCCGTGTTCGTTCATCGAGCGTGGTTTCGTCACCGTGTGGCGGACGGCTTCTGCGGCCTTTTCCATTGGAGGTGCTCTCAGGTGAAGGTAAGAAGGGGGTTTGGCTTCTTCGTCTCCGGCGTCGGCGGCGGCGTTGTTTTCCTCAGTAGCTATGCTTCCTGCGTATGTTGTTCTATGTTGTTCGAGTCTCTGCACTCGATTTCTCTGTAATACATATGCAGCTTCTCAAAAAAAAAAAGGGGTGGGATGTCCCCTAAAACAAAAGAGGTGGCATGCGATCTCTCACTACAAGAAAAATGCTAACTTTTGACCCTCTATTTTAGTCACTAAAAGGTCACAAAGTTCCATTCGTGACCCCTTATTAACCAAAAAAAGATGGTCACATATTGAGCGTCTTATTTGATCAATCATGACTTTCCTTAGTGAAATGGTCATAGAGTTTATGACCAAATTAGAGGGCCATAAGTTTATGACGATTTTTTTTGGTCATGCGCTGTTAGTCGTGGACACGTCAGATCCTACGTGGCCAATCCTACGTGGTAAAATTGTGACCAAATGAGAAGGTCATATATCAGAATCAGCCCAGTCCATACTGCTTCTCTATATGGGCCTACACACTTTTACTTACTGGGCCTTGGACTTTTAAGGGTTCACTTTTACTTTCTGGGTCTTGGCCTTTTAAAGGTCCACTTTATTTTCCTGGTTTATATTTTTTCTGGTAACTATGTCACATAAGATGACGCTACGCGAAGGTTTTCTACTTTTTTTAGTTTTTTGAATTTTGTATGGTGATTTCAAAATCTAGTCGAAGTCACAGTGGTGAGAGGATTGGAGTGGGGGCGGGTCAGGCGGGACCCACATGGCAGGGGTGGGTCCTAATGGCAGATGGGACCCACGTGGCACTGGGGTGGGGTGGGTCCTAGCGGTCAAAATAGTCTACGGTCAAAGGGGTCCCACCTGCTGAGCTGGCTGCCATGTAATACAAAGAGATCATAGTTTGTGGGTCCCGCATATTGTGACATTTTCAATTGGTCTTAATCGACCCAGAAAAAGGTCATCCTCGTTTATGACCATCTCGTCTTAAGTAGCCTATGACGTTTTTGACAAAAAAGGTCATTCGAAATTAGGGGTTTAGACCCTCCAAACTGGCTCATGACCAATGGATTCAAAATGGTCATAGAATTATGACCATTTCCCCAAAGTCACTATCAGAAGGTCATAAGTTGGCATATTTCTTGTAGTGTCTGGCTCTGTCTTACAAAGTTGACAAAGCCAAGTATTTGGCCACCCCCTAATAGCCAAACGGTTTGATGTCCAAACTCTATTCTTAATCACCAACCAAGCGAAGAACTTGCATTTTGTAGGAGCTCAATTAATCCAAACCATTGGCTTCATAATGGTGGGGGGTGGAACCTTCAAATTAAAAATTGTAGGCCGACGAAGGCGAGTACTCACGAGATGTCGTGAGGTTAAAGGAAATCGTGTCCGGAGTGTCGACATGAAGTTGTGTAGCTGTATATGTCTTGAAGCTTGAACCAAAAAGGGAGTAGAATTGCTCAATTTGATGAATGACTAGACCTTGCGAAATGTCGATTTTGGAGACCCAATTATCTTCCTTCACGGCCCTAGCGACATTGTTTTTTATTTCGAAAGGACGAATAATCTGGAGCGACATCTTTAGGCTTGAGCACTTGTAGCCTAGGAATGTGTCAAAAGTCACCAGTTGGTCGTCGCCACGTAGAAGAGGTCCATGTCCCTGTCATCATATGGGGTTCCGAGTCCCACCCATGGCTTATCCACATCCTTCCATTGAAACCAAGGCCACCGTAGCCGAAGGCTGTCACAAATTTTTCAATGTCGAGGACTCCCAATCCTCCTATAGGTTGGTTGTTGCGCCAATCATCTTCAAGTTAACTTTGCATTTTCCCTTGAAGCCTTTTCTTGCCGGTCCAAAGGAATCGACGCTCAATTTTTTCTGCATCAACCAAACATCCATGAGGGAGAACAAGTGGTGTGAGGTGTTATATAAGCTGTGAGGTGATACGTCCAAAACATATATAATATTTGATTGTTTCTTTCTAGTTTTATATCATTGTTACATACTTCTATCGTGATTTAATATCATTTTATGACTTTTTTACAAACTAACCTCTTAACAAGATGCTCAGTACCCGTTTCTGTTTTCTGCTGTTTTTGTATTTGAGAAACGCTAGTAAAAAATATTCTCGGAATTGGACCAAAATATACGGAGATTTTTTATCGGAGGAATTGCACCAGGAGACAAAAGGGGAACGCGAGGGGAGCTCCGAGGGGCCCGCGCGGGCAAGGAGGCAACCACAGGGCCCACTCATGTGGCAGCCTTGGTTCGCGTCTTCGCCTATAAAATGCCTCTTGACCTAAAACGTCGACACCCAAGATGATTTTCCCAGAAACAATACAAAGCGCCGCCGCCATCCGAAACCCTAATTCGGGGGTTTCAGTGTCTTGTTGCGGCACCCTGCTGGGACAGGGATCCACATGCGGAGACGTCTTCATCCACCGTGATGCCTCCTGACGATGTGTAAGTAGTTCCCCATGGATTACGGGTTTATAGCAGTAGCTAGATGGTATAGTCTCTCTCGCATGTTTTTCAATACAATGATCTCATGAGCTGCCTTACAGGATTGAGTTTTATCTGTCGTAATTGGTGTTTTGTTTGTTGGGATATGATAAATTGGGTCGACCCAATGGGTAACTGGCCCGACCCACAAATTAAAAATGGGTCGTCTGGGTCGGCCTCGAATTAAAAATGGACCAGGAGGGCCGGGACCTGTTGACCCGATGGGTTTGCGGGGTCGGCCCAAGAAGGGACGCAAGTGAGGAACGGAGCGGTGTTGGCGGATGATGAGCCACTAAGCAGCGGCACTCGGAGGTGCGAAGGAAGAGGAAGCGGGGAAGTTGCGCGAGGTCGCCGGAATCACACACGGGGGATGCCGGCGGCCGGAGTCCGGCGGCCGTCGGCCGTGGATGTAGTGGTGGCGGTGGCCATGGAGTTAGGCGATTTATTTGCTTGGATAAAAGGAAGCCACGATGCCGGCGGCCGGCGGCCGGGAATGCAGTGGTGGCGGCGGCCATGTAGGAATCCACGACATGAAGCGAAAGGAGCTAGGAATCCCCGTCCTCTCCATACAATTTCTGAACTTGGATGCGCTATTGTTGCTGCCGTATAAGTTTTCTTAGCTTGCTGATCTGCTGATGTAGTTTCCGTACAGAACTGTGAAACTGTGAGTGGATCGGACGGCCAGGCGCACGGAGGACTCGCGTGTCGCCTTGCCGGCCGCTGGTCCAAGGCGAGCTGGGTCAGGCGCCGGTGGCCTCTGCCTGTACGCGTCGGAGGTGTCGAAGAACAGAACGAGGCGGGGAGAAAACATTAACTTGGCGGCGCGCGGGTGGGTCGACCCACGAGATGCCCAATGGTCCGGCAGGGCCAGAGAGTTTAGCTCGGATGGGTCGACCCACGGTCTTTAGAATTGGCTTCAAGGCCATGGAGGCCGGGGCCTGGGCTAGGTCCGGGCCGACCCAATCCCATCCTGATGCATGATGAGTAACTAAATGGAGACGTACATGCTCGGTATGCAAGTCCACTTCAGAAACCTTGCTACATGCGTTAGCTGAATGTTCCCACGCAGGCATGTTCTGGACAGCCGCGAGAGACATTCTGAATATCAAGTTGCCAAAACTGCACCCTGAAACATGGGCTGCTGATATTTTGTGCGAATCATGGTGGTCACAAGATGAACGAGCCAAAGTGATCACGGTTATGTACTCCATTTGGTCATCAAGAAATAAATGGACACATGGGGAGAAGGGTTTTGACCCGAGGATGGCAATTCAGTCAGTACACGAAACACTGCTGGAGCTGGAGTTGCCACCGAAGTGCAAGGCTGGTACAGTGGATCGTCCCATCTGTACCTGGCATGGACCAGCCAATGATGTGATCAAACTCAATACGGATGGAGCAATCAACACCCTGGATTGTGTGGCTGGTAGCGGGGGCGTGGCGAGAGGTGCTGCAGGTGGGTTCAGAGGCGCATGGTGCAAGGCATATCCTGGTATCGTGGATCCTCTTACATCGGAAGCCCTCGCGCTACGTGATGCCGTGGTTTTCGCTCAAGCTCATAATTTCAATCGGATCTCCATCGAGACTGATTGCTCGGAGCTAGTGCGCCTATGGGAAGCTAGGGGATGATGCGGACCTGTGATTGCCCCTCTTCTTCAAGATATCAGTGTGTTAAGCTTAGGTTTTCAGGCTTTTTCTATTTCTTTTGTTCGTCGTTCAGCCAACACCTCCGCACATGAATGCGCACAATCTGTCGGAGGAGTGGACTGCAACGAGCCCGTTTTCCTTCAAAACAGTCTTAGAGCTGATTGTAATGGTTGTGTGATAATAAGTTAATAAAGGTGTGGTGTTCTCCAAAAAAAAAATGGAGACGTACATTTCTGATCTGGCCGGCCGGGAGGCTTATCCACCATGGATGGATGATTGTTGGTTGCCCGCGCACATCAACTTTCTGCGTCTGTTTCAGTTTCTGGATTGGTGACGCCCCGCCGCTGTTTTTGTTATGGATAAGCTCGCTCGATCGGCGCAGTGCAGAGTTCGGTGGCGTCTCGCCGTCTCTTCGCCCCGTCACGCGGCAGCCGGATCAGGCCAGCAACTTTGCAGGAACATTGGAGAAATCCCCCGGATTCCGACGAATTTCTGTACCTTTCGTGATGCAAATGATGAACAACAGAAGTTTTTTCCTTTTCCTGCTCTCGAAAGTTTTCACTGTTTTTCGTTTTGCAAATATTTTCGGCACAAAGGACGGCAGAGGGGTTTGGAATCCCCCTCCAAACTCTTGAACTCGCGAAAGAAGATGTTGGGAGGAACTGTGGGCGCACAGCTGGCCTGGCCTGTCATCTGCTTCTTGTTAGAACTTAATTCTGTTTCCTCGCCCGGAATCATTTGCGCCTCACACCAATACTCGATCACTCGTTGGGCGCCATGTCACTTGTAGTGGTGGAGTATTTCTCTGGTACTACTGGAGTACAGTATACTTAACCAATGGCAAATTAATCATAATACGGTCTCGAATGATTAACCTCCTACCGTCTTCCGTTGCAACCGATCCGTTGAATATTTGCTAATAGGCTAGATCGAGTTGCTGATACTAGTTTAACCAACCCTGTTAATATCTGTAATGAAGAACTCGTCAAATTCGCAACAAGCACTCCTAATCAATTACTCCCTCTGCTCGAAATTAATTGACTTTCATATCTACATTTGGATGTACATTTTTTGAAACGTTGGCGTCGACGACGCTGCCCCAAGCAGGTCAAAGTGTCAAACACATGACCCGTCAGAATAACTACCACGCCAACACCCACCGAGCACTTTCGAAGGATGAACCCGGTCGCGCGCTCGGACGCAAGCACCAATGGACTTTTGAGGAAAGGCTGGACCCGCTTGCCACGTACTCCTATGAGCTTGCCCACACACCAGGGCAGGATCGAGTCAGTGCACACTCGGATTGCAGTTACTCTGGTCTGCCTACCCCGGAATCTGGAACAGTTCAGTTGGTCCGGGACTCCAGGTGCTTTGTACCGGTTCTATGTTTGCAACAAGAGGTCCATTTCCTTCCCTCGGGCTGAGGGTCTCGAACCTGAAGAACGAAGGCAGGGCAACGTCAACAGCTCACTAACTCGGATGCTGTCTGAACATGGAGACTTTGCATAGCTTATGTTTCAGGAAAATTATGGGGACTGAGGAACTTTGTGCTCTCAAGCTGTTAGCTACCAAACACGCCTTAATACTAATCCATCTCTTTCAGCTATAAGACTGACCATAATTTAAGAAGAACGTTGGCCGCCAATTTGATCAGCAAAAAAGTGTATAACTACTAAATTATCGTCACATTCACATCTAACATAGGTTTCACATGGCACACATTTTATGGTCTACACGTATATATGCTTAACAACTCATATATTAAAATATTTTATAAAATACTTTCTAAACCATACGATTTAGAGATCTCTACCATAAATATGTGTAATAGTAAATAGTTTATGTATTTGTAAAATTTATGAAGAAAATAATGTTACAAGATAAGTTTTTTAAGAGAGCAATGCAAGTGTATTATAAATATAAAATAGACAACACTTTCCTGAAGTGGCATGGACAGTTTAGAGGGCAAAAAAAGGACTCCACCATCATTTTAGAGGCAGTGGCGGATCATGAAATTTGGATACGCATGCATTTCTTGGGATGCCTGTTCTTGCAATGATATCACTATTCTTCAACGATCTCCTATCTTTGCCAAGCTAGCCAATGGTGAGTCACCACCACCGGTGGAGTTCCAAGCCAACAACCATACATACAAGATGGGGTACTACCTTGCGGATGGCATCTACCCGAAGTGGGCTACATTTGTGAAGCCCCTCGTTGCCCCCGCGGTTAGAAGGAAGTTCAATTCCACACTGCTCAAGCGGCGGCAAGGAAAGATGTGGAGAGATCATTTGGGATTTTGCAAGCCCAATTTGCTAGGGCCAGGGGACCGGCAAGGTTTTGGGATGAAGAAATCCTTTGGTACATCATGACTGCATGTGTTATCATGCATAACATGATAATCTAGGATGAGCATGGCCAAAATGTAGTCTATGGTACCTATGAGTTGATGGGACGGTCGGTGCATCCGAGGAAAGGTGGAGATCGAGTTGCGCTTCCATGAGGCCTACCACGACATTCATGACTCCGATGTGCACATAGATCTTCAAAAGGATCTTATGAAAGAGTTGTGGTCATGGTATGGAAGGCAAAGATCAAAACCATGCACTTGAATATGTTGTTGTATGTCGTGAAACATTTGCTATCGTGTGTTGATTTGCGTACAACTTGAAGAATCATTTGATGAACAATTTGTATTGTGATGTAATAATTAAGTACTATTTAAGTTTTATTTGTTTGAATTCATTTTAGATCATCTATCATATTATTTATTTGAAATATGCATGAAAATGTGCAAAGACATAGAAAGGATAGAAGGGTGTTGCGCGGCAGCCGTGCCCTATTTTAGGGCAGCTGCTGGAGCAGTCGTGCGTTTTTTAGGGTAGCTGGTAAAGCTGCAGCCGTTTTGCTGCCCTATAACTCAAAAACAGCTACCCTGGAATCAAAATTTGCTGCCCTATTTTAGGGCACTATTAAAGATGCTCTTAAAGCCCCCAATCGTATGTCTAATGGGCTGTCCCGGGACGCCATTGATAAGGACGTAGAGCATGAGGTTCGGAGAAGCTCCACAGTCACATATCTTAATTTCGACGGGAACCCTCGCCTCTGAAGAAGGTCCAGTAAGTAATCCCATCTCACGGAATCAAACACATTTTTTATCTCTAGCTTGAATATCAACATGGGAATTTTGGACTTGTTCAATCGTCAGTGCATTGTTTTGTACCTATAGAAATTTCTCCTATATACTTCTTTTCTTTATAAATGCGCTTTGGGAGCGGTAGACCAATGTGTCCATGTGTGAAGAAAGTCTGGTGGCCATCATCCTCTCAATAATCTCCGTGATGGCACGAATAAGATAATGAGGTGGTATTCCGAAATCTACTCTGCCCCCTCTTTATTTGAAAGAAGCGTGATGTTTGTCAAAGTTTAGCCATTGAAAGTTTTCCGAGTGCAAGTTGAAGAAAAGATTGATGGTCACCATTATTTCTAGCTTAATTATATCCAACAAGATTTGTAGAAGGCATGGTAAAGCCATCGTGCCCTGGCGCCTCGTCGTTAGTGATCGTGTCGAGGACCTCGGCCTCAGGGACTGATGACATGACTAAGACAAGACATTGAGGACATGAGTGACAAAATACAGATCTCGATCGGGGTTGCAGAAGAAGCTATTAAGCTTTCTCGTGGTAGGGATCATGTCTCCATCTCCTTATAAGAGTATTGTTGATTTATGAGGTTAGTCTAAAAATCTTAGAGTGTTGTCAAGTGTAATGACCGCTAGAACAAGGGTGGCTGGGTTTGATATGTACTTGAGATGCTTAGTGAATTACTTAAGTGTTATCAAACTCTAATACGTAACTCTATATTTATGGAATTTATGAGAAAAACGTGTTGTATTGCTCATTTTTTACGAACTTGACTAGTATTTTTCTAAAGCCAAACAAACACAACCATATGCATGCACCCCAACCGAATAATTTACAACTATAGACATCATGGTATTGGTAAAATGCTGTGCACAAGATATTGGAGGACAACTAAATATGCATATGTATATTATATTTCATTGAAACTAGGTAATAACTGGCATGCAAGCTGTTTCTGAATCTAGCAAGAAGGTCTATAACATCTCTCACGGCTGCCAGTGCCTTGATGGATTGTCCCGGTCGGCAGCGCAATCCAAGTATGTGTTAATCCAAATATTCTTTGAACCCAGAAAAAATTAATATAAATAATAATATTTTATACTAGACTTTTATACTTATGTTACACTTATTCTTTTCATTTCTTGTATTAACGAGTGTGAAGTTTTCTCACTAAGATTGCATAGTTGACCAAATAACAATTTTTCGAATCATTACTCATAGTCTTCTTTGTTCTATGGCTGTAATGTATATAACCATAAAGTTTAACGGTGGTAAATTTATATTGTACGTTGTAGTAAAGTTCTCCTTGAACTATTTTTTTACAAGTTCGTTATATAGTGTGTAAACATGTCTCTGCAATGTGTGTTAGTGTATATACTTTTATATCCTTAAATGTCGTGATAGAGAACCCTAAAAGCATACATTAAAAAATATCTTAGTCATGTTTCTAGTGTACTATGCGATAACTAATATTGTGGTGTATTCTATGTTCGATTATTTCACATGCCCATGTTCAATGTGTTTGGTTTTATCCAATGTATATAAGTGCTCATGTCAATTTATCAAATAAAAGTGTGTTCACAAATTTAGACATGGATATCTAGTTAACATTGATTTTTTTCCTAACTCTCTGTGGCGCCAACTCATGGACTCTTGATGCAACAACATGGAGATGGTCACATGTGATTTATTCAGACAGTGTGCATAGGGTCCAGTAATGGAATCCATGATGCATAAGACCTACATGTTTTTTTATTTCGTTTTGCTAGTTGATCTTTGTATCCACTCTATGTGATCCCTGATTTATAATATTTTGAATGATAAAACTTGCAATAAATATGATTGTGTAAATCGAATGTTTCGAGACCGGGGGTATTTCCCCTTTTGATAAAAGATAACATAGATTTCCATACAACCTATATGGGCATCTTTCGGAGAGAGATTAGCATCCAACTAAACTCACTATCGCCCTTGATGTGGTCTTGCTCATGCAAATTGAGCATTTTTTTTTCACATATTCAATGATCCTTTGGTTACTATGTTTATGATTAAAATTTAGTATGTGGCTCCCCGGCGCTCAGGACCTAGGGGGAACGCCCTGCTTGCCCACACTATGGACCGACCATGGTATCTGTTGCGGCTCCATGCCCGTTCTGACGGTCTCTCTCCACCTTTTGTCGCTTGGCCTAGTTCGCGCGGTTGGGTACCGTGGATTGTTTTACAAATATACCCTTCTACGCTTTGCAATTATTAAAAATAGTCCCCTATAGAAGCAATTGCCAAAATCATCCTGCAAGAAACTGGACACGTGTCTTTCCGCAGTTGAGTGCATGAATGGATTAGCCGCAGCCACTTTCCATCAAGTGAGGTGGCGGAAAGTCACTTAAACCATTTTTAATCGCGGAAAGTACTTCCCACCATCTCAGTTGTCACCGTTCCGCCAGGATATTTTTGCAATTGTGTTTAGAGAGGGGTAATTTTTAAGTTGAAAAGCACATAAGGGGTATATTTATATAAAAAAAGGGTACCGTGTGTTTAACCTGCTGTATGTCTGCTTGCTGTGACCTGAACAGCGCTGCTTTAGAACTAGATCTGCACTTTTAGTTAAGATTTAAGAAAAGAAAGCACTATACCTGTCTGCTCTTTAGTACATGCATGTGGGCATGTGGCCAGGCGTCAGTGCAGCACACTACCGTAATTCAGGCTGTAATATTCTCGCGAGACTTAATTCATCCTTCAACTGACGCAGCTGTTTATGATGACGGCTTTGTCGATCCAGATATTTTGCCATCATCGGGCCGTTCACAATGAAAATGGAGAACGAAGAGCTCAAAGACAGGAAAGAAAGAAAGCGAGACTGCGAGAGGGAAACGGATAGGCATCGAAGGAGACCTCCACGTTGGGTAGATGGATCGATCAGCGGTAGTAAACAGCGATCAAATCAGACAGAGCATCGTATCGTGGACGGTCGAGCCCGGCCGGGATCATGACGCGCTCGTGCGAGGCTTCCTGCCGAAAGCAAGCGCACCGGGAACTCAACATCGGCGGCTCCACGGAGATCCTTTCCTTCACGCGGACTCCACGAACATCGCGGGCCTACATGGGCTCGCACAAAGCAACGACATCTCACCGCCATTTCGGCGCACCGATGGACACAGCCATTGGCGACTGATGCCGATGTTAGTACTGTCGAGCAGAGGTCGGCCGCGATTCACACTACACCACGACACCACATTCCCTACCGATGTGTGTTGGGAAAAGTCAGATTTAGCGACAGATTGTCGGTCGGGAAAGCTTGTGACAGATTGTCGGTCGGGAAAAAGGATTTACAACAACAGACGGTCGGTCGGCGATTCCCCAGTCTTTCCTGTCGCGCAGCCGGTCGGCGATTCTCCAATGCCCATCTAATTGTCGGTCGGTAAATATTGCCGACCCACCACCGGAAACTAAATGGGCTAGCGGGCTGAGGCGCGCGCGGGCGAAAAAACTAGCGGGAATAATTTGGCCCAACCGCGAAAAATTGGCTATCTTACCGCGAGACACAAAATTCCCCAACCCAGTCACCACTGTCCTGCTGCTCTGAACCGTGAGAACCCTAGCCTCTCCGTCGCCCAGGTTCTCTCCGGCCGGTGGCGGAGCTCCGGCGAGCCGTGCCCTCGTGCATCCCATCCTCCTACCAGCGCGCTCCTTCCTCTCCACGCCCTCGCAGCGAGCTTCCACCTCGACGGCTACCCTTGCGCTCGGCTGCGGTGTGCTCTTCCCGCCGCCGCCGACGGCTTTCACTTCCCGGCGGCGGCGTCCTCTTCCCGGCAGGGCGCCCTCTCTCGTCGGCGGCGGCGCTCCCTCTCTCCGGCGGTGGCGCTCTCTTCCCGGCGTCGGCGCTCCCTCTCTCCGGCGGCGGCTCCCTCTTCCCGGCGGCGGCGCCCTTTTCAAGAGCTCGCAGGAGCAGCACCCAGCGACGCCTTCTCTGCTCCTTCGACCAGCAGTGAGTCCTGCAGTTCTTTAACTTTTTTATTTTTCCCTGTGGATTTTGTATAGATTGATGTGTGTGGATTCGATTTGGTCCTGTCCGACGATCTGGATCCTCTCGATCTGTTCATGGATGATAATGGTATCTGGTATGGATGAACCACTGTGTCGTCGTGTACCTACAGAGTGCGTAGGGTCTGTCCATCGCTTGTTCGCTGTTTAGATCAGTTGGTGCTGTTTTTCGTCGTACCCAATTCGATTCCATTACGTGTGGGGAAGGGAACGAGCAGTGGCTGGTATTCTTCATTGTGATTACGCTACTTTTGTGGGCTTTCTTGCCTATTGCGATCTACTATCAGTTGTAAACTGCGCTCAGTTTTTTCTTAGTGAATAAACTAAGGTCAGCTGAGTCCCTGTTTTTCGTTCAAGAGCTTTGCATATGTCTTGGCTGTGTTGTACTGTATATGAGCCTGTGAGTGCCATTGGAGAGAAGCGAGCATGTATCTTGTTTGTGAACGTTAAGCTACAAACATATAATCCGCACACACAAGTAAAATGTATGGTAGTAAGTATGAGGAGCATCACATTTAGTACACAAGACTAGATAATCAGAAACACATGAAGTGATTTTCCAAACTTGCCTGATCTGTAGCAGTACATGGAGATATAGCGACCAACCACATGCTTGACGTTTTGTTCATGAGGATTGAACTATTTTTCAGGTTTTTATTTGCTCCCCTTCTGGTTGTCCTCCCCGCTTGCTGTTTTGTTGACCATTGGTGACTTTTATCATGGATAAAAGTTGGATGGATGCGCCTAGGTATAATGCAACATTTTTAACTTTTTAGAAGTTAATTAGTACTTGCTAAACAATATATAACACGCTGCATATGTAAACTTGCATGTAGGCATACGGACGATTACTTACAAGGGCTTGCCAGATTTCTAGGCTATGCATTTAGTAAATCATCAGTTGAGAACAAAATCTTATGTCCCTGCAAAAACTGTGTGAACTCGTACTGGAGAGAAGAATCTAAAGTCCGTGAGCACCTAGTATGTGAGGGATTTACACAAGGCTATAAACAGTGGATCTTTCATGGAGAGGGGGACTCTTCTTCAGCAATTCCTCCAGATCTTGACGAGGGCAACGATAGGGATGAGGAGGGCGACGATATATCTGACTTGCTAAGAGACCTAGCCGCCGGTTTAGATAAAAGGGGAGATCTAGAAGATGATTCTGGTTCAAATCAGGATGATGCCTTGTTAGAATCACTTGGCAAGCTGGAAGCTGATTCTAAAGAAGAGCTATATCCGGTTGCAAGAATTACTCAACACTTCGTTTCCTAGTGAGACTTCTTCACACCAAATTGCTCGGAGGGTGGTCTGATAAGAGTTTTAATCTGCTATTAGATCTACTCAATGATGCTTACCCTACGTCTAAAATACCCAAGAACTTCAATGAAGCCAAAAAACTAGTCAAGTGCCTAGGGCTTGGGTATGTTAATATCCATGCATGTGAAAATGACTGCATTCTGTTTACGAAGGACAATGCCAATGCCAATTCATGCCCAGAATGTAACTCTTCACGATGGAAATCTGAAAAGAAGAGTGCCGATGGGAAACGTGTCAACAAGGTTCCAAAGAAGGTTCTTCGCTACTTCCCTATAAAAAGAAGGCTTCAAAGGTTGTTTTCGTGCTCAGAACTGCGGGTCTCACAAGATGGCATGCAGAAGAGCGCGTAGATGACGGTTTGCTTAGGCATCCTGCAGATTCTGAACTTTGGAAAGACTTTGATGATAAAAACCCAGATTTTGGAAAAGACAGCAAATATTAGGCTTGCACTAACTACAGATGGTTTTAACCCGTTTAGATCAATGAATCTCAGCTATAGCATTTGGCCAGTTTTATTGATTCCTTATAACTTCCCACCCGAGATGATTATGAAGCAAGCAAATTTCATCCTATCATTGTTGATTCCAGGCAGACATGCTCCTGGTAGTGATATTGATGTCTACTTTGAGCCCCTGGTTGATGATATGCTAGATATGTTTGTTAATGGTGTTAGGACCTATGATGCTATGACGGGGATTTTTTTTATTTGAAAGCTGCCATCATATGCGTAATAGCAGATTTTCCAGGTCTTGGATGTGTTCATGCGTGTGCTACCTCTGGAGAAGTAGGGTGCCCTGAATGCCACTTTGACATACATTCTGTTAGGCTGAAAAATGGTAGTAAAACTTGCTATATGGGACATCGTAGGTTCTTAAGTGCAGATCACCACTTGAGGTTTGATACACGCACATTTGGTAACATAGAGCGTGGGAAGGCACCCGTTAGACTTTCTGGTAGGCAAATCTTCGAGCTGACAAAAGATATGCAAACCAAGTTTGGGAAGGATCCTAAAACAAAGAAGTCTAGAACTAAGAAACGCAAGAAGGGGGATCCATTGATCATATGGAAAAGGCAGTCTATATGGTTCAAGCTACCGTATTGGCAGGGTTTGAAAATGCATCATAACTTTGATATCATGCACATAGAGAAAAACGTGTTTGATAACATAGTTTGCACATTGTTGTCTGTCATTGGAAAAACCAAGGATAATATTAATTCTCGGTATGACCTTGAGGACCTCAATATTAGAGATGACCTTCAACCTATTGACCTTAATGATGATGAAGTTTATTTTCCTCCGGCACCTTATGCAATGGAACTTGGTCAGCAGAGGACATTTTGCAAAGTACTCAAAAGTGCCATCTTTCCTACTGGTTATGCATCTGACATACGCCGCAATGTCGATGTCAAGGACAGAAAGATAACTGGGTTAAAGAGCCATGACAACCATATCATTATGCAAGACTTGCTGCCACTTGCTGTGAGACAAACATTACCAGAAAGAGTGAGTGCAGTACTGATTCGTGTGAGTAGATTTTTCAAGCAAATGTACTCACCAGTTATTCGCACTAGTGACATGGAAAGATTAGGGGCTGAAATAGCTGAGACCTTGAGCCTTCTTGAGGCTATATTCCTCCCATCTTTTTTCGATATTATGGTGCACTTGATGGTTCATCTTCCTGCCCAAGCAAAGATAGCTGGTCCTGTACGTTTTCGTAGCATGTGGGGTACAGAGAGGTATATGGGAAAGCTTAAGGGACATGTCCACACTAGAAGTCACGTGGAAGGATCAATTGCGGAGGGTTATTTGTTTGACGAGAGCTTGACCTTTTGCTCACGCTATTTAGATGGTGGGTTGAACATAGCTAAGAATGATGGAGGTTTGGATGATGATGCACCTTCATTCTTCCGCAACATTGGTAGAGGGCTGGCTGGCAAGCGCATTGTGATGCTAGATAACAAAACATGGTTGCAAGCCCACCGATATGTTTTATTCAACTATGAACACATAGAACCATACTTACAGTAAGATATCATATCCCTATCTTAGTGTTATTAAGTTATTTATATGTTGTCGAGTGATAAATATAACCTATGCAGCCTGCATATGGAATACCTTTCCTCTATTGGTCTTCAAGGTCATCGTGAAGTCAAGCGTGTGCATTATGAGACCTTTCATGAGTGGTTTAAATTGCACGTAAGTGGGAATGTGACTTAATTTGTTAACCTATAAGACATAATTAAATTATAGTGTAACAACATCATTTGTTAATCACAGGTGGCAGAAATGGGTGATGATGCACCACATGAGATAAAAATATTAGCTACAGAGCCAAACATGGTTGTTGTGCAGTATAGTAGCTACAATTTTAATGGGATAGATTATCATACACAATCATATGATGTGGGTCGCCCGGTTCAGAGCAGTGGAGTAGCTCTTGTTGCACAAACCACATCCATCCAAAAAGGTGGCAATGTTAGTGTAAAAAACAAGGCATATTATGGCATCATAAAGGAAATTCTTGAGCTAAACTATCAACATGAAGGAAAAGTAGTGTTGTTCAAGTGTGACTGGGTTGATAATCGTGTAGAAGATAAATGGGTAAGGACTGATCAGTTTGGGATCACCTCTGTGAATTTCAAGCATCTATTCAATACTGGTGAAAAAATATCAGATGAGCCCTTCATTTTAGCCACACAAGCATCTCAAGTGTACTATGTTGAAGATCCCACTAATGCTGAGTGGTCTAGTGTTGTTATACCATCACGGTGTGACTTAAGTGAAGCTCAAGATGACACATCACGTGTAACATTGACTGATCCATGTACTACCATACGTGTGAGTGTTGCCGATGGAGGCATTGGTTCTGCTAGGACAGATATAGATGGATTTGTACTTAAAAAAAGTGAGGTTAAAAAAAAGTAAGTGCGTGCATGATCCTCATATAGTGTGTCTTTTGCAGCAATTTTTCAGCGATGTACTCATATAGTGTGTCTTTTGCAGCAATTTTTCAGCGATGTACTCATATAGTGTGTCTTTTGCAGCAATTTTTCAGCGATGTACTCATATAGTGTGTTTTTTGCAACAGGTTGAATGGCAAGCGCAAGCGGAAAGGGTAATGATGGTGGTGTCACCATGGACCAACTGAAGGAAGTAGAGTATCAACTTAAGAGAAATAAGATTGTTGAAGAAAATGAAAAACGGCTGGCAGTGATACGCCAAAAAAGTGCTGCTTTTCAGGAACATATCGAAAAAGAGAGACAGCTGGCAGAAGCAAGCAAACCTCCCAGAAAGAAAAACAAAAAGGTACACAGCTCCCATCACATTCAATTTCTCCCTGCGCAGCACCTTTTAATGGTTCTAGCACTAACCTATTTTTTTAGGGACCCTCGGACGCACTTGCAAGTAATCGTGTTTTGAGGTCAAGTTCAAGAAAAGATGGTGATCATGTAGATCCTACGCAGCAGCCTTCAAATGGTATATGCAGTAGGTTATATTTGTTCTAATTATAGCTTCATGTCAGTAGTTAGAATTGTTAAAAACTATGTTATTTTTCTTGTGTGTAGAGATTACTCCTGAGCTTAATAATGCTGATAAGGAGAAGAAAGGTGGAAGAACAATTACTCGAAAGGCTGACGTATATGCAAGGCTGAATCAACCCAAAATCCATATTCCACTTAACGAACTTGGCCAACCGATTGGCCAAAGGCTACTGAATTTGCCAATTTCATTGGTACTTTGGTGAGGAAGCATATACCACCTGGACAGCTAGATTGGAGAGATGTTGAGGAAGAGAAGAAGTTGTTAGTGTGGAAGAATTTAAAGGTATACATGGACAACTAGATAACTTACATGCTCTTCTTTAATGCCATCTAACTAACTGAGATTTGTTCTCATTTTCATAGGCATTTTACGAGGTGGACACAACTGCTTTGAGATTTGTTATAAACACTTCACACACAAAATGGAAAGAGTGGAAGGGAGATTTGAAGAAGTCAAAATTCGATCCTGAATTGACTGATGAAGAACTTATGAAAAAACGTGACGAAAGAATTAGTATAACTGACTGGCAGTCCCTTATTAGTCATTGGAGATCTCCGCTATTTGAAGTAAGTCATCCTTCCAAAATCTATATTCATGTACATCCTGTTTGACTTTGTTCCACTGATTGATTTTTCCTTTCTCTTGTAGTCTCGCAGTGCTATCGCCAAAAAGAATCGCGCCAATGCAGTGCCTCATACATCTGGTAGCAAGAGTCATGCCATTGTAGCCGAAGAAATGGTATAAAATTTACCCCAAGTACCATTGATATCCATTATCTTTCAAGGACTAACTATAAAAAGTCAAAATGATTGTAGGCTGAGGAACTTGGGCATAAGCCTCGAAGAGATGAACTTTATATCAAAACACATACGCGCAAGGAAGGGGGTTATGTGCCACAGGCAGCGTCAACAATTGTAAGTATTTTTTTGTCATGCCTTTTCTGTACTCGGATATTCTAGAAGTGGAATTTACATAACAAGTAAATGCAATACGTTTTGCAGAAAGATCTCATAGACAAAGCTGAAAATCACCCCGAGCTGAAGGAAAAAAGCATTGAGGATGGTGATCTATTTGCTCATGTCTGTGGAATGAAGGAGCCCAGGGGTAGTGTCCGTGTGCTAGGTCAAAGTGTAACACCTCAAGATCTCCGCACACCTGGTACACGTGGTAAAGTGAGCACAAGGGTTCTAGTTGAAATGGAGGGACGTCGACAGGCTGAAAATAGTATGAACATGATGGAGGTGCAGATGCAACAGATGCAGCAACAACTAAACGAAATGAAAGAAATGATGACAGGTAGACATGGAGGGCATAATCTGGAAGCTCCTAGCTCGCAGAATGGTTCTAATTCTCGTCATGAAACCAACGAACATAACGATGATGAAGAAGACGATCTTGAAGAAGAAAATGGTGATGGTGTCTACATTCAGAGAAGAGTTCTTGCAACTACTCCTGCTCCTGCAACTGCTCCTGCAAGAAGCTCCTCAACCCACCAAGATGAAAGCCTTGTAATCTTTTCATCCCTTACATCTTACAACTGCTTCTTGCAACTGTTGTTTCCATGTTTCTAAAATAATCATTTTCAGCTTGGTATGGATGTGCTACTCTATGCATGGACTGGTCCTGAAACTCCGGTTGCGAAGGCAACAATTATCTCAATTGATCCTGACACTATTGTGGGAAGGGAGCCCCTTGGACCAGAAACTTATGAGGTTATTGTCAATGTTTCACTCAAAAAGGATGCTGTACTGCCTTATCAGTATGATGGTTTACACTATATCAGTGATGCTGTCAAAATGTCCATTGCATGGCCATCCACCAAGGTAATCACCAACAATGTGTGTACTGTCCTCGTAGCTTGTACTTTTTAGTTTGATGTGAGATGATGATTGACTCGTGATCATTTTGCTAGATGAAGCCCTATAGACCCGGGACATCTTCCTCATCCCGCCGCTGAGATGCCCCTGAGGTATTTTGTTCACTCACTACTTGTCTCCACTTTAGGGAAAAATATAGATATAAAGTATGTATAACTAGAGGTATTTTATTGCTTCACTCACTACTTGTGTAAATAGCACATGTAGTAGATGGTTAGCATTCTGCTTGTGTTCTTCTGGTATGGTTAACCAAATCCCACCATTAGAAAATTCTAGTATAGTTCAGCTACAGTTGCATGTACATGTCCTGATGAATGCAATATTGCTGCATTTAAAAATCAATCTGACATATATGAGGCAGCACAGATACATAGAAAAGAGACGAGCTCATTTTTTGTAGTATGCATTACCTCTAAACTCATTTTTTGTAGTCTGCACCTGTTGTGCTAATTTAACTTTGCTGCACTTTTAGAAATAGGTAGCAAGTATATGATGCATCTTCAGAACCTTATCAGTTCCCTTCTGGGCAGTACAACTTGAAGCTTTGATTCATTTTCGTTGAAGCCTATCAGTAAACATGAGTTAGTGGTGTTGATTGGAGACAATTTAAGAAAAACGATAAAATATACTGAAGAACCTGAGCTATATAATATATCCATAAGACTTACACATTGGCCTTGATTATACATATAGGTATCCCTTACAGTAAACTTCTTCGTGTTGTACTTATAGCAGGAAATTGACATGTTCCAGTATTTAATTAGATCACACATTTCGCCACAATAACCTACAGGCTGTAGTCCTCGATCTAGCACTAGGTTCAGTGATGCTAATATCCCAATTTTGTTTGTTTGAGTTCAGATCACATGAATAATACGTACTATTAGCTAGATTGATTTAACCAGCATTCTCGAGCGGACCAAGAGCCTGTACCAGCGAGGTGAGATGCAGCGCCATGGATCTAAAGGCGGCGGTGCTAGGTTTCCACAGATCTGCTCATGGCTTTTTTACGAGATATCTGTTCATGCCTTAGTGGTAGGAGACAGGAGAGATAAATAGAGGATTTTTTTTAGAACTATACGAGAGTTTCTAGATTACTCAGGCGGGAACATACAAGCGGAACGGTGAATTTTGTCACAGTTAGACGCCTTGTAGTGACACATGCATGCTAGCAATCTATTGCTTCCATGGACATAAAATTCTACTATAGTTAAACTACAGTTGCATGTCCTGATGAACTATGAAGTGTCAAGTATATGAACGCATGAAAGTAATGTACTTGTTTGCCTTTGTAGGAGAGACAATCTAGAGGAGGAGGAAGCTGAAGCTGGCGATTTCCAACTGCCTATTTAGTATTTTGTAGCTCTCTGGAGTAAACCTATCTACTTGCTGGTGTAATGGACCATGTTGAATCGTTGGACATGTGACTACTTTGTGTCAAAACCTATCTAATGTAATGGCCACAATGTTTTGTACTTCTGGATCCTAAATTATAGTTAGAATGCACTTGTGGGCATCAATATTGTTTGGTTCTTGTGTCTTATTGCAACTTATTTAATTTCTGTGCGTTGGATGTCATGTTATTGCCATATGGTAATTAAAATGGATGCTGAATCAAATTTAATCCTGGAAAACTAAATATCGACTAACTGCTGGTCGGCAAAACGAACAACGTCGAACAGTCGGTCGGGAAATGTCTACGGCTAGGCTGACACCAAATCGGTCGGCAAAAGGGAACACCGTCTACTTGTCGGTCGGTATAAAATGTCGGTCGGTATAGAAAGGGTGGTCGGGAAAGATAACGTCGGTCGGGAAAACTTTTGAAACGTCATCCAACTGTCGGTCGGCAAACTATTGTCGGTCGGGAAAGGGTTTTCCCGACTGGACTTACGGTGACCGACGAAGTCGGTCGGCAATACCGATCCCGACCGACTTTCGGTCGGCGAAAGCCGTTTTCCCTACCGATTTCGCAGATGGGGATGTAGTGTCGTGGTGTAGTGTCAGGCGACCTAAAGGATTGATATCATGCTGCCGTTTGCTGGGTGTTGGCGCATCACGTCAGGTCCTACTCCCGCCAACTTGGCCTCGCTGAAATGAACGTCCCGAGAGAGTAACCGCCGTTCCTGGGAGGGTCCATTCTTCCAGTGTGCCGGAAGCGGTTAACTGACGTCTGACGGTGACATAGAAATGGAGCTCCATAACCGGTGGGCTACACCAAACCGAAAACAAGTTGGCGTCGCCGAATCTCACACGAATCGGCACATGCACAGTGTACTAAAAAAAAAAGTGCGCTGCTAGCCGACTATGGTTTATTGGTTTCTACTCACTCCGTCCGGAAAAAGGATGTCTTGGATTTGTCTACATTCGAATGTATGTAGACATGGTTTAGTGTACACATACATCCGAATTTGGATATATGGAAGACATCCGAGGGAGTAGCTGAGATACTCGTGCACGCCAGGCTTTTCGCATGGAAAATCTATGCATATCGCTATTCGCTAGCTACTAGGACATGGTATTTCACAGTCATGCACTCGAAAAGAACATAAGCTCCAACGCCGGCTTCGCATAATCTTTTTCAAAAAACCTGCTTCGCATAATAGAAGAATCAGAACATGGCTAATTAATATGTTTGTTTGTTTACGTAGAGTGCATAGTCAGTGTTGGGTTATAGCGTACGAAATAAATTGACTACTATGGATCCTAGGATATTACCTTGACCCGAATCCAGGACCGGTTCCGGTGTGCGCCACTACGGGCCCACTCCGCCCACCGCTTCAGGCCCATAGCCACAGTCAGTTAACTCGACCGAACTCGAGATCTTCCCCGACCATCCTAATGTACCAAATTGCCCCTGCCTCTTCTATATATTCCGTCCAAACCGCTGCCTCGTCACTCAGTTTACTCTAAGTTCCCCAAACCACCGCAAGCGAAACCTCCGCGCCTGATCCAACTGCTAGCTCGTGCTCTCTCATCTCAGCAATTCTCATGGCGACGGCGGCTGCTAATCGGCCCAGCGGCCCGGTCCTGTCCATCCCCAGTTACCGATCCGCCTCCCCCACCCGCGTCAATCTCGCCGCCGCCCGCTCGCCGGGCAAGTCCGTCAGCGTCTCGTCGCCGAAGCTGTCGTCCGCCGCCGTCAGGAGCCGCCGCTCCTGCATGTGCTCCCCGACGAACCACCCGGGCTCCTTCCGGTGTAGCCTCCACAAGGAGCGCAAGCAGGAGGCGCCGTCCGGGCCCGGGCACGGCCACAGCAAGCCGGTCTCCCCGCCGTCCCCGTCGTCGTCCCCTGTCTCGAGCGGCGGCGGCGGCTGCAGTCTGGGCGCGAAGCGCATGGGAAGCGCGCTGGTGCGGGTCGGCGGCGCCGTGGAGAGCGGGACGTGGGCGCGCAGGGCGCTCGCGCCGTCCCCGCACCGGAGGCGCGCCACCGGCGGCTTCCGTCCCCGGCCCAGCCGCCTCTCCGCCGTCTCCTTCGCGGGGGACAGCGCCGGCGACAACTGCCAGTGAATAAACCAAACAACCGCGTCGACATGCCAATTGCCTTAGGAATGAAATTGGGGAGAAATTCCCCCAATAATTCAGATAGCCGTCCGCTGTAGGTAATTAGTCGCTGGAGACTGGAGTTTTAGATCCAGTCGACCCGCCCGTGTAAATAGCGACAGACCGATAGTAGAGTTCGTCATCCTCTCCGATGTGTATGAGGCCCTTTGGTTTTGGATATATGCATGAGTGACTAAAATGGAGACATATCGTCTGATCGGGCCGGCTTTCCTTATCCTATCCACCATGGATGATTGTTGCGCCAACAACTTTCTGCTTCCGTTTCAGTTTCTGGAGTGCGGCGACGTCCCCGCCTCTGTTTTGATCGGTTTTGGATAAGCTCGCTCGATCGGCGCCAAGTGCAGAGTTGGGTGGCGTCTCGCCGTCACGGGACACCCGTGTGTCCTCTCAGCCGGACGGATCAGGCCAGCAACTTGGTGGCAGGAACACGCGGGAAATCCCCGACGAATTTTCTGTAAATTTTCGTGATGCAAATGACAAACTAGACAGAGGATTTATTTTCTCCTGCTGCCCGTGATATCTCTAATGTTTTCCCTTGACGATCTTGTTTGTTACAATATCTGTGATAAAATGTGCTGTTGGTGCGCATGACGGCGGAGCGGTTGGGATTCCCCTCTTATTCTTGAACTTGCGAAAGACGATGTTGGGAGGTAGACGAAGAAGTAGGAACGGTGGGCGCCCAGCTGGCCTGGCCTGGCCGGCCGGCCGTCCGTCCATCGCCTGCTTCTTGTTACAACTTAATTCTGTTTCTTCGCCGGAAATCGGTTGCCGCCAGCACCAATACCTTAACACCTGTTGGCGCCATGTCACTAGCAGTGGAGTCGTATCTCCCTACCAAATACTGTGGCGTTCCTTTCACTTAACAACTGGAGAACTAATCACCATAGTACACTCGCAAACAAAGGGTTCACTGCCAACCGTCTTGTGTTGAAAACCGGCTATTTTTTAGCACCGATCTGTTGAATTATCGCCAAGCAAAAGCCAACTGGAGTTGCTGATAGTGGAATATAGTAGCTTAGCGAAATCGTTGAATATCTGACAAGAGCTGGTACATGCTACAACCAAGGACTCGTCAAATTCGCAACGAGCTCTCCTAATCAAAAATTTCTGGAACGTCAGCGTCGACGACGACGCTCAGTTAAGCAGGTCAAACACATGACCCGTCAGAGTAGCTCTATCAGCAGCAGCCCATGCATGGCTACGCCAACACCCGCCGAGCACCTTCGAAGGTTGGACTTGGACTTTTGATGGAAGCCTGGACTCTGTCGCCACGTCCGAACTTGCCGACGCAGCAGGGCAGGATCGAGTCAGTGCACACTCGGATTGGAGTTATTTCTTGTCTGCCGAGCACGGAACCTGGAGCAGTTCAGCGCCGCCTCGCGGCGATTATCCAATGTCTTGGGACAGATACAACTTCCGTTGGTCCAGGACTCGAGGTGTTTTCTACCGGTTCTAACTTCTAAGTACATGTTTGCAACGGAAAGTCCATTTCCTTCTCTCGGTCTGAGGGTCTGGAACCTGGAGGATGAAGTTAGGGGAGTTGGACCTATAATGGCTAGCATTTAGGCAGGGCAATGTCAACAGCTCACTAACTCCAATGCGGTCTGAACTTGTGACTTTGCATAGCTTACGTTGCTGGAAAACTATTATGTGAACTGAGGAATTTCGTGGCAGGCGGCCTGAATAACAGAACACGAGATAATCCTCCTTTTGTTCAAGTTTATATATAAGACTGCACATAGCCATCAACTTGATCAACAAAAATGTGTATTACTACTAAATTATCGTTACATTCACATCTAACATATGTTCCCATGGCACACATTTTATGGTATATAACAATATTTCTTTGATAAAATTGATGGCCGGTCTTTTAAACACGTCCTCGACTTATAGACCCGAACACACCGACTAACAAACATGGTTGGCCCTTAGGCCGGGCAAACAGGGCTATGGGCCAACCCGGCGGAGCCAGGATGCTGAACCTGTGGGGTCAGAGCACAAAAATTCACATATTTTAACTAGTTTAAGATTTTTTTTCAATATGACAACACACGTAAATATGAAGGCTGGCCCCACAGCTTCAACGTGGATCCGACACTGTGCCAACCTAATCGATGGCGCAAGTTTAGTTAGGCTGATACTAGTCATACGAGACTCATTAAAAAATACTAACTAGTTATACATAGTTAACTCTATGTGCGGACTTTTATTATGGAAAACTAGAAGATTGTCAGGAGCACTTTGCTTACGACAAATGATGCCAAGTGCATTGCATACGAGCATATCAAATAATCAAGTCGTGTGTATATATGCAAAAAAAAACGTATAATGCATTATAATATTTATTTCTCGTTGATTACAATAAAAAATTACGTACCAATACCAAGTAGAAAGCATATATACTTTTTGGACTGATAGTGGATCCATAATAAATCGCATGACACATTTGACCCACAAAAAACTAACAAAATATCTTGCTATCAATTTAATTTATATTCTAGAAATTTTGACATGTATATGCTCTTAACTATTTATCAAATAATAATTTTGTTGAGATAATTCTTAAAACATATAATTTAGAGATCTCTGCGGGTGGAATAGTAAACAATTTATGCAATTGTAAAAAATTATGAAGGAAATAATGTTACAAAATCAGTTTTTAAATAGCACAATGTATATCATACTACACATTATTTAATACTTAATAGATTTATTATACGGTTGACAATGTAAATAAGTATGAAAGTTTATTATAAAAAATATAGAATTAATTCAATTTGTCTTGTGTCCTAATTGTGTCCTATAGATGATGATGGTGTGCTGTTGTCCTCCCCGAGGGCGCGCTCCTAGTTTTATAAGCATGGCGCAACTACGCAGGTGTGTGATGAGGAAGGAAGGTGACATTTTTCCTGTCAGTTGTGCGTGTAAAGGGTAAATCACTAGGCAAGTGATCCTACGCGTCGTCGGAAAAAGCGGGTTCGATTCTCACTTTAGGCTTAGATCGGCGCGTAATTTATTCGACGTCGCTGTTCCACAAACAGGTGGAGTATCGGAGGCCATGGACGAAATGAAACGCTGGGATTAACCATCCGGGCACGTAGATAAACTGCGTGACGGTGACAATACATGCCGACCGATGTTGAAATAGTTTATACTCCTACTTCTTCTTTCTTGCAGTAGGCACATATGCTCTGTCTCGGTCGGCAACGCATACTGGAAGAAGTGCTGAGCTCATGCCTAATAACACTTCTCGAAACAAACCAGTCTGATCTTATAAAATAGCAGGGTCGGGTCGGTAAAATCCGAGATCAGGTGTGAACCTTTAAAATGGGGCCTGTCTCACTAGAAAACAATGAACTAATCAACAATTATTATTTGTCTGAGTCTGACCATCTTTAAAAGAGCGATGATTGTTCCATGCTTGTTATATAACATTGCCACATGTTTTTATAATGTTTTTATATCATTTTGGCATGATTTATGGAACTAATCTATTAACAAGATGCCCAGTGTCAGTTCCTGTTTTCTACTGTCTTTTTGTTTTAGAAAAGTTAGTCGGGGAAGTTTCTCCGAATCGCCTAAAAAATTACGTGAATTATTTTTACATGGAAACAAAGCCAGAGCCGGGAGGGGAGCTGCAGGGGGGCCCACAGCCCCCAGACGCCACCCAGGGCTTGGCCGCGACTGGGGCCCACCTGGCACCCTCCGGTGCCTCCTCGAGTCGCCCTTTCGCCTATAAATTCTATTCCTCCCAAAAACACTCGGTACCCGATCATATTTTCCAGAAAAGTTCCGAGGCCGCCGCCGTCGCCAACCCTAGATCGGGAGGGTTCTGAAGCTCTTCCCGGCACCCTGCCGGAGAGGGAGATCGTCACCGGAGGCATCTACACCACCATGCCTGCCTCCGGAGTGATGCGTGAGTAGTCCACCACGGGACTACGGGTCCATGTCGGTAGATGGTTGTCTCTTCTCCTTTGTGCTCCATTATTTAGATCTTATGAGCTGCCTATATGATTAAGATCATCTTTATGTAATGCTACATATTGTGTTTGCGGGGATCCGATGAATTATGGAGTCATGACATTATTGTTCAGATTGTTTACTATTATGTTTTATTTATGATCTTGCATGCTCTCTGATGCTTGTGGATGTTTTGGCCGAAGTAATTGCTTGTATCTTAGAGAGTGTATTTATGCTACTCCCTCTGTTTTTAATATAAGATGTTTTAGGTAGTACACATGTTGTCTATATGCATACTAAAATGAGTGAACATGCACACAAAAATGTGTCTACATACATTTGTGTGCATGTGGACAAAAGCTAAAAATCTTATATTAAAAAAGGAGGGAGTAGATAGTGGGTTCATGCCTCTCTTGTCTGAGCTCGAGTTGACAGAAACGATTAAGACTTGAGATGTGCTGTTGCTACTAGGGATAAAACAACGGTGTTTATTGCTTTATGTTGTTTACATTGCTTACATTACGCACCATGCTTATTGCAATTATTTGTTGCTTGCAACTTAATACTTTTGTGTGACAGGCTGGATAGCGATCTCGGGGTGGATTATTAGTCATATATGCAGTTGGATAACGGTTTATGTATTTTGTCATAATGCCCATATTAAATGAAACGGTGAACTTTGTGTCACGATAGTATTGTGTTACGCTCATGTTTGTCAATTGCCTCGCTGTAATTTGTTTATCCAACATGTTTATCTTTTAGAGAGACGCCACTAGTGAACTGTGGATCCCGGTCCTATTTTCCTATATTGTTTACAACCGTTCTAATAGATTTTACTAGTCATTTGCTTGCGGGTCATTTTTGCTCTCATAATATTTTCCACCATACGTTTAATCCTTTGTGTTCAGCAAGCCGGAGAGATTGACAACCTCTCTGTTTCGTTGGGACAAAGTAGTTTGTTCGTGTGTGTCTAGGTCCACGTCAATTATCGTAAACGGCGCCGTTGACACATTTCTAAAGCCTTCTCCAAATCCTACTGAATTGAATACCTTGGTTTTCTAATCAAGGGAAAACTTGCTACTAAATTACATCAAACCTTACACTTGGGGTCTCCCAACGAACGTGTTGTTCCACGCCATCAGGCGATGCTTTCCCTACGACAAAAAATGTCCGATTTTGTACGATGCACAAACAAACCTACATCTTCTCATCGTACGAAAAACGTAAGGGATTTCATTGTACGTGAAGTAATGCCGTCTCTAAAATCGTTCTAAGAAATAGTTGCAATTGCAAGGGTAGAAGGATCAACCGATTGATTAATACTTGTGATTCTTTCATAATAAACATTTCCATAGCAACTTTTTGAGATTTAATTAAATCTTGGTATCCTTCTTTTCTCTTGCGCTTCTCGGAATCTCCTTCTTTTCTCTTGAGATTCTCGGAATCTCCATGATGACTCCATGATGACATTTCTATCTCCAGCACACACTAGCGTGATCTCGTGATCGAGCAGCTTGCGTGAATCGGGCGTGACTCAGAGCAGCCGCCTTCCCCGTTACGGTAGAACATGTTCTCGTACTACTCTCATGCCTAACTATCTTGTTATCTTGCGCTGAGTACTCACGTACTACTCTCATGCCTAACTATCTTGTTATCTTGCGCTGAGTACTCACATGTATCCCGAAATTCATTAGTGAAGCATACATAGGCTACAGAGTTACTACAGATTCCAGAATGCGAGCGCATAACAAAACATCAGCAAACTGATGCTAAAATGCCCTCGGAATTCGATAGGAACATGTGGTAAGAAGCACAAAAAACAGCAAGAGATATGATTGAAACGATAGCCGGAACTACACCCTAGACTGAGCACCAGCAAAGCCCACGCGTAGTCGATCTTGATGAAGATCAACCACTATCTACTCTTCTACATAGTGGCGCCCACCCCTCGATCCGTCACGCAGGACCATTTTAGGATTTTAGTTCCTTGCTGAAGAGCCCTTCCCACTTTTGGTTTTTGCAAATCAACCCAATCATCAACCAGTTGACATATATGATATACAATATCACATCGATCAGATTGATATGGCAAAACATGATCAAAACAATCATCTTGATTTCTGGTTTTCCATAGAATTCAGAACATGGCAGCAAGCCAGACTTTAACTGCTACCAAATGAGTTTGATCCACTATGAATCCCATTCCCCAAATCATCCACTGTTTGTGGCTGAGATGGGGAATTTGAAGCACACCGGAAAAAAAAAACCAAACAAACCTAGCAACCGGGGGGCAAGAGAAAAACAAATGGTCTATGCTCTCATCTAAGGCACAAAACATATAGTGATTTTCGAAAATTGTTTGAAACTTTTAGTAGGACTTGTGGTTTGGATAGCATTGTAAAAGCATTTAACAGTAAATCTGTTTTGCCCCATTTTTCAGACGACTTTATCATCATCAAAATTTAACTCCACTCGATGAATCACCTCAAGGAGTTTACTCCATTCAATCGCTAAATCTCCCCACAAACATCTTCTATAAACAAGATAGGGTCCCTAGAATTGATGACCTTATCCACTTTAACATTTTTATTAAAGGATATATCATATCATTTAGGAAAAGAATCCATCAAAGTTTTATCCCCTACTGAAGCATTTTCTCAAAATCTTGTTATGTTCCTAGAACTAACCGTTCTTCCACAAAAATTATAAAAGATATGTTTAATTTTCATGAGCCCTGCTCAAAACTAGGAATGTCCAGGTTTTCCCACACCTTGTTTCAGGTCTATTTTTGTAGGTATTTTCTCCTCAACAAATATTTCCAAGCTTCTTTCTCATTTTCTAACTTCCACAACCATTTACACAATAAGCTAATATTTTTTTTTTGAAAGGAGCTCGTGTACAAGATCAACAAGAACAAGCACAAACACGCACGAAGAGAGGCGAAACGCACACAACGCACGCCAAACTCGGAGCCACCATGCAGCACACCACCTTCCAGCACCGCCGGCACGCCGCCGGGAAAGAAGGAGGCAGGCTCACCTCGCACCGAAGCCACCAGCTCGAACAACCATGTTGAGTCGCCGCAAAATCCAGCTGACGCAGGCGCCAGCATCTTGACGTTGAACGGGAATCGGCTCCGAGCCGCCAGCTCGCCCTCGCCGTCTCACGCCGGAGACGAGCACGAGGACGCCAACCATCTTCCGCATCACCCACCGAGAACGCCGTCGCCGACGCGCTTCTCCCCTGCAAACTCCCAAGGATCTTAACCAAAAGCACCTCCATCCGCCGCAGCGGAGGACGAAGGACCCCCCAAACCAGAGCCACCACCGCCATCACGGACGGTGGCTCGAGGGGACGCGATCCGCGGCTCCGAGGAGCAGCAGACGCGCAGAAGGCGGCGGCTCCGCCAAGGGCCTCCACCGGAGCACCCAGAGCAGAGGAGGGGACCGTCGCCGACAAAAGCTTCTCCGGCTGCGCCGCCACCTCCACAGCGCCGCCGGCAAGCACCCCACGCACACCTAGGCTATGTACACACCGGGATCCGTCGATTCCCCGTCCTCCCGCCGCCGGAGCGGCCGCGGAGGGCGATGAATCGAGCGGATCCGCCGGCGGCGAGCTGGTCGCACGGGGAGGGCCCAAAAATCGCCTCTTGCACTGTAGATGGGGAAAGAGGAGGAGGGGTCCGTGCGAATGGTTACCACAATAAGCTAATATTTATTAGCTCAAGATTTAGAACACCTAATCCACCTAAATCTTTTGGGAAACATACAGTTTCCTAATTCATAAGATGGTATTTTCTGATCCCTATTCTTCCTGCCATAGGAATCTACTTCCATAGATGTCAAATATTTTCCTAACCCCAACAGGTAAAATATAGAAAGACATCATGTAGAAACGGATGGTAGTTAAGTAAGAATTTATAAGAATTGTTCTTATATCTGAACTTTTCCCTTGTCAACACCCTAGTCTCATTTCCAGTTTCTCCTCAGCAGGTATCTAATGTTTGTTTGGAAGTCTGAACGTCACGCAGTTATAAAGTACGTACATATATTTTCTTTAGAGTAACCAAAATTCTCTGCGGAGTTAACCTAGGCTATCGGATCATCTCGTGAGTAAACTATACAAATTTGTTAGAGTAAACCCGACCAATTGGGTAACCAACCTACCTAAGAAGTGTTAAGTCCATTTGTTAGGTAGTCGACATCTGCAGCCTCAAATTGAACTCTCAGACCAAAAACTTTATGCTGGGACAAGTAGCTATCTTGCTCCATCTATCGATCACTTCACCTGAAGAGGCTTATCCAGGGACAACAGCCATTTCCTGGAAATTTATCCATAACAGAAATGCAAGTTGTTGTTACGTGGGCCATTCCATTTGCAGCTTGGGCCAGGGGAAATGGCCGGCAAGGAAACGATACGAAGGCTTGCATGTGAATCGTAAGTTGAAGAGATGGTGATGGCGATATTAACCTGGAGAAGGCAGGCAGGCATCTTTTGGACATCGATCCCAACATCTTGCCCGTCAAGATTTCTCCTTGACACAGCTGTGACGAAAACTACAGGAAAGTTAGCTGCGGTGGGATCACCTGTGCCACCAACCAACAGCCAACATGGAATTAGCAGACTGTTTTTTTTCTTCTTCATGGAATTGAACCAAGTAGTTTCAGCTGGTCACCAAACAGGTGGGAAAAAAAAGAAGCCGGATTTTTTTTTTAGAAATGGAAACGGTTTATCTGCCCCTGCTGCAAACATAATTCTTCATGCCGAAAAATCACCTGATCAGCCATTCCTCAATTCAATACTCAATTTTGCACTAACAGCTGTCAGGGTAGAGGCATATCGATCATGTCACGTAGTATCATTTTCTTAAGACAGCATAATTATTTAGGGAGCGAACAAAGTTACCATGAAAAGGCAGCTCGTTTAAAACTCCAAGAGCCATTTTCTGGACCAAGAGCCCTTTTCTAGAACATACGGTTGTAATGTCTGATGAGTCACGATGTACCAAATCTGTGGCCAAGCTAAGCTGGATTCTGGCTTCTTTGCAGTTCCCGTCACACTGGCTGCTTTTTCTGCATGTATTTATATTTTTTGAGTTTTATAACCACAGCTAAGATTCTACACCGCGTAAATGCCAAATTAATTAGGTGTGCCAACGGCGAGTTTCTTAGGAAGATTAAGAAGATATAAGTAATCAAAAGAATGATAGAGATAACTAAACAAGTATTGCAATCCTCCACGAGTATAATCCAAAGTACATTAGGCAAATTTAACTCTCTTTTTTTGCGTCGCTGTATAGTGTACACGTCGTGGTCCAGATTATTTGGTCGCCAAATGGATTAATCACAGTAGATCTTTAGCACGCCTTGTTCAGTCATGATTTTTCTGTGGGAATTAAATCTGCGGACAGTAATTAATTCCTGTGCGAATATCTTTCTCCTCTCTCCAGCGGCACCCTAGCGGTTGAAATTTCGCACGGTTGTAGTAATCAAATTTAAAACGATTAAGTAGCTTCAGTGTAACTGTGCAAGTACGTACGTACTCCCTCCGTTCCAAATTAATTGACTTTCATTTGTCCACATGTGGATGTATCTAGACATGTTACACGTATAGATACATCCATTTGTGGACAAATGGAAGTCAATTAATTTGGAACGGAGGGAGTACGTACCTACATATGTACGTATGCGTGTGCATCAACTGATCCAACCGCCTGTACATTCTCTCTTCCTGGTAATCACCTGAGTCTACCTCCCCATGGACATGCTCCTTTCAGTGCCTCGACCATAAGCAATGAAGGCTAACGTAGAGTTAGGCTTATTCCCCGCTCTCCCCTCAGTTGTCGTTGCCCTGTCCATCCATCCCCCGGCGCCGATCCACCGTTTATACAACATAATAGAATTATTGTTGCTCAACTTTTGGGTTTAAAGTTCTTCTAGAAACACAGGTGCGTCTTACTCATGGGAACGGAGGGAATACTACTTTTTAGTGTATCTAACAAGTATTTTTTGTTAACGTACGTAATTGATCAAATTAGTCCATATTCTCACCGCGATAAAATTAGTTCCTCCGGCTTGGGCTTCAATATTTTGAACTGATGGATTGGAACGCGTTCAACGATTTTAATTTTGGGTGGATGCATTTAGTCCATGCTCACCCGGCCGGTAAGGAGGAAGGCCACGGTGATGTTGATTATGCTTGTCACCTACTCCCTCTGTTCCACAATATAAGATGTTTTAGCATTTTTACACATTCACATGAGTACACATGTATCTAGACATGTTTAGTGTCTATGTGCACTTATTTTGGTATGAATGTACACAATATGTGTAACAACTAAAACATCTTATATGGTGGAACGGAGGGAGTACCTAGGAGTGGAATGAGAAAACGGAAGTGTACGTCTTCAAGAACTTGTGCACCATGTCATCGATCGTCTTCACGTGTATCAACATGGAGGCGAGCACTTGGGTCTATGTGGAGACGAAAAATTTGGTTCGAGGAGAGTAGGCTATTGTTGTTCGGTTTGAGCTCTTGGGCTAACCTTCTGTACTATTTTTTCTCCTCGTTCAATGACTTAAGGCAAATCTTTTGCATTTCTTAAAAAAAATTGAACGTCGCCAAGTCCACTTGACTTTTTTTTAGGTTAGCAGTTGTTTAGAGCATTTGTTCTATATCCATATATAGAAACAACCGATTTCCAATGGAAGATTACTTGATGTCTTTTCTCTTGCCATGACACGTGCAACATGATTTTCATCACAAGATTACTTATGAATATTATATCCAATCATATCTACTCCCTCAGCTATTATGGACAAGACGCAAATGTTTTCTACGATTTGTGTTTAACTAGCAATTAGTCCAATTATATAAAGACTATTTTCTAAATAATGATATCGCTAGATTTTTTTTTACAATCCATCAATAATAATTTTATACTTCCACTGTTTCTAAGTGGTAATTTTTTTCTAAATTATGATAACATTCACACCATGGGATAAACCATGGTGTGAACTCATTTTGCGAACTCATTTTGCGACTCATCGACTAGTCGTGACTAGTCGCTCGACTCAAAAACCATGAAACCTAGATACCTTACCGAAAGCATTATTGTTCCTTGTTCCTCGTTAATTTTTGTCTTGGTCAATTCTGGCTAGCCTAGATGCAAGCTCATCACTTGTTATACTTGGTAAGGGGCAGTTACCAGTCCATAACAAGGGGTTGCGTGAGACATTTTCATCCATCTTGTATTATCTCCATTGCATGTACCCAGTTTGCGCGATACATCTTTCTGTAGCGTGCATAATAAAGGCTACAAGTATTTTTGTGTAACCGTTTGAGTGAGGGCCTAAATCGTGGAGAGGTATCCACCCCTTCGCTTTCTTACTTGTTTTTTTTGCTTGGACGGTATATGTCCAATCACCTCACCTGAATTCAGCGGACGTCAAGTTTTGCAGTTCAAGACCACGCTCCAAGAAGGCTACATAAGGTATGTATCATTAGTTCATATGATTGACTCTATGCTTCTTTAGATTTTCAAAAAAATTAGTATGGCGGAGTAAAAAACATTTAATTAGCACCATGTGTGTGTGGGGGGGGCAGGGGGGGGGGGGGGGGGGGGGGGGCAATTGCCCCCCTCCCCCCATGGAGCTATTAGTTACCATTAAACCAGGTGTTTTACTTGTGTTCTATAGCTGAATAACGTTGAACATTGAGCCACGTGCCAGTGAGACAGGAATGGGGGTACTCCATCTCCGATCCGGAGCCGACAATGTTGCTTAGTTAGTTCATATGACTACGAAGGAAGTGGGGCGACAGGGGATACATGCGGATCAGTCGCAATGTCGTCATCCTCAACTACCCGATGTTCCCTAGCTGTGTAGGGAATTGCACTCGCAAATGGTTCTAGTGAGTAAGATAAATTTCTATCGCCTTACAAGTAGCGGTCAGTGATCGATCTGTTTGGTGTAATATGGATAAAAGTGTTATAATAAATCTTTCAAAGTGTCTTGTTGTGTTGTGATGTGAAATAGAAATTCCAAAGTACCCACTAAAATAAATATGTTTGTATTGTAGGAAGCTACATCATTTAACTTAGAATTGTTTTGATGAAGTTCCAAGATTTCAATGTGGATCAATTTAGTGATTCGAATTGATTATGATGTTTTGAATAGAAGACCAAAGTATTATATTGGCGGTTGTTTCAACAAACAAATCCAAAATCTAGTAACTGTCTTGAACTAGGGAACTAACTGACAACAATTTTATACTTGCAACAATTTTTTTATACTTCCCCTTTTTAGCTTTTTTGTTTATTTGTATTTATCTAGACGTATCTAATGTGTTGACTCCCTCATTTTAGTTTTTATTAGTATATATTAAAGTGGTAAAAATATTTTATATTTTGGAACTAAGTGAGTTCAACATAATAGAGATATTGTTGCTCAAAATTTTGGTTTAAAGTTCTTATAGAAACACGGGTGCATCTTATTGATGGGAATGGAGGGAATACTACTTTTTAGTGTATCTAACCCGTATATTTTATTAATTGATTGATAAATTAGACTACGAGGTACCTTATGAAGAAAAGGACGAGTACCTTCTAGTAATTTAAAGAAGGTTAACATGACACGAAATTCCACAGTTCCATAATTTTTCTTTGGGAAACAGATGCTATACAAGTCTGAAGTTCAGACCGGATCTCAGTTTGACTCCGGAGGCGATCACCGTGACCGTGATCTCGCCGGATGAACCCTCCCGTTCGTCGCCGCCTTCGGGTGGCTGGCCGGGATCGGAGCTCTCTTACGCAGGCACGGCTGTGGGCGGTCGGTTTTGGTGCCTCTCTGCATCGGAGACCTAGGATGAGGAGACGGAAGAGGAGAACCATGAGGAAGCTGCGGCGGTGGATGGCCACAAGTACATGGCGGCCTCGTTTGAAGACGAGTGCAAGACGCCAATGGCTGTTCAGAGAAGATCGTCGTCCTCGCCAGCATCGAAGATGGATCGAAGAATTGAGAAACGGCGACAACAGAGGTTAGCGGCGATGACACTTTCTTCAGTTTCGTTTCGTGATGCAGGTTCACCGGTGGCATCAAGGAGGCTTCGAGCACCAAAGTTGCCGGTGATGCCGCCCTCTTTCTTCGTGGAGGAGAAGGACTTCGGGCATTGGATCAAGGTCTGCCGACGCCGTCGATCTTCGAGGCCATCGCTGGTAAGTGCGTCGAGGTTCCGATCCGGTTTTCCTGGATCCAAAATTCAAAATCCAAAGCGACTGGGTACGGTGGGCATCGGCCCGGCCAAGCCCGGTATGCATGAAAGCACAAGGATCGATTTGGGCTCGGGTGTGCGTGGAAAAAATAAGAAAACACCCGAACCTAATCCTAATATGGCTGGAGTTGGTCTCAGTTGTATCCTAGGATTATTGTGGAAAAAACATCGACTAACGCTGCCGATCTCAATCGCTCGCTCACGATGGCGAGCAGTGGTGGCGGCGCCTCAGGAGGGGGTGATTACGGCCAGGGTGGCGGCGCTCCACCGGGCTGAGGTGCTTTCAATGGTGCTAGACACTCCACTTTCGAGGTGGGGGGGTCCAAGTGGAGCAGCAGGAACTCCTGACGCGCCGGTGGCCTTCAATCCGGCCGGCGCAGGAGGCTATCGTGGTGGTTTCTACGCCGGCTCCGGCTTCTATGCGGCTCGTGGTCACCATGGCGGGTACCACGCCGGTGGAGACCGTGGGAGACGATACTATGATGGGCGCGGTCGTGGGGATGCTGGCTATGGAGGCCGAGGTGCATACGGCTATGGCCATGCGGATGCTGGTCGTGGTCGATACGGCTATCGAGGCCGTGCTGACCAAAACCTCGGGGTGCGCGGCATATGGCGCGCGGGGCGGACGTGGCTACGCTGCCACGGTGGTGCCGCCTGTGGTGACTCCGGGGGCTGCAGCGGTTGTGCAGACTGCCCCTCAGCCTGCGGTGGTGCCGGCTGCAGCTCCAGCTCCGATGGCACAGGCTCCAGCAGTTGCGCAGGTCACGGTTTAGATGGTACCGATGGTGGCAGGTCAGCAGCTGGCGCCGGTGCAGGGTCAGCAGTTGGCAGCGGCACAGCCTCAGGTGGCTGGGCCAGAAGCTGCGGGTGCCGTGGTGTCGGCATAGCAGCTGTCCGCAGCGTTAGCCGATGCGGCTCCGAAGAAAGGGAAGAGGTGCTATAGATGTGGGGTGGCTGGACATCGTTCGGTCGACTGCAAAGTGGAAATTTGTGTCATATGTGAAGGACCTACGCATGGGGATAGGACGTGTCATTTGTTGACAGCTCCCAAGCCACAGATTACGATTTATGGGTATGGACATGAAGAACTCATTTTTTTTCGAGTATCCCTGTACTGATTCTTACAAACCAAAGATGGAGAACCTTCGGTTAGCTTCGTTGGTGGTGACAGGGGGAGAGATGTCCATTCCAAGCATCGTCACACGGTTGCAGAGGCTGGTTCCTTCGGAGTAGTTCGTTTGGGATGTGCGTCTCATGGGGCCGAATTTTTATCAGGTCCAATTTCCAACTCGGAATGATCTAGAAAGGCTGAAGGTTTTTGGGTTATGCAGACTGCCAAATTGCGACTGCGAGCTCTTGTTTGACAGCTGGGCTCAAAACCCATAGCCTATGGACACCCTGCCCGAGGTGTGGCTGAGGGTTTCTGGAATTCCGAGACCTCACATTGGTGACTTTCTTGCTTTGTGGGCTATTGGGACATGTATGGGAAGACTTTGGAGATTGATATGGCATATACGAGGAAGCACGGGGTTCTCAGAATTCGGATTGGATGTCTGAACTGCAAGAAGATTCCTTCTCATTTTCCTTTGTTCATTAAAAATGACTTATATAATCTTACCTTTGTGGTTGAGGGAGTTCAATCTCCACCTATTGCGGATGTGGAGATGGAGGGGAGTGATGGAGGTGACGATGATGATGATGAGGGCGATATTGGTGATGATTTCAAGGATGCAGTGGCTAAATATGGGTATGTTGACCAAAAAGAGAGTACATCAGTGGTGACGGAGGCACCGGCGGCGAAAGAGCCAGGCAGTGAATCAGGGGGACATCCACCAAGCTCTACGGTGAAGCTAGGGGTGGTGTTCTCGCCTTCTATCCGTCGCTCTTTTGATTTGGCACAGAAGGAGTTTGCTTTGCTGCGATCGGGGGGAGTACAGCCGGTCGCACACACAAAGAGTGTGATAGCTGAGGGACAGGGTTTTGGCCAGGGACTTCAGGATGGCTCGAGTGCCCTGGGACTGCGTGCGCTGAGGAGGCCGAGTTTCAGATAGCTACTCCTTCGGATGAGTAGTCAGGTTTTCTTGCGGCTCGGATGGTGGTGAAGCAGGCGGCTGCACCGCCATCTCCTCCATTGTTCACCGGTGATCGGGGTGCGTCCCCCGTCTCCTACTCTTCGGTCACCACAGGAGATGGGGACGGATCGAGTGGGGATCTACACGCTTCCAGCTCTCCGGGTACCCCAGGAGGGGTTACTGGATCAAGTGGAGTTGGCGCTGCGACCACGGGGGTGTCGGCATTCTCAACTCCGATGCCGTCTTTTCCAATTAACCATGTGGGTGAATTGGTGAAGGAGGCATCCAAGCAGGCCATCATTGACTTCGGAGGCATTCCTGACGTCGAGGCACTGGGAGTCCGATCTAGTGGACGTCTCCGTGCGCAGCACAATGCGGATGACACCCAGATGGGGCAGGGCTATGGCATTGGCTGCAAGGCGCGACTCCTATCCAGGTACCAATTTAAATAAGAGTTTTTCAGTTTTGTCCTTTTCTGATAAAGAAATTGTTGATAGAGAGTCGAAGTTGGGGGTGTCACTAGGGTCTACAGACATTCAATCCATTGTTTCAGCTACTAGGATTAAAAAATCTGAACTAGATAGAACGATTAATGTCTTGCAAAGGAATCTGAAGGATAGGTATGCTGAACAGCCACACAGTTTAATTCTTAATAGAGCATCAAGTCTTACTGAAGACCTAGAGGATGATGATATTGCTAGAAATCTGGAAGATCGCACGGATCTTGCAGTATTCTCGGAGAAGGTCAAAAGGACCAGGCAAAAGAAAGTTTACTCTAGTGTGAACAATCGTAGAAATGCTAGAATTAAAATTCAAAAGAAAGGAAAAGATGCATAATTTAAGAGGGATCTCTTGGAATAGCGAGGGTTTTCATGACCCAGGGAAGCATTTTTTCGTGCAAGAATCAATTAGGGAGTGAAAATTAGATTTTTTAGCTTTATCTGAGACGGGAAGATCTAATTTTGCAACCCCTTTTTTAACTCATCTTGCAGTTGGACAAGATTTTAGCTGGTTCTGTTTACCGCCTAGAGGTAGGTCTGGGGGCATGCTTATAGGGGTGAACACTGCGACACTTCAGGTCAAAAATGTGGATGTAGGTGATTTTTGTGTCAAACTTTATATTAAATCCAAAAGTGACGGATTTGAGTGGGTTTTGGTTTTGGTGTATGGGGTGGCACAAGATGAGTATAAACCACAGTTCTTATCAGAGTTAGTTTGTTTATGTGAGAATGAACCATTACCAATGTTGGTGGGTGGAGATTTCAACATAATACGGAAACCTGAAGAAAAGAATAATGATAACTACAATCCACATTGGCCAATAATGTACAATGCTATTATACAGAGTTTAGAGCTAAAAGAGCATGAACTATCGGGAAGACAATACACTTGGGCAAATAGGAGAGAAAACCCTACTTTTGAAAATTTAGATCGGGTTCTTGCTACTACGGAGTGGGAACAAAAATTTCCCCTAGTCACGGTACAAGCCTTGACCAGGGCGGGTTCCGATCATACCCCTCTCTTCGTCGATTTGGGGGTTCAGGCGCATTTGGGCAATAAAGCGCGATTCTCATTTGAACTTTCATGGCTTAGAATGGAAGGGTTCTACGATATGGTGGCAGCGGAGTGGGCTGCTTTTGTAAAAGGTGATACTCCTATTGAAGTGTGGCAAAATAAAATACGACACCTAAGGCGTTATCTTAAAGGATGGGCTAAAAACCAAAGCGGGAAATATAAGAAAGAGAAAGAAAGGTTGTTAAAAATTATTGTGAGCTAGATATCAAAGCAGAAAATACTCCTCCTACTGTGTCTGAGAGAGATACTTTAAGAAATGCCAACGATCGAATTTGTTGTCTTCGTAGAGATGAGGAAACAAAATGGGCACAAAGGGCAAAGTTAAACATATTTGTCGTGGTGGTATCACGGCAGATGCCATAGGATGGGTAAGAGTGGGGCCGATGGACGCTGGTGGATCCGGGAGAGGGCTAGCACGCTAAGAAGCGCACACAGAAAAGCACACAAGCACAAGAACACACCACGATCTACCTTGGTTCGGGGCCCTCGTGAGGAGGTAACACCCCTACTCCTGCCTATCTCTCTCTATATATTCAAGGTATCACAAGTACAAAGTGCTCCTCGAGCTGTATGTCTCAACAATGGAGAAGAGCTCAAGGATGAAGATCAAACTAAGGGGGGAAATGAGTCCCAATGCCTCGTCCCTCACGTAGAAGGGTTCTACGATATGGTGTCAGGCGCTCCCGTGCCAGAAGGGATGTGACAGGAGCATTGACTGCTCTCCGACACTAAGGCACCTCGCCTCGCCTAATCCGACATAGACATGTCGGATTCTCCTTCGATGTTCACCTCGTCCTGCACATAACAGAAGACAAGAGGATACCGACATACATATGTCGGTCATTATGTCTCGGATCCCTTATCTCGGATCCCTTATCTCGGATCCCATATCTCGGTTGGCATATGCCGGTTTGCACCAGCATGGTACCTCGGTCCCTTTTGGCCCGGGTTACCTCGGTTTGCTTACATCGGTTTGCACCAACATCACACCCTGGTCACTTCTGAGGTCCAGGTATGTCGGCTTTCACTGTAACCTGGCCCACACCTGGGTATAGCTTTTACCATACCATGACCCTACCCGGGGGTAGCCCCCCCGACAATATTCAAGAGGGTGGAAATAACACGAAGTATTTTCATCTCATATAAAATGGAAAACATAGGAAAAAAGAAGATTTTTAGCTAGAGCAAGACGAAGGAACCATAGTAGGAGACGCAAATTTAAAAACATACATTTCTGAATATTATAAAAAATTGTTTGCGGATTCGACACCCAATGATATTATAATGGATGAAAATGTAATTCATGATATTCCGCAATTATCTCAAGAGGAGAATAACATTCTTACAGCAGATTTCTTAGTGAAAGAAGTGTACGAAGCTATATCAAAGATGGAGCTAAATAAGGCACCGGGGCCAGATGGGTTCCCAGCTGAGTTCTACAAGATCTTTTTGGAGGTCATTAGAGATGACTTAATGGCTCTATTTGCACAATTAAAACAAGGAAATCTGCCTTTGTTTAAATTGAACTTTGGGGTGATTATGTTGCTGCCAAAGAAAGAGAATGCGGTTCAGATCCAACAATATAGACCAATTTGCCTTTTCAATGTCAGTTTTAAAATATTTACGAAAGTAGGTACTAATCGTATTGCCTAAATTGCACAAAAAATAATTAGGCAAACGCAATCGGCGTTCATGCCTGTGAGACACATTTTAGAGGGTGTGGTCATCCTACATGAGACGATCCATGAACTTCAAAGTAAGAAATGGATGGGGTTATTTTTAAAATTGACTTTGAGAAAGCATATGATAAAGTTAAGTGGCCTTTCCTTCAACAAGCCTTGCGTATGAAAGGTTTTGCACAAGAATGGTGCAATTGGATTACGCAATTTGTCTAGGGAGGAAGTGTCGGTATTCGAGTCAATGATGACATCGGTCATTATTTTCAAACCAAAAAGGGCCTCAGACAGGGGGATCCTTTATCTCCGATGTTGTTTAATATAGTAGCAGACCTGCGAGCCATTCTAATCGCGAGGGCGAAGGAAGATGGTCAGATTGAGGGTCTTTATCCCTCATTTAGTTGAGGGGGGCTTATCGATATTGCAGTATGCGGATGACACTATATTATTTATGAAACATGATATTGAAAAAACGGTAAATATGAAACTCATCCTCTGTATCTTTGAACAACTGTCAGGCCTCAAAATAAATTTTCACAAAAGTGAGATTTTTTGTTTTGGAAAGGCTAAAGAGGCGAAAGAACAGTACAACCAAATCTTTGGGTGCGAGTCTGGTTCTTTACCTTTTAAGTACCTTGGAGTTCCAATTCACTATAGGAAGCTTCGTAATGACGAATGGCATCCAGTCGAATGTCGCTTCGAGGGCAAACTGGGTTGTTGGAAGGGTAAGATGTTGTCCTATGGGGATCGGCTGGTTCTTGTTAATTCGGTTTTAACAAGGCTGCCGATGTTCATGTTGTCTTTTTCTCGAATTACCTAAAGGGGTAAGGAAAAGACTGGACTTCTATAGATCTCGACTCTTTTGGCAGAGTGATGAGAACAAGAGAAAATATCATTTAACTAAATGGAACATCATTTGTAGACCAAAGCACCAGGAGGATTAGGGGTGGAGGTGCTTGAACTAAAGAATAAATGTTTGCTCAGCATGTGGCTGTTTAAACTTTTAAATGAAGAAGGGATGTGGCAGGAGTTGCTGCAAAACAAATATCTTCATAGCAAAACTTTAGCTCAGGTGGAAGCCCAACCTACAGACTCTCCTTTCTGGAAGGGACTCATGATAGTTAAGGACGACTTCTTTCAGAGAGGGTCTTTTAAAATTGGCAATGGGGAAACGACAAGGTTTTGGGAGGACACTTGGTTGGGAGACTCCCCTTTAATGAATCAATATCCATTACTATATAACATTGTGCAACACAAGAATGTCTTGGTTCATGATGTGCTTCACAATGCGTCTCCTTTAAACTTAGGTTTTAGAAGGGCTCTTGTTGGGGATAAGTGGGATATGTGGTCTCAGTTGCCTTAGATTAATGGATGTTACGTTGTCTGATGTTCCTGATAGTTTTAAATGGAAATTGACACAGAATGGAATTTTTACTGTAAAATCTGTGTATGAGGATTTAATGAATGGACATACTAGATTTTTATAAAAAGATCTTTGGAAGTTAAAAATACCGCTCAAAATAAAAATCTTCATGTGGTTCCTTAATAGACGAGTCTTCCTCACTAAAGATAATCTAGCAAAGAAAAACTGGCATGGAAGCTCTCATTGTTCATTTTGTGGGAATGATGAGAGTATCGAACATCTTTTCATCTCCAGCCCTTTTGCAAAACTGGTGTGACGTGTTGTTTTCTGTACTTATAATATCCCTCCTCCTACCAATGTCACAAACATGTTTGAGAATTGGTTGAACGGAATGGATAAAAAGACCAAAGATAGGATTCGTACCGGCGTTTCTGCTATATGTTGGTCTATTTGGAATTGTAGGAACAATCTTGTTTTTAACAGAAAAGATAATTTCCATGTTCTACAGGTTATCCATATGGCGGTGCATTGGATCCAGTTATGGGCTTTCCTGCTTCCTTCGGACCAGCGGGACCTTATGGTGGCTGGGTGCACGAGACTTCTACTGGTGGCAGAGGATTTTTTTTCTCCCGGCATACGTGGTAGCATATTAGTCGACTTTCGTTGTTGTGCTTCTTTTGTCTTTGTCGGTTGAGGCATGTCTCAATCTTTTGTGATTCCTGAGATGTAAACTCGAGTATTTTACACTGAAATTTTGTAAGAATCGGCTGTGTGCATCATTCGATGCTGAGGCTGGAATTAATAAAATTCTCTTTTCTAAAAAAAAGTTTATTGTATCTTTTATTTTCTAAACGGCCCTTAAGCTAGCCTTCAGCTAATTGTGACCTTTCAACTAACTTTCAGGCACATATGACCCTTCCCCTAAAACGCCATGAGCTTAGGCATTCTGCAAATTTCATAAGCTCTTAAAATTTCAGAAAACGCCATACATTTTGGCTTATCCTAATCTAGAAAACGCAAAACTTTCTACGTCATTTGGAATAAGCCATTTGTTTCTCAGTCCCAGAGACTCTTAGAATCTTGGTGTACTGTGAAATTCTCCGAGTCTGTGTGCCATATCAAATGGCTTGTTCCAAATGACTTGGATTTTTTTCGCGTTTCTTAGCGTCGGGATAAGCCAAAGTTTATGGTGTTTTCTGAAATTTTCAGACCTTCTGAGATTTAAGCCCTGTCTACGAGCTACAGGCTACTCCCCTACTAACATTATTCGGTCACCAAGTCAGAGACCCTAAGCACGAGGGAAGGAAAATGGACATTTGGTTTGCAAACATGAAGCCACTTAGAGATTGGTCTAGGTCAAAGCTTCCACGACGGGGACATGCCAGTGCTGCAAAGCACGCCGGCGAGAAGTCAAACCTCGACGTCTCCCGATCACCCAACAGGATCTAATCAGAGACGTTCCCGTCGACAGCGAGGCGCCCGTGGTGACTTCGTCAATCTCAAGACTCGATCCGCCGACTCAGTATTTCGGAGGTGCTCATAGGGGTAGGGTGTGCGTGCGTGCGTTCATAGGGGTGAGTGTGTGCGCGTGTATGTGAGCGTTTGCGTTTGTACTGTGTTTCTCAAAAAAAAAAAAAAGAAATTCGCAATAATTCAAAACGATTCGAACAAAAAGACAGCGAGGAGGTGGCACTCAGCTTGCACGGCGGCGCCCGAACCCGGCCCGTTTCTATTGAAATTAGCCTATGGTAGTTGCATTGATTTTGCCTAGATTTTCGTTTTTTTTGAACTAATTCCTACTTATGTGGGCCGTTGCGGGCCGCCGCTTGACACCTTCAGGTGGCACTGAACTGCTCCAGGTTCTGTGGAAGCCACACCAGAGTAACTCCAGTCCGAGTGTGCACTGGCTCGATCCTGCCCTGCTGCGTGGGCAAGTTCCTACTGTAGTGCGTGCCGCCTCCGTGTGTGCGTCGAACCTTCGAAAGAGCCTTGGTGCGAGCTATTCTTCTGACTAGGTCAAGAGTTAACCTGCTTGCGCGCGCATCGTCGACACTGACGTTCCAGAAATCCTGGTTAGCGAAAGCCCGTTTGGTGTTTGTTGACAGAGTTTGTTTAATCAGTGCCACCAACTCGATCAATCGTCAGATATTCAACGAGTTCGTTAAACTACGTGTACGATGTTCCACCATCAGCAACCCCGCTTGGCTTTTTAACCGCAAGCTAGGTGTTCAACCTTCAACGAACCGGTGCGGTGCATCTGTGCACATGAGCAACCGGGTTCAACAGAACACGATTTGAATGATTTTATGTGAACCTTCAAAATGGAGCAGAAGTTGTTGAATAATTTGATTTTTTTTTTGAAACGAGGCAAAAGCTTTGCCTTTATATTGATATAGAAGAAAACAGCACAACACGGCCTAGGCCAAAGTAAAAAGCATGAAAGTAAATAAGCGTACAAAAACTCAGCCAACCCCGTCCAGTCTTTCAGACAGGAAGATCGTCATATCTTCAAGAAGCAGTCAGTTGAGCCAACTGCTTGGCCCCAGCGAGGATCCAGTTCTTACTCTCGTCTTTAATCTTCTGCATCAGGGCAGAAGGCATGATCGCCTTGTTATTAAAAACCCGCTCATTTCGCTCTTTCCATAGCTCCCAAGCGATAAGGGTGATGGCGGACTTGAGCCCCATGGGGCTATCAGAGGGCGCCCTGGAGGCAGCCAGCCAATACTGAAGAACCGTGCCTCTCCCGGATCCCACACTCATTGGGAGAGAAGGGCAGGATAACCATGAAGCCGCGGCCTGCCAGATTCGCTTGGAGAAACGACACTCGAAGATGATGTGTCGTGCAGTCTCAGGTTGACAATTGCAGAGCTTGCAGACGGGCTGGTGAGGCCAACCCCTAACAGCCAGGCGATCAGACGTCCAAAGCCTGTTTTGCACCGCCAGCCAGGCGAAGAAACGACATTTTGGCGGGGCCCAAGGTTTCCACACAATGGGGGAGAAGGAACAAGGAATGGCACCCGCAAACTGGGCTTTGTAGGCCGACCCAGCAGTGTAGATTCCGTTCTCCGTGAGGGTCCAGGTGATTGTGTCAGACATGTTCTCGACAAGGGCCACGCCCTCAGTGATCTCAAAGAGCGCGATGAACTGGGCAAAGTGCTCGGCAGTGAAAACAGTCACGTCAATGTCTGCCACCCACCTATACTCTGCCAACGCATCCCGCACACATCTGTTCTTCCGCCTTGCCGCATTGAAGATGAGAGGGGCGATAGACCTGGGCGAGTTTCCATTCAACCATGAGGAAGTCCAGAAAACCGCACGATTGCCATTGCCAACGGTCACCTTGGTTGCGGCGTTGAAAAGATCCCGGTCATGTTGGTCATTTGGAGTTTCCAGCCCGACCCAAGGCTTATCGGGCGCAGTCCATTCAAACCAAAGCCATCTTAGCCGCAATGCCCTGGAGAATTTCTCCAAGTCCAGAATCCCCAGCCCAGCCATGCTCTTTGGCCGGCACACCTTTTGCCAAGCCACCTTGCATTTGCCCCCACTCACGGAAGCACTACAGTCCCACAGCATGCCTCTTCTGATCTTGTCCAGTGCTTTCATCGATGCCTTATCCATCTTGATGGCCGTTAGCAGGAAGATTTGCATGGAAGTTAGCACGGACTTGACGATGGCATTGCATCCGGCACGGTTGAGAAATTTGCTCTTCCACGGGTTTAGACGCGAAGCCGTCTTGTCGATGTAGGGCTGCAAATCAGCGCGTCGAAGTCTTCCCAAGGAAAGAGGGAGGCCCAGGTACTGGAAAGGGAACTGGGCCGTGACCGCAGGGAACTCTGCGAGGATGTTGGTGAGGTCAAGATCATCACATCTTATGGCAGCCACCGAACTCTTCGTGGCGTTGGTGACAAGCCCAGACACGTCACCAAAGTTTCGCAGCAGCGTTGCAAGGTTGGAGACGTCGATAGCAGAGGGGGCCACGAAAATAACTGCGTCATCAGCATACAGTGAGATGCGGGCTTTGATGAATCCACCCGGGATTGGTTGAAGCAGCCCATTTTCCGTGGCAAGCTCGAGGATCCGCTGAAGAGGGTCAATGGCAAAGTCGAAAAGCAGCGGGGACAGCGGGTCCCCCTGCCTGAGCCCCCTTCCGTGAAGAATGTCCAAACCGGGGATGCCGTTCAGGAGAATGCGCGACGTGGAGGTCGTGAAGAGCAGGGCTGCCCAAGCCCGAAACCGTGGCGGGAAGCCCCGCCGTTGAAGAACATCCAGAATGTAGTCCCATCGCACGGAGTCGAAAGCCTTGGCAATGTCAAGCTTGAACAGCAAGGTCGGCGTTCGATTTTGATGGAGACGACGAGCTGCATTTCTGACGTATAGAAAGTTATCATGAATGCTTCTGGATTTTATGAAGGCACTTTGGCTTGTCGAGATTAGGGTATTCATCCGCGGCCGCAGCCTCAGCGCCATAGCCTTAGCGATGATCTTCGGAATCATGTGGATGAGACTGATAGGCCGAAAATCCGTGATGGAGTCCGGCCCCTCCTTCTTTGGAAGTAGTGCAATGTTCGCCGAGTTGAGGATGTGGAAGTTGTTCACAGAGAGCTCAGAGAAAGCATCGATGACCCGCATGATATCCCCCTTGATGATGTCCCAGCAATGGCGGAAAAAAGCGACAGTGTAACCATCCGGGCCCGGCGCCTTATCCAGCGGCATCTCGTTGATTGCCCCCTTAATATCCATCTCCGAGAAAGGCAGCCCCAGGCTCTCGAGGTCCTCAGTAGCAGGATTCAACAAGCTCCAGTTGAAATCTAACAGGCGGGGCTCGGGGGGCCCAGAACCCGCGAGAAATGCTCATGGATGAGATTCGCTTTCTCCTCATGGGAAGTGACCCAGCCCTCTCCCTTCTTCAGGCGCATAATGTTGTTCTTTCGGCGACGCGAGTTGACACGCAGATGGAAGAATTTGGTGTTCGCATCTCCCTCGCGAAGGAAGGTGATTCTCGACGCTTGCCGCTTCCGGGTGCGCTCAAGAGCAGCGAGACCCAAAATCCGACGCTTAAGAGCGACGCGAAGATTCCTCTCAACCTCTGTGAGAGAGCGCGACTCTTGCGCCACATCCAGCGCAAGGATAACCTCCAGGGCCATGAGAAGCTGCAACTTGTGATTGGAGAAAAGCCCTTTGCTCCAGGCTCTGAGTCTTTTAGCGGTTGTCTTGAGCTTATGGTTCAGAACATGAACAGGTTGGGTGTGGGTAGTTTGCTCCTCCCATGCAGACTGAACAATGTCACTGAAACCCGGCATCTTCGTCCAGAAATTTTCGAAGCGGAAAGTAGGAGCCTTTCGGGGACCGCTATGGTTTGAGAGCAGAATTGGGCAGTGGTCGGACAAGGAAGAAGACAACGCATTCAGAGAATGGTGCTCGAAAGCCAACTCCCACTCAGCATTGCAGAAAGCTCTGTCCAGCCTGCTCAGCGTAGGATCATCACGCTCGTTGCTCCAAGTAAACTTTCTGTTCATCAGCTTTATCTCCTTTAGCTGACAAGTGGTGAGAGCCCTTCTAAATTGGCCCATAAGACGAAGGTTGAGATTTCCGTTGCTCTTGTCAGCTGCCTGGTAAATCAGGTTGAAGTCACCAAGAATTAGCCATTTGGATCCGTCGGTTGGTGCCGCGGCACTGACTTCATCAAGAAATGCCCTTTTGTCCACATCAGTACTCGGCCCGTAGACGTTGGTTAGCTTGAAGGTGGTGCCGCAGGTACTCATGATCACATCCGCACTAATCAGGTTTGTGCCAATATGAATGTTGGTGATGTCCACGTGGTCGCCATCCCAAAGTAGGAGGATGCCCCCCCTAGTGCCAGTTGCGGGGCGATGCGCGAATGAGCGAAGACGATAGCCCCCAAGATAAGCTGCCGTCTGATGGTCGATGAAGTCAAGCTTAGTTTCCTGAATGCAGGCGATATGGCAGGTGGTATGCGCGAAGAGGGCGTGGACGACATCCTTCCGGGCTTGATCATTTAGCCCCCGGACGTTCCAGCACAGGATGTCGAGAAGTAGTCCAATCATTTGGATGTAGGGGAGGGGATCGACGATTCGGGTTGAACTTTTGCTCTTGTTTTGCAGCTGGGCGCAAATTGTAGAGGTTGTCTAGACGAGTCGAGAGCAAGAGCAGCGCCATGACGACGTTTAAGAAGTTCAGGGAGTGACATGCCCACTCCCAAATGGCTAAATAAGCTTAAACGAATGCAGTTCATGTTTGACAAAGTAAGGAACAAGCAGCAGAAGTAAGGTCGATGATGATCATCAGGCAGAGGCCTCCAGCTCAGTGCCTCCCGCGCCCTCCATGTTAATGAGCGCTTCATCAGCATCCGTGATGCTCGGCATGTTCAGCTTGAGTAGAGTTCTGATGGCCTTCACCGCCGTGCTCGAGAAACCATCCTTGCAGCCACTGGTGTACTCCTGCCGCGCGTGCAGCAAGGGCATGCCCTTCGATTCATAGCCGAGCTTTGTGTGCAGGACGTGCACGGCGCGATCCATGGCGTGCATGTGCGGCTTGGCCCCCAGGCGGCTGCTCCGGCGAGCCGCCGAGGCCGCGTCGACATCAGGTAGCGGTGCTGGTGCAGGGTGACGGGGAACCTGAACAGGCGTCGGCAGCAGTGGAATGCTGGGCCTGTCGAAGATGTCGTCGACGGAGCTGATGGCGCGAGTGCCGGCGTAGTTGTCGCTGTCGTCCTCCGTGGTGAGAAGATCACCAAAGGCATGGGCCTCGGCCCCTTCCTCGAGCTCGCCGTCGCCTTGCTCAGTTGCGGCAGTCCCGGCGTTGTCGCTGTCGTCCTCCGTGGTGATAAGAACACCAATGGCAAGGGCCTCGGCCCCTGCCCCTTTCTCGAGCTCGCCTTCGTCTTGCTCAGCTGCGGCAGCCCCTTCCTCGAGCTCGCCGTCGTCGTGCTCAGCTGCAGACTCCTCCCCTGCCCCGATCAGCTCGATGAGCAGAGGCTCCGTGATTGCGATGTCCTGAAACTGCAGCGTGATGTCAGATGTGTTGGTACTGTCGAGTTTCGGCGCGGCATCCTCTTCATCTTGCTGCAGCACATCCACGGCGACCTCAGCGTCGAACCAGGCGTCAATCCCGACGTCGCGCTCCTCGACGTCCTCCCAGCTTGATGGCACGGTGCGATGGGCGTCCAGGCCCTCACGCGAGCAGGTGATCACCGCGGTCTCCTCGAGGCCCCAGGCGCCTAGCACCGGCCTGCCAACCTCCGAGTGCGGCATGCCTCCCGCAGCGCAATCGAAGGATAGAATCGGAGAAGCGAGGCGCGATGACGAGGCGGTGAAGCCCGGAGGCGAGGCCCTTATGCCTTGAATCCAGTCCCGGCAGGTCGCGCTGAATGGGGATGCGTGGGGAGGTGCAGTGGCGCGAGGTGCGTCTCCCGGCGAGGCGATGCCGAGGAACGATGGCACCGAGTCACGGGCAGCCATCAAGCCCGTGGCCATGAGCTCCTGGAGCTTAAGTTGGACCTGTTCTCCGGTGAGGGCTGGCACGGGCGTCTGCTTTGGGAGAGGGGCGATGACGAGCGAAGGCAGACGCGGTGGAGGAGCTTGCGTGGAGGCCGTCGATTGGCGCTGCCGTCCGTGGCCCCGGCTTGGCGAGCGGTGCCGTGGCGAACGCTCGCGGTCGCGAGAGGCGTGGCGAGAGGACCCCTGGCCGCGGGAACCCGCCCCGGGGCGGCGCGATTGGCTGCGCCTAGAGCCTCCTTCGTTTCTCCGATGGTCGTCGTCTTCATCATCGCGGCGGCTGGTGCGCTGCAGCTCGCGATCGTCGCACCTCTGCCCGGTCCTGGACCGGCTACGTCTCTGTTCGTCGCTTGGCCGCGAGCGGCCACCATCACGTCTTCCCGAGCGCCGCCCCAAAACAGCATCATCGTTTGAGGCCTCCTCCGCCTCCCCATGCCTTGAGCTTCTAGAGCGACGCGAGCGCTCCGGGCGGTCAGTGCGATCACGCCCAAGCGGAGGGATGGCAGTCGGCATGGATGACGAAGAAGAGCTGCCACGAACCCCATCGATGACGCCGAGCCTCCAGGGCGGGAGAGTGCGCGAGGAAGCCCGGAAGCTGGACACCGGCGCACCCCCATCCAGCTGGGGCGCGTCCGTGTAGTCCTCAATCAGCTCGAGATGCAGCAGCACCCGGAAAACCATCCCCGATTTCCATTGATCCGGGCGGTCGCGGGAGACGCGCACGAGCGAAGACACGCCGCCAGGAGCCTTGTTGGCGAAGGTGCACCAGAGCACCTTCGGTATGAGCTGCGGATCCGCCGTCCACGCCCATAGTCCGAAGAAGGCCGTGTTCTCCATGGACGTGAAGCCCGAGTCCAAACGCTGCACCGCGCATCGCCGCCCAATGACCCGATCAACTGATCGACATGGCGCGCGCCAACAGGTGATCAAGTATTTGGTGACTTGGTGTCAGCGGCAACTGATTTCGACAACTAACAAGAAGCAGGTGACGGCCGGACGGTCTCCCATCCCATCTGTGTACCATGGATGATTGTCAGCGGCACCCACCGTTCTACCAAGATCTTCTTCTTGCGCAAGTTCATGAGTTGGAAGGAATCCTAACTAACTCCACCGTCCTTTGCGCCAACAGTAAATTACTACCACGGATCTAACAAAAAAATGTGAAAATATCACCGTCAGGAAAACAATTCTCAGTTCATCGGTTGCATCGCAAAACTCTACAGAAATCTCTCCAGAAATTCCCCGTTCGTCCTCCAAGTTGCTGGCCTCTCCCAATCCGTCCGGCTTGGGGAAAGCACACACGGGTGTCGCGTGACGGGAGGAAGCGACGGCGAGACGCCACCACTGATGATCTCTGAACTGGCGTCGAGCTTATCCAAAGAAGATCAGAACTGGGGTGAGACGTCGCCACACTCCAGAAACTGAAACTGAAGCAGAAAGCTGCTGTGGCAACCAACAATCATCCATGGTAGATAAGCCATATCAGACGCATGTGTATCCAAATGTCTCCACTTAGTCACTCATGTATATATGCAAAACCAAAGGGCCTTATACACATCGGAGAGGACGACGACGAACGGACTCTACTGTCTATTTACACTGGCAGTACGTATGTATGTTTCTGTTTTAAATAGCCGGCTATCACCCGGCTATAGAGCTATAGCCTTGCGAGAGGGTTCGCGCTAAAGCTAAGGCCTTCATAGTCTATAGAGATAATAGCCGCCATCACCCGGCTATAGCCCGGCTAAATGGATTTAGCTCCAGTTTAGCCCCTTAGCCGCTATTTTCCTGCTCGGGAGGTCCAAAAAAATTGAACTACAATTTATCTCGCTCGGCCCAAATTTGTCCTACTCAGCCCAATTTCAAGACTCAAAGGACTAACCCTAACCCTAAGTTCTCCACATCAACCAAGAGGGGCGGCGGCGCACAACCTCGCACTCCTGGTAGCCCTCGCCGATGAAGCCGACCTCGTTATTCCTATCTTTTATTATGTGACTATGTTAATATCTTATGCATCTCTGAATTATGTACTAATATATGTTAATAGAATATTGTTTTTTCCCATTATTTAACAGAACGGCTATATAGCCATAGCCACGCTATAGCCCGGCTATAGCCTTTCGTAGCCTCTGAAATCGCCGGCGCTAAACAAAATAGCCCGCTATTTTAAACAGAGATGTATGTACAATGGATCAAAAACTCCAGTCTTCCCCACCGGCCGGCTTCAATTACTTACAGCGGACGGAAGATCGTCCCGGTGGATTATTAGGGGAATTTCTCTCCCCAGCTTCTTTCCTATGCACAGTATGTACTAGTATCTCGCTGCTATGGCATGTCGACGGCGTTGGTTGATTTGTTCATTGGCAAGTATCGCCGGCGCAGTCTCCGGCAACGTCGGCGAAGGAGACGGCGGAGAGACGACTGGCCCGGGGGCGGAAGGACCCGGCCACGACGACGCGCCTCCTGTTCTGCGACTGCTGGGACGGCGCGATGGCCCTCCGGGCCAGAATACGTGCGCCGGAGCCGGCAGAGAAGACGGCGGAAGGCGGCGGAGAAGGCGGGGAGGCGGGCTTGGCTTTGACGACCGAGACGGGCTTGCGCTCCTTGTGAAGGCTGCAGCGGAAGGAGCCCGCGTGGTTCGTGGGTGAGCACATGCAGGACCGGCGACTCCTGGCGGCCGGGGACGACGTTGGCGTCGACGAGACGCTCACGGACTTGCCCGGCGAGCGGGCGGGCGCGAGCTTGACGCGGCTGGGGGAGGCGGAGCCGTAGTTGGGGATCGCCAAGACCGGGCCGCTGGGCCGAGTCGCAGCTGCCGTCGCCATGAGAGATGAGCGAGAGCGCGCGAGCAGTTGGAATCAGGTGAGCGGAGGTTTCGGTGTCGCTCTGGTGGTCACCGTGGTTGCCTGGTGGTTCGTAGTAGCTCGAGTAAACTGAGAATTGCAAGGGATTATATAGAGCGACCCAGGCGTACGTTCGTAATTTCCGAGGGTCGAGAGAGAGCTGAAGTTTGGTTGGGTTAACTAACTAATCTGGGGTTAAGGCCTTAAGGGCCTAAAGTGGTGGGTCCGGAGGGCAGCACACAGGAACGGGTCCTAGATTCCCGTCAAGGTAGGTCCACTCCCCAATATTCATCGGTTCGATGTGCCAACCTTGTTTCAAAGTTTTCTCACAAAATTCCACTCAATTTCTTTATTTATTTTTCAAAATGTCGAACGCCAGTATATTATGTGAAAACAGCACTTAAACAAACATCCAAAAAGTTCAGCACCGCTGTCCTTCTGCATCCCTCGACGGTGCGCCATGAGCAAAGTTTTGTGCCGTCACTGGACCTCCGGCATTGTTAGAGAAAGGTTGAGAGAACCCAGACGCTTGTAAAAGTAGCAGCCGATAAGTCGTTTGCGTCGAACATAAAATGTTGGTGTTGGCAGACATGATCTTGAGAGATAACCGTCCCAGATAAGTTAGTACCGAGATGGGCCCGAAGATAAACACAACTCCTGCCAGACAAAGATGAGGAACACAAAACTCAGAGATTTCCGATGGAGGCTTAACTGGCTAAGCTTCATCAAACTAAGCACTAGAGAAAACGCTTCGCCTAAGTTATTTCCAGTCAATTTCTTGCATTACTGACCAGTATTCTAGTAGCACCTAAATAGACATCTTAATAAGTCATGTTTTGATTCTTCCATTATATGTAAAATCCATGCTGAACAATTTCCTAGCATGAAAAACAACTTACAAGATCGTTTACCGTAGATACTAATGCTTGCTGTTAGGCGCTCGTCCTACTGGATGCGCCAATTAATTAATAAAAAAATGAAAGATGAAAATACTGGTAAAATTTAGAATCTTTTCCTATGATATCTAAAACGAGGCGTCATCTTGACAAAAGATAATCTAGCAAAAAGATTCGGCAGGGTGTAAACACAGTCTCCTTTTTGTCATCAAGATGAAACAATTAAGCATCATTTTTTAATGTAATTTGCTCGTACGGTTTTGTCTATTATTAAAGTTGTGTCTAATTTATATCAGCGGCAGTCTGTTGCAAAAAAAATTTGGTACGGGCTACGTGGAACTCTATCACAATATAAAATTTATATTCTTGTGGAAGGGGCAGCATTTTGTTGGTCACTATGGTATGCAGAAATGATGTTGTTTTTTATAAAAGAAAATCTTTGTACGTTGCAAATAATATATGGCTATACACACATGGAGGGAATTGCAGCATCCAGAGCACAAAAAACTGTCCATAACGGCATGATCTGTGGAGCGAGCAGCTAAACAGGTTTTCACCCAACATTGTTCCTCCGTTGAGTTAGGCTGCTTTATCCTTTTACCTTATGTTAAAATTTATGCTAGAAAAATTATGATGTTGTATAGAGACCGGCTGTAACTCTTACGTTTGTATCGCCATGGTAGGAGAACCCCACCGGTGACACATCATGTGCTACATTTCCATCTATCGGCGAGGAACGAGTAAAAATATTCAATAAAACCAAACCTGTAGCAACATACGGGTATATCTAATGATGTTATAATGTTAAATTGAAACCATTTATGCTATGGTTCAAGCCATGCTTTTGTAGGTATGGTATTATGAACATCGTACATCTGCCTCGAAACACACATTAATATGACCATGAACCATGAATGAATCTCTCACTAAGAAAAGTAAGTTTCATCCTATCTTTTTCTCCCGTTGCAACGCACGGGCCCTTTTGCTAGTTGAGTAATAAAAACTGGCATGATCGGAAAAAGAAAACTTGAGCTAGCTTACGTTTTCCCTTCTCTTTTTCTGTCTAGAACAATGTACTGGTTTACCATCATTCTACTCCATCAAATACTGGAGCAGGCATTTCGATCTTAGCTAGGAATATGCGTAGATTTTTCAGTGTGGCGTGCAATGCAAAAGCGTGTCACGGTAGGAGAACCCCACTGCCGATGACACATCATGTGTTACTGTCAGTCGTTGGCCGGTTCTCCGATGACACTGAAAGGATCGATGCTCCCAGGAAAAGGCAGTCATCTTGGAACGTTCAAAGGCACGCAGTCAGGCCAGGGATATGGTCAAGTTGGCCGGAGTAGGGCCTGACGTGACACGCCAACAAATGGCAGCGATCGAGCCCATGTTAGAACCCTTTACTCCGTCGCTTGAAACGCGGCCGTCCCCCGATCGATCAACCCCATCGTCGTCAGTAGCAAATGGCCGTTCTCCGATCGATTCGCGGAATGGTTTGCGTGAAATCCGCGCGAAGGAAGGGATCCGTGGAGCCGCCGGCCGCCGGTGGCATGGCACGGCGCGCTCGCTTTCGGCGAGAAGGAACGCAGCACGAGCGCGTCTTGATCGTAATTCGCGATCGCCGTTACGCCCTGCAGCATTTGTCTTCCGTTGATTCTGGTCGACATGCCGAACGTACATGGCCATCACTTTCGCTCGCCGCCTATCTGCGTCTCTCTCGCTTTCTTCTTTGGCTTGTGGTTCGTGTCTTTTGCTCTGCAAAAGATCTGAATCGACAAATGCATCCTCAGTATCTGCTCCGGTTAAAGGTTTAACTAAATCCTCGGATGTAAATTACAGGCTTAATTACAGCAGTGCGCTGAAGTGACCCTGGCCACATATCCATACCTGCAGGCTGGCGCTAATTCGTGCTGTGTTTGGTTCTCTATTGCCCGATGGGTGGTGCTCGACGGCCGGCCGGGACAGAGCTAGCAGCGCACGGCGAGGACGTCGACATGCCGAACCTACATATTTTTTTTAGACTAAAAAAAGGGGCCTGCCCCCAACTTCATTAACAACACAGATAACCAAAGCTAAGAGAGAGATCCCACAATTCAGCAAAACGTGCAGCAGGAAACATATGAAACAACAAGCAACAAAGCTAAAACTACTCAAACTGCCACCAAGGCCTATCAGCAGCGCCCAAGTGCAGTCGTTTCTGATGAAAATCAACCACTGTCTATCCTTCGACATAGTTGCGCCCACCCCTTCGTCTTGTTGAAGACTTCTTGCAGCACCGTCTTCATGAGATAGTTCCGCGACGAAGAGCTCTTCCCACCTTTGGTTTCTGCAGTTCACTCCAATCGTCAGTCATTTGACATATATGATATACAATATCACAAGGATCCTTAGGCATAATTTGATCAAAACATGCTTTGTTTCTGGTTTTCCAGATAACCCAAAACATTGCGGCTAGGAAAACCTTCACAACCACGTTTTCATATCCCTGAAAACCATCCACCCAATCCCCGAGATCATCGATTGTCTCACGTGGGATTTTTGTATCAGCAGAACACTGAAACACCCCCCATACAAATCTAGCGACAGGACAAGTGAGAAACAGATGGTTTATGCTTTCATCAGATGCACAAAACATACACTGTCCCTCACCTTCCCACCCTCTTATTTTTAAGTTATCTTTAGTTAGAGTCCTCTTCCACATCACTAACCACAGGATTTTTTTATTTTTGACGGGACTTTCATCCTCCACAACTGTTTGAAATTCTTACACGGATTTGTGGTCTATAGGGCATTATACAAGGATTTGACAGTAAATCTTTTTTGCCCTAGTTTCCAAAAAACCTTATCATCTCCTTGTCTTAGCGTAGTCCCATGAATAATCTCTAAGAGTTTAGCCCAATCAGCAGCTAGATCACCCCACAAACACCTCCTAAAAACCAGACACGCCCCACTCGAGGCCACAACTCTATCCACTTTAATATTTTTATTAAAGGACAGATCGTAAAGCCTGGAGAATGTGTTTTTCAAAGGCTGACCCCCATTCCAGTTATCTTCCCAAAATCTCGTCGTGTTCTAGAATTGGGATTGCCCTGGTTTCGCTTCCATGTGTTAAATCGTCTCTTTTTGCAAATACTTTTTTCTCAAAAGATTCTGCCATTCACCGTCCTCATTCTCAAGCCTCCATAGCCATTTACACAATAAACTTACATTCATCAGTTCAAGGTTCAAGACCCCTAGTCCACCTAAATCTTTAGGTGAACACACAGTCTCCCAGTTCATTAAATGGTATTTTCTAAAAACATCAAATCTTTTCCTCACACCGATCGGAGCGACGTAAAAAGAAAGCATAAAGAGAGGGACATTGGACAGACAAGAGTTCAATAAAGTTACTCTCGATCCAATGTCCAGCAATTTCCCTTGCGAGCACCCCAAATTTTTCTCCATTTTCCCCTCGGCGGGTTTCCAATGAACATTTAAAAGCCTTTTTTTGTCAATGGGGACACCTAGATAACGTAAAGGAAGTGTACCTGACGTGTAGGTAAAAATTTCCTCATATATATGAATTTGCTCTACACAATCCCCCAAACCATAAACTTCACTTTTTAGAAAATTTATTTTCAGACCCGACATCTGCTCAAAAAGACAAAGTAGGAACTTCAGATTTTTGGCATTTTCAAAACCCTCTTGCAGCATAAAAATTGTGTCATCCGCATACTGCAGGATGGCATATCCATTTTCTTGCAAACGAGGGACTAGCCCAGTAATCAAACCTGCTTGTTGTGCATTTTTAACCATCACATTCAAAGTGTCAACAGTAAAGTTAAACAGGATGGGAGACAGGGGATCCCCTGTCTCACGCCTCTGTAGGTGTTAAAAAAAGCCCTCATCTGATCATTCATTTTGATGTTCACTTTTCCACTAGTTATTATGCTAAATATCAGGTCATTCCATTCATCAGAAAAGCCTTTCTTTAACATAACATTATATAAGAAAGCCCAATTGACATTGTCATAGGCCTTCTCAAAATCCACTTTAAATAAAACACCTGACTTTTTTTTTTAACTTCATGAAGAATCTCATGAAGCATCAGCACCCCTTCCATAATGAAACGTTTTTTCATAAAGGTCGTCTGCGTTTTGTCAATTAAATCGTCTGCAACGACCGCCAAACGATTATTCAATCTTTTAGTGATAATTTTCAGACGTTCGTTCATAAGACAGATGGGCCTAAACTTTTGAATTACCAGAGCATCTTCACATTTAGGAAGAAGAGTTATGGTTCCAAAGTTTAGTCTACCCACATCCAACCTCCCTCTAGCAAAATCGTCTTATGCCGAACCTACATGGCCATCACTTTTGCTCGCCGCCTATCTGCGTCTCTCTCTCTCGCACGCTTTCTTCTTTGGTTGTGGTTCCTGTCTTTTGCTACAAAAGATCTGAATCCACAAAAGCGTCCTCAGTATCTGCTCCGGCTAAGGGCTCGCTTGGATTCGCGTTTAGATTTCCGCTCCGTGAAATACGGCGCAGGCTAGCGTTAATTTACGGACGTTCCACCCTCCGTAAAACATTACCGGCTGTTTACGGTCCAAATACCTGGAATCCAATCGGGGCCTAAAGGTTTAACTAGTTTTCGGAAGTAAATTACAGTTTAATTACAGCAGTGCGCTGAAGTGACCCGGGCCACATATGCACCTGCAGGCTGGCGCTGATTCGTGCTGCGTTTGGTTCTCTATTGCCCGACGGGTGCATGGTGCTCGATGGCCGGCCGGGATAGAGCTAGCAGCGCACACGGCGAGGACGTGGGTTACGAGGGTTAATTTTTTGTCTTTGTTTCTGGCTGCACCTAGTCGTTTGGTTTCCGAACAGCCGTCGATAGCCTGCTCCATGCACCGCATCATGCATGGTAGTTCGATCATGAGCCTAAAATCATAAGTTAAGAGCGGCCCTGAATTTGTGTAGGATCTGCATCTCAAATCATACTGATCTTTGTCCGTATAGCCCTACCTTCCGCATCCTGCATTACATATAATCGTTATAGTTGTGTCTCTATAATCATGTGTAGATTCTCGGGTTGGTTGCATAGCATGATTGTGTTTGGTTTTCTTATTTCGTGTAAGTAGCAGGACCAGATCGTGTCCGGTTTTAGAGAAATAATATTATCGATGAAGTTGGTGTGTAGCATCAATCATGTGGTCTATCTATCTATATTTCTATACTACTATTAAAAGAGCAAACTTGACTTGTTAGGATACTTTAAATCTGGACCGTTCAATATCCGATCAAACGGCCCATATCGTCCCAATGTTTGACAACTCAACATTGTCCAGTTTGGACCGTTTTGCCCTCCCACCAATCACATAATACGACCAAATTGCCACCATGTTTGACAACTCAACACACCTATTCGTTTTGATGATAATTACAAGGATTTGCCACCGCTAAAAACACTTCAACAACGCCTGAGTCGCCTCTGCACCACCGTCCGCCGTCACGTCACCTACAACCGCTAATGGATCACGTCTGTCTGATTCTTTCTCCGCTGAAACGCCGCTGCCCGCTGACCCTGTCGGACGCCGCCGGCCAGCCTCCCACCCTACCCAACGCCCCGCTAGCCGCCGCGCGTCGTTGGCTGTTCCCGTGGAAGAAGTGATGGAGCGGACACCGGGTGTTCGCAGGCGCGTGGATCCGTCGCCTGTTCGTCGAGTACTCCTGGCGTTATAGGCGAGGTAAGTTGGCTCAGTTGATTCCCGCAATCAAGCTATCAAAGTTGGCCCGATTGATTCGATGTCCCACGTACATAGCTAGATCGTTTCTTCCCTGGCCATGTAGGAGGCTTAGCTTGAGGACTTGATCCGTTGATCGATCTACTGCTAGCGCGTGTGAAACGCAATACTAAGTTGTTGATTGTATCAGGCACGATCTTCATATTCCAACAATGAATAGACTGCAACTTCAAACTACAAAATGTGAAATAAAGAAGAACTTGCAAATGTTAATGGCAGAGCTAGGTCACTGTCATTAGTTTTTTACTGCATATTTGCTATTCCCTCTAGCAGTATATTTAATTGACCAAATGCATGCGATGGTTTTCTGAAAGACATGAAAATGCAGTATACTTGTGACAGACGTGCAGTAAATTTACAGCTGTTTGGACATATAGATTTACGTTTCAGACTTTCAGTTTCAGCGTCTTTCTTCTTTTCAGGGTTCTGCTACTTTTCATGTTTCTGAATATTCATTACAAGACAGAGTATGCAATAGAGAGTCGAGAGAGTGTACGTCCGTTATGTAAGTACAAGACAGAGTCGAGAGCCTAGATAGTATTGCAACCATTTGTCTTACTGCTCAATAAACACATTCGAAATTTAGATAGAGTCAAGAGCCTGGATGTTTAATTTATTTTGCTAAAGACGCTACTAATTTGTGACTCTTTTGTTACCGATGTTTACTGATCCCTCAGTTTCTATATGTATGGTGTATATTTTTGGCTCGGAAAGTAAAACACGCTCGTGGATGGGAAATTAGTATCTCTAACTATTTGATGTTCGAAAAAGGAATTCGCATTACATAAGGGAAAATAATTAAATCACTCAAAAAATTAACATTGTGAAAACGTGCGTTGCACGTACATGTCAACTAGTCTATACTACTATTAAAAGAGCAAACTTCGCCGGATACATTAAATATTACGCGTTCGATTTTTGATCAACGGATGAGATTGTTTGGTCCGTGTTGAGTTAGTCCGTGTTGAGTTAGCGAAACGTTATTTTTCTTTTTTGCAGCAATGGTCGAGGCTCCAGGCCTCTGGTGGCGAGCCGCAAGGTGCAGCCGACGCGCCGCCTTGCAACCTCTACTGCGCGCCGCCCGGCTACCTCCGAGTACGCCGTCCCCGGCGACTCCTGCGCGCACCCCCGTCGGTAACCTCCCGAGCGCGTCGCCCCGCGGGAGCTCTCGCACGCGCCGCCGCCGGTGACCTCCCGCAGGCAGCGCTGCCGGTGAGAACACCGATCCTGACCGTCTGCGCGCTGGTACAGCAGCAACCTGATCACCGCGTCCTGCCCGGCCTCTACCGCCAGGATGCTCGCGTGGAGGCGCTTGGAGGCGTAGCCCATGAGGGATGGGCTGATGCCGACGGTGGCGGCGGCGGTGACGTGGGGCAGGATGTAGGAGGCGAGGAGGAAGTTGACGGTGCCGTTGTAGGCGTCGAAGGGCGGGTCGAGTTGCGTGCCCATGGCGTCGTCCATGATGGCGGCGAAGCGGTCGTCGCTGAGGTCGATGGCCGGGCGCGGGAACCCGCCCATGTAAGCAGCGGAGGTGATCGGCCGGCGGCGAGCGGGAGGTGAACGAGCTCACACTGGTCAGCTTCTCCGCCGCCGGCTGCCTCCTTCGGATTCATCACCTGGCGATCTGGAGATAAGTCCCGAATCATGGAACCAAGACCACAAGCTTGGTTCAAGCTGACCGTGTACTTGCGTTCCTGATCTGTGAAATATTATATTTATCGATGTGGACCAAGCTGTAATCACCAATCTGCACGAGTACTCATGTTTATGGCTGAATTGACTAAATTCAGTGTGTTACACCGAGCTTCAAATACACTTTTTAACATGCCAAACTTCATGTTCGTGTGGTGAATTTTTAATTTATATATGTGTGATTTTTAAATAGCTATAAATCTGATGGAAGATTATTTCGATTTCTAACAGAATATCAAATTAGCATACCATGATCATGCTCTGCAGAAATTATATGACTGCTGCATGCTTAAATTTATGAAGTAAATGGATTTTTTTTTTGTTGTCTACTGAAACCAGATCGTAATTAAGGTTGATATTTTGTACCTATAGTGAGATCCTCTCAGAGTATTTTTGGAACACATACACAAGCCATCAACATGTGTATGTATTGTGAAATAACTCTGTTTTTAAAGTGAAACTATGTTTGTCTTCGAGGAAAAATGAAAAGGTTCCCAACTAACCCGTTCTCATTTACGTTGGTAAACATGTGTTATGTGAAATAAGATTGATACGGTTGTTAAAAGAATTTCACACGGTTGGAAAACTCTCCAAGTTGACACATATATAGTCAAATTAGATGCTACTGTTGGACTTTGCCGTCACTCATGAGATAATTCAAAAAGGGCGAAATGAGGGTAGGGTACTAGGGTTAAGTGGACATTAGACTTTCAAGCTAAATTTGGGTTGTGCTAATGTTTTCATCCAAAAGTAGATTTTACTTATCCTCCCGCTGCGGGCATTAGTATATTGACAGTAACCTCCTCTGCTGAAACAGGGAACAAGCACAAACACATGAAAGTTAATTACTATTGAGCATGGTAATTACTAACTTGGTAATGTGCTAATTTTCAAAGAAAAAGGAAGAATTCAGAACTAATCTTCCGCCTAAGTGTTGTGTTGAGAGAGATGTGCTATATCTGAATGTAAATTGTTGTATTGCTTTATAAATGAAGTGAAAACACATCTGTTACTATTAGTGTAGCAGTTTCTTCTTGTATATGTTACAAAAATCTTTATTGTCTTTCTTGATTCCTGTCAAACTCAACCATTGAAGTATTTGCTCTGCAACATATTAGTTAAATCAGCGATATTGTTGCGCATGGCTTTCCGGAACTATATAGTTTCTTATACATGTTTGGGTTCTGGTTCATAATGTGTGTTCTGCTCGTACATGTTTTTAATGCATTTGTGCTATGGTCAATGCTCCAAATATCTGATAAACTGCTGGCAGCAGGTGTATAATCGAGCTCCCCCGTGTTGCGAGCAGAAGTGTTACTGTATATTTTCTTATTTATCATATATATATATCATGCCTTTCTATGGTTTAGAAAGGCTTTCATAAATTATTTAAAATTGGTTTAAGATTTTTTTTTTGCATACGAACGTATATTTGGTGCATTTGTGGAGACGTGCGTTGCACGTACATGTCAACTAGTACTATTAAAAGAGCAAACTTGTGTTGATACATTGAATCTGAGCCCTTCAATATTTGGCCAACGGTTCAGATCGCTCCAATGTTTGACAACTCAACACAAATCCACTTTTGCCCGTTTTACCCTCCCACCAAATCACATAATACTGCTAATGCCATCGTACCTCTTCGTTTTCGTAAATATTACAGAGATTGCCACCGCAAAAAATAAACGATAAACGATTTGTTAATCTGAGGCGAGCTCCTCGACCCCGTCATGCAAGGTTTGATTCGTATACGTACAGGAAACGCAGGTCCCGATGGCAATTTTAGATCGGAATCAATTCGTATCGGCCATGATTGGCCCAGAGACACGATCGGCCCAGAGCACACAAAAAAAATCCCATCGTTTGATCCATATACGTACAAGGGAGAAAAGAAAACGCAGCTCCCTATGAAAAATAGCAATTTCAGATCGGAAGGCCATGATTGGCCCAGAGGCACGATCGGCCCAGAGCACAAAAAAAAAATCCCATCGTTTGATCCGTATACCTACAGGGAGAAAAGAAAACGCAGCTCCCTATGAAAAATAGCAATTTCAGATCGGAATTAATTCGTATTAGCCACGATCGTCCCAGAGGCCACGGCAACACCCCGGATAGCTCTCGGCACGGCGACATGCGACGACATCGGAGGAGGATGGCTGGGGTTTCGTCCCGAAATTTTTGGCTCCCTACCTGTCATCCACCTTGGCACCCCCTCCCATCCAATCCGATTTTCAATACACCCTCCATGTTCGTGGGCATAGGCGAAACTACTCGATCCGTACATGCAGTCCTGGATCGACAGCATGGAGGGCATCGCGGCAATGGATAACTTCATGATATGGAGGTGGAGCACGTGTTAATGGAGGTCGAACATACATCGCGGCAATGGATAACTTCATGATATGGAGGTGGAGCACGTGTTAATGGAGGTCGAACATACGGTCGACGGCCTTGGCGAGGGCGAGGAGCGGTGAAGGACTAGGACATACAACTGCTGCCGGTCAAGCAGACGGAGGAGGAGCTCATGCACCGATGCACGGCGTGCTCGTCACCGGCAGCACCGTCGACCAGGGCGTCCATGGCTGCAACATGGTCCACGAGGAGCTACTGCCCTACGCTCGTGTCGAAAAGTTGGTCATCCATGGCGCTATGGATCGGCGTTGTGAGATGCCGGAGACGTGAAGAACCATAGTGAAGACCCGCGAGCAGGGTCAGGCGCGTGTGCAAGACCATGCTGAAGATGTGCTAAATGTCGCGTCGAGCTTGGTGGCTGTCCCGTGTCTATACAACATATTTGATTAATCTTATTCTAACTTGAAAATATATCAAGTGAAATTTATCATGTGTGGATGCTTCTGTTGCAGCACGTTGAGCAAGTTCTTTGACGGGCGTTCACTACAGGAAAACGGATAGTTGCCTACGGCTAAATGTATGCCGACGGCATTTTGTCGGGGCCGTCGGCATATATGGTTGTATGCCTACGGCTTTATAAAAGCCGTCGGCATACGTTTGGCCGTCGGCATATACTTTGTATGCCTACGGCTTTTTAGAAAAGCTGTCGGCATACGTATGGCCGTCGGCAACTATGTTGTATGCCTACGGCTTTTCAAAAAAGCCGTCGGCATATGTTTGGCCGTCGGCATACAAGTCTGCATCCGTTACCAAGCTGACGTCGCCACCTATACGCCGACGGCCACCTTATTTAGGCTGTCGGCATACAACTTTTTTTTCCAAATAAATAATCTGTGAGTTTGTATGCCTACGTCTTTTTGTGAAGAAGTTTTTTGAAAACTTTGTCAAAAGTCAAGTTTATCATTTATCCTATCAACTAATACACATAAAAGGACTCCATGCCAAAGGATTTCTTTTTTTGAGTATTTTTTCATTTTCTTTTATTTTTTTGAAAAAACGGTCAAAATGGCCGCCATGTCTATTCATTGAAAGGGGTCGAATTATTCAAAACTATCGACGGTTTTGTGATATAACCACTACTTGTGTAACTTAAAATTATTTTTGTCAAATTTTCAGAGCAAACTATCACACACTTGTAGTTCAAATTTGAATTACTTTTGGAAAATAGGCATAAAGTCGTTTAAATAGGCAAAATTAGGTAGAAACCGAGAAAATTCCTAATATTTCTGGATTATCCATCAAATATGGTCTACTTTGTGAGATATTTGGGTGGGTGCCATTTTGCACCATATTTTTTGTACTTGTTTCACAAAAAATATCATTTTTGACACTTAAAAAAAGGAAAATGATATTTATATAAGTAATTTGAAAAAACTCAGTTCTGCAACATTGTTTGTAATATCAAGATACAGCTATGTGTCAAATATGGACACATTATCACAAACTATGCCACGGAAATGATCATACCTAGGTCATTTGATTCGAAACTTATACATGTTTATAGATGATTGATCTTTTTGTGAAGAAGTTTTTTGAAAACTTTGTCAAAAGTCAAGTTTATCATTTATCCTATCAACTAATACACATAAAAGGACTCCATACCAAAGGATTTCTTTTTTTGAGTATTTTTTCACTTTCTTTTATTTTTTTGAAAAAACGGTCAAAATGGCCGCCATGTCTATTCATTGAAAGGGGTCGAATTATTCAAAACTATCGACGGTTTTGTGATATAACCACTACTTGTGTAACTTAAAATTATTTTTGTCAAATTTTCAGAGCAAACTATCACACACTTGTAGTTCAAATTTGAATTACTTTTGGAAAATAGGCATAAAGTCGTTTAAATAGGCAAAATTAGGTAGAAACCGAGAAAATTCCTAATATTTCTGGATTATCCATCAAATATGGTCTACTTTGTGAGATATTTGGATGGGTGCCATTTTGCACCATATTTTTTGTACTTGTTTCACAAAAAATATCATTTTTGACACTTAAAAAAAGGAAAATGATATTTATATAAGTAATTTGAAAAAACTCAGTTCTGCAACATTGTTTGTAATATCAAGATACAGCTATGTGTCAAATATGGACACATTATCACAAACTATGGGTATTATCCATAAAATATGGACTACTTTGTGTGAATAATTGATGGGTGCCATTTTGCATCATAATTTTTGCACTTAATTCACAAAAAAGTCATTTTTTGCACTTACAAAATAGAAAATGAAATTTTTCGTGAAAGAAGATGAAAACTTCCTTCGGCAACATTGTTCTGATTAAATAAATAATTGTTTACCAAAAATTATTTTTAACATTAAAATAAAAGTCCTACTTTATATTCTGATAATAATCTGCTAAAGGTTTTATAAATACAAAAACAAATTAAAAAAAAAGATTAATGAGAGGCCAGCCAGGCCACAACCGGCCCAGCCAGCCCAATACACCAACCCGACCACAAACCCTAACCCCCAATCGCACGCACACAGAGTCAGAGACAGTGAGACACCACACACGCACGACCACCACGATCCCTCCCTTATCCATTCGTCTCCTCCTCTCTCTCCCTGGCCACGCGCCGCCAGCCTCCCGCCCTAGTCTCCTCCCTCTCCTTCATCTCCGGCCGCCGCCGCCCAGCGAGCACGGCGTCGTGGCTGGCTTGCTCGTCGGCGCGCGCGTGCATCGCACCATGCACGGTGTCGCAGATCCTCTCCGCCGCCGCCCCTGCTGCCCCAGGCCCTCCGCCGCCGCCCCTGCTGTGTGGACAAATCGGTGCAGATTCTTGGAGCACTACGGCCGGCCAGCACCTTCTTGTTTTGCGCCGAAGTACCACATCAAGGTACTCCCGTGCAAATCCATCTCCTTGTTCGTCTCCTGCCCATCCATCCCCCCTCCCATCGCGGGGGATTAGGGTTTGATGCTTCACTGTAGCTACTGCTTTGCGTGAGCCTGACGGGTCTGACGGGTGTGCGTTTGTTCTTGGGTTGCTGCAGCTGCTGAAGAAGTCCGGGTGGAAGGAGGGCACCGGCCTCGGGGCGCAGGAGCAGGTGTGTCTGTCTGTCTACTATCGGTTCCTCTCAAGTCAAGATTTCATATGTCCATTTTCCCCATGTTCTTATGTTGATTGTAGTGCTAATTGTACTAGTTGTAGCATGGGATTCACGGTGTGAGGCTGAACTCTCTGTGTTCTTAGTATCCTTACTGTCTTACTACTATATTATGATATCGATTGTTAATTGATCTGTCTCATTTTGGACTCGGGGAAAGGATGAAATGGCGTGCACAAATAACTTAGGTTTCTGGGCCATGATAACTTTGGCAGAAGTAAATCTGAATACTTGCATTTTACAATCAAAGACCTCGCTATAGTTTCCTAAAAAAATCGAGACCATTGAGTTTCTTGTAATTTTGTTCCATTTGAAAGCTGGGAAGAAACTGAAGTTAAGTAAGCAGTTTTTACAGCTAACTGGAAAGTTTGTATTGTGCATTCATGGAATTTAAATTAGAAGTTCTGATACGGTGATACCTAGCTGGAAAGTTTGCACAAGTTTGCTAAACTTAAACTTGTTTACTCCACTGCTTGCTTGCATGATTGGTAGCTGAATGTTTATTGCATAGAACAGTATGGGTTCTTGCCTGCTCATGTGAAATAAAAGGTGCCTGAGATGTTCCGCTTGTTGTTATTATATTGGACTGCTTGGTAGATGCAAAATTTACTTGATCTATTTGTGCACTACAGTTCGGGCCAAACTGCTCTTAAAGCGTGCCAAATCTATTTGTGCAGTACAGTTCCCGCCATAGCTCTCTTTTCATGGAATTCAAGCTCCTCCCTCCATCCAGCCCACCTCTATAAATACAAGGCCAACACCACGAGAGCCGAGTGCGGTCGCGTGACTTGTGACTTTGGACTTTGGCGGAGGCGGAGCCGGAGCGGAGCAGTGAGTCAGCCCGTCGTCGAGTGATGAGAATGCCGGTACTGTTACTGCTGGGAATGCTTCTAGTATAAAGTGCCTGCTTGTCATTTCTCTTTTTGCAAGCTTGTGGAGTACTTCTACTGAATATGTGATGCTTATTTGTTTTGTTTACATGGAGCAGTGATGGCGCTGCTGCATTAGTATTGGTGAGTGGGCAGAAGGCTCAAGAACTTGGTCTGCAAGTACTTGCAAGGATCAAAGGATTTGGTGATGCCGCTCAAGTAAGACACAATACCAAGTCATATCTTAATTGGGAGAGAGTTAGCCTCCTTTAAGCAAGTGTACATACTGGTTTAGGTTATGGACGGATACACAAAAGATCTAAGTTCAGGACAGATATAGGAATCCATCCTCTCTGAAATAGTTTTATGGACTAATGGTTATACACTATAAGAAATTGTTATTCGCAATCAAAGTTTGCATCCATCTTCTCTGGAATAATAATATGTAATTTCAATATCTGAAAGTTGTTCGCTATTGAAGTTCTTGTAGAGTAAGAAAATCCGGAATGATACTTCTAACTACCAATTCATTTTGCAGGCTCCTGAGCTATTTACCACTACCCCAGCACTTGCCATACCGAAGGCTCTCGCGCATGCTGGCTTAGAGTCTTCCTGTGTTGATTTTTACGAAATTAACGAAGCCTTTGCGGTATGGTATTGATCATTTGTTTAACTATTTAGATTGTTTAGCACTACTTGTAGCATGGATTAGTTGAGTTATGTTAGCTGTTATCTTTTTGAGCTCAAACGGTTAATTCCCTCAAGAGATGATGTGTTGGATATCCTTACAATGTTGCCTCGTATTTTGATTATTGCTAACTTGCCTTTGATGCCAATAATTATATTTGAGACTTTGCCAAAATATCTAGTAAATAAGGATTAAATTTCCTACACAAATGCATATGGTAGCATTCTGGTCTTAGTTCTAGACCGGGGTGTTACACCTTTAGTGCTACGATTTTAGCTGTTTCTTGAACTTTTTTTTTTTGCTTTTGACAGGTGGCTGAAACAATTGCAATTGGTGGCTGAAACTAAATTGTGTAGGGGATTAACCATTGTTCAATGTTAGTACAGTGTGATTTCCAACAATGAATCATGTATTTGTAATTAGCCTTTAATTGGCTAATTTTTTTTTTTGGTTCTGGTTGTCAAGTATGCCTACGGCTTTTACCGTAGGCCTTTCCCTACTTGGCCGTCGGCATACTTACCGTTTGTAGTCACCAGATCATGCCACGTGGCCGTTGTATGCCTACGGCATTTGCCGTCGGCATAGCTTTAGACGGCGTCAGACGGACGTGAGACGTTTTTTTTTTGCCGACGGCCGAGTGTTGCCGACAGCCAATGAAAACCGTCGGCATATGTGGTGTATGCCGACGGCTAATGTATGCCGACGGCTTTTTCTTTGTATGCCGAGGGAGCAGAAGACGACGGCAAATGCCGTCGGCATACATATTTGCCGTAGGCATATATGTATGCCGACGGCATTTGTGACTATGCCGACGGTATTTGGCCGTAGGCAACTTGTCGTTTTCCTGTAGTGGTTGTAAGTATGCTTACAAAAACAATATGTTGTATTTAGATTTAGTTCTAAGAAAAGGATTCATAGTTACAAAGATTGAGTAATATTATAATTTAAAAGTCAAAACTTTAGAGTAAATAGAAAATTAATTAAAAAAGAGTAGATCAATAAAAATTAAATATTTAAACTAACAGTAGATCAAATAAACATATTTTAAAATATTGTGTGTGCTGGGTTAGACGACTCGATGATTTTAGGGCAAAATATAGGTTGTGGCAAAGTTTTTCATCCAAAACTTGAATTTTTTATCCTCCCGTAGCAATGCACGAACTGAGACATTTCAGGTTGATCTCATAAAATCATGATTGCATCAAAACATATGTTTTTGTTGTTACTTGTTTCAAACAAATAAAAAAGGAATTTTCAAAAAGGTGTATATACAATATTAGAGTCATATAACTTCAAAATATAGGAAGGAAAACATTTAATATATATTCTCAATAGATGAGACACAGGGAAAGGCTGCGTAGTAAAGACCCAAAGTGGTCAGACCCTTCCCCGGACCATGCGCAAGCGGGAGCTACTGCACCGGGGCTGCCTTTTTTTCTCAATAGATGAGACGTGAGTTGCACGTGCAGGTATACTAGTTATATACTAAAAGCAAAATGAGATAGTTTTTCGAGACACCACGTTAATCCACATCACTAGAATTAATTGGACTGTTAGATCTAAAATTAGTGGCTAAGATTTTAAATCACAACCATAAAATTCACGTAACAAATATGTCACCCGTGTACAACACGCTGGGCCTGACACGTAAAACGCATACCACACGTTTGCCCTTTTTTTCTTTGAGCAAGCCACACGTGAGTCCTAATGCGTTAGATTTTTTTTTTTGGTAAACACGCATGTGAGACCTAAGGCCGGCCCAACGAAAGAGTCCAGATGCCCGTACAAAGAAAACCAGCTCTCGATAAATAAATAAAACAACGTTAATTGTCTTTCCTATACAGAGTCAGATATGGCACACAAAGCCATGCATTAGAAACTGAGAAGCACCCGTTTAAATCACTGAACGAAGCATATATCTACACGTATGCAGTACCAATTAATTAGGACATTTTTTCTTTCAATTTTTTTTACCACATCTTATATTCTCAAGTGATTTTTTTTATTGGAGCAGAAAAAACAAAAAAATTATGTTGTACGCCGGTAGGCATACATTAATTATATTGATAATAGTACATCGAGTATAAACGAATACAATTAACATAAAAGTAGGAGGATACAAGCGATTGTACTGTTGCATACCGCCTTCACCGCAACTAACAAGAACGCACGTCCTTCATTGTCGCCGGCGAAAAAGAGTATCACATCTTCATGCTGAAGAAACCCCTTGCCATGAGGCGCAATAGCCATCGGTCCCGTAAGGCTAGATCTACCCCAATAAAGAACATCGGCTAGAGGAGCATTTTGAATCTCTTCAACGTCGGATCCGGAGTGCTACCCCACCCTACAATAGTGGCCTCACCGTATTCCAAAAATCCACAAAAGTCAGTATCGCAACACTTCAAGAGCAGGCCATCTTGTCGTGATTTATGGACACAATGTAGAAGTGCACAATTCAACGGGACATTTGTGCTGTAAGTTCCAGACTATTATTTGTTTCAGTCAAGATGCAAGACCTTTGTTTTGATGTCTACAAAGGATTTCATGACGGATAGGTTTCTTCACCTTTTATGGGTAAATATAATCCCATCACCCTCGCTAAAATGCACAATTCTGGAAAAGGTCAATTCGAGTTTCCTATGTTGCACATTGTAAATTGGCAATTTTTAAAAGAATTTTTTTGGCCGGCATTACAAGATATAGATTAAACACAAGGATTCTTGTAAGATGTTATTTTAACTGAATAGGCATAACTGCGTTACCTTAGCTTTCAGTTGATTGTTTCTTAGTTCAGACAAATATGGACCTCAAGATAATTTTATAGACAATGTGTTAAAACTACTCAAGAAATTATGTGCAGTTATATATCGGGCAACATGCGGGCTAGCACCATGGCAGTGGTATGTAGGATGCAACCTCGGACTTTGGAAGGAAAGATCGAGCATGTTAACAATAGGGGTGGGACCGAGGGACTCTCCGTCCACGATCTATGATGGCTATGTTAGGCAAACAAAATCTATACAATAGGCAAAATTCATGCTAGAGGTTGATCTCCTTGAATCACAACGCCTTACGGACGCTGAAGATGAGTATTGTGTGGTCGAAAATGCAACGTGCATATAATTATCATATTTTTAGGTGTATTGGTTTAAGAAGCGACAGTCTACGGAAAAAATAGTTTGTTGAAAAGATAGAAAAAGAAAAGATATAATAATAATTCTCAGATAAATATCTAAGAATTACCACATTAATCAACTATAATCTTGAAATTTACATATCTAATCCCTCGGTCCATAATTTAGATGTTGATATTTTTTCTATATATTCGGTCAAAATTTATAAAGTTTTATTTTGGCTAAATCAAGAATGTAGGGTAGTTGTGAATGGAGAGACCACATCGTTGTTTCTATGATTGAGTACACATAAATGACAAATATATTTGACATTCGTCATACCAAAACACACAAAATGTCTACCTAAGTTTGGAGTCGTGGAATTTTAAAATTAATGAATTGATGACATAAGTAGAACACTATGTACATTGTTTCTATATTTGAGTACACATAAACGACGAATTTATTCTACCACCATCAGACGAATACTCTCACAAATTAGTTATGGAAGTTTGGAATTCAGAGTGATGGAATTTTAATATTAATGAAGTGACAACATTAGCCGCACTAACAATGGGAGCGTCCCTCGCACTAAGAAAATTACCGACTTAATTATCTGCACGGGGCTGAGTAAACACATATTCTCATGAGGACGAGAATTTCCTTTCACTAAACCAATATTCTGACTTAATGAGACACAAAGCGTTAAAACTTCAAAATTTATGAAGATACATCATTAGTCGACAAACTATCAATGGGATATGTCCCTCACACAATAAATATTTTGACTTAATGACTCACCCAAGTAACTCACCACAGATTTCCTCTTGGTTTCAATGTTTAATATTTTGTATCCACATGGTGTGTCAATACTATTTTTTATTCGAAGACCTAAAAAGACTACACTTAATTCTTATGAATTTTTTCGTGGATATTGCTTGGTGTGTATGGTAGATATACTTGGACCATTGTATGTGCCTTTCTCTCAGGTAACAAAATCAACATAAGAGCACATGTCATTCCAATTGTATAAGAAAATCATGAATGATTAACAATCTTAAATATCCAAGTCACATAGCACTTTGGCATAGAACATAAAATACAAGTGCCTGGTGTGCATAAGCATTCAATGGAGATCAAGATAAGTTAACAGTCCTAAAAACCTAGAATCGTACTTCTCTAACTTTGACTGCTGATGTATAAACATGTTAACGAATATGCCTAGAACAAAATAACTTATCTTTAGCCGTATATTATTAAAAATGGCCAAAGTTCCACCATGCTCATGTTTGTTAAGTGTTCCACATTGTTACATGGAGTGAGTAAATGAGAGGAAGAAAAAATCAGAACAAGATAATTCCCAATATTTAATGTGACATGTACATTAAGGAGGACAACCCATTTTATCTTAATTCAGCGACTTTTCATCAAATATAACTAACCTAGCATACTGATCAAATATCATGTAAGAACTTCAGTTTACAGATCCAATGCCACTTACGTGGGTGTTTCAACATATGGCATGATAATCATTATGCTATTAACGAAACCGTATTTTTATTCTTGAACACTTTCAACCAACTACAGATGATGCCCTCGCATTTGCGAGGGCCACCTTGCTAGTTCTTCGAATAAAGAAAAATGATGAGATTAATTTGTGCATTGGACTCGGTCGGAATCGATCCGATATACGATTCAATATGTGTGGAAAACACATATATAGCTTAATTTTGGCGCCGGACGCATTTAGAAGATCTTCTTGTTATGGTTCGAAAGAAGGAGATCTTGTTACTCGCTCTCTCCCAGATCGTGCACGTATATGTGTCGGATTGGACTGGCAGTATGTATATACACTGGATCAAAAACTGGCAGTATGTATATACACTGGATCAAAAACTCCAGTCTTCTCCACAGCCTGATCCCCACCGGGCGGCTTCGATTACTTACAGCGGACGGAAGATCATCCCGGTGGATTATTCGGAGAACTCCGCCCCAGTTTGTTTCCTATTCACAGTATGTACTCATGTATCTTGCTATGGCATGTCGACGGCGTTGGTTGTTTGCTCACTGGCGGTTGTCGCCGGCGAAGGAGACGGCGGAGAGGCGACTGGGCCGGGGCCTGAACGACCCGGCCGCGGCGACGCGCCTCTGGCTCTGGGACTTCTGTGACGGCGCGATGGCCCTCCGAGCCAAAATACGGGAGCCAGAGCCGGTAGGAACGACTGCGGACGGCGGTGAAGAAGGCGGTGAGGCGGGCTTGCTGTGGGCGACCGCGACGGGCTTGCGGTCCTTGTGTAGGCTGCAACGGAAGGAGCCCGGGTGGTTCGTAGGCGAGCACATGCAGGAGCGGCGGCTCTTGCCGGCCGGCGGCGACGAGACGCTGACGGACTTGGCCGGCGAGCGGGTGGCGCCGGCGGGGGCGAGCTTGACGCGGTTGGGGGAGGCGGAGCCGTAGTTGGGAATCGACAGGACCGGGCCGCTGGGCCGAGTCGAAGCTGCAGTCGCCATGAGAGATCAGAGAGCGCGCGCGATCAGTTGGAAATAGGTGAGGGAAGCGAGCGGAGGTTTTTGTGTCGCTCTGGTGGTTTGGAGCAGTTGGAGTAAACTGAGAAGGGCGCGCGTTGGATGAAATATATAGAGCAGAGCAGAGCAAGCCAGGGTTTTATTGACGGTTAACCAGCAGGAGTTCTGCCATTTCATTAAAGTAAGGGGGAAGGTGTTACAAGCCTGCAAGCAGGTTTACAGAGGTGTCAAAAAATACGCCCAGAAACTGGGCGCAAAAGAAGGAGAATTACTCCCAAAAGGCCTCCTCCAGGAGGTCAAGATCATCTCTGACCAAAAGAAAAACAGCACGAGCATCAAGCGACAGGTGCTGGAACGTTCTTCTGTTTCTCTCTTTCCACATATGCCAAGCGACGTAAGCAGCCAGTCGACAGTCCTGTTTTCTGTCAGCTTTAGGTCCCAGGAGGCTAATTTTCTTCCACCACTCTCCAATTGTGCTGCTGGAGAGGGCAATGGCGGCAACGCGAGGCCGCAGCACTGAGGCGAGCTGCCAAACCTCCTTCGCAAAAGGGCACTCGATGAGGAGATGGAGTGCCGTTTCTGGCAACTGATCACAGAGGCAGCAGTTGTCGTCGTGCGGCCACCCCCTTGCCTCCAGTCTGTCGACCGTCCAGTTCCTGTTTTGCAGCAGAAGCCAGAGGTAAAATTTCACCTTCTGCTCGATCTTTTGTTTCCAGACTCTGTCCAAAGCAGGCAAAGGAATTCGCCCCAGGAATTGGGCGTTGTAAGCACTCTTTGACGTGTAAACTCCGGAGGAGGCAAAGCGCCATCTGATCTCATCCCGATTGTCCGTGAGGTTGACCTGCTGAACTTTGTGCCAAAGCCGAACGAACTGAACCAGCTGGTCTTGAGTCGAGATGCGATTCAGTCCCACCATCCATCTTCCGTCAGTTAGTGCCTCGCGCACCGTGAGCCGCTTGCGCCAAGCCAGAGGATAGACCTCCGGTGCCACCTCCTTCGGAGAGTCCCCAAACAGCCACCTCGAATCCCAGAAACTTGCCATCTGTCCATTGCCAATCGAGATGGTCGTGCATGAGGCGAATAGCCGGCGATCGGTCTCGTCGCAGGGGACCCTGGTTCCCTTCCAAGGCCTCTCAGTTTCGTCCCACTCATACCAGAGCCATCGAAGGCGCAGTGCCCTCCCATACGCAGCGACATCCTTGATCCCCAGCCCACCCAGATTCTTTGGGGAACATACCCGCTGCCAGTTTACCAAGCACTTGCCACCACTCACCTCCTCGTCGCCAGCCCAGAGAAAGTTGCGCCTTATCTTGTTGATCTTCTTGATCGCCCACTTATCCAGCGCGAAGCATGTTAGGTAGTAAGTCAGAATGGCAGTCAAAGTAGAGTTGCCCAAAGCCAGCCTCCCAGCACGGTTGAACAATTTCCCTTTCCAAGGTGGCACCCTAGCAGCAGCCCTGTCCAGCAGTGGTTGAATCTCAACCCTTCTAGGCTTCCGTAACTTCTGATCGTGGAAGCCTTTGCTGTGGGCCCGGACGGCAGCACACCGGAACGGGTCCTAGATTCAGGTCAAGGTAGGTCCACTCTCCAGTATTCTTAGGTTTCATAGGCCTACTTCCTTTGAAAGTTTTCTGGCAAAATTCGTGTCACTTTCTCGCATTACAAACCAGTAGTGATTTTCTTTTGGCATGACAAACCAGTAGTGATTGACTACATACACTAGTAGCACGTAAATAAACATATCAATTTGCCATGCTTTGGTTCTTCCATTTAAATACACAATCCATGTTGAACAATTTCTTAACATGTGTATCATACGGTCGTTTTCTGTGGGTACTAGAGCTAGCTTACGTTTTCTTCTTCCTCTTCTTTCACGAACAGTGTACTGGTTTACCACCATTCTACTCCATCAAATACTGAAGAATGTGCTAGCTAGGAATATGAGTAATGTTTTCAGTGTGGCGTGCAAAAGCATCTCAAGGAGAATCATATTCGGCAGCCGGTATTTCTAGCACTCCGTGCATGTGCCGATTCAACCGGCCGGAATTCGGCAATGCCCATGCCATTCCTGTGTTAAGTGCGCAGATGCAGGTGCAGCCCACCGGTTCTGTATCACATCGATCCCCATGTTACTGTCAGTTAACCGGTTCCGGCATACTGAGAGCATGGTCCCAGAAAAATCAAGTTACTACGGAGTAGTATCTTGGAACGTTCAGCGGCTGCGGCCAGAGATCGATGGTCAAGTTGGCAGGAGTGGGACCTGAGGTGACACGCCAACACACGGCAGCCACCGATCGATCAGACCAGCCGCCGGGTAGTGGTGTCGATCCTCTACTCCGTCGCTTGAAACCCGGCCGTCCAACCATCGATCGCCGCCGTCGGCCTCAGTCGCAAATGGCCGTCGACGTCCATCGTTCCGGCCAACTGCCGAAGATCTTTAGGATGTCTCCAACGGGGCGACGCATCGAGTCCGCGCGCCTCCGTTCCTGTCCGCGGGGACCAAAAACACGGCCCAACGGGGCGACGCAAACGGACCGCGGTCCGTTTTTTGGTCCGCCGCGACCCATTCCTGGCCCAAATTTGGGCCACCGATGCGTCGGGCGCGGACGCGAGCGGAGCGCTATTGTGTCCTCCTCTGGTCCGTCCCTGGCCCAACCGTCAGGCCATTCCCCACCCCAATCTCCTCCGCCTCTCTCGCCCCCCCGCCGCCACCCCGCCGTCGCTCCCTCGATTTGGCGCTGCAGGCCATTCCCGGGACGCCATCTCCTGCTCCTCTTCCTCCCCGTCACCGGAGCTGCTTCCTCCCCGCCACGGCCGGTGAATCTTGCGGCCACATCTGTCGGAGCGCCCGCGACACCAACAACGCCCACAAGGTGTTCGGCCTTCAGCCCCGGCACCAACTCAGGTACGAACTCGGCCATGGATAGCTCCGATGAATGGTACTACAAGAACTACATGATGTGCGCGCCATCATCGGATGATTCCTCGGACGATGAGAGTGACGGCCTGGTTGCCACCCTCATCGTCAATGAGTACATTGAGAGAATGCGCCCGGTGTTCCGAGGCTCGTTGCCGGGCCGTTCTCCTGCATTGGACCGGAATCGGAGAGCTGGCCAACTCCAGCTCTGGGGGGACTACTTTCGTCCCCACAGACCCACGTATCCTCCCAAGATTTTCCGGCGCCGTTTCCGGATGAGAAGATCTTTGTTCAACCGTATCCGGTTGGGGGTGATGCATTTTGATGACTATTTCATATGCAAGTCAGATGCTGATGGGATTTATCCTACATGGACTACTTTTGTGAAGACCATCTCCAATCCCAGTGATGAGAAGAAGAAGAGGTTCGCCAAGGAACAAGAGAGTGCTAGAAAGGATGTGGAGCGTGCATTCGGTGCCCTCCAGTCACGGTGGGCTATTGTTCGCCACCCCGCTAGGACATGGGATAAGGACCAACTCTGGGAGGTGATGACAGTTTGTGTGATCATGCACAACATGATCGTGGAGAACGAACGCGACGAGTGTATGCATGATCAGGCTTGGCAGTTTCAGGGTCAGTTGGTACAGCCCCAGGGACCGTCCACATTTGATCAGTTCCTCGACTTTCACCGTGACATTCGTGAGAAGGTGTCTCATAACCAGCTCCAAAATGATTTGGTGGAGCATGTCTGGCAGCACTACGGTAACCAGTAGTTCCATATGATGAACTATTGGTCTTATTTTTATTTGGTTTGTAAGACTATGCATGAACAATTTGTATTATTTGCTGAATTATTTAGATTGTAATAACTATGTGATGAACCATTTGGATTGTATTATTTGGATTGTATAATTTATTTTGTTTCCTATATACTTGTTTTGTATGGATTGATAAAAATGATCAAAATGATCAAAAATCCTGGCCGGGCGGACTCGATGCGTCGGCCCGCCCCCCTATATATGAATGAAAATGGCCCATATATGGCCTGTTTAACTAAAAAAAAAACATGCGGGCGGACTCGATGCGTCGTCCCGTTGGGGGCTCTGGCCAGAAAGGGGCGGACATGGGCCGGACGCGCGTCCGTTCCCCGACCCAAACGGATAAAACGCGGACCAAACGCGCGTCCGTTTGCGTCGCCCCGTTGGAGTCATCCTTAGTTCGCCGAATGGTTTGCGTGGAGTCCACGTGATGGAAGGGATCTCCGTGGAGCCGCCGATGGTGCATGTTGTGGTGGCGGCGCTCGCTTTCGGCGAGAAGTGTCGCACGAGCGCGTCGTGATAGGATGCTCTGTCTGATCGCGGCTGCCGCTACGACAACTCTGCATCTGGGATCCTTTGATTCTAGCTGGTCGACCTGCCGAACCGAACGTGGCCGTCTCTATAGCTGCCTATCCGTTTCTCTATCGCTTTCTTGCTCTCGTTGGGGTTCTTGTCTTTTGCTCTTCGTTTTTTATTTTTACCGTGAAAGGTCCGGGTGAATGGGAAGATCTGAATCGACCAAACCCCTCCCTCGGAACTTGCGTCAGTTAAAGCTTAATTATTAGTTCTGGCGAGAAAATTACAGGCTTAATTACATCAGTGTGGTACAGCGACCATGGTAACAGAGATGCGGCAGAGAAGAAGGACCTGATTGTTTTTTTAATTTCTACTCTGGTCTTTCTTGTAAAAGCTAAGGACTTGTTTGTAATTTTTTTATTCCTTAAGGTCCTCTATGTAATGTTACCTGTCGCTTAATAGAGCTTCTGGGTCTTCGGGCCCCTTCCCCTGTTAAAAAAAAAAAACCCGGCGAAGACCCTCCGCTGCACCCAATGTGAAGGGCCAGAGCTCTCTCGACGCGTGGAAGCCATCTGTGAAGAGCTCAAGTGTAATTTCTTATTTGTTTCTATTTTTCTTTTTTGTTCCTTGCTTTGTTTTTCTTGTTTTCTTCTGGAACAGTATTTCTCTTTGCAAGAAAGCACACAACAATTTTTTTAATTAATAAAAATCCAAATTCATGTTCATAAAGATTTGAATTTGGGTGGCTGTGTTGTACATTCACCCGCCTAACCAAGTGAGTTAGACTCACTTCTTTGCTCCTAACAATATTGCCACTGAGTCTGTAAACATTGTTATTCCAAAGGAATGGGAAGTTGTCTTTTCCTGCAAAAGAAAATTTTCTTTTCAAATATAGTTCGGACTTTTCGATCAATTGTCTATTGCACACTTTTAGAGTTTTGCAAAATCTAATGGAAACATCCGGATATTCTGGAAGAGACCCAAGGAGCAGTTAATGTTTGACACGTAGGTATAACCAAAACCAAAACAGACTTGCCAAAAAAAAAAAAAAAACAACGTACGTCACCAGTGACGTGCAATAACTGTGACTCAGTACCTGCCGCTGCCAGTGCCAGTGACCGCTCATAAAACATCTTGAAAAATCCAGCCAATGGCTAGTATCGGATTGAACTAATCGTCCCGACAAGCTGAGAGCCTCACAGAAATGGCCAGCGTCCAACAAGCAGCAACATCGGCCAATAATGGCGACGGCCGGAGACCACCGTGCCGCCACGTGCTGGTGTTCCCGCTGCCGTTACAGGGCCACATCAACCCGATGATGCAGCTCGCCGACGCGCTGCACTCCCGGGGCGGCCTCGCCGTCACCGTCCTCCACACCCACTTCAACGCGCTCGACCCTGCGCTCCACCCCGAGTTCGCCTTCGTCGCCGTGCCCGACGGCATCCCCGCCGACGTCGCCGCCTCGGGGAGCATCCTCTCCATCTTGCTCGCCATGAACGCCGCCATGGATGCGTCCGGGGCGGTCCGTGACGTGCTCGCGTCGGTGCTCGCCGACGAGCCCGCCGCGTGCCTGTTCATCGACGCCCACCTCCTAAGCGTGCAGAAGGCCGCCGCCGCGCTCGGGCTCCCGACTGTAGCGCTGCGCACCGGCAGCGCCGCCTGCTTCAGCTGCTTCCTCGCCTATCCCATGCTCCACCACAAAGGTTATCTGCCTCCCAAAGGTACCCAACCCAACCAATTCATCTTGCGATAGTACTTACTGACTGATCCCTTAATTGCCACATCCCATCACTACTAGCTCTTGCCATATTTACAAAAGGCCAAGTCGATTTTTAATGGCTTAAAATTGAAAAAATATCCGTGTTTCAGAATCAGAGCTCTACACGCCGGTGGAGGAGCTGCCGCCGCTGCGTGTCAGGGACCTGTACTTTTCCAGCAGCGGCAGCCACGAAATGGTTCGCCAACTTCTGGCCAGAGCCACCGAGACGGTGAGGAACTCCCATGGCCTCGTCATCAACACATTCGAAGCTCTGGAAACCGCTGAACTGGACAGGATACGCGGAGAGCTACATGTCCCCTTCGTTCTCGCGGCCGGCCCGCTCCACAGGCTCTCCACCCGCAACACCGGGAGCAGCCTACTGCAGCAAGACCGTACCTGCATCGAGTGGCTGGACACGCAGGTCGCGGGGTCCGTGTTGTACGTGAGCTTTGGGAGTTTGGCGTCCATGGCGTCCGGCGAGCTCTCTGAGGTCGCGTTGGGGCTGGCCAATAGTGGCCAGCCTTTCCTATGGGTTATCCGCCGGGACCTCGTGCTGGGATCGGACGGACCGGGTTTGCCAGAGGGATTTGATCGTGCGGTGGAGGGTAGGGGCAAGGTGATCCCGTGGGCCCCGCAACAAGAGGTGCTGGCCCACTCCGCAGTGGGTGGGTTCTGGACCCACAATGGCTGGAACTCGACACTCGAAAGCATCAGCGAGGGTCTCCCGATGATTTGCATGCCTCAGTTCGCGGACCAAATGATGAACACGAGATACGTGGAGGCAGCGTGGGGTGTAGGGTTTGAGCTCGAGGGTGAGCTCGAGAGAAATAAAATTGATGAGGCCATTCGAAATCTAATGCAGGGGAGCCGGGGGAAGAGATGAGGGAAAGAGCCAGACAGCTTAAGAAGAAAGTGTCATCTTGCTTAGAGAGTGGTGGGTCTTCTGTGTTAGCCATCAATAAGTTGATCGAACATATATCATTGTTGTAGAGTTTGTATTGTATATATTCATGAAATAGTATCATACTGTTGGATCTAAATAATTGGTGTTATTCACATTGACGTATCAAGCAATTCTTCAGTCAAATTTACTCCATTCTCATCTTCATTTTCAACCTACAGGTTTCCCACCAATAATCTTTAGCATTTCCATTTGAAAAGAAAACGAAGATTATTAGATGCATAGTGAAGGGCTCCAGGAGCGAGATGAGCGGGTTTAGCGGAGGGACGTTGGAGGCGACTCACGGGCGATTTTGGGCCATTGCCGGTGATTCCACCGGCGACGACCTAGGTTCGGTCGAGAGAGAAGACGGTGCATCTGAGGACACGGAGCAGGACCGCACCGGCGGCAAGGTCGGCGGGGATGTCAGCCTTCGATGTCTCTGTCGGTCGCCATCGCCGGACCTGGAAAGGTCCATGGAGGAGCGCAGATCGCGGGTAAGCAGGAGGATCGAGAAGCGTCAAGCGCAGAGGTTTGCTGCTATCACTTTTTCCCTAAGTTCTCGATCTCCGGTGACCAAGATATCGATGCCATTACCGACGGAGAGGAAGGTGACGTCCTTTCGTCTAGCGTTCGGGAGACCGGCGCCGATCAAACTCCCGGTACTTGCGCCTACCGTGACTTCACACGATGATGGATCTGGGGTGTGGGAGACTGTTTGCCGGCATAGGCCTCGTTGTTCCGGTGATGTGTCGCCGGCGAGGAGGCAGGGATCCGTGATACGTGGATCGCCTATTTCAAATTCCAAAAAATCAGTCAGAGGCCATGCGGGCCGGCTTGACAGGAAATCCTTCCAACATAATTTGCTGGCTCAATTGGTCATGCGGGCCAGGGCTTAAGGCGGACGGATCGATGTCCGGGTCGTATTGATCTAGGTCAGAGTCGTCATGGACTACGTGCGTTGTTAGGGTTCACCCAAAAAACCCTCTCGCCGCCTTGTGCTGCTGTCGTCTCGATGGCGAACAACGGCGGGGGGCGAGGGGCTGGTGGCGATGGCCGAGGGCTGGCGCCTGGACGGGGTTTTGGAGGAGGTGGACCTCCGTTCAGAGGAGGAGCTTTGGGATGTGGGAACTACCACGTCGGCGGCACAAGTGGAACAACTGGACAGCCGGATCATCGTCAGGTAAATCAAGCTGGTAGTTCGAGCGGAACTACAGGCTTTGATCAACGTCAGTTTGGTTTTGGCGGTGGGAGCAATTCTGCTGTTTTGGTTCCTTCAATGCGGGAGCTGGTTTTGGTAATGGTGGGCAACAGAGAAACTTTAATCGTCCCTATCCAAACCGGCGAGGACGTTTTGATGGAGGAAGGGGATCATATCCGAGAGGACCTCGAGCTGGATACCCGGACAATGGGGCAGATCGAACCAACAATGGGGCTATTAGCGAGGAGATGCTTGTGAAGGTGGTACGCCAGGTTGCGGATGCGCTAAAGCAACCGGGTGTTTTATTCCCGGAAGGAAACACAAACTCTCTCTGCTGCGGTGGCACAAGGGGTCTCGGCTGCAATTTCAAAGGGCACCTCAGCTGTTGGCGATGCAGCATCACCTCAACTGGCCATGCAGCAACAACAAGTCTGGGTTGAGCGTCCCGGGAGTGGGGCTCGAGCACCGGCAGCGGGGGATGTTGCGGCAGGAAAAAAGGCAAAGAAGTCCGACAAAACTCGTTGTTATCGTTGTGATTTACAAGGGCATCACGGCAAAGATTGTACTGTTGAGGTCTGTGATAATTGTGAGAGCAAGGAGCACGTGTCCGAGGCGTGCCCTCTGCTGTCTGCTCCGAAGCCTCAAGTCATTATGCATGGGTTGATTAATGAGGGTTTAATGTTTTTTGAAACGCCTGGGACTGAAACTTACAAACCAAAAATAGATAACACACGTCTGGCTAAGGTGATCGTGACAGAAGGGGAGCTCACAATTCAGCAAGTAGTCTTGCAACTTCAGAGGTTGGTTCCGGCAGAATTTTGCTGGGATGTGATCCAAGTTGGTCACAATGTCTTTAAGGTGCCTTTTCCATCCAGGAGTGAGCTTGATAGACTTAATACTTTCGGTCTTTGTAGAGTTCCAAACAGCACTTGTGAAATCACTGTTGTACCTTGGGTAGCGCAGATGGAGCCTATTATGTTGTTACCAAAAAAGTGGATTAGGGTGACTGGTATCCCTCCAAAGGAGACAGGTGATTTTTTGCAGATGCGGAGCCTAGGTTCGATGTTTGGGAAGACCATGAAGGTGGACATGAAATATACCCGCAAATTTGGAGTACTGCGTATACTCGTGGGGTGTGTTGACTATATGTTGATTCCACCAGCTTGGACTGTTTTCATAAAAGATGGGTTCTATAGGCTCAGATTCAAGGTGGAGCATCCGGTTGATGAAACAGATGACGAGGATGATGATCCTAGGTCACCACCACGGGATGATGACAATGATAAAAATGACAAGTCTGAAAAGGGTTCCAAAAATAAGGAAGAAAGAGATGCTTCGGATGTCAATGGTTCTTATGATATGGCGACGGATGAGGTTTCAAAACTGGAGGAAGTGCACCAGAACAAGGGAAACAACGTCCCGGATGTTATGCACGAAAAAGGGGCCATCTTTTTGCCGTCGGTTCAGAAACAATTTGCTCAGGCTAGCAAAGAGTGGCTGGGCATAGTAGCAGAGATGCAGTCCAGACACAAGGTTATCGAACATCTTGGGGAAGAGGTGGAGTCGCTAGGTGATACTCAGGGAACCAGCAACCAGTCTGAGGTGCGCTCGGACGTGTCGGTACCGGAAGAGGCTCACGGTGATGCAGCGGCGAAGAAAGATGGGGATGCAGCATGTGAGTCTATCGACGCTGTTGCAGCGGGGAGCGCTTGCGAGTTCCCTTCCATGGACCATGTACATGGGCTGGGTTTGGCTGAGAGGGCTGCTGCGGACAACGGGGAAGCAGCGTGCGAGTCTATCGACGTGGTTGCAGCTGGGAATGCTTGCGAGTTCCCTGCCTTGGACCAGAAAGAAGGGATGGGTTCGGCTGAGAGGGCTGGTGTGGACGCCTTCTTATGCGGTGATGCGGCTGTTAATGGGACATGCATGACACCATCTTGTTTGTCTCCGACAAGCTTCCTGCAGTGTTCGGATAGGTTTGATGGGGTGTCTATACCTGGATCGTTTTGGAAATTCAGTTCAGAACCAGCCTCAGTCAGGTGGACAGGAACCAGCTCGAATGTTACATGCGGTAACAACGCACTCTGAACAAGAAATGTTGGCCTTCGGGGGATGCAAGAGAGGGAGGTGCGATCAAGTCAGAGGCTACAATCCCAAGTCAATGGAATATCCCAATTCTTGAGAGGGCTATGGACTTGGCGTCTCGCAAAAACAGCATGACAACAATAGGTACTCCCATTCCCTCTAAGTTTTCTTTATTATCATTTACCGAGTCTGAAATTAAGAGTAGAGTGGATAGACTGGGAATTTCGCTAGGAAAAACTAGGGAGCAGCAAGATTCGTCAATTGCAATAATTAGAAGTGTAGAAAAAGAAAGGGAGATTATTTTCTTACAAAACACTCTACCACCGAGAGATGAAGCTGATGAGTCTAGTTTCGTTTTAAAAAGAGCACATCAGCTGAGTGAGGATCTAGAGGAGGATGAAAATGAAGGTGTGTTAGATCATGCGGGTCATGACATACCTAAGGTCAAAGGGAAACGAGGGCGTAAGAAGAATAGTTATTCCAAACGTGAGGTTAGAAGTGCTAGACTCCGAAAAATTAATAATCTTTAAAATGAAAGGAATGGTGTGGAACTCGGATGGTTTTGGTGACAATGCGAAGCACCTAACAATTAATGAAATGGTGAGGGAGCAACATCTAGATTTCGTTGCTATTGTGGAGACAGGAAGATCTTCCTTTGCAACACCTTTTCTGAAGTTTCTTGCGGGGGGGATGGACTTTACGTGGTTTTGTATACCCCCACACGGCCGATCAGGTGGAATGTTGGTTGGCTTTAATAATGCCACTTTGGTAGCCAATAATGTGGTCACAGGAGATTTTTGCGTTAAATTTCATGTGCGAAATAAATTGGACGGGTTTAGATGGGCCTTCGTTGTAGTTTACGGAGCTGCACAAGAGGAGAAAAAACCTGATTTCCTAGCAGAATTGGTGAGAATTTGTGAAGATGAAACACTGCCACTATTAGTTGGTGGGGATTCAACATAATCAGAAGACAAGAAGAAAAAACAATTCAAACTTTAATGCGAGATGGCCTTTTTTGTTTAATGCTATAATTGAGAGCCTAAGTCTAAAGGAATTACAAATGTCGGGAAGGCAATATACATGGGCTAGCAGAATGGAGACGCCAACATTTGAGAAGTTGGATCGGTTTCTGGCTGGTGTAGAGTGGGAGGAAAAGTTTCCACTAGTAACTATTCATGCGATGACAAGAACGGGCTCCGATCATACCCCTTTGCTGTTGGACTCAGGGGATCAGGCCTATATAGGAAACTCTAGTCACTTTTCATTTGAGCTATCCTGGATGCGCCAGGATGGTTTCTCTGAAATGATTAAAAAAGAGTGGAATTCGATTCAAACTGGCACTTCGCCTGTTGAAAGGTGGCAGCACAAGATTAGTCACTTACGCCAATTTTTGCGAGGATGGGCTAAGAGTCAAAGTGGGGAATATAAAAAACTGCGTGATAAGCTTTCCTTGCTAATAACATAGCTAGATGTTAAAGCTGAAACCATCCCTCTGAATACCGCAGAGCGTGCTGCAAAAAAGGAGGCCGATGAATATCTAGCAAAACTCAGAAGAGATGAAGAATCTAAATGGGCACAGCGAGCAAAAGTAAAATACATTCAAGAAGGTGGAAGTAATACAAGATATTTCCACAGCATTGCTAATGGAAAACATAGGAAGAAGAGGATTTTTCAATTAGAACAGGATGAGGGTACTGTTGTGGGACAAAAAAATCTCAATTTTTTTATATCCGAATACTATAAAAAACTTTTTGGTTCGCCGGTCCCAAATCACTTTTCTATGGAGGAGGGGATGACCCATGTGATAACCCCCAAGAGCAAGGGATCACTGTAGCACCTCTCAATGTGGAAGTAAGGTATCGATCCACAGGTCCAAGAAGGAAAAGTTATTTATTCCCTACAACTAAAGTGTCACAAGTTTTAGTTGATTATGCATTAAACAAGTTTGGAGAACAAGGTGGTTGATGGATGGAAATTCGATGTAGCAATACAAGAATGTAAAAGTGTCCCAATCCTCTTCAATGCAAGAGAACAAGACAAAGGTTTTCCCTTCTAGGAACAATGGACATGGGTTCATGGGTTCACTTAATCCTCTCTCTCTCATCTACGGTGATTATCATGTTATAGATAAAGTACACATAATTGTCATGTTTTAATGGTAGCTTTTATAACGGCTATATGTCCTAAAACACATAGTTGAAAGAAGTACGCATTTGTGTTGCTAGGTCACCCTCGTAAGGCTAGCGTGGTTGCTCTCACTCCCACATCATACTCTTTCTTTTTACCCCCCAGATAAAGGATGTTGGGCGGTACCGTGTCACTCAATACCTATGCCGTGTCACATCGGCCATCCCGTACCCACATACATCATACTTCTTAATGGACAATATTCTAAACACTAGTGCAATGATTTATATTTCGTGTGTGTGACCACACCTCTCTCATCTATCTACACTTGGTGGTGTCAATCACCTCATGATAAAGATAAACAAGGCATTATGCATAAATCAAACCATCACATGCATCATAGAATATCTCCAAAGTATGACAAGTCATAAAAGATCCAACACAACAGTAAATGCATAACAAATTTTATCTCACACCACAATATCCACCATGGGAATTACATAGATGACCGTAATCATGTTCAGCAGCTCATACGGTACTAATTAGTGAAGCTCAAAGAGAGGAGAGATACATAAGTTACCACCACAAACCCAAATCCAGGGGGTGGACTACTCCCCCTTCATCATGGAGACAGTGGAGAAGTCGTTGGAGAAGGTGGAGACCACCCCGGCAGCGCCCCGCCGGAGTTTTCCCCCTCCAATCTACAGCTCCTGATCTCCGTTTCGGTGTTTCTGTGTTTGTGCGGTGCTCCTTTCGCGAAACGTCATGGGACCTTTTTTATAGGCGTTTTTAGGTCAAGACGAAGGCGGTGGAGAAAGGATCGACGACTGCGGAGCCACGAGGCCCAAACGGGTGGGTCCCACGTGGGCACAGTACCTGGCCGCGTGGGCCACCCCCTTTTTGCCTTGCGGGCTCCGTTTGCTTGATTCCTTCGCTCCTACGTCTTCTTCCTTCCAAAATAATGACCTCTGTATTTTTCCAGAATTTTATGACGACGTTTGGGTCCCTGAAACATAAAAGGAAAGAAATAGGGTTTTCTGCCTGCGCAGGGTTAATTCCATAAAATAGGAAACAATTATTTTATTTCCTAAAATCATTAAATAACAGTGGTATAACCCTTATATGATGCAAATATGATTAGAATATGAGTGAATAAAGTGCAAAGTTCATGTATGCATTTTACATGCATCACCATGATATGCCTCTGATTTCGGCTGAGGAGAATGTCATTTTAACTCAAGCCTTTTCAGAGAAGGAAGTGTTCGATGCTATTAATCAAATGGAACATAATAAAGCCCCAGGACCAGACGGGTTCCCTGCGTAGTTTTACCAAAAATTCTGGAGTACTATAAAAAAATGACTTAATGGCAATGTTTTCTCAACTGCGAGAGGAAATCTGCCGTTATATAAGCTTAACTTTGGGATTATTACGCTGCTGCCCAAGAAGGAGGATGCAAGTCGCATTGAGCAATATAGACCCATATGTTTATTAAACGTAAGTTTCAAAATTTTCACAAAAGTGGGAACAAATAGGGTAACTTCAATAGCAAGTAGGGTTGTGCGTCCGATCCAAACGGCTTTCATACCTGGTAGAAACATTCTTGAAGGTGTGGTTGTGTTGCATGAAACCATCCACGAATTACATAGGAAGAAAATGGATGGGGTGCTTTTCAAAATAGACTTTGAGAAGGCCGATGATAAGGTCAAATGGTCGTTCGTTCAACAAGTTTTACGCATGAAAGGTTTCGCCAATCAGTGGTGTGAGTGGATTGCGAGGTTTATCCAGGGAGGGAGTGTAGGAATACGAGTTAATGACGATATCGGTCATTATTTCCAAACTCTAAAGGGTTTAATACAAGGAGACCCTTTGTCACCGCTCCTTTTTAACTTAGTTGCAGACATGTTGGCAATCCTAATTGCGAGAGCTAAAGAGGATGGCCAGGTTGGAGGTTTAATACCTCATCTTGTGGAGGGAGGGGTGTCTATCCTTCAATATGCGGACGATACTATACTATTTATGGAGCACGACACTACGAAAGCCGTGAACATGAAATTAATACTGGCCTTTTTTGAACAACTATCTGATGGCCCTTGACGTAGTTACCTGCGTCAAAAGAATATGGGTTAGGTTGAGACTCCAAGTGCAGAGTGTATAGTATAGGAAAGACGGTTTTCCCCACGAGGGGTGACTCGAGGGTTTAATATCGAACTCTCGGGGAATCAGTAGTGAAAGATTTATCTTCTTATCCTTCTCTTGAAAACCTACAAAACAAAGTAAATTGTTTGTGCCCTCAACCTCACCAAGTGGTTGTCAAGCACAAGGTGTGAGAATGATATGAAAAGATAATGAATGCAAAACAGTAAATAAATATGCAATGATGATAAATAAATATGCAAGGATGGTGTAAATAATGATGGATGATATTTTTGGGTTTTGTATTGTGAATGCAAGATGTAAAAGTGTTTTTGTATTTTCGGATTTTTAAATGGCAGAAAATGTAAAGTGGATAAAAGTTGTTGGAAAGGTGTTTCTTATGATTAAAAATGGACCGGGGTTCATGGTTTCACAAATGCACTCTCTCTTTAATAAAGTGGTAGACAATGGAACACTAGAATTGACATATGAGATTGCAACAAAAAGGTTTCATGACAAGTTACTAATTATATGGGCATCACGTCCTAACATAGAGATCTTTTGTTTATTAATCTCTCTTATACTCCACCAAGATGCGAACTAAATCATAACACCTTAATAATTAAGATAAATCAGAGCATAGCATTAAGTTTCATGACATGAAGTTACAATAAGAACATGCTAGATCTAGTCACGGAGTAGTGGCAATGGTCACACCCACATCTCCGGTAGCAAGGTATTTTTCTTTATCCCTAGTGAGGCAACAAAGTAAGGTAAAACACCCAAGTGGATCGCGGAACTTTCTCTCACGTTCACCGCACTAGCCACCCCCCGTTACTCCAACTAATGCACACGTTCCCCCTCACACGCTCTCATACACATGCTTGATCAAAACAAGTAAACAAGAATGGGGTACATAATATGCATCTACTTTCATAACTGAAACAAAACTATTGCAATCTCAAACATATATTAACTCATAAAAAGATCTACCACAAAGGTATTACATAGATGACCATAATCATGTTCAGCAGCTCATACGGTACTAATTAGTGAAGCTCAAGAGAGGAGAGATACATAAGTTACTTCCACAAACCCATAGTCCAGGGGTGGACTACTCCCTCTTCATCATGGAGACGGTGGAGAAGTCGTTGGAGAAGATGGAGACCACGCCGGCAGCGCCCCGCCGGAGTTTTCCCCCTCCAATCTGCAACTCCAGGTCTCTGTTTCGTGGTTTCTGTGTTTCGGCGGTGCTCCTTTCTGAAGGGCGTCGGGGACTATTTTTATAGTCGTTTTTAGGTCAAGACGGAGGCTCGGGAAAAAAGATCGATGGCAACGGAGCTCCGAGGCCCTAGATGGTGGGTCCCACGTGGCCAAGGAATCTGGCCGCGTGGGCCACCCTCTTCTGGCCCTCGGGCCTCCGTTTGTTCGCTTCCTTCGCTCCCACGCTTTGTTCCTTCCAAAAACTGATCTCCGTAAATTATTAGGTCATTTGGACGTCGTTTGGGTCCCTGAAACATCAAAATATAGAAAATAGGGTTTTCTGCCTGTGCAGGGTTAATTCCAGAAAAATAGGGAAACAATGAAATATTCCCAAAATCAATATAAATCAATGATATAACCCTTATATGATGCAAATATGATTGAAATATAAGTAATATAATGCAAAGTTCATGTATGCATTTTACATGCATCATTATCGGGATTGAAAATTAATTTTCACAAGAGCGAACTATATTGTTTTGGAAAAGCTAAAGATTGTCAAGAAGAGTATCGTCACATTTTCGGATGTGAGATCGGCTCCTTGCCTTTTAAATACTTGGGAATCCCAATACATTATAGAAAATTATTGAACAAGGAATGAAAGATGGTGGAGGATCGATGTGAGAAGAAGTTAGCTTCCTGGGTGGCCAAGATGCTCTCATACGGAGACCGTCTTGTACTTATTAACTCGGTTTTGACAAGTCTCCCAATGTTTCTATTATCCTTCTTTGAAATACCTAAAGGGGTTCGTAAATGATTAGACTTTTGTCGTTCAAGGTTTTTTTTGGCAAAGTGATCAGCTAAAGCGCAAGTATAGATTAACGAAATGGAATATTGTATGTAGGCCGAAAGATTAGGGGGGTCTAGGAATTGCGGTCCTAGAAACCAAAAATAAATGTCTTTTAAGCAAGTGGTTATTTAAGTTAATGAATGAAGAGGGAGTGTGGCAAGAGTTGTTAGTCAATAAGTATTTAGGGGGTAAAACGTTATCCCAAGTTACATCAAAACCTTTTGATTCACCTTTTTGGAAAGGACTAATGAAGGTAAAGAATGAATTTTTTGAGCGTGGGGAATTCATTCTGGGTAATGGTGAACAAATTCGGTTTTGGGAGGATAGGTGGTTAGGACAAATTTCATTAGCGAATGAATATCCTAACCTTTATGCTATTACCTCGAATAAAAATGCGACAGTGAATGAAGTTCTTAGTACGATCCCTATCAATCTCCCTTTCCGAAGAACTTTAGTTGGTGATAATAGGAATTCTTGGTTTCACCTAATAGAAAGGTTAATGCGTGTCAACCTTTCAGATCAATAGGATAGTTTTAAATGGCGTTTGACATCTAATGGTATATACACTGTAAAATCTTATTATCTAGACTTGCTTAATGGACATACAAGATATTTGCGAAAATACTTGTGGAAATTAAAAATCCCTTTGAAGATAAAGATTTTTTTGTGGTTCCTAAATAGAAAAGAGTTATTGACTAAGGATAATTTGGCTAAGAGACATTGGATAGGGTGTAAGAAATGCGTTTTCTGTGATGCAGACGAGTCTGTTGAGCACCTTTTTATTTCATGTACATTTGCAAGGAATATTTGGAGGCTAGTACACTTTACATTTAATGTCTATCCACCAACTAGCGTAGCAAACATGTTTGGATCATGGCTGAATGGGATAGATAAAGGCACCAAGGCACGAATTAGGATTGGCGTTGCGGCTATTCTTTGGGCTATTTGGAACTGCCGCAATGACATTGTTTTTAACAAAAAAACTCTTCTCACTATTTGCAGGTTATGAACATGGCTATCTACTGGATCCGTTTGTGGTCCTATCTCCTTCCTGCGTATCAGCGAGGCCTTATGGAAGCAGGATGTACCCGCATGATGACGGTCGTTCGGGCTATCTTCTGCCGGGCTGGGTGGCAGCATACTAAAAGAATCGATGCTTAGTGTTTCCTTTTTTCAGTGGCTGATTTTCGTGTCCACTTTATGTGATCCATGAACTTTAAACTGTGATACCTTTGAATTTTAATAAATGCGGCTGGCTGTGTGCATCATTTTGATGCAAAGGCCAGGGATCCGCACCCCCTTTTCTAAAAAAAATTAGATGCATAGTAGTTCTTTGATCATATTCCCTTAGCAAGACGATACAAGGTGCTACTGACATTCACTAGTAAGAAACAGACTATTGGCGTACCATTTTCGTTATTAGTGGCGTGTGGGTGTCACGCCAGTAATGTTACGCCAGGAGGAGATCCTCTCTATGCACCGATTCGAATTGAAGACATGATATTGTATTGCGCTTCCCATTTCACAGGTCATGGTGGGTGGATGGCCAACTCAAGATTTTATTAAGCTTGGCACAACATGGATTGTTTGCTTATGGTGATGCGAGGCAAACAGCTTCAGTGCAAGCAGAAAATAAAGGTATTAGTATCTTGTACCACATGAAAAAAAGACAAAGGAAAATATGTATAAAAACAACATTGCTACTTATAGTTATAACAGATTAGGCTGTTGAATTGTTTAGTTAGTACGCCTAGAGAAAATCAGAGCAATGCAGAGAACGAAAGTTGAGACCTTGCACCATGTAACTTAAAACAGATTTACCGAGAACTGGGAGAACCCAAGCAGTGCAAAGCACTTCAGAATGTAGCGGTAGTAAGTGAAGTGCGTATAATGACAGTTGAAGATGTATTGCCCTTTGCGAAGAGGCTACATTCAAAAATAGCGATTCAAGAGCAAACACCTACATGGACCTTCACGACACAGAATCTCCCCAGGGAGGCGCCAGGGGCACCCCACGCGCCGCCAGCAACCCCCTACGTCGCAGGCCCCCCTCGCCGCCGCTGCCGCCGGCCCTCGCCGCGGCGGTGGCGGCTCCCCTCGCCGTCGAAGGTGACTTGGGGTGGTGGAAGACGGAGTCCGTCGCTGGAGCTGCTGGGGCGGCGAGAGTCGGCGTGTCTGCGTCGGGCTTTAAGAATTGTGTCATGAATAAATAAGCCTAAACATGATCATGTGGAGAAAGAGAAGTGACCATTCATACTATTAAAATCCAAGGAGATGTGCGAAGCTCTAAGATATGTTTGAGACCTCCTCGCATCTCGTTCGTTGTGGAAGCCTTCTAAGTCATTAATTTAGTATAAGTAGAGCAGTGATCATGAACGATTGTATATCTTTTATCATTATCACTATGGTGAAATGACCGCATTTATTTTATCGACTTGCACTTCATGAACATGATGATCTTGTTCTCTCAAATGCAACCTTGCTCGGGGACGAGCAAGAGTCTAAGCGTGGGGATGTTGATACGTCCATTTCATATAGAGTTTTTGTTTACTTTATTACTACGTAGAGGTAGGGATTTATGCATTTTATCGCGCCAGCGCACACTTTTATGTTTGTACGCAGGAAGTCAAAATATTAAAGAGGAATTCCATATATGGTATTTTTACCAAATATGGAAGGAAATATGCTGATTAGGAGCACTTAATACCTTCCTTGTGAAAAAAAAATTCGATGGAAATAAAGATGAAGGAGAGAGACGTGGCACAGAAGAAACAAAAGAGAAAACGACCACCAGTACGGTCACACCAAACCGTACTGGTGACCGTATCGCCTCCAAATCGACCGCCTCATCCAGTACTTTAACCCTGTGGTCTCGGAATTCCAATCAGATGAGCAGAGCAGCCGCCGCTACGAAAACAGTACCAAAAACCTAGCCTCCGGAAGGGATCCGGAGGAGGAATCACCAGGAGGCTGCCACCATATTCACAGCTGTGATCCGGAAGGCCAAGGCATCCATCTCCATCATCACCAGCACCATCTCCTTCATCTACATCAACGAATCTCTCCTCCATCTCGTTGTAATCCCCAAACTTGTAGTTGTGGATTTGCACGTGTATTCATACTATTGTTTATCTTTCATCCATACTATCAATATGATGATGTCTTGTGCTTTCATGTGTGATTAGTTTCATTTGTTCTTGTGAAGATGGGGAAATCCTAGTTTTATTATTATGAGATGAGATAGAAGTTATATGGTTTAATACCGTTTGTCGTGTGGTAGCAGTCTAATTTTGTATATTGTTCGGACCGAAGTAGGTTGTTTGTGTTGATACAAGGAGGAGTGGTCATCATGCCCCCATATTCAAACAGAGATAGACTTGGTAACCTTTCTCTGGTGGAGGTACCACTTGTATGCATGTCAACATGGGAGTAACGGAGATCTACAGAACCCCTCTCCGCAACCATGTGGTAACCCTTAAATGCTAGGGGCTCGGTCCGTCCTATCGGGTATCTTACCGAGACTAGCAGTGGTTGTGCGGGGCGTGTAGGCCTGATAGACTCAGACCACGTCTTTATACGGGACTCCGCCCCTACATGAGTAAATTCGATATTAAACGATGTAAACTATCTCCGCTCTAAAATATACTAGTGGTGGAACCAATGCTTCCCGAGAACGCTTTTAGCCTTATTGCAGTTTCCATAACCATCACCATTTGCTTGCTCTGTCACTTTTACGTTATTATCTTTTATTTTCTGTTTAATCACCAACAACACAACAATCTATTTTTCCACACACTTGCTTGCTTTGGATCAAAGTAACTTGCAGGTACAATTCTTTTAATAATCAAAAGAGAAGCTAAAGACCATTTACTCAGCTCCCTGTGGTTTGATAACTCTTATTTTGAAACTAGCTACAACAACCTATGCACTTGCAGGCATCACCAGTCGTCGTCGTCATCCTCACCACGGGTGGCCTCGAAGGATTCGAGAATGGCAAACTTCTATTTGACTAGGACGGGGTCGCTCTTCAGCTGGGCGATGAAGTCTCGATCCAAGGCTTCGTCCACGAGGTGCCGCCTCGTAGAGTAGGTGCTCTATTTGAATGTCGATGCAGAATTGCTCCCCCGCCTCGACGATGCCGCGTCCGATGTTGTCCACGTAATTGGGCCCAACCCCGTTGACGTCCGCTGCGGCAACTCCCTCTCCCTAGACGTGGTCACTGTCCTCGCCCTGGACGTGGTCGACAGCCACGTCTCCCTCGCCCTCGCTGCCACCTCCGTCGTCGGCCACGTCCTCAAGCCCGACCACCCCGATCTATATGTATAGGGGGGCGTCTTTCGAGTACTACAATAAACACTAAGGTACCGTAGGATGAGCAGAGAGTGGCCTGACTAATTGTCATTTGGTGGGTTGTAACAAATGAGACTTTTTGCTACATGGCTTCACAGGTAATGTTGCTTCATCTTTCGGGCTTCCAAGCCCAAATGATGGCCTCCCGAGCCCTTGAAGTAGCGGCCTAGTCCATCGGGCGTTGGGATACCGAGATCTTAAGCATAACTTGAAGAAAATTGTTCAAGTTTCTCGTGTCCTAATGTGATCTTAAGCATATCTCGTGAGATTAGTTTCTCGGTGTGTCTCTATAGTTTGTTTATTATTCGTAGCAGCGCTGGCCGCCAGAGCGCGGTGGATTCTCTGGAGCGAGGATGTTGGTCCGAAGGTGGTGGATCGTTCGTTCTTTCTCGACATGTGCCTCGCTGATTGCAGCTGGCATGTGCATCGACTCACAAAGACTCATTGATGATGATGCTCTTTTAAATCTGGCAACGGCGATGGTGCTGCTAGATCTGGTGTGTATAGGAAACCCTAGGGATCATCTTGTATTTTTTTATCCCCTAGGGTCCCATCTGCAAAGTTTTCAGAACATCCATTTTTGCCAGGTCTGTCTTTTAGTTTTCATGTATATTTGTTCATATAACTTGGTTTTCTATTAATGAAATATGTGATTGCTATAAACAAACCAGACCACCAACTTTGCATAATAATTTTTCTAAGAAGAGCAGGTCAAGCCACAACAAGGTTCAGTGTTTTTGATCAATTTAAAGCAATGACTGGACCCAATGGCAACAACTCAAATAACTCCAAAAAAAATGATTCTATCAGCAAGCCACTAAGCTTCTGCACTTCAGATAGAGGTCACTTGGGGTGTGTTTGGTTACCCGCATCATTTTGCGCGTTTTTGCATCCGTGGCCCGCTAGGGCCTGGCCCTAAAAACCGAGACTTGAGCCACGTTGTGCATCCCATTTGGTTGCCCACAAAGTGCTAGCCAGACCCGTTCGTCAGGAAACGAGTTTTTAAGCCCCGGTGTTTGGTTTACATCTCTGTTTCATGTACTCTCACATTTTGTCTCTATGGTGAACTTACCTCACACCACTTCTACCGCCGGTGATGAGCAGGACGACGGTATGGCGCAATGGCGGTGCTCCTACGGAGGTTACGGAGGAGGTTAAAAGTGCACGTACAGTCCAATAGCTGCGTAGAGCCTAATAGCCGTGGTTGTGCGGCAGCGACTACAGAGTTCACGGCTAGGAGCGACGGCGGCTGAGCGGAGACGACGGCGGCTGAGCAGAGACGACGGAGAGGGTAAAAAATACACGTACATCAAGTGCAGTAGCTTCTGCTGCGATGGCGGAGTTCACTGCGGCGAGCTTCGACCATAGATGTTGAAGAACACATTATGCAAGCCGCAGTATGTACATAGGTGAGTACAAGCTCTACTCGTGTATGACCTCCGAAACGGAAAACTTATAACACGAAAGTTTTGAGAAACGTCGAGATGAACCTGCTCGTAAGAGGATATTTCCAACGGTCAACCGAGTGCGATGAATTTGACAAAATTCGTCTAAAAAAGTTCCTAACATCGGTTCTAAATTGAGAAGTTACAGTCGACGAAACTCGAAACCGAGCACGGGAATGGAATCTACTCGTCGATGCGCATATTTTCCGTGTACATTTTAGTTTGAATCGAAGTATGGTTGTCTAGATTAGAGAGTATCAACAGAGGTAAACCGGGAGACCCCAAGGAGGCCTCACAGCGATTAAGGATTTGTGGCCGTCGGATCGAGCAGTTACCGCGCGATCTCGACCGTCCGATCCTTGCCTTACTTTTTTACTGCCTGCATGTTTCGCTGGCGGTGGGGCCAAAAATCGTAGGGCCCGTTTGGCAAAGACACACCGCGTCAAGTCCTCGGTGCTGCTTCGGACCGTCCAGTCGCGCGCGCCGGCCGTGGGTCCGGGACGCGTGTTCTTTCCGCATTTGTGCGGTGGCCTGAAAGATGTGCGGGTACTCGCATCAGTCGCTATTTTGTGGGCCTATATTTTGGCAGGTCCACTTTCAGTCGGTGTGGCTGGCTCAGGGTTAGGTGCAGTTGTTTGTTTCCCTCGGTGATAATATCTGATTTGAGGGGGTAGTATCGGGATTTCGTCGCAGAGTGGACCAAGCGTCTCGGCGTCCTCCTCGCTGTCAACTCCTCCATGGTCGCCGCCCTATTCCTGGCCTCGATTGGGGAGAGGAGCTCGCACGCCTCACTTTTCTGCTGCTCCTCTCTCAGCCCGTTCTAGGTTTTGGCTTCTCCTCTCCCTTCTGGTTCGTCGCCGTAGCTCCAATTCCACCTCCACTTTGCTGACTCCGGTCTCCGATTCTGGCCGAATCCGACGTTGTGCAAGTATTTCTCACTTATTCCGGCCGGATCCGCCGATGTGCAAGTATTTCTCACCGATTCCGGCCGGATCCGACGCTTTGCAAGTATTTCCCACTGATTCCGGCCGGCTTTGTCGCCATGGATTTTCTATGCGGTGGATTTGGTTTAGGCAACGCTTTGGTTGACCTACGTTTTGATACCTGCTTTCTTTCCTTTGCTTCTTTTTGTCCTAGGTGCGATTTCTGCTGCACCTATTTCTCCTCTTTTTGGTTGTCTGTTTTCCCTCTGTCTCCATCTCAGATTTCAGCTTCTTCTTGCTTTTTTCAGGTTCTTTCAGTGTTGTTTTGGGACGTTGCCTGTCTTTGGCTTCTTCTTAGGTCCTTGCTTTTTTGTATCTTTTGGATTTCGTATTTTTGTCCGGTTCTTTGTTCTTCCTGCTTCTTTTTTCTATCCTTTTTGTCTTCCGCTGCGTTTTGCTTCTTCTTCGGTTCTTGCTCTTTGTGCCTTTTGTTTCTTTTGGATTTCTTATTTTATTTTTCGGCTCCTCATTCTTCCCGTGTGTTTTTGTTTTTTCCATTCTTGGTCGCTGCTCTTTTCTTCTTCTTGGATTCTGCTTTTTTGTTTTATTGGATTTTTCCTTCTTCTGATCTAGCTAGGTATTTTAACTCATTCACCTCTATTTATTTTTTGCCTTCATTTTTGGGTTCTTTCTGTTCTTGATTTTATATTGGTCTGTTCATTCTGATTTTGTTTTCCTTCTTTGTTGCTATCTCTGTTCATATTTGCTTAGTGGTTTCGCTTTTATTCTTTCTCTTTTTTTCGATTTGTCCTTGGGGTTTCTTTCTGGTCGTTCTCTGTGATCTTAAGATTCACTTTTTTTTTGTTTCTTTGGGTTTTTGCTTGACACGGTTCCAGTGTTTTTCACTCTTTATTGAAGGTTGTTGCGTCCTTGGAAACTGCTGTATGAAGGCTGGTGTTGTTTTTTGCCAGATTTGGTAGTCTGATGCTTTGCTGGTAAGATTTAGGCTTAATGCTGCTTCTGTGCAGATGTACATAATGGCATATCATGTGTTTATATGCTACTTTATGCATCCCTGTGTGACATGATACTAGGAATAAACTGTTCTTTTCGAGTGGAAATTATTACTTGGTGGATTCTATTTAGCTATAGTATTGTTCTTTGTTTCTTGGTATATTGGTAGCGAATTAACTGAACGCCAATAACTACGAGGTACACTTTTGTTGCACGAAACTGTAGGTCTCTGTGTTGGGAATATGAAATTGCTTTGATGTAAAAATTGGAATAGACTTATTTGTAGCCATTCCTTTCTAATATGGCCTTAAGAACAGGTCTCTCACAGTTGAAACTAGCCCTGGGTTAGTGCCTTGATTCACGTGGAATTTTACTTTGCTATACTACTGGTCATTGTTGGTTGGCTACCGATATCTAATTATCTGAACAATAGCACCTATGTGGTACACTTAGTTGCACACAAAAATAACCTTTGTAATGGTTTCCAACTGTTTGTTTGTTTGTTCTAGCTATATCTATGTTTTTTGTGGCTTTAGAAGCATGTTTAAATGCTGTTCTCAGGTTATCAGATTATATTGCATTTTTTATTATATCATATATCGTGTTTCACATTTTCTTCAGAATAAAAGAGGGAACGAAACATTGGCTTCATTAGTTATTATCTATTTTCTTTCATTGATATTGCACAATTGTCTTTCTACTTTAGAAACACTAGCTTGATTAGTTATTATCTCTTTTCTTTCAATGAAACACGTTTCATGTGCATAAATATGAGACTAGGTCATTTTTTGGTTTCCTTTATGATGACACATGGTTCTGTTTCGTTGTATTTTCAGCAGTGTTAGTGTTGAGTACTTATTTACATTTGCTTTGATATAGGAAGATTAGCACATCAGTTTGTCTGTTTAAAATGCATTCGTCACTGCTTTATGTGTGTGCTCATTGCTGTTCTTTTGCAGGTCGCCCCATCGTTGGAGACTGCTGCCTGAGATTGTTGTTGTTGCTGGATTTGGGATTTTGTTTCCTTGCTGGTAAGATTCAGAATCTGAAAGAAAAGTACAGTGATACGCGGTTTCCTCTGCTAGGTGAGTTATGTGTGTGAATGTTACCGGCAGTTGTAGGTGTGAGCTATATTTGCTGTATATTACAAGAATTAGTTTGCTCTTGGTTAAGACAATTTAGGTGATTTGAAAGAGTGAGCTACACATTAGTTGTACTACAGAAATTAGTTTGGTCCTCATTCAGATGATTTAGGTTTTTTGTGTATGCCTAAACTGTGGTTTATGGTGGCGGTAGTAGGTCCGTCGGAGTGGAATATATAGTAATGCCTACGTCTGCGTGGTGAATCGTATTTGCTTATATTACTGGTATTTTTTACTTGGTCAGTTGATACAGTTATTTGAACACCAAGAATTATGAGGTAAGCTTTGGTTACACAACTAAATTCGCTTCTGTGTTGATAATATGGTGTCCTTATTTTCCGGTCTTAGTGGCCTCTTGGTCTATCTATTAAGATAGTTGCTGTTTTCTGCAGCTTTGTTTTAGTGGCCCTTGGTGAAAATTTAATACTGAGTACTGCTTACATTCACATGGAATTGTATATTCTGGTTTGCCCACATGGAATTATATGAACATTAGTAACTCTGTGGTTTTGTTTAATTGCGGTAACAAATAGTATTGTTGTAATTATCCTGCTATGTTATTCATCTGTTCTAGCTTTGTTTATCTGTCTCGGTAGGTCATTGGACGAACTTAGATGGTTTATGTGAATTAGGGTTGCTAGATTTTATTTATCTCAGCGTGTTCAGGTTATATGCTATGATTCTTCTCCTAATATGGTCACAGATTCACCTTTGGTTGTGTTTGTTCCAGGTGTGTTGCTGTTGTGGGCGGTGCTACGTCCGTCTTTCGTCAGGTATAAAACTTTCTCCACTCTGTACTATTTCCTTATTGTCATCCTCTGCTTACTTAATGACCTTATTTTATTTATATCCTGCTGTTGGCACTGGTTTCTGAACTCTTCAAAAAGAATTGTATTTAATTTGGTTTCTCCATAGCATTTTGTGTCGGGTTTTAATTGTCTGTTTATTTCATGTTTGGGTGATTGAGCTGAAACAATAACATGAAGACATGTATTGCTGAAACAATAACTTTACTTCCTTGGGCCTTCTACAATGATGACATTGTTGTTAGAAGCGTTCTCTCTTCCTTATATCAATGTACTCATTTTGTACTTAGAACATTAGGATCATTCATGGTTTATTTCTTAGTTACAGTAGATTTGTCTGTTTTGTTGTCCTGAAAGAGCAGTGTGTTCAGCCATAAATAGCACCATGTGTTTATTCCCATTAGTCCTTACTAATTAGCACACATATATTTATCTCCCCCTTCTGCTTATTTGATGTCAAACGACTAACCTTTCTTGGCTTGATATTGTTGGCATATTTTCCATTAATTTCATATTTTTATCCGCATATTTGTAAAGCGCCGTATTTCCTTTAGGTATAGCCGTATGCATATGTCTAGCCTGATGTTCCTTTAAAGGTTGTCATACTCTGGGTGATACTATAGCTACTTTGTAAGAATTTGTTTGTTTTCCGCATGTCATTTTGGTCCTATTTCCATTTCACTCGCCGCGTATTAGCTCTATGTATATGTGTCCACCCAACTTCTTTCTGTTAGGCAGCGATTCCACCATCCATTTTGCTGGTTGTTTCCTATTCTCTACCGTGTTTTTTTTCGTGTCGTGAGTTGCTTATTTAGTTTTTAGCCAAACTAAAAAAGTAGGTAAACAATGAGAACATTTTACCTTCAAATTTACACTGCAATTTGGTGTGAAGATGCTAGACTTCTGGGTTTGATCGTAACGTGATCTGAGTTTCTTTTTTCAAATCCGATTTTGTTCAGTTTTGTAAACAATGACTGCTCCCTGGGTGACCGCGGTTGATATTGTGTTCACTGCTTGGCTGGATTTAAGGTTCAGCTCTATTCATGGTAAGTTTTGCCCTCTGGTGGAAGTTTATGTAAGATTGGTTGCCAGCTTGCCCTAAATTATGATCTGTGGCTGGATGTGCTTGGGTTTGGGACACAAAGTGTTAATGTCTGTATCCAGGCGATTATCTATAATCTGTGCAGAGTTATCATTTGATGTTCAATGGTAGTCTTGCTACTGTTCTACTAAAATTTGACAAATATTGTGCTCTGTTTTTTTTGGGTTAGTTACATGCTTCATAGGTTGTATTGGTTCCAGTTTGTTTTCATTTTAGAAATACCCATGCATGGATGACCTTCTTTTGGGGACCTTGGTTTGATGCTCTGCTTCTTCTGATTGAGTTTGCTACGCAAATTAATGAATCTTACGGAGATGAATAATTAATTTAGTTCTCACATGTGATTTCCCTCTTCTAAACTTGCACCATGCATTTAGATTTTCGTAATCAATGAATATATTGTTTTTGTACCAACAATTTATTGAAACACATTTTAAATGTTAGATGTGTCTTGACAATATGTTTTATTAGTGGAACATTATCCGTGAAAGTCATGAGCTGGTCACGAGTCTATCATGGCGTAGACCTGGTACTCATCAGTTTTGTAAGATGGGGTTGCTTGGGTAATTATCCCTTCCTATCTATATTTGATTGGGCCTCTGTATTGTAATTGATAGGAAAATGTTGTTTATCTCAGTTTGTGTGTATCATGGTTGTAGTATTTGTCCTTATCAGTTAACAATATCATTTTTCTTGATGTAATTTCACTAGGATTATTGCTTTTTTGCTTCATTTTCGTAAACTTTTTGCTGCAGCTGGGTGTTTTCTTACCTGAATGGTTTCAAGGTTATGTCACGTTTTCATCCAAGTAAACATTCTACTTCCTTATACGAGTTGCTAACATTTTGATTGGATATTTGATTTTCTTTTACTATTTATAATCCATATTTTCAAATCATATGCTTTGAGCATTCCAGTGGCTTATCCATGTCCTAGAACTCCTACTCCCTCCGATCCATAATAAGTGTCGCTGATTTAGTACAAAGTTGTATTGAATCAGCGACACTTATTATGAATCAGATGGAGTATTTATGATCCATTCTTAAGCATATTTTTTAAGAATATAAATACAGGTTTCCTCATGGTGACCATTTGATAATTTATCGTGGGTCCATGCATAGAAGGTTATTGTTCGACCCTGACGAGGGGTAGACTCATCAAGACCCATGGTTAAGGTCCCTAGGTTATGAATATGGGGGAGAGAACGTGGTAGAGCTGGAAGTATCGTCGGCTGACAAGCAGGGCAAAGATTTTACCCAGGTTCAGGGCCCTCGTGTGGAGGTAACACCCCTACGTCCTGCCTGTCTGTTATTGATTTGTGAATATGATGGTTACAAGGATCCCGGCGAGATGTCGATCTCGCTAGGGTTTGTGGCTCTGGTGGTTCGTTGTCTGGTTCGATGGCCCTCCCAGTCCTTAAATAATAGGCTGGGTCTCGGGTGTTCGTAACCGACTCGATTTACAAGTAAGGAAACTCTAAACCGACTATTGCTTCGCCAAACTTGGAGGATACTCCATCTTCGTGGGCCTCCCTTCATGGGCTTCATGTAGGCTCTGATAGTTGGGCCTAGTCGATACGTGCACCAGGTACCCTCATGGTAGGGTACCCGATAGGCATACCCATGTCAGTAGCCCCCGAGTACTTGTCTGATTCGAAGAGTCGGGCATGGACTCATACATCATGCACGTTATATTTTTACATCTATATTTAGAATTCTTATGAAATAGCACATGTTGGCTATGTCGAGTGTTTCATCGACTATGATTTTTTGCTTATGATAGTCAAGGGATATTAGCTTAGCAGGCCCGGCACACACGACGGATCGGGGCCAGTTAACTACCATTTGTGGCAAAACCATACTAGCTTTCAATCAAACTCGAGTCCCCGGACTCGAATCTGGAACAAACTGGACAGACTCGAAACAGCCGTTGAGGTCTTACGGAATCGAACTGCAGTATAATTTTGAATCAACCCAACGCGTCCGTCGGGGATAATTCATCATGTCTGCTGACACGGAACATTTAAGGATAACGCTGCTGGGCGGTCCTTAGCCCAGCTCGACTGATCGGGGGTCTTACCTTTGCACTATGCATGCAGCATCCAAGGATCGTCGGATCAACTCGGGAATATTTTGAGTATGATTTTGCTTATGAACTGAGTCGAATGTTTGTCGACTGATATTTTGCCATTATTCTATCGGGTGCGCGACAGCGCTCCCGATGGGAGTAGCCCCCGAGATTGTGCTTTATTGCTTGCAATGGAGGATAATCTCAAAATCTTTTACCCTGCACATTTTAGTCAAAGAAATTTTTTGATACGCTCCCGATGGGAGTATGATGCTGCAGTCGAAAGAATTTCGACTGGCCTCTATGACTTTGCTAAAAAACCAACCAGACTTATGCGAGAGACCACCCGAAGATATCATCGAGTGACTTTTATGCCAGTTGTGAAAGAGAGAACAACGTCAGCAATGACGCATTTTGCGACTGCTATCTCTGACAAGCGGTGGCGTGCTTGGAGAGGCTTTGATAAGACGTGACCCTGTTTTGTGGGCCCGTTTTTGCAGAGCTGACCAGGGATGACGCCGCGTGGACTTGATTTGACCGTTCTGGCGCGATTTTCACGGGGCGTGATGATGGCTTCCTGGATTCTCGTGCGTAGTGGGCGGAGTGGCCGGCGACGGTTGCCTCCGTGGCCGCCACGTGTATGGCCAGATTTCGCGCGGAGCGTATGGATTTGTTTTAACGGCTACGATCGTTTTTGCGCTCTGTGGTAAATAGGGGGGACGGCGCTGGCAGAGTTTTTTACTTGCCATTTGCCCCTGCGCCGCCCCTCGTCTCCTTCCTCGCGCTGCCCCTCCATTGCTCTGCGCCCAAGTTCTTTGCCCCACACCTCCTCCACTGTAGCAATGGCGAAAGGTGGAGGTGCGAAGCGTGGTGCTGCCGCCGCCGCCGCGACCGATGCGACCAAGGGCAAGAAGGCCGTGGCGGGTACATCTGCATCCGCCGCGCTGAAGAAGGGCAGCGGGGACTGGGCGAAGTCCACCATCAAGGACGCCCATTTGCTCAAGCTCCGCGAGCAGGGTATCTGCCACCCGCGGAGCAACTCGCCGTCCGCGCTCCTCGCCCAAGGAGGTATCCCCGAACCACGCGCCAACGAGCGCGTTTGCTTTGCGGAGTTTTTTCCAGGGGCTTCTCGCTTCCCCTCCACGACTTTGTTCGTGGCCTCTTTTGCCTACGGGGTGCAGATCCACGATCTCACCCCGAACGGTATTATGCATATTGCGTGCTTTATCACGCTGTGCGAGTGCTTCCTTGGCGTCGCACCCAGCTGGGCGCTATGGAAGACCATATTCATGGTGCGACCCAACAGAGGAGGTGGTCGCACCTACCCCGTGGGCGGCTGCGGCATCCAGGTGCGCAGCGACACCCGCTATTTCCGCCTGAAGACCGTCGACTCCGCGCAAGGCTGGAGGAAGGGTGGTTTTATGCGAGTGTCGAGCAAGAGGAGTCGCCCCTTCTCGACTGCAGCTTACGTCAGGACCAAGGCGTGGGATCACCAGCTCTCAGCCGAAGAAATGGAGGAAGCAAGCCCTTTGCTGACTCGATCGACGGACTGCTGGACAAGGTCACAGGCATCATTTGATCGCCACCTTTGTGAAGAGGCGGGTGTGGCCCATCCGTGCCCGAGCGCACCCCATGTGGGAGTATGAAGGCGCGGGTGACATCACCCGAATGAACCCAGAGGAGCTTTCAAGGAGTGAGCTGCTGACGCATGTGCGGCACATCACCAACTTGACGACAGGCGACACTTGCAACGTCGACTGCCCTGTTGCACCATATGGGTTGGAGAACCCTTTGCTTGAGGTATGTATGTGTTATAGCCTGCTTGCAATGAAGAGTTTGCCACTCGCATGTTCTGCGATATGCGATTTTTGATTCTGACTTTGCAATTTGTGATGTATGCTATGCAGGGTCACTCGACTGCTGCCTCCCTTCCTCCTCTGCCTGAAAATGGCGAGACTGAAGAAACACAGGCACAGGTGGTGGACCCGAAAGGGGATCAGTCGCCCATCCCTTCTGCCACCACTTCACATGTGGAGGAGTCGAGGAAGAAGCAGCAGAAGAAGTCCAATCTGAAGACAAGGCCCCTCTGACCAAGAAGTCGATACCGCGCCACCGAAGCGGCGTCGACTGGCCAAGAAGGCGCCTTCTGCTGCAAGTTCACCCGCGAAGGAGCAGGGCTTGGAGGATGACGAGGAATCAGGTTCACCACCTGTTTTCCAAGCCGCTCCTTTGCGTGCGTGCTCAACAAGCTCGACTCTTCCGCTTCAGTCGAGTGGTACCCCAGCCTTTGGGGGACCAATTTTTGGCGACTCCGAAGATGAGAAGATGAGGAGCACAGGTATGTGTTTTTTGAGTATGATATGAAATTTTGTGCTGTCACATATTTGTGCTGACCGTCCTTTTGCTTTGTTGTGTTGCCCACAGTGCTGAAAACAATCAGCCTGGGACTCCTCCAGTCGAGAATGTTCCAACCCTGGAGCACTCGAAGTCTGCACCGACTGGAAACGAGGCTGCCCAGCCAATGGCCACTGACGCTGTCGTTGAGACAGCCAAGGCGGCAACTCCAGATGTCGGGACATCAGTCGCGGCTCCTGAGCCGTGGATGAACCACGTGAGTAGTTTTTGCTTGACCCGTTTAGTTGTAGGTCTGTGAGAGTTTTGATTTTTGCTGAATTCGTGTGCTCGCAGCCCTTCTACCACACCTTGGCAGATTCTGCCAAGGCTTATGTCCAGGTGGAGCAGGAGAGGGACACCATGCGCGCCGAGCTCGAGCGGCTCAGTCGTGAGTTCTCCTTTTTGCTTTTGTTTTGCCAACTTCTTTTTGCAATGCTTGATTTTGTCGAGTATTGAATGCACGTGATTTTGCTGGGCCAGGCGAGAAGAAGGAGCTGGAAGACGCACTCGCCGCGCAGCGCGAAGAGTCGAAGAAAGAGCTGGCTGCCGCCACCAACTCAGCCGCTGCACGCGAGCGAGAATATGCTGACCAGCTCGCGGCACTCGCGCAGGCATGGGAGGTGAGTAATCTTTTCTCCTTTTGATATGACGATATAACTTGTCGAGTGTCGTAAAATGACTTATGCCTGTTTTGAATTGTGCAGAAGCTGTTGGCGCACCGGCCTCTGCGGACGTGGCGAGTGACGATCTTTCGCTGGAACAGGCTGTGGGCGGCTTAGGCGCTCTATGCAACCAGGCGAAAGAAGCACTCGCCAAATCGACGAGCACACTTGGCGCTGTATACCAAGTGGTGTTCCCGACTGGCGTGGTGCCGTCGACGGTGGATGACTTCGCCAACGTGTTTGGCCCCGGGACGTCCACCATGGCGGGTTTCGCTCGCGCCAACACGGTACGCGGATCCGAGTCCACCATCAAGCTTCTTATGGGACATGGGATAGATTGCGACTATGAGGCAGCACTGTCTGCGTTCCCTCAGAAGCCAGATGGGAAGCCCATTTCCTGAAGGGGGTGAGCGGAGCCGCCGCGCGACTGGCCGAAGTTTTTATGAACACCATGGAGCGCCGGGCACTCGAGACTGCCAATCGTCTGCTTAGGAAATCGAAATCTTAGGTTTAGGGTAGCTGTACCCTTTTGCTTTTTTATGCCTTGTAATGATACCTTCTGAACTGCGCGAGTCTGCGCTTTGTTTGTGCTACCTTGTTTATGCAAACTGTCTTTTGCTAATGTCTTTCACTCGAAGAGTTGTATGCTTATGACATGAGTTTAGCTTCTGACACAAACTTTGTGTTTGTGATTATGCTCTTTGAACAGTCACGAGAACCTGCTACTGCGACTAGTTCCTCGCAGGCTCCAATCACCACCCGATCCCAGGGTCAGGTGGCAAATGATGCCAAGGTGATGGAGTATATGAAGGCCAAATTTGTGAGAATGGAGCAAGATCTGAAGGACGCCCAGGCTGAGCTGAATCGATTGAGGGCCAGACCCGCGTTGGCCACCCAACGCGAGGATATGTGCTCGGGGAGATGGAGCTTGTGAACAGGCAACTCGAGTGTAAGTTCGAGTCTTGCTCTGTTTACAAGCTTTTTGCGTAGCTTTTGTCCTTTTGATCTGACTGGTGCGCCCGTGTTTGTAGGCTTTGTCGACAACTTCCAGGCTGAAAAGATTCGCGTGGAAGGGCGTCTGGATAGCGTGGTTGACGACCCTACGACTGGGCGTCAACACTTTTGGCTTGATAGGTACCATGCCCGCATACTCGCCACCCTGAAGGATCGCGTCTGGCGAAGTGCTGAACTGCTGGAGTTATGCCGGGCAGCGTTTATTCGCCTGAACGAGACTCTTTTTCCTTCGGGGCCACAACCACAAGGGATTCGTGCTGTGTTGAACATCTTCCGCAAACAAATCCCATTCGAGAGTTGCTGTCTCAAGACTTGTGATTGGAGCCAACGCTGCAATGGCGTATATGCGTAGTCGAAAACCAAGGTTGGTGTTGCGGACACCTGCAGCCGGAGAGGTTCTCGAACAAAAAGACCTGGATGACACGATCCAAGCTGCGGAGACACTAATCGAGTGCACTCGCGAACAGCTTTGCGGTCCCGAGCTGCCCGTAAAGGACGAGCCTGAGGATTAGAATAGTTTGCGAGTGCAATTTTTGTATAGGGGGCAGCCCCCGAGTGTAATTTTTGACTCTTTGTATATTGTATAGTTTGTATACTTTGATTTTTTGTCGAGCCCCCGAGTCAGTCGAGCGGGGTTTGTGAAATATGTGTTGGTTGTGAACCAATGACTGTGCAGCCCCCGAGTATTCGAGTGCGGCTGCAGAGTTTTTGTGTTCTTTGTTTGGATCCTTGTTACGCAGCCCCCGAGCATTCGGGTGCGGCTAAGGCATTGTGTTTCTGCAAGAGCGAGAGCTCATTTGATCGATAACACAGCCCCCGAGGGTTTCGGGTGCGGTTAAGGTATGAATTATGCGGGTAGTAGCCACAAAGAAGTCGAAGGAACATTGATTTTATTCCTCTTTTGAATGTTAGGCTGCAGGCCGCCTCATTAAAAACCTTCCAGTCCCCTTAGGTACCCTGGTAAGGAAAAGAGCGCGTCTGAAACCTGCAGCCATCCGACATATAGCCTATTACATTGTATGACTGTGAGCACTTTATGCGTAGAAACGGCGCAGATGCGCAACGTTCCAAGGATTATGAGAGAGTTCGCCTGTCTTCGCGTGCTTCAGTCGATATGCGCCTCCACCAAGGACCTCCGTGATGATGAAGGGACCCTCCCATGGGGAAGCGAGCTTGTGCACCTTCTTTTGCTTCAGTCGAAGAACCAGGTCGCCAACGACGAAGGACCTGGTCGCAGTCGACGGCTGTGGTAGTTGCGAGGTCCTGCTGGTAAACAGCTGTGCGGGCCAAGGCCGTGTCGCGCGCCTCATCGAGCAAGTCGACTGCGTCTTCGAGTGCTTCTTCCGCGTCTTCTTCATTGTATGCTTCAACTCGTGGCGCATTGAACCTTACATCTGATGGCAGAATTGCCTCTGCACCATAGACCATGAAGAATGGGGTGAACTGCGTAGAAGTGTTGGGAGTTGTGCGTAGGCTCCATAGCACAGATGGTAGTTCTTCGACCCAAGCACCCGCAGCTCTTTTGAGTGGCACCAGGAGGCGCTTCTTGATCCCACTCGTCACAAGTCCATTGGCCTTTTCGACTTGGCCATTGGATTGTGGATGCGCCACGGATGCGTAGTTGAGCGTAATGTCCTGCTCTTTGCAGAAGGTTTTGAACTCCTCAGCCGTGAAGTTTGTGCCGTTATCAGTGATGATACTGTTTGGGACACCGAAGCGGTAGATGATGCTCTTTATGAAGTTGACTGCCGTAGTAGCAGTCGAATTTGTGATGGGGACCGCCTCGATCCACTTTGTGAACTTGTCGACTGCCACCAGTAGGTGAGTATGCCCGCCATGCGATGATTTTTTGAGTGGCCCAACCATATCGAGCCCCCATTGGGCGAAAGGCCAGGCCAGCGGTATAGTCTTCAACGCCGATGCGGGTGCGTGCGGCTTGTTGCGAATTTCTGGCAGCCGACGCACCTTTTGACTATGTCCTCCGCGTCTTTGAGTGCTGTAGGCCAGTAAAACCCTGCGCGAAAGGCTTTGGCTACGAGTGATCGACTGCTGGCGTGATGCCCACAGGTACCTGCATGAATATCTCGAAGTATGGCTTGGCCATCTTCGAATGCGATGCATCTTTGGAACATACCTGATATGCTGCGCTTGTATAACTCGCCGTTGATAACGGTGTATGCTTTTGATCTTCGAGTCACGCGTCGGGACTCGGTTATGTCATCTGGTAGCTCGCTGCGGAGTATGTAAGCCAGAAAAGGTTGAGTCCAAGTTGGCTCAATGAGGAGTACCTCGACTGGGGGGTCCTCTGTGCTGGGCGCTTTGCTTTTGGCTGGCGTAGTCGACGGAGGAGGCTCTCGTTTCTCCTTGATAGATCTGTGTTCGATGCGCTCGAGGAAGACACCAGGTGGAATTTGTGCGCCAGTTGAGCCAAGATTGGCTAGCATGTCTGCTTCTTCGTTACTTTCCCTTCCTATGTGCCTCAACTCACAGCCCTCGAAGCTGCCCTCCAGTGTGTTGTACAGGTCGCGATAAGCGATCATGTTGTCCGCGATTGCGTCGCAGGCCTTCATTGTTTGCTGCACCACGAGATTGGAGTCGCCGTAGATCATCAATCGAGTGCACCCAAGTGCTTTTGCCATCCGCATGCCATGGATCAGAGCCTCGTATTCAGCCTCGTTATTGGAGGGTAGTTTGAATCCCATCTGCAAAACATAACGTAGCTTGTCCCCTTTTGGTGATATGAGGATGACGCCTGCGCCTGCGCCTTCGTGTTTCTTGGACCCATCGAAGTACATGGTCCAGGAATTGGACACGTCTGGTGCTCCAGGTAATTGGGCCTCTATCCACTCGGTTGTGAAGTCGGGTAGGACTTGTGCTTTGATAGCCTTCGGGTGCTCGTACTTGATGTCTCTTGGAGCCAGCTCGATGAGCCATTTTGCGACTCGACCCGTTGCATTGGGGTTTGTGAGGATATCACCGATTGCTGAGTTACTTACCACGGTGATCGGTGCTCGGTGAAGTAGTGTGTCAACTTCCTTGAGGACATGAATACAGCGTATGCCAGCTTTTGATAGTGCGGGTACCGCTGTTTTGATATGGAGAGAACCTCGCTCAGGTAGTAGACTGGACGTTGTATGCTTTGGATGTGCCCCTCCTCCATGCGTTCGACTACCAGTACGGTGCTCACCACCCTGTTTGTAGCCGAGACATACAGGTAGAGTGGTTCCCGTTCCTTAGGTGCGACGAGGATCGGAGGGCTTGTGAGGATCCGCTTGAGATCTGTGAAGGCTGCTTCAGCTTCTGGCGTCCACTCGAACTTGTCCGCCTTCTTCATCAGTCGATAGAATGGTAGAGCCTTTTCACCCAGTTTGCTGATGAATCGACTGAGCGCTGCTACTCGTCCTGCTAGTTTCTGCACATCGTGAAGCTTTGAAGGCCTTTGCATTGTGAGGATGGCCTGTATTTTCTCCGGGTCTGCTTCGATTCCACGGGCAGAGACTAGGTACCCTAGAGCTGCCCGGCTGGAACGCCGAACGTGCACTTCTTAGGATTGAGCTTGATATGGAAGCGTTTGAGGTTTGCGAACGTCTCCCTCAAATCGTCGAGTAGTGTGTGTTCTTCCCTTGTGGTAATGACAATGTCATCCACGTAGACCTGGACGTTGCGTCCGATTTGCTTTTTGAGGCAGTCCTGCATCATGCGCTGGTATGTTGCACCCGCGTTTTTGAGCCCAAAGGGCATAGTTGTGTAGCAGTAGACCCCGAGTGGGGTTATGAACGCCGTTTTTTCTTCGTCTTCTTGCTTCATCCTTATCTGGTGATAACCTGAGTAAGCATCCAGAAAGGAGAGTCGTGCGCATCCGGCGGTGGAGTCGACGATCTGGTCGATTCGGGTAGCGGGAAGTGATCCTTTGGACAGCACTTGTTCAGCGCTGTGAAGTCCACGCACATCCGAAGGATGTCTGTATGCTTCTTCTCTACGAGTACGGGGTTGGCCACCCATTGTGATTTCTTGATTTCCCTAATGAATCCTGCTGCGAGTAACCGGTCGACTTCAGATTCGACTGCGGTTCGCTTTGGGCCGGAGATTCGACGCATCGTTTGCTTGACTGGCTTTGCATCTGGAAACAATTGGAGAGAGTGCTCGGCGAATTCCCTGGGAATACCTGGCATGTCGGCTGGACACCACGCAAATATTTCCCAGTTCTCACGGAGGAATTCGACGAGCGCGCCTTCCTATGCGATAGGCAGGCTCGAAGATATGTTGACTGTCTTGGACGGATCGGTCGGGTGCACCTGATGCGACCTTGTGTCATTTGTAGCATTGAAGGATCTGTCGACTGCCAACTTCTTATGCTCCGGAAGGAGTGTGCGGTCGTTGGAAATCGCCAGTCGGCGAGTGATTCTTCCACCCCGAACATCTCGGAGATTTTGCTGAACTCGCGGTCGCAAGCATCGGACCTTTGAAAGTTTCCACGGACAGTGATGACTCCCTTTGGTCCTGGCATCTTCAGCGTGAGGTACGCGTAGTGTGGCACCGCCATGAATCGAGCAAACGTCGGGCGACCAAGAATAGCATGGTATTGTGATTTCCAGTCGACGACCTCGAACTCAATCGACTCTGTCCTGAAGTGGCTTTTGTCCCCGAACGTAACGTCGAGTTGTATGGTGCCTTCTGGGCTAATTGCTTTGCCAGGAACGATACCGTGAAGATTTTGGGAGGTTTTCGACTGACCTGTTCATTTTGCGGAGCGTGTCCGCGAAGATGATGTTTATGCCGCTGCCGCCATCGAGTACCAGAGCCGCGTGCCCTGGTCGAACTACAGCTGGGGGATGATCCTCCGACTGAAGCTTATGATGGTTTCCGATCCCTTCAGAAATTCGGGCATGGCAGGAGGTGCCATGACAGCCATGTTCACCTGTCGAGTGATTAGCTTTTGCTGCCTGTTAGAGGGGCGACCCTTTTGTATCATGTACATCTGCCCGTGGGGCTGTGGATATTGATCATCTTCCGCCCGTAGTACGGGTTGTATGGCACCTGCGAGGTTTGCGCCTGGAGCAGGCTGTGGTGGTGGTTGCGGTGGCGGCTGTGGCGCCATGAGAGCGGGCACAGCGTTCGGCTGTGGTACGGGTGCAGGCGTGGGCTGAGCAGGTGCTGGGCCATTCCTTTGAGTCGTACATAGTCAGTCGCCATTTGGTCGAATTCCCTGCAGTTCCTTAGGGTGTGATTGGAGCGTAGTTTTCCGTCGTCCCCCTTGAAGAGGTGGAATCTGCACCAGTCGTCCATCTTTTCCTCGAATGACCGCTCGGGTTTTGCGTCGCTGCGTTTGCGCCATTCTTGCCTTTTGTAGCTGTCGCTCCGCTGCTCGCGATCTCGACTGTCCGTCGATCATCCGAGCGTCGATTGCTTCTATCTTGGTCCTCCCGGTTGTGTGTATCCAGCCGCCATGAACTCGGGTCTGTTATCGTCGTAAGGACGTTTGGAACGTTTGCGCCTGCGATCTTCTCTGTATGAATCTCTGCGGCCTCGACTGCCGCTTTCGTAGTTGTCGCGTGGTGGGGAAGCACGGGATCTGCGTACAGAATCCTCTCCATCTGCCCACTCAGTCGCAACTTTGATGAGGTCAGCCAGGGAGGTTGGCTTTTCACGACCCAGTGCCTCTTTGAAGTCTTTCCTGGCGAGTCCTTGTGTGAAGGCATCCATGGCCCTGTCTTCTGACACTTTGCCAACCGAATTGCGTATTTCGGTCCACCGCCGTATGTATGATCTCAACGACTCGTCTGATCGTTGAGTGCATGCCCTTAATTCTTCGAATGTCTTCGGGCGCTCACATAGAGGCTCGAAGTTTTTGATGAAGTCTCTGCGGAAATCGTCCCACGAGTCGTATGATGATGGAGGGAGCGCCTTGAGCCAGTCGCGGCAGTTCCTTCGAGCATGAGTCGTATGTACTGCATCGCCGTGGTGTTCGTGCCACGCTGGCATGCCACGGCGAGTCTGTAATCTTCTACCACCCGGAAGGTTCTTGGCGGATTGTACTTGGGTTGTTCGCCTGTCAACTTGAATCCTTTGGGCATCCGCGTCTCACGGATGCGTCGGGTGAAGCACAATGCTCCACATGGCTCTGGTTCGCGATCAGAGTATGAATCGCTGCTATAGGATCTTCGAGATCTGCTTCTGCTGGACCTGTGCCGGCGCGTGCTTCTCCTTCCTTCATCCGAGTGGTGGCTGCGACCACTGCGATGATGTGCTGCGTGTCGTGAGTCGACTATGTCGCGATCGCGATCCTTGCTGGAGTTTTGTCTTCTGGCTGTATAGCCTGTGCCGCTAGAGCTAGCGATTTGAGTTGTTGGCGATGCAGGGCTGCGTTAGGGTCATTCGCCGGAGGTTGTATTGCCTTGAGGTAAGCACCTACGGAGAATAATGCACCCGCAGCAGTTTTGGGCACTGGGATTCCGTTAGCGTCCTCTGTCATGAACGACAGGTTACGGGTGATTGCTACCCTTTCATGTTCTGGAAGGCTTGCCAACCGCGACCTAGGTCGTGGGGTTGGTTGCTGTGTGGACCCGAGGGATTGCTCCCTTCTTCGGGCACTCGAGAGGCTGGCCTGCCTTTTGCGCTCTTCGAGCGTTGCTCGGTAGTTTTGCAGTCGAATTGACTCCTGCCAGTTGAAGTACTGGAAGGTCAACATCTCCTCTGGGGTGGAATTTGGTGGCATCATTGTGCACTCCTTTATGACTTTATCTGCTTTTGCTGCCATCTCCTCCGTGATTGTCAAGGTTGTGACCCCATCCGGCATGGTTACCGTGCATGGGAATTGTGCAGGCCTGCGAGCGGCTGCGTCTGCGGATGATTCTGCGGAGAAGGCCACGTAGACCTGATGGGGCGTGACCCGTGGACAGGTGTATGTGCTGTCGATTCCAGTCATGGACTCGACGTCGCCGTCGAGGCTCATGTCAGAGCCAGTGTGTTCATCGAGTAGATCTTCGAGGCGAATCTCGTTGTCGATGTGCTCATCGCCTATGCTCATCTCGGTGTTGGCGAAGCCATTATGGATTTCTGAGTCGAGGTTGGTGTTGGTGAAGATCTCCGAGTCGACGTTGCTGTCGTTATGAATCGCGGGCTCGTAGAAGTCATCGAGGGAGATCCCGCAGTCGAAACTCTCGTCGAGTGGTAGGTTGAAGTCGATGTTGCTTGCGTTGTATGCTGATTCTGCTTCCTCGCCTTGGAGTTCCGTCATCATGAACCTGTCGAGCTCGCCGGTCGACATGGTTGTTGCGGGCGAGCAGGCTTCAGGAATCGACGACGGGGCGAGCGCAGTCGACGGAGCCTCGAGTGCACCCAGCGCCAGTTGTTGCGGATCTGTCGAGTCCTGCGTGCCAAGATTGTTTACGAAAAAATTGAATGCTCCAACAGTCAAACTCAAACCTGAACCAAGGCCGGAAAACGCCTCCTGAAGCTCTGGCGAGTGCGGATTGAAATTCATTGGAAGAGCAGATGCGCTTTTTGCAGGTGAAGCGGGCAGGCTGCCGCTTTTCGAGTGGATCGGCGAGTCGCCGTGTGTCGCCTGGATCGGCGAGTTGCTGTTTGCTGACATGGCCGGCGAGTTGCCGTTTGCAGATGAGATCGGCGAGTTGCCGTTTGCTGGTGTGATCGGCGATTTGCCGTTTGCTGTTGGGACCGGCGAAACTTCGAGTCCAGCGCTATTCCTTCCCACAGACGGCGCCACTTGACGAGGGGTAGACTCATCAAGACCCATGGTTAAGGTCCCTAGGTTATGAATATGGGGGAGAGAACGTGGTAGAGCTGGAAGTATCGTCGGCTGACAAGCAGGGCAAAGATTTTACCCAGGTTCAGGGCCCTCGTGTGGAGGTAACACCCCTACGTCCTGCCTGTCTGTTATTGATTTGTGAATATGATGGTTACAAGGATCCCGGCGAGATGTCGATCTCGCTAGGGTTTGTGGCTCTGGTGGTTCGTTGTCTGGTTCGATGGCCCTCCCAGTCCTTAAATAATAGGCTGGGTCTCGGGTGTTCGTAACCGACTCGATTTACAAGTAAGGAAACTCTAAACCGACTATTGCTTCGCCAAACTTGGAGGATACTCCATCTTCGTGGGCCTCCCTTCATGGGCTTTATGTAGGCTCTGATAGTTGGGCCTAGTCGATACGTGCACCAGGTACCCTCATGGTAGGGTACCCGATAGGCATACCCATGTCAGACCCCTAGATAAAGTCCTAGGACTCGCGTGGACTGGATGCGTTGAGCCGTTGGAGAGATCCTTAGAGTTGAGGTGAACAAAAGGCAAGTGGTTTCTTAGAGTTGAGGTGCACCAAAGGCAAGTGGTTTAAAATGCTAGCTCTTTTCTATTTGTGTTGTTCCTCATGTTTGTTGACTAAAGGTATAAAAAGGCCATGTGATTGGAAAATTGTTTTTTATGTTTATGTTATATGTTTCCAGAACGTTCAACGTTCAAGAATAAATTTGGTAGGAAAATCATGTGATGCCATATACTCATGACCTTACATAGTTACCAAAGACTTCTGCAAGAACGGATGTGCACAAAGTAATCATCCATCTCATACACTATGCATGCTTCTCTGTAAACCTCAGACCTCTCTACATATGTAATGCCATTCCTCTGTAAACTTGGGGCATCCCGACATATGTAATGCCATTTCTCTATTCTTTCGCTTGTCCTTTTAATTGCAACTTTTCATATTTGTAGAATGAAGAATATACTATGGTGAAGAGTGAGTTGAATCATTTAAGTTTGGTGTCTTTTTGAAAACTTTCATGGTTTTACTTCACAACTGGTTCATATACCAAAAAAATTACACTTCATCAACAAGCTAATGCAGCTTCCGACTAATTGTATCATATAATCGATTTTATCTCAATTCATCCAATCAGCACAAGCTGCTACTGTTTTTTCCCTTTTATACTTTTAATTATTGCCATTGCCTTTGCTTTATCTACTATTTCTTGCTTCTAAACTTAGACTTGCATACATACTATCTACACCTATGAAACTTGTGATAAGCCTGTCAAATTTACAGATCATTTGCAGTGAATGGCGATATTATGAATTACTGGATCTATGCTTCTTCGTATAAAGTTTCAGGTATCTCTAGGAAAGATTTGTAAGAGTTATACAAACTCTGACAATTCTTCTGAATTTAAGCACATGATATATTAACCTGTAGTAGTCACGATAGTGCCGAAAAGATAATGTCTGGCATGTATCTTTGTGAGGTCCATTGATTTTTTGTGAACCTTTGCGTAAATATTTTATTATAAAAGCTTGATCGCTCGATAGAGATTTCACTTGAGATAAAATACCTTATGAGTCTGAGTGGTTCCTCCGAGGCATTTTTTAAATTATTCATGTGTATATGTCATCTGCAGCGTAAATATGGTTGGAGCTGACACAATAATTTCGAACATATATGCATGCTGATCGTCCCATTCTTTTTCTCAGATTAACATGATATACTAGCTGAAGTCATTTAATTGTTCACTCTACTTTATATTGTAAAACTGGATTCTTACTAAGTTGGCCCTTGAACATGCCATGTCTTGTGATGGTAGCTTTACTAAGATAACATAATATGCCTTCCGTGATACAGTTTGAATCTTCATATATAGCCCTGGAACATGTCTGTTATGTCTTCTGTGATGCAGTTTGAATCTTCCTATTGCTTTGCAGTTTCTTTCAAGAATTTCCTCTGTGTCCCCCTAGGTTTCCACTCTGGTAGGTTATTGTGAAGTTATTTATATTGTACATGACCACACGATGATTATATTCGCTATGATCCATTCAAAAGCTCTAGACATCTACTCCTAAATAATTATCTTGAAAAGAAAGTTTTCTATAACAATTCTCGAAACATATTTAATAGGTGAATGCTCTGTTTACTCTATATAGCTATTAGCATTGTCTTATACAGCCTGGTTCAACTCTTTCAAATTTGCAACTGTTCCCCACTAATTCATTTTCACTTTCATTCAAAGGTGTCACGCACCTCATCATCTGAAACAAAGCTTTATTTGTGCATACATAATACTACTTATTTGTGCTGAAGCAGAGAAAGAGCATATTGCCCTTGAGATATATGTGATGGCTCAGGAAGAAACAAGTTTGGACCTGACTTCCCTGTAATTTACTACTACAAGCTAGCTAAGAGGTCATCCAAATATTGTCCTTGCTGTAGATCCCTCCAAGTATATGTTACTTTTTTTTTGCTTGAGTTTCATTAGCTGGATACAGAGCCACAACTCCTAAAAAGTCAGTACCAGTAGTATATATGTATTGATGTTGGTAATTGAAATACCTACTATATTTATGTACTCTCGCTACCTAAGGTTAACGATCTATGTGATGATCGAGATGTTGTAATTAAGAACCTACTTATCATGCAGACTTATGGGTGTACACTCTGTGTATGTAAGAGCATTGTCATTTGCTTTAAACCTATAAAGTCACTGGTATGCATAACTATTGTGTCGTATTAAGAATGTTTATCATAGCGTTTTGCAAATTGAAAACCAGTGTCAATGGCGGGTGGCGCGCGGCAAGCCGCGCCAGGGAATCTAGTGTAAGTGAATCAGTGTAAGTAAGGTGAGCAGAGCGCGAGCCACGTGGGCTTTTTATCTCACTAGAACCTGTTCCTGAAAAAACGGCCTAGTGTTTTAAAGTTTGTGTCATACAAGATTTAGATAAGATTTAGATACGAGACATGTAATGAAACGGGCCAAAACTTGCACCTAATAGTGCGAAACGGAGCCTTCCACGCAACCAAACACGCCCTTGGGATCGGACGATTTATTCTTCTTTGTGGGACGTGATTCATTGTTCCTTGGACGATTTCACTTATGTTGTTTGATAAAATAACAACAAGTAGTGAGGCGTATAAGCTACATGACTTTTTAGTAGAGATACGATACTTCTCAAACGTTGGTACAAACCTGTCGGTTTTCCAACGTCAGGGCAAGATTTTTGGCCATCTCAAGTTTAGTTTAGAGTTCATGATTAGTTAAAGACACTGATAAGTAATCTTATCTTAGCTACACCACATATCTGAAAGAAAAGCAATGACGATTTTTGAGCCGGATCGAGGTTCAACCCGAGGTGATACATGGGCTCTCCGGTCACGAACCTCTGGTGGAGATCTGACATACATATGGAGTTCGGGGCTTCCGGAGCCAGCATCACCGTTTGCATCGGCAGTTGCTCCTCCCCAAGCCGGCGAAGACCCTCCGCTGCACCCAATGTGAAGGGCCAGAGCTCTCTCGACGCGTGGAAGCCATCTGTTAAGAGCTCAAGTGTAATTTCTTATTTGTTTCTATTTTTTATTTTTTGTTCCTTGCTTTGTTTTTCTTGGTTTCTTCCGGAACAGTATTTCTCTTTGCAAGAAAGCACACAGCAATTTTTTTAATTAATAAAAATCCAAATTCATGTTCGTAAAGATTTGAATTTGGGTGGCTGTGTTGTACATTCACCCGCCTAACCAAGTGAGTTAGACTCACTTCTTTGCTCCTAACAATATTGCCATAGTACGTACGGAGGCGCGTATTGGTGCTCAGTTTTCATGGTCCTCAGTTACCCGGCCACATGCTACGGCCGCAGGCTGCACATTATCTCGCTATGTGCGTAGAGCGCAACGGCCGGCCGGCCGGCCGGCCGGGACAGCTCGTCAAACGCGCTCCAGCCTCCAGGGACGGGAGATACGAGATTGAGCTACTTTTGTTTCTGCCTCTGGCCACACCTTTGTCTCGTTTGGATTCAGAACAGCTACGCTGGTGAATTGGTGATTCATCATCCCCTGAGTCCGACGGACTACTTATCATAGAGGTCTAGAGCGGGTCCGGTGACCGTAAAATAGCTTACTTTGTGATTTGTGTAGACTTGATCTCCAATCATAATGCACTTTGTCCATTAGCTGCATACCGTGGATCTCCAAATATATCTGCATTATATATTTTCACTTAGGATCTCCAATCATGTGTACTGCATTCCGTCTCTAGACTGTAGAATTGTACTATCGTGTTTATTGTTGTAGATTCTTGGGTTGGTATGCATATGATTGTGTTCTGTTTTAGAGAATAATATTAATAATAAAGTTTTTATTTGGCATCATGTACTCATATGGTCTATTCTTTCGCTGATCGTCGAATAAAGAACAAGGACGAGATTAATTAGTTCATTGGCATGGGGGAATGGATCTGGGATACAATTCGATATGTGTGGAAAGTACATAGCTTTTGTCCACGGCCGCGTTTAACAGATCTTCTTGTTATGGTTCGAAAGAACGAGATCTTGTTACCCATTTTCTCCCAGATCAGGAACGTATACGTGTCGGGAACTATACAAAGCCTGGCCCGACAAAAGTTTGATGCGGCGTGTGATCGCCTGACGACCACCACTACTGCGGGTTGCGGGCTCTTGATCTGTAACAACTCATAAGCTACAATTGACCAGACGTCTATATTAGCTTGTTTAGGGAAACACTAATACGGGTTGTTTGATCACCATGGAGAAGTTATAGGGGCGTCTATGTTGGTGTCTATTTGTTTTTCTCTCGCTTTCTTGCTATGGTTGGGCTATGTCTTTTGTTGTTCTTTTTTTATTCCGTGAAACGTCCTGCTGAACGATAGGATTTTAATCGACAAAACTCTTCATAGAACCTATGACGATTTAAGGACTTTATTGTTATTAGTTCTCTCGAGAAAATACAGGCTTAATTACAACAATGTTGTATAGTTGCCCTAGCCATAGGATAAGAGAGTCTATTGGTACTGTGTTCATTTGCATTATCTTCGGTTACCCAACACCGTGCTTGATCCATATGTGTGTTCACATTCGGTAACCGGGTGCATCGATTATAGCTGCACATGATCTCGTTGCGTGGAGTGCAACGTCGACCTATTGTGGCGGTGCTATTGAAGTTACTTTTGTTACTGTCTATCGCAACATCTTCTCATTACGATTCGTAATAGCTATTGTGCATGACCTTCGTAGCTAGATTGATGCACATGAATTATCACGAGTAATTCTTACATATTTGGGACCGGGGCTAATTAAAACAAATATATTTGTACTAAACTCTTATAATTATATGTGACTTAATTTATTCATAGTATAATATTAACGAATATATGTATATATCCATTAGTTTTTCACTATTAACTGCATTTGAATGTTCCTAATACTAATTATTGTTATTTATTATACATTTAAAATGTATATCAATAAAAAATATGTTGTGAGAAATCTAAACTGTACGTTGTAAAAATATTCTTTGCATTCTTTTGATAATAACATAACTTATATAGTGTATTTTATATATATAGATTTGTTTCCATGTATATGCCCGTGTGTGTGGTCGAGTCTATTTTAATATTCTTCGTATCATGTTAAAGATCTCTAAAGCGTACACTCTAATAAATAAATAAATAAACTAATAGTGGTTTCTCGTCTTTCTTAGAAGAATAATTATATAAACTTCTAGAGTATAAATTTAAACATCGGCAAATGTATCTTAAAGAAATGGTATCGGTCAATCGTAGTAATCACCAACCCGCAAAAAAATCATAGTAATCACCAAATAGTCTTCTTTACATATGATTTAATTATTTATATGCGTGTATGCAATGTGTTTGGCATCATCCGTTGTATGCAACAATCTGTTTCTCTAATAAAGGATTAAGCATAGCGTTAAATATAAAAATCTTGTTAACCTAAATTTGAGAACAACATGTAAGACATCTTAACGAGGGAGACTAACAGTCAAACTAAAGCGCATGGTTGTCGGTCGAAATAGTTTGTTTTTATGTGGTACACAATATTAGTCAACTCTGTCGACATCCTACAAGCTGATATTTTCATATATTTAATATTTGTTCGTACATAATCGAAAATATTAAAGGCCCTTTCATTATGGTGCTCGACCCTGGGCTTCATTAGGCGCTTCATTAGGGCTGGGCATCATTGTGGTTCATGCCTTGAGCGTGATAGACTAACTACATTAGACAAGACTGGGCGACCTTAAATCAGCTCACTTTGTGTAGTCTTTAGTATCTTGTGTAGGCTTTGGATCTCCAACCATGCTCCACTTTTAAAAGCTTTTGCACTACCATTCCATTCACCAAACTAGGTTTAGCTAGTGCTGCCGCCTCGATCCCCTTCCCTCTCATGTCTGATGATTGTGTCGGCGGCGAGAGGGGTGGGGATCTGTTCTTTGGTGTTCCATGTTTTGCAGGTCCTTATTTTTGTTAGATTTTTGAAATCCATATCGGCATATTAGTAAGGTGATGTCGACGATGTCGCGTCGAGATAAGGTCACGTTCATTCTAGCGTCAGCGAAGGGGTAGGCGCTGACAGATATGTTTGATACCTTTGGATCTTAACATCTGATGTGTTGTCTAGAGAAACTTGTTCGTTGGTTTGTGGTGCGACATCATCCATCTCTTCGTTGTTTTGGGTTTCCGACAAAGTCTGATTTTTTTCAACTCTTAATTGGCGGTAAAGAATTGTAAGTATGTGATGCTTGGGCACTTAGGGTGTGTCGCCAACGGATGATGGTTCAATGGTTATTACATATCCTTATTTGGGGCGAACGCTATTGCAGATTTCAAAGTCTTGCTTGGCGAGTGTGGTTGCGGGTGTTCTAGTCTTCTCCTTATTTATTGTATGTTTCAACCTCCATTAGTCACTAATCGAACAATCGAAGAAAGATGATGGCCAGTTTTGTGTTTATTGTATTTTTTGTATTAGCAGTTCTTTGTGGAGTTGTCTTTCCTTGTATAGATTTTATTTTCTTGATAAATATCAGATATAACATATCTTTCCTAAAAATAATTCTAATGCACTTTGTTTGTATGTATAAATGCATATTGCGGATCTCCAAATATATGTACTGCATTATTATTATTATTATTATTATTATTATTATTATTTTGAAACGAGAAAAAAATACTTGCCATTTTCATTAATTAAGAAGAATAGAGGTGGCCGTTTAATTAGCGGGTAACCAGCCGAAAACCGGTACAGACACCCTCGCCTACCTTCATGTAAGAGATCGTCGCGAGGACACACAAGGCCACCCTGACTACCAAGAGCAGACCACACACCGCTGAAGACGAAGATCATCGTCGAGGTTGACCATCAGCGTCATCGTCATCACTCCACCGAGAGCGACTCCGAGTATAATTGTTCAGTTGTGGATTTCCTATCATGCGTACTGCATTTTATATGAATATAATTGTTCCTTTTTTGTAAAATCTTGGGGTTGTAGAGAAGTAACAAGAAAGTTGTTATGTAGCATCATGCATGTGGTCCATTCTTTCGTTCATCGTCGAATAAAAAAGAAGACGAGATTAATTAGTGCATTGTCCTGGGATTCGATCCGAGATATAATTCGATATGGGTGCAATGCAAAGCACACAGCTTTTGGCCGCTGCTGCCGCATTTAGAAGATCTTCCCGTTATGGTTCGAAAGAAGCAGATCTTGTTGCTCATTTTATCCCAGATCATGCATGCGCGCGCGTATAGTGTCAATCGGATTGGACTAAGCCTGTCCCGACCAAATTTCGATGCAGCGTGCGATCGCCTGACGATCGCCACTACTCCGGGCTCGATATGTCACAAGGCACAAGCTAGCTAGCAACAGCTGCGATCGACCAAACGTCTATGTTGAGAGGAACACTATATGCAGGTTGATTGATCACCTGTGGCACGGAACTTGAAGTTTCCACTGCGAAGTGTCATCGGTTGGCCGTTGCAAGTTGCATTGCCTCTGGTTCCGACAAGAGCGCAACGGAGCAGCTAGCACGTGTCGAGCGGCGTCCATGGTAGAGGTGGGACCCATTCTCGTTTCCGCCATCGCCGGCAACCAGCGAGTGCCACGTACATGTGCCCAGTGCCCTAGTTTAGCTTAGTTAAGCTAGGTGGTTAATCAAAATACTCCCTCCGTCCAAAATAAGTGTCTTAAGTTTGTTCAAAAGTAGATGTATCTGTGCATATTTCGTACTATACTTCGGGCGTGTCGTGTGGTTTAGAGACGTTTGTTTTCATGCAGTACGTGTCACTAGCTAGGGAATCTGGTGACCCGCTAGGTCGACCGCCTCTCTCGACGCGTTCGTGCTTTTGTTCGCTAGTCCAGCACCATGGCGGCCTTTCAATTTTAAAATTCTTGTTTCCGTGAAACTTTGCACTCCATCGGGTAAACACATTAGAGGCCGGCAACTAATCTTTGCTATTTCTAGATTGCACAACCCATATCCATATACGTCGAGATCATTTTTGTATCTCGATCCTATATTAATCTAGTCTCTTTGTAGCTGAAGACGGCCACGGCGGCCGGGTTGTTCAAGGCTTATTTACGGCCCTTCGTGAAGGCATCAGGCTGTTGAAATCTGCACAACAGGACAGGTTGTCGTCCGGCCGCAGACAATGGCGACAGCTACATAGCCCGGAAATTACCGTCATCGATCCATTCTGCCTGATTGATCCCAGCCACACCCCGCAAGTACTCGTCAACTAACTAACCACGCCCGCGCAGCTGGTGGTAGCTGTAGAAATCTACCGATTTGTAAATTCATTCACTCGGATTCAGTAACGATACGATCGATCGCGACGGCCGGGGCGATCTGGCCGAGCAAACTATCGCCTCCCTCTTTGGCGTCCACGTACTATTAGGGGACAGTAACTGGATTTTTTAGCGAGTGATCAAAATATTTTAGTCGTGGCCGACGACGGCGTAACAGCGACAGAGTGAGGCGCCGAGAAAGCACACCGTCGTAAATTAATCACGGCAAGTGGGTTGGAGACAGAACAGAATTCAGCACGGCTAGCTTCAGGTCATCGACGTGTAAACTGAGATTTACTTTACAAATGGAGAGGTCACAAGTATGGATAAAAAACAAGCATCGATTTTATACGCACCGTGCTAATTTTTGGATCTTATCTTGGATTGTCTTCATTTGGTTTTCTCTAGAAACTTCTAGGGTAACATAATCACATCATTGCTATACGTACGTAGTTTATACTGTAATATATGAATTAAACAATGAAAAAAACAAATAACAAAACATTCAATCAATTTCATCTAGTCTAAGAATTTGGAAGAAAATTATGTATTCACTACAGCAGGCGCCCTCTGTGCCGACGGTTATTTACCGTCGGCACAGACACCTTCCCGTCGGCACAGGTCTGTGCCGACGGTGACCGTCGGCACAGGGCCGTCGGCGTAGGTCCCCGTAGGCACAGGTTTTTTTGCCCGTCGGCACAGCGTTTCCCCGTCGGCATAGGAGGTGCCTACGGTTAAACAATGCCCGTCGGCACAAATTCCGTCGGCGTAGGTTCGGTGGGTCCCACGTGGGCGAGCTCGTCTGAGAAGCTGTGCCGACGGTATTACCGTCGGCACAGGTGTGCACGTGGCGTCTCTGGGCGTCTCCTGTGACGTCCTGGCTCGGCACAGACCTGACCATTTGGCACAGACGCAAGACCTGTGCCAACGGTAATTACCGTCAGCACAGGTGAGTCCCAGATTTTTTTGCCAATTTGGTTGCAGCAGCTCGTTTTCCAGCAAAAATGGCAGAAAATAAAATATAAAATACTGACAATATCATCACAAATAAGATCACACATAGCTCCATATATCATCCCAAAGCAATATCATCAAGCACAATGCTAATATCATCATAGTGGATACACACATAGGACTACAACAATGTCTCGCAAGTTGCTACATAGCTAGATGTCTAGATCATCAAGCCCTACATCTATTGCGGCGGCGACGGGGTGTGCCCCATGTCTCCCGGGTGAACACAAGGCGATCGACGGCTCGGCGCAGCAGTAGAACCACCAGAAGAAGGCGAAGCACCTGGAGAAGTCGAATTCACCACGCGAAGCACCAGAGAAGGACCACCGGGATGTAACCGGTGTGAACTCACGCGAACCCGGCGAAGCACCAAGCAAAGGATCAGCATCAAACCTCACCATCTCACGCGAATCCGGCGAGGCACTAGGAGAAGCACGACCAAAGTGTGGGTTCTCCGACGAGCATCCCGTTCCCTACATGTTTGAGCAAGAGTTAGCAACTTGCGAGGCAAAGGAAAAGCGGTAACTAGTGGTTTGGCATCAAACTTACCGGGGTCGATGAGTAGTAGGTGAGAGCGAACTCGTCCTTCGATGGAAACCGTGGACACGGCCCCGGCTCCGGAGGCTCCTCCATAGAAGGGGGGACCCGCACTCCAGTGGTGATGACGAGGAGTGGACTCGGCAAATCCCTGGGTTGTGTACCCGGGTTGATTGAGGGGGAGAGAGATGAGCGCTGGTGATCACGACGGCTGACAAGCGAGGCGTTTTACCCAGGTTCAGGCTCCCGGAGGATAACACCCTACTTCCTGCTTGTCTGGTTATTGATGGTGAGTTGTGGCTACAATGGCGAGATGGCAATCTCGCTAGGGTTTGTGTGGCGGCTATGAGCGTACCCTAGACGAAGGACCCTCCTAGCCTTTATATGGTAGGCTAGGTCTCAGGTGAACGGTGCCGATGGCGCTTACAAGCATGGCGGGGTCGCATGACCTAGCGTCGACTATCTTGGGCCGCACGTCGTCCTCCTTGGGCCTTCCTTGGGCCCTCGTCATAAGGCTGATGGGCTTGGCGTGACCCAGGTATCCCCACCGTGGGGTAGTCGAAGAGTGACCCCACGACAGGAGCCCCCGAGTGCTTAGTCGAATCGTAGAGTCGGGTAAAGGACTCCATCCTCCTGGGCACGCCTTCGAGTTCCTGAAAGGGACAAGTAAAATTAGTCGACTCCGGCCGTTCAGGGCTTACGGAGGATTCCTTAGTCGAATCGTCGACTGCAGGGTTAAATACTGGAATACAGCCTTAGTCGGTGATTTTTCGACTGCTATTGTTCTGAGTCACTCGGGAGCGCGAACAGCGCTCCCGATGGGAGTAGCCCCCGAGATTAAGCTGAATTGCTTGCAATTGAGGTTAAACTCAATTTTTCTTCAGTCGAAAAGCCTGCTCCCGATGGGAGTAAAGAAGGGACTCGACTTGGAGTCGCGACTGGCTTTGTGTGACTTACTGTGTATTCGGCCGGTTTGGCTTACTGCGCGAGTTTGCTCAGCATTTGGAGCTTACTAAATGCTCTTGCACTCGAATGAAATGTTCGAGTTCTCAATCAGCTCGTTGGCTTACTGTACGAACTTATTCAGCTCTGAGAGCTTACTGAATTTTCTTGCACTCGAATGAACTGTTCGAGTTCTCCATCAGCCCGTTGGCTTACTTCCTACGCCTTCGTGGTTGACGTCAGTGCTGACGTTTTTGACGCACTCTGTGTCCGATGGGACGTGACAGTGCGGTCCCACTGTCAGTATTGACTGGAGACAGCGGTTGCCGCTTTTTTCTGACCGTTGGGCGCGAAAATTTCGCGGTGTGATGATGGCGCCTTGATTCCCGCGCGTAGTGGGCGGCGTGGCCGCGACGGTTGCTATCTCCGCGCGACACGTGGACGGCCAGATGATGTTGTGGAGTGCGGTTTCGCTGAGGACGGCCTGGATTAACTGGCCACGCGGTATATAATTTTTACCGCAGCGGTGAACAGTTCATCCATCCCCATTCCGTCGTCTCCGCTGCTTCTCTCCGCCATTGTTGCTCCTCTGCTAGTTTCTTTCCTCCCCCTCCATGAGCAAGGCCGCGATGAAGAGGGGGAAGCTGCTGCTGGCGCCGTCGCCGCCGCCGAGGCGAGCGTGATGAAGAAGCCCGACGGCGATTGGGTCAAATCGTCGGTGAAGAAGGCCGACCTCGAGGCCCTCCGCGCGCAGGGGCTGCTGCCGCCGGCAGACCAGGCGACGGTGCGCGCTCCTGGGAAAGAGGTATTTCCCCTCCTCGCGAGGGGGAACGCGTTTGCTTCGTGGATTTCCTTCCGCGGGGTTTCGGGTTCCCCCTCCACGATTTCGTCCGTGGTCTCTTGTATGCTTATGGGATTCAGATCCACGATCTGACTCCCAATAGCGTCTTGAGCATCGCGAGCTATTTCGTGCTCTGCGAGTGCTTCCTGGGATCGCCCCAACTGGCTGCTGTGGAAGTCGCTATTCCTCGTGAGGAGGAACGTGGGGAAGAGCAAGCAGGTGTACCCAGTCGGCGGCTTCGGCATCCAGGTGCGTGGCGACACCTCCTACTTCCAGATGAAGAAGTCCGACTCCGTCCAGGGCTGGCGGAAGAAGTGGTTCTACATCAGGTGCGACCAAGCAGGGCTTCCTGAATTCGCGGCTGATCGCGAGTTGCGGAAGACGAACGCGTGGGCGCACCCGCTGTCGAAGGAGGACAGGGAGCGACTCAGCCCTTGCTGACGCTACTCGTGGCCTTCTGAAGAGTCTTGGGCGCGAGACAGGTGGAATTCACCTCATCGCCACCTTCTTCAGGCTTCGGGTGCAGCCGCTGCGCAGTCGCGTCCACCCCATGTGGGCGCGTGAGGATGCTGGCAATGAGCTTGATGATGACGCAGTCGAGTCGAAGGTGAGGAGCATCACTAGTCTCCGAGCCGCTGACCCGTGCAACGTCAAGTGCCCAGTCGAGCCATATGGGCCTTAACCCTGTGCCTGAGGTGAGCTTTGTTTGCTTTGTTCTTGTATCTTCTGTTGAATCGTTTTGCTTGACTCGAATGCTTCATTTGCTGACAGGGTCGTTCGAGCTACGTCAGTCTCCCTCCGTTGATGGAGAATGGACCTCACGAAGAGGCAGAGTTCCCTGAGGACGAGGGTGATGACGATGAAGTTCCCTCCGCCACCTCTCCGAGTGAAGAGTTGGAGGAGGATGATGAAGACGAGGAGCCGCTGCGGAAGCGGCAGAGGCGAAAGGGTGGCGACTCTGGTTCTGCCTCGTCGCCTGTGAAGGAGGCGGGTGTGATCGAGGAAGAGACGAGCGAGTCCTCTTCGGGTGCTAGCACCCGAGTGACCTGGCGGAACCTTTGGTCGTGCCTCCACTCGGCTCTGCACCGCCGATCGAGTTCGCGAGGATGGCCTCCGTCTCCTTGGGGAGTGAAGATGATGATGTGTCAGGTTAGTCGCATAACCTTTGCTTTGTTTTTGTCGAGTGTGCTTTTTCACTTGCGGGTCCTTGAATTGAGATTCTTGTGACAGCGACCGTACCGGCGCTGCTGTTTCTTCCCCTCGTGAGATGGAGCACACTTCTGCTCCCATGATCGAGCAGACTGCGAGGACGACGGAGAGGAGGCTCGGCGGGTGACGTTTTGGCCTTGAAGGCTTCGACCTCCGCCATGCCTGAGAGGTCTGCTGATGCGACTCCGGTTGACGCTGGGCTGCTTGAGCATGTAAGTGTTCTTCGATTCCTTCTGCAAGATCTGTATCGGGTGCGCGTACAGCGCTCCCGATGGGAGTAGCCCCCGAAGATGCGCGTGACTGGAATAGTCGGGCGCAGATTGATGTCTTGTGTTTCCTGCAGCCATTTTATCGCCAGCAGATGGAGGGAGCCGCAGCCTTCGTTCGCATGGAGCAGGAGAGGGATCAGCTCCGCACTGCTCTGGAGCAAGCGAATAGTAAGTGTGAACCCTTGTGTTCGAGGGGTGCTTCGACTGCCTTTATTGCTAACTTTGCTCCGTTGATCCGTAGGCGAGAAGGAGAGCATGAAGACGCGGGTCGCGGAGCTGGAGAAATCGCTGGGTGAAGCCCAAGAGCGGGAACAAGCTCGGGCTGATCTGGAGAAGACCCAGGTCGACCGCTTGCTCGCACTCGCAGATGTTGTTGGAAGTAAGTTTTTCGGCTCAGTGCCTACTTTGCCTTTTTTCGACTTCTGACGTCTTACGGGTGTGGATTTCTTTTGAACAGAGAATTGCGGAGGTGCTCCTCCAGAAGGGACTTCTAGCGAGAGTGTCGGTTTGGCGCAGGCTGTTGGCTTCGTCGACCGCGTCTGCGCGTATGCATCGGCAGCGCTGCAGCAGTCGACGGCGGCCCTGCAGAAGTCGACGGAGGCCTTAGCGACTGTGCACCGGAACATCTTTCCGAACCAGCCACCACCAGCTGCTGTTGACGCACTCGCGGCTCCATTCGAAGGCAATTCGAATGTCCTGGCGGACTTCACGCGCGCGCAGACGGTACGCGGCTCAGAGCTCACTTTCCAGCTGCTTCTTGGTCACCAAGTCGTAGGTGATTTTGAGAAGGTTGTCAGCGACTTCCCTCGGAAGCCTGATGGCAGACCGCGTCCCTTAGCGGTGTGAAGGTGCAGGCGAGCCAGCTAGCTGCGAAGTTGGTCGCCACCTTCGAGAGGAGGATTGCCAAAGCTGCAGAGTTGGCTGCTAGGAAGAGCCGTTCCCAGTCGGAGTCTGTAGTGTAGACTTTTTCCTTTTAGGATATGCTTCTGCTTTTGGGCTTGAGTCTGTAATGCACTTTATATTGTGCGAGTGAACATGCTGATGATGAAATGTGAATTCGCTCCCTCGGGGGTGCAGTCGCCGAGTCTTTTTTGATATCTGGCTTGGATGATTATGTTGATTCTTTTCCTGGCTTGACGCTGTCAATTCTTGGCAGTCTGATATGGGCGAAGCTCCTGACGTTGCTGGAACGACTGGCGCGGCGATGAAGAGGACACCACTTCGGCTGCGCCTACTCGTCGCCGCCGTCAAGCTCCTCCAGCTCCTGTGCGAAGCGTAAATGACCAGAGATTATCACCTTCATGAGGAACAAGGTGGTTGAGCTCGAGTCGAAGCTGAAGAATGCTGAGTTGGAGCTGGAGCGATTGAGGTCGCGGCCCGTTGCGCCGTTCTCCCAGCGTGAAGAGTTTCTGCTTGGCGAGATGGACTTGATCAGTCGACAGCTGCAAGGTTGGCCTTCTAGCGTTTTTGCTTCGGCTTCTGTGTCTTCCTGCTATGCTTAATGCTTGGCCTTGATGCAGATGTGAACTCTGACTGAAGGCTGAGCAGCTTCGAGTGGACGAGCGAGTAGAGAAAGAGGCCGCCGGTGACTCACCCGAAGCGCGCCAGTTTTGGTCGAACAAATCCAAGGTAGTGTACTGGCACGAATGCTGGATCGCACCTGGCGGGCTGCTGTGCTCTTGGAAGGTTGCAGAAAAACCCTCTGGCAGATCAACAAGGTGTACTTTCCTCACAACGAGCAGCCGAATGGACTGACTGCGCTTCTGGAGAGGTTCCGTGAAGGCGGTGCGTTGAAGGAAGTCGTGCACGCTCAACTTGTTGCCGGGGCGAACGTGGCGTTGGCATACGTTCGAATGCACCGGCCTAATCTTCCATTGCACAAGGTGCTTGACGGCTTGCCTGGAGAGGGTGACTATGCCGATACTCTTGCGGCTGCGCGCCAGATGATTCAGCAGGTTCAGAACTTCAGCGAGCACCTTGTAGGGCCACTTGATGCGCCAAAGGGCGAGCCTGTAGAATAAGAGCAGTAGAGTGCTGTTGCATAGCGTTAGCTTGTAAAAGAAATTTTCCAAGTGGAAATATGAGTGTATGTATGTCGAGGTGGGGGTAGCCCCCGAGTTAGTAAATTGTATCTTGTAGACGTCTGTAAACCTGTATGGCGCAGCCCCCGAGCGGATCGAGTGCGGCCTAGGATTTTGAATTAGACATGTGCGGCGCAGCCCCCGAGTGCTTCGAGTGCGGCCGAGGTGTGGCGAGTCAGACCTGTGCGGCGCAGCCCCCGAGTGCGTCGGGTGGCGACCTAGGTTTTCGAGTTGGACCTGTATGGCGCAGCCCCCGAGTGCGTCGGGTGCGGCCAAAGGTTTTGCGAGTGACCTGTATGGCGCAGCCCCCGAGTGCTTCGGGTGGCGACCTAGGTTTTCGATTGACCTGTATGGCGCAGCCCCCGAGTGCGTCGGGTGCGGCCTAGGTTGACTTAGACCTGTGCGGCGCAGCCCCCGAGTGCTTCGGGTGGCGGCCAGGTTTTGCGAGTGACCTGTATGGCGCAGCCCCCGAGTGCGTCGGGCGCGGCCTAGGTTAGACTTAGACCTGTGCGGCGCAGCCCCCGAGTGCTTCGGGTGGCGGCCAAGGATTTTGCGAGTGACCTGTATGGCGCAGCCCCCGAGTGCGTCGGGTGACGGCCTAGGCTTGACTTAGACCTGTGCGGCGCAGCCCCCGAGTGCTTCGGTGGCGGCCAAGGATTTTGCGGTGACCTGTATGGCGCAGCCCCCGAGTGCGTCGGGTGACGGCCTAGGCTTGACTTAGACCTGTGCGGCGCAGCCCCCGAGTGCTTCGGGTGGCGGCCAAGGATTTTGCGGGTGACCTGTATGGCGCAGCCCCGAGTGCGTCGGGTGACGGCCTAGGCTTGACTTAGACCTGTGCGGCGCAGCCCCCGAGTGCGTCGGGTGGTGGCCAAGGATTTTGCGAGTTGAACCTGTATGGCGCAGCCCCGAGTGCGTCGGGTGACGGCCTAGGTTTATGTTGCTTTTTGACTAAAAAAGTAAAGGGGAGAGCTTGTTCCACAAATCACTTCATTGATTTTTGCGAGCAGGCCGCCTCATTAAAACCCTTCCAGTCCCCTCAGGTACCCTGGTAAGGGAAAGAGTGCGTCTGGAACCTGCCGCTTCTTGAGATGGTACACTTTGTTACAAGGGGGAGTCGATTAGGCGTAGAAGCGGCGCAGTTGCGCCACGTTCCACGGGTTGCTGCAGACTGTCCCTGTCTTCGAGTCCTTCAGGCGGTAAGCTCCGCCGCCAATTGCCTCTGTCACGATGTACGGACCTTCCCACGGGGAGGCTAGTTTGTGCACCTTCTTCTGTTTTAGGTGGAGGACAAGGTCTCCGGGGACGAACGCTCTGGGCCGCAGTCGCCGTCCGTGATAGTTGCGTAAGTCTTGCTGATACACGGCTGTGCGGGTAAGGGCGATTGTCGGGGGAATACTTTCTGGATTAACCCGCGGCCCAGTGCGACTTAACTTACTCGCACAGATGAAGGCCCACTTGGGAACAAGCCCAATATTGAACCGCCATAAGGAGAAGGATCTAGAAGACAAATCCCGGAGGACGTGAAGACCAAGTAGTCTCCGAGTAGGCCTCTGTGGATGTATTCCTTATGGGGAAGTTTCCTTTTGTAACCTAGCGAGCCTCTGTGCATATAAAGAGACTCGCAGGACTTAGAGCGGGTCAAGCTATCAAGCCCCAAACCCTAGCTCATACGGCGAGTACCAGATCGGATCGCCTCCATTGTAACACCTCGATTATCATATCAATACCAATCTAGGGTAGGCAGGAAGTAGGTCTTTTACCTCACATTGAGGGGGCCGAACCTGGGTAAATCTGTGTTGATCTTTGTTCCTGCGATCCCAAGCTCGGAGATGCTTGACTCGCTAATCCCACATCTACGAAGTCATCTATGACACCTGACGTGACAAACCCACGACAGTTGGCGCCCACCGTGGGGCCTGCGGTCAAAAGCGTCACGTTCCGCGCAGGATCGAAATCAGGCTTCAAGGACATCGCCATTGGCCAAGTTGAAGACATCAATGGGGTCCCCTTCATCGACGACTCAGAGTGGGGACCCGAGGCAGATCGCATCGAGTTCGGATACATCGTTCCCATCGGATCAGTAAAAGTTTTCGTCGGATCCGTCAGTCGCAGATCTATGGACGCGACTCGAGGAAGCGATCGGTGCGGGAGCTGCGGCCGGTTAGGGTCCGCGTGTTGGAGGAGCTACAACAAGCTACGGCAAGATTGCCCGTCCCCGTCCCATCAAGACCTGTTTGGGGATCTCTACCAAATCAGAGAGGAGACCTCAAGATTGAAGAGATTGAAGCTATCAGGACGGAGCTTTGTGAAGAGCACAAAGACTCACGGCTGAGCGCGAAAAACTCCAAGAAGAAGGCCAACGACTCCGCCACTGCCAGCCGAAGCACCAGGCGGTGCGAACCAAGATGACATCTGAGCGCAAGAAACTCCAAGAAGATAGAGTGGTGACTCCGTCGTTGGCAGCAAAAACATCAGATCAAGATGGACAGAGGAAAGATAAAATCACAGCTCCCCGGCGACCCAGAGAGCAACGTGTACGCCGCGATAGGGATATTGTCAAAGATAGCACCGGTTGGAGACACGCAAGCTGATAAGGAAGCTCGCCATGCGATCGACCTACTACAAACTGCTGCTTTACAACAAGCAAATATGTATGGAGTCACGCCCAATGAGCCGCAAAGCGAGGTATCATGGGGAGGAGAGAGTACAGTATCGAAGAAGTGGTCAACCAGTTAGCAGGTTTGCAGGTATCATTGGAAAAAGAAAAGAAGATAGAAGGCGAGTCACGGACGTCCGGAGCGACTCAGCCATCCCAGATTGAAACGATTCAGATTCAGCGCCAGTAAACTCCTATTCATTATTGAAAGGACCAGCATGTTTTGGAGAAGAAATACGGCTCACTCGTTTCCCCCGAACTTCGACGAGTCGCAGCGAGTCACCACCTATCACAGTGACCAAGACCCTGTCTTATGGGTAGAAGACTACGAGGCAACCATGACAGGGGCTGATGTGACTCAAGAAATACGTGCAAAATACTTCCACTTGGCAATACAGGGAGAAGCTAGGGATTGGCTATTAAGCTGCCATCAAAATCAATAAACACATGGGAAGACTTGAAGGACAAGTTCATTCGCAGATTCCAAACAGAAGATATGAAAAACCTTAGACAATGCATTCAAAAAGAGGACGAATCAAGCGGCGACTGGATCAAGAGAGTCGCGGAGATCCTTGGCTCCGCCAAAAACTTAACAGTGCAAGCTGCAATACAAGCTATGAGGAAGAACTGTAGATTTGAGCCGCTGGTGCACAAATTAAGTCGCGCTGAGCACAAGATTGATAGTTTCGACCAGCTTTTGGCGACGGCTGACAAGTATGCAAAGACAGATAAAGGGACAGGCGGCTTATCACAGAACCCAACGGGGAAACTGCCAGTCGCGAAGACAGAATGTCGCGCACACCAGATGCAGAGCAAGGGAGTGATAAGGCCTTACCCCTAATAACTGCAAGGGGATCTTCGACGTGCCTTGCGACTTACATCGCAGGAGAGATGGTAGGCCAGCGGGTCACACAAAGGCGCAATGTCATTATTACCGGAGGTGGAAAGAAGGTGACACGCCAGACACAGCTCGCAGCAGATCGATGCACCACAAGAATAAATCTAGCTCTCATCAAGAGCCTGACGTTTTACCTAGAAGAAACATAGGACAGTTTCATACAGTGGAGGTACGAAAGACGGATGGAAGCCGGAAGAGCAGTCAGATTTCAACGCCAGAAAGGCATCGTCGCTGGACAGAGCAATCGGTTATTTGGAGTCGCGGCGATCACCCCCAAGAAGTAAGAGATCCAGGACAGCCAGCTCTGGTGGTCACGCCAGAAGTCGCCGGATACAAGTTAAGTAAGGTCCTAATGGACGGAGGAGGAAGAGTAAACATCCTATATCAAGACACGCTCCGAAGAATGAATATACCCGAGACAAGGCTGCGACCATCCAGGAAAGAAATTCAAGGAATAATCCCAGGAGCTGTTACGCGACCAATCGGAAAGATAACACTTGAAGTTAGCTTTGGAACAGAGCGGAACTTCCGCTCAGAGCTCCTAGACTTTGAGGTTGTAGCAGTCAAAAGCTCATATCATGCAATCTTTGGGGGAGAAGCCTATGTCAAATTTACCGCTCGCCCCTGCTACGTCTACCTACAGTTAAAGATACCAGGACCAAACGGTGTTATTACAATATATGGAGACAGACAGAGAGCATTAGAATGCGAGAACGCAGGCTCAGTACTCGCAGAAGAAGCTTGTATCGCCAACTCTTCACATGGGTATCAGTCGCAGATCGGTGATCGCAGCTCAAAACGAGTCGCGTTGGAGGTACCGCGGAAGCGGCCAACAGGATGCAGCCACCGGATGGTAAATACCCACCGAGAAGTCGCGCATCAGCAAGATAATGCCCCAGAGGTCGCCTTGGTACAAAAAGAAGACAAGAGATGGCGCATGTGCATAGACCCAGCCTCGATCAACAACCCAGCCAAAGGGGCTCAGTTATCGTGAGAACTTACAAAGCAAACTCAACTCAACATAAGTCGCAGCTCAGTGCGGCTGATCGCCCAACACAATGACTTTCTACTTCAACATGAGACATACATCGGAGCTATCATGCTCGACCCGAGTCGCTTTTAGCAACTCAAAATTGAACCAATCAGGTGTTCAACCCACTCCGTCAGGAGTATTAATTCGCAACTAAGTGCGATGAGTATCAAGTATGCATGGCCTGCGGGGAATAGAAAACCCGCATTAAAGGGTCTGCATCATCATGTAACACCCTGTAAAACATCGAGTGATTATGAAATAAAGCCGGCACCCTTGACATTCAAGGGTTTGTCGTTTCGCCTCAACTATCATTGAGTCGCTGAGTCTTTTGAATTTCATATATCACTGACCCTTGAGGGCTCCTTACGAGCATCGCGAGTACCAATCGCACCTCAAATTTTGCCAAACTAGTGGCAATCCTTAAGCTAGAAGCGTCTTGCATTATGCGACCAAAGTACTGGGGTGTGGCGTCAATCGAGCTTGATTGCCTATCATGGCCGCTCTCGACCCTGAACACACATGTTCCTAGGAAATACTGAGCCGCGCGAGCGTCTACTTAATGGAATTATCAAGAAAAGAACCTGCTTATAGGTCACAAAAATACAGTTTATGATACATGAATATCTTATAGACTAACGGGCATGTCCCACATTATTTATTTTTCCTCTTCCGAGCAACAGGAGTGGGAATTGGCGCGGCTTGTCTCGCAGTTGCAGTCGCAGGTGTCCTAATAATCAGGGCGCCGCCAGACGAAGCAGAAGGGCCACCAGATGCTGTTGCTGGAGCGGCATCCCGAGATGACTCAGCTCCTGAGGACTTTTCCTTCGACATCTTGCTCCCATCAAGATTGAATTTATCAAGATAAGTGCCCAAGTCTAAGTTATCAACAAACTTTGTGGCATACCCGCGCATCCCTTTCCAGATATCGAAGTACTCGCTTATTGGCAGTTCAGTATCATCTGCGCTCATCGCCAGAACCTTTCCAACAAGCTTCAAGTTCTTTAAATTGCTCTTCGCATGAGTCGAGTTGACCTTTGAGAGATTTTATTCTTGATCTTGGTCCCTAATGACCTCATTATGCTGCTCCAGGCGAGACTGCATCATTTCAGGATGGTCTATGGAAAGGCCTTTACCCTTTATTGAACCAGAAGCATCAAGCAAGGACAGTTCACGCTGAAAACAAACAGAGCAAAACGAACAAGGTAAATTATCTAGGAATTTGGGGGCTCGAGATTTGAAGCAAGGAAAAGAATCAACACCCCGTGCGATGACACAAGGTTTTGATCCTTGGGGGCTACGGTATATATACCTGGCGACTTGAAGAAAATTGCTCAACTAAGTCGCGCAGCATGCTTGTCTCCAGCAGAAATTATGGCATCTGCGATTGATTTAGAACTATTTCCTGGAGCTGGAATTCTATTTTCAGTTGATATCCTACCAGCAGCAGGAGTTGTGGATGGAGCTGCGGCTGGAGTCGCGGCAGGAGCCGCGTCTGCAATACCTTCCTCCAGGGAGGGCCTTGGTTGAGTCGCACCATTACTGTTTCCCACGTTTTCATCAGCAGCATCATCCTCGCTCATAGCTTGCAGAGAAGAAGTGGGATGGGAATTAGACTTGGGAGCCTCTTCAGACATAGCCCTGCAAAACATTGATGGGTTAGTAAGCTGACCTAGCAGAGCCGCAACATTAAAAGGAAGGCGAACCATACCCAGAGGCGACACGGATACTCTTCATCAGGCAACCAGAAGAAGGAGAAGATAAACCTTGCAAATCTGAACCTACAGAGTATGAAAAGAAGTAGTGGTCAGCAATTCCTTGCCAGAAATACGTAAAAACAAAAAGAGAAAAAGAGTCGCAAAACAATTACCCGAGCTTATTGAGAAGCAATCCTTTACAGCAGTTTCGGAAGAAAAAGTAGCCTTGTTGGGATCAGCAAGTTTTAAAGATTTGGCAGCTCTTGTTTCTGCCAGTAATGCCAAGGCTTTGCGACGTTTCTCAGGCTGCGTGGGGTCTTCTGAGCTCTGGCATAAAATACGTTTCGAGGACCTGCGAGGCACCTCAGGAAGTTCCAGGAAAGGTGTATTTGGAGTCGAAGACAAAAGAGCGTCGGCCATTTGTTTTTCCTCTTCAGAAGCACTACCCTCGTGCATAACTGTATCTTCGTCAAAGGCTGCGGCTCGCCTTGACGACTCAGCCACGGATCCTTGGTTCAAGTCGACGTCCTCTGAAGGAAGAACCCAGAAATAGGGATCGATCTGAAAAGGAGCTCAGGTCAGAAATAATCAATTTTTGGGAAAGGAATTTTCGAGGAAACAAGTGACAAGTGAACATTACCACAAAAGGCTTGTGCTCAGCCCAGAAGGGAGCAAGTCCGACGTTGTCATACGAGTCAATATCCTTGTCCGTCACTCGGCGAATGAAATTTATCCACTCCCCTTTGTCCCAATCTTCAGGGCAAGTGCGATCGACGTCATTTGCATAACAAGTGAAATCCATCATAAGCCGCGAGCGGCGACTCACAGGCTGAATTCGCCATTTAGTCCAGCAAGATATGAGATCTAATCCAGTGAGACCGTGGAGTGTCAGCGCTCTCACCTTGTCTAGAAGGGATTCGACAAAGGGTAACGAAGAAGGATCAGGTTTGGAAAACAAAGCATCGGTAGCCTCGAAGGGAAGAGGAGACCAAAGAGGGAGAGGAATTTCACCCTCAGGAGAAGTGTTTTTACAATAGAAGAATGTCCTTTGCCACTCCTTGACTTTCTTGGCGAGAGTTAGTTTTGGGAAGATACTACCCCTACGGCGTTGGAAGGAAATGGCGCCGCATTGGAGAAAAGGACCATCTGTGGTTTCCCTTTGACTATTGCAATTGAAAGAGCAAGCCAGAAATCTATTGAAGGCGGAACGCCCAGATAATCTTCGCAGAGGACGTGGAAGTTGCTCACTTGCAACATCGAATTAGGGCCAATATCATGGAAGCAGAGACCTAACCGCTGCATCAAGGAGCGGAAGAAGAGAGAGCCTGGGGGTTTGAACCCGCGCTCAACGTGCTCCGCAAAAATCACTATTTCTCCTGGTTGAGGATTGGGGATTACCTCCTCGCCAGCCGCCCGCCATTCGCATTGATCTTTTGGCGGAAGAAGGCCCCGTGCAGATAGGGATTCCAGGAAATCTTCGTCGACCCACGAGCCTTCCCAGTTGCACTTGCGGCGAGACATTTTTCTCGGATCAACGGAGATATCCACCGAAGGATTGTGAGTACGAGAAGCGAGACCGGAGGCGGCGGAAAGGAGTAGCGGATGCGTAATACAGGACTTGATGCGGAACGCTGGGGAAAACAATGAGTCAAGATAAATAACCCAGACGTGGAAGACGCTTAGATCTAAAAGTCAACCGTCAAGAAAGGATAAGTCGCGTTCCTGAGTCGCCAAGAAGAGTTATAAGCCGCAGGTTGGAAACAAGGAAAAGCACGGCCTAAGCATTCAAGTTCAAGAAGTACTATGAAGTTCAGGCCATGCTTGGGGGCTAATGTCGGGGGAATACTTTCTGGATTAACCTGCGGCCCAGTGCGACTTAACTTACTCGCACAGATGAAGGCCCACTTGGGAACAAGCCCAATATTGAACCGCCATAAGGAGAAGGATCTAGAAGACAAATCCCGGAGGACGTGAAGACCAAGTAGTCTCCGAGTAGGCCTCTGTGGATGTATTCCTTATGGGGAAGTTTCCTTTTGTAACCTAGCGAGCCTCTGTGCATATAAAGAGGACTCGCAGGACTTAGAGCGGGTCAAGCTATCAAGCCCCAAACCCTAGCTCATACGGCGAGTACCAGATCGGATCGCCTCCATTGTAACACCTCGATTATCATATCAATACCAATCTAGGGTAGGCAGGAAGTAGGTCTTTTACCTCACATTGAGGGGGCCGAACCTGGGTAAATCTGTGTTGATCTTTGTTCCTGCGATCCCAAGCTCGGAGATGCTTGACTCGCGTAATCCCACACCTACGAAGTCATCTATGACACCTGACGTGACAAACCCACGACAGCGATGTCGCGTGCTTCGTCCAGGGTATCCATGTCATCCTCGAGTGCTTCTTCTGCCTCGGACTCGTCGTAGGCCACCAATCGGGGTGCATCGAACTTGATGTCGCATGGCATGACTGCTTCTGCGCCGTAGACCATGAAGAATGGCGTGTACTGAGTGGATCTGTTTGGCGTAGTGCGCAGGTCCACAGCACAGACGGCAGCTCCTCAACCCAGGCACCTGCGGCGCGCTTCAATGGTACTCGCAGGCGCTTCTTGATACCCTTGCAGACTAAACCATTGGACTTTTCGACCTGCCCATTGGATTGCGGGTGCGAGACTGATGCGTAGTTGAGCTTGATGCCTTGTTCGGAGCAGAAGTCCTTGAATTCTTTGGCTGTGAAGTTCGTGCCGTTGTCGGTGATGATGCTGTTCGGCACCCCGAACCTGAAGATGATGGACCTGATGAAGTTAACTGCTGAGGATGCGGTCGAACTTGTGATAGGCACGGCTTCGATCCACTTCGTGAACTTGTCGACTGCCCAAGAGGTGCGTGTGTCCTCCTGGCGAGGACTTCTTGAGTGGACCCACCATGTCGAGCCCCCATTGAGCAAAGGGCCAGGCAAGTGGGATGGTCTTTAGCGCTGAGGCTGGCGCGTGCGGCTTGTTGGCGAACTCCTGGCAGCTGAGACATTTCCTCACGAGTTCTTCTGCGTCTTGCATTGCGGTGGGCCAGTAGAACCCGGCTCGTAAAGCTTTGGCCACTAAGGCACGACTGCTAGCGTGATGCCCGCAGGTGCCTGTATGAATTTCGAGCAGGATGGCTTGACCGTCGACTGGATCAACGCACCTTTGCAGGACTCCTGAGATGCTTCGCTTGTATAGTTCCCCCTTGATGATGGTGAAGCCTTTCGAACGGCGAATAATGCGTTTGGCTTCGACTGAGTTGACTGGCAGTCTCTGGTGCAGCATGTACGCCAGATATGGGCTCGTCCAGGTGGGCTCGATGAGCAGAACCTCCATTGGCTCCTTCTCTTTGCCTGGCGGGTCGGCGGTGCTCGTTGATGGTGTGGAGGATCCGGGCGTGGGTCGAAGTTTGACAGACCGCTGCGTGATGCGCTCAAGGAAGACGCGGGTGGCACCTGCGCCTTGTCTGAGCCCAGGTTGGCGAGGGCGTCGGCTTCCTCGTTGCTTTCGCGGCTGATGTGCCGCAACTCGCAGCCGTCGAAGGTGCCTTCTAGCTGGTTGTACAGGTCTCTGTAGGCGATCATGTTGTCGGCGATGACGTCACAGGCTTTCATGGTTTGCTGCACGACGAGGTAGGAGTCGCCGTAGATCATGAGGTGAGTGGCGCCGCAGTTCTTGGCCATTCGCATGCCATGGAGTAGGGCTTCGTACTCAGCCTCGTTGTTGGAGGGTGTTGGGAAGTCCATCTGTAGCACGTACTTCAGCTTGTCGCCTTTGGGGAAGATGAGGATGACTCCTGCCCGGCTGATCTGAACTTTTTGGAGCCGTCGAAGTACATTGTCCATGCGTTGGACAGGTCGGGGACATCTGGCAGCTGGGCTTCTATCCACACGGTGGTGAATTCTGGGAGCACTTGGGCCTTGATTGACTTCGGGTGAGCGTATTTCAGCCCCCAGGGTCCTAGCTCGACGACCCACTTAGCGACTCGTCCTGTCGCACATTGGTTGGTCAGGATGTCGGAGAGCCCGAAGGAGCTTACCACCATGATCGGGTGCTCGGAGAAGTAATGGATTACTTTCCTTGAAGTCATGAAAACTCCGTAGGCCAGCTTCTGGTAGTGCGGGTAGCGCTGCTTGGACAGGGTCAACACCTCGCTAAGGTAGTAGACGGGTCGCTGAACAGGGTAACTGTGTCCTTCTTCTTCTCGTTCGACTACGAGTACCGTGCTGACCACCCTGTTTGTGGCTGACACATAAAGGTATAGCGGCTCGTTCTCCAGTGGAGCCACCAGTACTGGGGAAGTCGTGAGTGTTTTCTTGAGTTGGTCGAACGCGACTTGCGCTTCTTCTGTCCACTCGAACTTGTCTGTCTTTTTCATCAGTTGGTAGAAAGGTAGGGCCTTTTCTCCCAACTTACTTATGAACCGGCTGAGAGCTGCGACTCGGCCGGCTAGGCGCTGCACCTCATGAAGCTTGGTCGGTGCTGGCATTGCGAGTATGTTTTGCACCTTCTCAGGGTTGGCTTCGATTCCTCTTGCAGAGACGAGGTACCCAAGCAGTTCTCCGGCTGGCACGCCGAAGACACACTTGTCTGGGTTCAGCTTGATCTGATACTCGTCGAGGGCGGCGAAGACCTTGCGGAGGTCGGCGATGAGGGTGTCCTCCTTGCGGGTGGTGACGACGATGTCGTCGACGTAGACTTGGACTATCTGCCCGATGAGCCCTTTGAGGCATGCTTGCATTGTGCGCTGGTACGTGGCACCAGCGTTCTTCAACCCGAACGGCATCGTCTGGTAGCAGAAAACGCCGTCGGGTGTGATGAATGCTGTCTTCTCCTTATCTTCGACGTTCAGTCTGATCTGCTGATAACCTGAGTAGGCGTCCAGGAAGGACAGGCGTTCGCAGCCTGCAGTCGAGTCGATGATCTGATCTATCCGCGGGAGCGGGAAATGGTCCTTGGGGCAGCATTTGTTGAGGGCGGTGAAGTCGACGCACATGCGGAGTTTCTTCGTCTTCTTCTTCTCCACCAGGACTGGGTTGGCGACCCAGTCCGAGTCTTTGATCTCTCGAATGTGACGCCCCAAAATCGGTACTATGCAGATTTAAGCGATCCCGCCAAAATCCGCATAATAACGATCTTAGGTCGCCCACCAGACATAACGTGCACGTCGAAACATGCGCGTTATGTGGGTGGAATTGTGATAACATTACAATAGTTCATGAAAAGAATCCACAACAACAACAGAAGGAGATATATACAAGAACGACTCAAACGAGTCAAGAAACAACTGATACATTACAAAGATCCAAATCACAGCGAAAGCAAAATAGTGTCCGACTACGGACAAGATACAAATTGGACTAAGAGTCCTGAAGATAACCATGGCGTCCATATCCCTGCCCAGGCCGAGCCGGAGGGATACCCAAGCTAACGTCGTCAGACTTCAAACCTGTTGACTGCACAAAAGAGTACAGCCCAAAGATGGGTCAGGCACAACCGCCTGGCAAGCAATGCTCACAAGATACCAACACAAAGACTACCAAAGTATAAAGGAAGGTGGACTGAGGCGGCAGCAGCAGCACTAAACAACCTATAGAGACACACTACAACTTCCGTCTGTTGGAGAGGGATAAGAGAGCGCGACCAAACCAACTAGATTCTAACACCAAGCATAACACTTCCCAGATTCACCCCCTCAACCAAGTATGAGGAAGCAATCGAGGGAAACTCACGCAGTTGTCAAATTTTAGTTGCATCTTGTTGTGAAAGTAAGTCTAACTTACTAGTCAAGTTAATTAGAATCATTAGGTGTAAGTTGTTTATGATCTTGTTAGCCAGCATCCGATCCAAGTTGTCCATAACCGCGGACTCGGCTTCTCAAAAAGATTTGAACCCTGCAGGGGTGCACTACTGTTAAGCCACACGCACGTTCAACCCTTAATGCCCATGAGTAACACACTTCCGTCGGTGTGTCGGCAGGATGTCGCGACAAGACGTTTTCTCTTCACTACCAACAAGTCCAGGGAGCCACCCATCTGAGTTGTTACCCGCGTCCAGAGTCCGGCCGATACCTCCGTAGCGGACTCAATCGTTTGCGTCTACGCACTAGGTGGAACAGACCACAGTAGGAAAGGTCCACTTCGTGTCGCACCGCACCTATATGTCCCCCCATATCATCGAACCTCTCATCATCAGTCAAGTCTCATGCACATGCATATGAGCAAATGGAAAGCCCGAACTAGTTGCAGCTCCTGGACAAGTTGGTAGATCCGGTACTAAGTCGAGGGGGTTCCCATGGACCCCACATGTGGATAGTGCGCTCGTACTTGGATAAGAGGACAAGAACTGAGTTCCTAGGGCGGCACTTAGCAGAACAAAACACCAACGCATTGGCCTTCCACCGGGTGCCTTATCATTTAGTTATACCCACAAACATTATCATCATATTAAGTAAAATTGAGCCAACCTATCACTCTAAGCATGTGAAGCAAAAGATAGACAGACTTGCGACAACAAACCTAAGCATGCAACTACGACTCGCAAGGCTAACATGTAAACAAGCAACAAGGTATTAGGATGTGGGGATAAGGCTATATGGGCTGCATGGTAAACATGTATATAGGATCGAGACACAAGCATCGTAACATAAGGATAGCAATAGATCAACGGCAGGAATGGAAGGCAATGTAATGGTAGCAAGTGAGCAAAGCTTGCCTGAAAACACGGTAGGGATAGCAGAACTTGTCGTTACTCACATCATCTCAACGTCTTATCCGCGAAGAAGCAACAAACACTGGAAAGCGCAAAAGATGCATCTTACAACTACGGCAAAAGATCCAGCATGTTCAGGATATGATGCATGACATGGCAAGATGCAAGACAAGATGCAACTTAAGCCAGATTAAGCGGAACCGGGATTCCGGCAATTAATTATAGGTTCAAGTTATTTATCTAACCACAAAATTAAATGTTCATTAGCATGTGAGACATGGCATGGGTGATCTACTCAAATTAAATGGAATATGGACAAAACTTAATTAGATACCCAACACATTCCATATTTAATTATTTAGGTGAATATGCAAAAGACCACTAAGCAACAAGCTAGATGATGCAAACATGATCATGGATGACATATTAATATTCATTGCATTTTTCTGATAAAGATAGATATATAACTTGTACTATTTGGATTTATAGAACAAAAGATATTGGATATACAAGATTTGCAAAATAGAATAAAAGAAATAGAAGCAGAGAGAGAGATGGGCCGGAACTGAGCTCCGGGCAGCTATCTGCCACGCGGGCGACGAGCTGCTCCAGAAAAACTTGGGCTGAGGCCCAACAGTGGCGCCGGATCGAAAAAGAAGGAAAACGGGGATTGCGTCGGGTGGGACTCGAACCCGAGATCTCCACGGAGGAGCAGAAGGAACCGAGCCACTGGGCTACGGAGGCGATTGTGATTGGATACGAGTCCGACACTAAATGAACAAGAGAGGCTACGTTAACTGAACTTCAACACAAAGGTTCAGACTTTTCTGGTGCAGTGCGACGGCGACGAACTCCGGGAAGGCTCCGGTGTTGAGGATCAGAAGCGGGCGATGCTGGAGATTACTCCCTGTGCGGTGTTGCTGCTGGAGGTTGGAAAGGTGCAGCGCGAGAGAGAGCAGTAGAGGAGGTGGCGGAAAGAGCTCAAGCTCGGAAGCGAGCGTCCATGGCGGACGGATCGCACGGAAGCGCAGCGACAGCTACAACGAGAAATCGAGACGGGAAAGTAGGGGAAACGGAAGAGGAGCTCACTACGAGTGCGTGGATGTAGTCGATCGTGCTCGAGGAAGTCCGGCGGCGGCGAATTCCGTCGGAGGAGGTGTTCAGCCGGAGAGGAAGACGAGGATGCCGCCGGCGATGTAGTTGTTCTCGCGCCAATTCCTACGGCGTGGACGTCGAGGACGGCGAGGCGGAGACCTTGGCGTGTCCATCTTGGCTCGGGGACGATCGTAGCGACGGCGTGATGACGAGGTGGCGACGGCAGCGCCCGTGCGTGCTCTCTGTTGCGCTCGGGGAAGAAGCAAAGGAGGGAGAGAGATGGCGGCGGCGGAAGGAGGGAGGAAGGAGAGGCTAGGGTTTCCAGGAGGGGATAGGGGCGGCTTAAAAAGGAGGGGAAGGGAGCAGGTGGTGGTGGTGGCCACGGCGACCACGCCATGTGCGTGCTCCTCCAGAGAAGACGACAAACAGTAAAAGGTGGGCTGGCTGCTACTGGACTTCGGGGAGGTGGCTGATGGATGGAGACGGGCCAGATGGTGCTACCTTGGCCCATTTCGGAATTCCAGGAATTTCTCAATTTCCAGGAATAAAAAGATAGGGAACAAGAGAGGAAAAAGATAGGGGATAGAAAAGAGGGAAAAGAAATTAGATAAGAGAGGAATAAAAAGAGAGAGAGAAGGTTTTACAAAACTTTAATTTTGATTTGAAATAGTTTTGCAATTATTCCCAAATATTATTTTGGGTTTATTAAAATAGAAAGAGAGGAGAAAAGATTTATTATTTGCAGAACAAAATAAGGTTTGCAAAAATAATATTTTTATTTCTTTAGCAAAACATGCAAGGTGATAACAAGATGCATGATGACATGATGATGCCAAAAAGAAAAACAAGCAAAACTAATTGGGGAAAACCCCGGGACGTTACATCGAATGAACTTGGCATTCAGCAGTCGATCGATTTCTCTGCTGATTTCGTCTCGCTTGGGCCCGGAAAAGCGTCGCATGGCCTGTTTGACGGGTCTGGCGTCCTTGTGGACTTTTAAGGAGTGCTCGGCGAGGTTCCTGGGTATTCCTGGCATGTCAGAGGGTTGCCATGCGAAGATTCTCCAGTTCTCACGTAGAAACTCGACGAGCGCGCCTTCCTATGCGGGAGTCAGACTCGACGATACTTTGACCGTCTTGCTGGCGTCAGTCGGATGGACCTGATGGGTCGTTGTGTCGTCAGCCGCGTTGAAGGCAGCGTCCTTGGCTGGTTTCTTGCGGGCTGGGAAGATGGTCTTGTCGTTGTCGACTGCCATTGCCTCGAAGTGCTCTTCGACTCCGAAGAACTCAGAGATCTTGCTGAACTCGCGGTCGCAGCTGTTGGAGCGGTCGAAGTCGCCGTGCACCGTGATGACGCCCTTGGGTCCAGGCATCTTGAGCATGAGGTAGGCGTAGTGAGGTATCGCCATGAATCTGGCGAAGGTTGGGCGCCCGAGTATCGCGTGGTACTGCGACTTCCAGTCGACTACCTCGAAGTCGATCGACTCCCTTTTGAAGTTTTCGGGTGTGCCGAAGATGACGTCGAGTGTGATCGTTCCCATGGGCGTGACTGCTTGCCCTGGTACTATGCCATGGAAGGTGGTTTCTGATGCCGCCAAGTCCGTCGTTGGTCTGTTTATCCTTCTGAGGGTGTCGGCAAAGATGATGTTAATGCCACTGCCTCCATCCATGAACACCTTTTTGAGGGTGTAATCTCCGATCAGAGCTTCGACTACCAGAGCGGCATGCCCGGGTCGTGGTACTGCAGGCGGGTGATCTGCTCTGGAGAACGTGATTGGTGCCTCTGACCCTCTCAGATAGTCGGGTACTGCAGGTGGACAGGTGATGGCTTGGAAAACTTGGCGAGTGATGATCTTCTGGGTCCTGTTTGAAGGGCGCCCCTTCTGTATCATGTTAAGTTGTCCGCGTGCCGCTGGATACGCGTCCTGGATCACTGGTGGGGCATCTTGTTGCGGCTGCTGCTGATGCTGCAGAAAGGCTCCCGCCGCCTGTGCTGGATTGGCGACTGCGGGTGCGGGCGCTGCCTGGATGGCCAGCTGCGCGGCTGGCTGCGCTGCGGGTGCTGGAGTGACTATCTTCTGCATGGCTTCGTATATTTTACATGCCTTTCGACAGTCCTTCAACAGGTTGTTGGATCCTCACTTGCCCGTTCCGGGTTCCTGAACATGTGGTGCCTGCAGGGTTGTTCCAGCTCTTCCGATGGGCTTAGCGTGCGTTTCTTCCACTCGCGCTTATGGCCTCCGTCGCTGCGGTAGTTGCTGCCGCTGCTTCGGTTGTACTGCCCCTGGCTGTATTGGCGACTCTGGTCCCCGCCGCTTCGACTGTACTGTGTATGGCTGAATTGGCGACTGCTGTCGCGCGCTTCGTCCTCACGGGGGGTTTGGAATCCCGCCGCTACTAACTCGATTGAGTCGTTGCCGTTGTAACGCGGCTTCTTCTTGTGGCGCCCTTCTCGCCAGTTGCTTGGTCCGGCTTCATCCTTCGGGAGTAGTGTGAACTATTGCGGACCGAGGCCTCCCCGTCTGCCCACTGGTTTGCTATCTTCATGACCTCGATCATGTTTTTCGGCCGGAGCCTACCAAACTCCTCGCGGAGGTCGCGGCGGGAGACGCCGTGCATGAAGGCATCCATCACTCGGTCCTCCGAGGTGGTCTCCATGGTGTTGCGGAGCAAGGTCCAACGCTGGATGTATGACCGGAGCGGCTCGTCTCGTCCTTGCTTGCATGCTTGTAACTCGACGAACGTCGTCGGTCTCGAGTACGTTCCCAGGAAGGATTTAACGAAGGCTTCCGCGAACTCATCCCACGTCCTGAAGGCGTTCTTGGGTTGAGTGTTGAGCCACCCGCGCGCAGAGCCCGTGAGCATCAGCTGGATGTACTGCATGGCCGTAGTCGAAGTACCGCCCTGGCAGCTGCAGGCTATGAGGTAGTCTTCTAGCCAGAGTCTTGGGTCCTGCTTCCCATCGTACTTGACTGCTTCTGCCGTGAGCTTGAAGCCCTTGGGCATTCTTGTGTCGCGTATGTTGAAGCTGAAGCATGCGGCGCCGCACGGCTCGTAGTCGCCGTCGTTGCGGTCGTAGTCGAAGTTGGGCGTGCTGACCGGGCGCTGGGTGCGGCTGCGGTCTACCGTCCTTTGCGTGATGACGTTGCGGAGGTCTTCACCTGGCTGCGGTTGTCGCAGTTGTCTTGTCGCCGGGGCCGCGAGTGCTGCGGGCTCGTGGTCGTGGCGATCTCGATCTTCACGCGCTTTTTCTGTCGGCGCTTTGTTTACCAGCCTTCTTCGAGTGCCTTGATAGACATGATCTGCTGCTTGTGGAGGAGAGCGCGCGAGTCGCCCTCTGGCGGCTGCGTCGGCCGCAGGTATGTTTCGACTGCCATGAGTGCGGCTCCGGGTGTCTTGGGGACGGGTATTCCGTCTGCGTCTTCTATGTATGATGACTCGAGGTTGCGGGTGACTCTAGCGCGGTCGACCTCCGTCATCAGGGGCACGCGGGCTCTGTGGTGCCTTGCTCCTTGCGAGACCTCTGTTGAGGCAGTGAACGAGTAAGCGGCCCTCCTGGCGCTCGACGCGTCGGCTTCCTCCTTGCGTCGAAGGAGCTCGGCCTTCTCTGCGCGGAGTCGTTCGCCTTCCTTCCGCAGCAGGTACTGGACCGCCATAAGGTCCTCTCGGGGTGCGTCCGGTGGGGGGTATGTGCCGTCCTCGACGTGCTTCAGGGCTTTGATTGCCATGTCGCGGGTGATGGTGAGTCGCGTCACCTGGTCCGGCATGACCACCTCCAGTGGATATGCGGGTTCGTCGTCGTTGCCCTGCGGCCTCTGGCCGATCATGAAGACTTGCGCGGGGTAGATCTGGGCAGTGGGACGGTAGCTGCCACTGCTGCTTCCTTCGTCCGAGCCGTGCTCGGAGCTGAAAATGGGTGCGACGTGGTGGATACCACAGTCGCCGCCGAGGCTCCTTCCCTGGAGTTTCGCGACCTTCGCCGCGGACGTGAGGAGTGATGTCGCTGTCGTCGACGTGGGCGCGATTGGCTTGTTGACGATCTTGCGAGTCGATGGAGACGCTAGTGGCGTGGATGAGAACGGCGCGACCTTCGTTGCGCGCAAAGGCGTGGTCGACGTAGTCGAAGTTGATGCAGATCTTGGCCTTGCCAGCGACGCGATCGAGGTAGTTGAAGTAGACTCGATCCGCGCGGTGGTCGACGAGGTGGTCGACGTAGTCGTAGCAGATGCGATCTCCGTGGTAGCCGGAGACGCTGGTGACGCGGCCGCGTTGGGCGCGATCTCTGCCGCAGCGGAGGCGGTCGGAGTAGTCGAGGCAGACGCGATCTTCCCAGCAGTCAAAGACGTCATCGCCGCAGTCGCAGCAGATGCGATCTCAGCAGCAGGTGGGGGCGTGGTTGGCACAGCCGCGGCAGATGCGGGTGCCACCACCGCAGGTGGTGCGATCACCGTGGATCTGAGTACTCCACAGCTGTCTACGAAGTAGTGCATGGTACCGAAGGTGAGGCACATACCTACGTGCAGATCGGCGTACACCGAGCGGTGGGCCGGCGGGTGGAAGGTGTACTCGAAGGAGCCGAAGCAGATTGGCTCCTTGGTGATGCAGACGTCGGTCTTCAAAGTTGATGGAGCCGGTGCGACCATGATTCCTGCGCTCGTTCTTTCCCACAGACGGCGCCAATTGACGAGGAGTGGACTCGGCAAATCCCTGGGTTGTGTACCCCGGGTTGATTGAGGGGGAGAGAGATGAGCGCTGGTGATCACGACGGCTGACAAGCGAGGCGTTTTACCCAGGTTCAGGCTCCCGGAGGATAACACCCTACTTCCTGCTTGTCTGGTTATTGATGGAGAGCTGTGGCTACAATGGCGAGATGGCGATCTCGCTAGGGTTTGTGTGGCGGCTATGAGCGTACCCTAGACGAAGGACCCTCCTAGCCTTTATATGGTAGGCTAGGTCTCAGGTGAACGGTGCCGATGGCGCTTACAAGCATGGCGGGGTCGCATGACCTAGCGTCGACTATCTTGGGCCGCACGTCGTCCTCCTTGGGCCTTCCTTGGGCCTTCGTCATAAGGCTGATGGACTTGGCGTGACCCAGGTATCCCCACCGTGGGGTAGTCGAAGAGTGACCCCACGACAGGTGAAAAAGTTCAGCACCGACTGCAAGATAGTTTAGATGTTAGACGTTGCCAAAATAAAGGTTCAAACTAGGGAAGTGGGACTTGTCATATTAGACAAAAATAAAGGCTGAAACTTACAGCACGGAACGACTTTTGATACGAGGAGTAGGCTGTATTCATCTCCAGCCACTGGGCATAGGCCACCTGATACTCCGCATGAGCGGCAGCGTAGGCTGCCTCAAGATCGGGCTACAATTCCGAAAATATGGTATGGAACTGTCAACTTAGCCATGCAGGAACGAATGTCGGAAAGAGGATGAAAATGAGAAAAACTTACATCGGTGGAAGTGGGTCGACGAGGCCGTCGACGAGGCGCGATAAGGGGGCTGCCGTCAGGGGGGTAGCTTTTGCCTGCGTGAAGCTCATGGAAGGCCTGACCACATTCTGAAGAAAGAGATTACGGCCATGCGGCCTTCCATGCCCTGAGAGGACCATCGACCTCTCGTCGACCTCCTGGCTCAAGGGGTCATCCACCTCCGGGTGAAAAGACTGGAACGTCGTGGAGTACCTCTCCAAGTTCTCGTTGGCATTGTTGTAGTACTCAGGAAGCTGGGGCTGAGGCTTCGATAGATCGCGCTTCTTCTCCTTCATCTTCTTCCATGATTGCAACTCAGAGCTTACCTCCCCCCTATCGGCGTCCTGCATCGCGAAAAGAAATGTCATGCGTAGCAAGTAAAAACATGAGGGGAAAATAAATGGAGGTCGTTCCATGTATATATATACCAGCTTTTCCTTGAAGCGGAAGATGTTGCGGCTTCCCGCAATGTGTGTTCCCTCGGTGCCTCGGTTTGCCTTGTTCCGCTGGCTCACGGCGTCGAACTCGGGGTCTCCCCCGACCCACCTCGTAACCAACGCATCCCATGCGGCTTCTTTGCCGTCGGCCCAGTCGGGCATAACCTGAAAATGCAATTCAAGAAGAGATAATGCAATGGCAACTTAGCAGCAATATAGAATTTCATTGACAGTTCACTTACCGAAAGGAATTCCTCCCTCGTCATCTTCTGTGCCGTCTTGACATTCTCCTCCTTCTTGGCCCTCTTGCCCGTCTTCTCATACGTGAAAGTATTGGCGGACGTATGCTTTTGGTTGTAGAATTGTTGCCGTGTCAACCTCACACAATGAGCACGCAATACGCGAGCCGCCGTGTCTCTATGCTCGTCCACCACCCGAAAATGCTTCTTCAACCATGCATAAAAAAATTGTGAGAGTCATGAGTTAGCACGGTGGAGTCATAAACTATGAACGGAACTCGAAAAATATGTCTTACCCAAAACCCGGTGATCACGGCGTCAGCAGCTGTCTCGAAGCCCGGGATAGGGGCAGCCTCAAAGTCCACCCATTTATAGGCTAACTTTGCCTCGACGTCGGGACCGACGGTGTACAAGCCCGGCCAATTTTGCCTAATTAGAGCTCCAAGCAAGCTCCCAGGAGTGCGGGGAATCTTAGGTGCTGGCCATGTCCATTTGCTGCACAATAATCAAACATTAGTACATATGCCAAATTGTTATGAACACAATGAAATTACATGTTCAAAATTACAAAATTAGTACACTTACTCAACGCCCTGAGGAACAATGAGGGCTTTCGCCTCCTCGCTCCTAGGCTCCATGTCCTCGTCGGGGACTCCCGCTTCGCCACGCATCCGCGGCCGCTTCGGCGCCAGCTCCACCTCGTCCTCCACCTCGTCCTCCACCTCGTGTCTAGACTGGGAAGCCACGTCGCCAGAAGCGGAGGACAACTCCACCTCGTCCTCCGCCACGTCTACTCCACCTCGTCCTCACCTCGTCCTCCACCTCGTCCTCCACCTCGTCCTACTCGCGCACCCTCGTCCACGGCGTAACGCGAGGTGGAAGGTCGTCCACTCCGTGTAACTCCAGGCTTCCGTACCATCATCTTACTAATCTTACTAATCAGGGACGAGGAGTTTTCCTTGCCTTGGCTCATATTGTTCAATCACCTGCATTGAGAAAGAGAAAACAAGTAAGCATAAAGACATAATAAAATGTAGACAGTAAGCATAAAGATGTAATGCAATGACGAAGCATGTTGAAAAATAAATACTAAAGCATAAAGACATAATAACATGTAGACACCAAGCATAAAGATGTAATGCAATTAAGAAGCATGTTGAAAAATAAATACTAAGCATAGAGACATAAAAGACGCTCACCCCGAATAATCACTCTCATAATTTAGTTGGTTCTCATTCTCACTATCACTATCACTATCACGTGTGTAGTAGGTTGGAGGCTCATCGCACGGTGGAGGCTCGTCATCGGCGGCATTGTCCGCCTGTAACTTCGAGAGCATATTTATGTCCTTCAGATCCACCACTGACTCACCACGAGTGTGTGCATCGTTCTCGAGGTCCTCAAGACCACCCGTTTGTAAGGCAAAGTCCCCGAAGTCCTCTTGCTCTTGATAGAAAATTCCCTCGTATGTTTTAGGGTCAATGTTGTTGTAATCGTCGGCAGAGGGCATGGGTAGCTTACCATGTGGCGATACCCGGAACACGACTTCCCAGCCCTTGAGGTTCTCTTTCTGGCATGGGTAGGGCAAATAATAAACTTGCTTGGCTTGGTGAGCCACAACAAAGACATCGGCTCCGCTATAGGTGGTTGAAGGCTTAACTTCAACTAACCCAATGGAAGGGTCACTTCTCAGTCCACCGTGTGGTCCAGTGCGTGGGTCGAACCAATGGCACTGGAACACAACGAGCTTGAGTTCTATGTTCGTACGATTGAACTTCAGCTCGTATACCTTTTCTAACCTTCCGTAGTAATCTACGTAATCGGCTCCATCGGCTCCTCTGGATCCTTTGGTGAAGACCCCAGTATTTACAGTTTTTGCATTCGGCCGACTATTCTGGTGATACTCTGTATGGAAGCGGAACCCATTCACATCATACTTCTCATACTTCATGACGGTACGGTTAAAACCTTGGGAAACACATCTCAACTCATCCGTCATCTCAACGTTGCGATCAGCTCCCTACAAGTACGGTTCAAATTGTTTTGTGCATTAGTTACGTGTAATAAGAGGGACAAGTCACAGATTGCAAGCTAAGAGGGACAGGTTAGAAATTACTTTTTCCATGAACCAAGACACAAAATTTTTTCCTCCGTGAGCACCCTTTTTCAGAAGAGTGTCCAGCTCCGCGGGAGAGGGATCCGCCATTCCCGACCACTGTTCATCTTGGAATTGGCTAAAAGGAGAAAATAGGTATTAGACCGAAACCGAGTTACTAGTTGCAAAGTAATTTGTTCACCATTTTACCTGATGAAACCGACTACTTCCGTCATGTTCGTAAGCACATAGAGCATTATGCAATCCTTCTCTTCCTTGGTCAACTGCAATTTTACACCACCACCGGCCTTGCCACCGGGACATTGGAAGAGGAGGAGCTTGGGGTCATGCTTGGGCTCGTCGACATTGTACCGAGAGACCGGGTTATGCATAGTGGATACTTCATTGGGATAGTACGTTGTCACGGCGTCTGCCATCTCCCGAAGTATTGTTGCCTCAGCTATGCATGCTTCAATCCTATTTTTGTTTCCAGTCATGTTTCGAATATACTTGAACTCTCTCTCAATACAAAACTGCCAACGAAACTGCACCGGTCCACCCAAGAGTGCCTCGTTCGCGAGATGCACAACGAGATGTGCCATCGGAACAAAGAAGCCTGGCGGAAAGATCTTCTCTAAATTGCATAGCAACTCCGGCACAAGATCACGCAGCTTCCCAATAATCACGGGACATATCTGCTTCGCACAGAGCGTGCGGAAGAAATGGCTCAACTCCGCAAGCACTCGCCAGATACGATCGGGGAGATACCCTCGAACCATCACCGGCATCAACCGCTCAATCCATATATGATAGTCGTGACTCTTGAGCCCAGTGACATTTCCCTTTACAAGATTGACTCCATTACTTATATTGGAACAATAACCATCAGGGAACATCACGTCATGTTTGAGCCACTTGAATGTCTCCTTCTTTTGGATATTATCAAGGCAGTAGGGTGCATTCGGCTTGAACCAATTTTTTCGATGGCGGTCAGGAGGCTGCATGTGTAATCTCTCCCTATCACAGAGATTCTCAACATCAACTCTAGCCTTGACATTGTCCTTTGACTTCCCAGGAATGTTCAGGACTGTGTGAAAGAGCATCTCTCCAACATTCTTTTCGGTGTGCATCACATCGATGTTATGGGGAAGTTCGAGGTCCTTGTAATACTCTAGCTGCGTTAAGCCTGCCACGTGAGTCCAGTTGTGCGTTACACCATATCCCACAAATTTTGGGCCAGGTACCTGAGCAGGCACGAGAGCACGTAGCTCGGCATCAACAGTTGCACCATCGAACTTCGGTATATCTTTTTCTTCACGCACGACTTTGCCCTTCGTGAAGTTTTTTATGTCTTCTCGGTAAGGATGCCTTCTTTTGAGGAACGGTCGATGCTTGTCAAACGCGACATACTTGCGACCTGACTTTAGCCAAGTGAACTCAAGTCGGTTTCTGCACACTGGGCATGGCCACTTACCAGCTGTACACCATCCGCAGAATAGGGCATACCCGGGTAGGTCGTGCATGGAATAGTGGTACCAAATTCTCATCAAGAAGTTTTTCTTTGATGCTCGGTCGTATGTCCACGTCCCATTGTGCCATGAGTGGTGCAAATCATCCACAAGCGGTTGCATGTAGACACTCAAATTCTTCCCCGGGTATTCGGGCCCTGGAATGATCAGCGACATAAACATGAACTTCCTTTGCATTAGGACCCCGGGAGGGAGATTGAGCGGAATAACAAACACGGGCCAGCAGCTGTACGAGTGACTCGACATACATATGGATTGAATCCATCTGTTGCTATCGCAATTCTGACATTCCGAGCATCTGCTGCCTTATCGGGGTGTTTCTCATCAAAATTCTCCCATGCCTTACCATCAGATGGATGTCCCATCTTTTTCCGTCCGAACTCGTCGGCGTATCTCTTCCCCTTCTTGTGCCAAGTCATCTGTGTGGCAGTCTCCTCAGAAAAGTAAAGCCGCTGGATTCTTTTTATGAATGGGAGGTACCGAAGAATCTTCACAGGGACTTTTGTCTGCTTCTTCTGACCATCGGCTTCGGGTTCCTCATGATACCTAGAGGCCCCACAAAGACTACAGTACTTGTCATCCGCATACTGTTTCCAGAACAGAAGGCAACCTTTTGGACAACAATGTATCTTTTCATAATCCATGCTGAGCGATCCCAATAGTTTCCTCGTTTCGTGCATGGACTTTGGCAGACAATGCCCTTCGGGCAACATGTTACCAAATGTTTTCAGATTGGCTTCAAAGCCTGCATGGGTGGTGGAGTACTGGCACTTGTCACTTAGTATTTGAGCTATGGCATCGAGCTGAGAAATGTTTGCACCCTCGTATAGAGGCTTCTTAGCCGAGGCCATCATATCAAGGAAAGCCTTCGCGGTTGGCTCCGGTTCCTCCGGTTCACCCGGTTCCTCCGGTTCCTCCTGTTCCTCCTGTGGAGGTGGCGAATCCGGTATGTCAGCATCACGGAGATCATCTAGCAAGTTTCTCACCCCATCATACTCATTGCCATTGATCCGCTGCCGCATCACCTCAACTCTGTCACGTTCGACCTGAGCAAAGTCGACCTTCGTGACGTAGTTAGGCATATACCCAGACAACCAAAGATGCTTAGTCATTTCATCCTTTCCCTGACGGGCACGATTCTTGCAATTAATGCATGGGCACCTTGGACGAACTCCTGATGCCTTTGAACCACGCGCTAACTCCTTCACTAACATATTGGTCTTCCATTCCCACTCCTCTGTTCTTTTAATCTTACTGATACGGCCACTGTACATCCACCCATTATCAGCCATCCTCTGCTTTATTGGATCCAAAGAACAACGCATTTCGTAATATGCACCAAGTAATAATAAATTTATTCAATGACACCAAGATTTATTACGGCCAAATTTTATCTTTTACAACATGCAAGGGTTCACCTACACTTCTAATAGGAGGGCCTATCCCGCCCGAGTACGTGTAGATCGAGTCGTGTCCCATGTTCTACCCCGACCCGAGACGAAATTTCGACAGCACCTCCCCGCTGTTCTTCAGAATACACGTCTCGAGCTTGTCAAGCCGAGAGGGTGTGCATCCGAAGAACAACGGGGAGGTGCTGCCGAAATTCCGTCTCAGGAAGGGGTAGAACATGGAACACGACCCGATCTACACGTACTCGGACTGTCCAACAGGACAACCCGGAAGTGTTACGGTTATAAATATGCAAAGATGGACAATCCTGCATATTTATAAATTTGTAACCCTTCCGGATGGGATCTGACTCGGGTTACGCGACTGACTTGGTGATCTAGACCAAAATAAACCTATGCAGCAAGAGAGGCGAAAGATTTATACCCTCGGAGCGTGATCGGTGGTCGGAGAGGGTCGAGGTCGCGACGGAAGCGGGGCAACGAAATAGGGGCACCGAGGCGGGCCCTCCTCAGCTGGAGAAGAAGCCCCGCAACGACGCGCGGGACCGACGGTGCTGGCGGGAAGCTACGTCATCTGAAAAAGCACACAGTTGACATATATAAGCAAAAAATCTCTCTGTTTTACCTAATAATCATCCCTAACCATATAATAGCTACGACTTTACGACTTTACGACTTTAGGACTTTACGAGTTTACGACTTTACGACTTTATGACTTTACGACTATACTAGTTCCACCATTTTTTCTTTACACTTCTACCTCCTAACTAACTAACCTAACTAACCTAACTACCTAACTAACTAACCTAACTATACCTAACTAACCTAACTAACCTAACTACCTAACTAACTAACCTAACTAACCTAACTAACTAACTAACAAAAAATACATCAGAGGAGTACCTTGTGAGGAGGAGCTGGCCGTGGAGGAGCAGCTGGCCGTGGAGGAGGAGCAGCCGGCGTGGAGGAGGAGGTCCCGGCGTGGAGGAGGTGCGGGGTGGGGGAGGTGCGGGGTGGAGGAGGTGCTGGCCATGGAGGAGGAGGTGCCGGCGTGGAGGAGGAGGTGCCGGTGTGGAGGAGGTGTGGGGTGGGTGAAAGGACATATTTTATGTCCCCTATGTTTTGTGTGTTAGGCAACAACACTAGGAATTATTTAATATAATGTTAAGTGGTGCAGGAATGAAATGATACAATTACACTTTGCATCGAAACAACCAGACAAGAAAAAGAAGCTTACATTTGCCAGTCCAGTCCGGAGTCTCCGGCTACTTGACCGGAGTCTCCGGCCAATTCGAAACACTGGAGCAAATGCTACTCAGGACGGCAGCCGCTGTATGGGGTGCGGAGTTACCCCGGAGTAATACCGGAGTTTCCGCACCGGCCGGAGTTTCCGGTCCAGCGGTCCGGAGTCTCCGCCCCAGACAAGATTTTGAATCGAAGAAATTCCACGACGGCGCGTGCGGTATGGGCCCGGAGTCCCCGGAGTAGGTCCGGAGTTTCCGGCCTACCGGAGTTTCCGGCCTCCCTGACCGGAGTTTCCGGCCTGCAGAGAAGAAGAGCATCGCGACGGCTGCTGCGGTATCTGGTCCGGAGTGGGGCCGGAGTTTCCGCCCAGGCCGGAGTTTCCGGTCTCCAGGTCCGGAGACTCCGGACTTAGTGGACAGAAAAACGGCTAGTTTTCTGGAGGGGTATAAATACCCCTCCACCTACCTCCAGCTCTTAGCTCGCCCAGATCTGAAGTACACCATTGTTGCAAGCTCAAGAATCACTAGATCTCCCAATCCCTCCACCCAAACTCGTTGATCTTTGGAGGATTGAAGGAGAAGGCCCGGATCTACTACTTCACCAAGAGTTCTTCATTTCCCCTCATTCACTTGAGGGATTTGAGCCTAGGGTTTCCACTAGGAAAACCTAGGCATCTTGTTGTTCTCACTTGCTTGTTACTTTTGTGTAGCAGGTGTTGTGGTGATTGAGAGCCCCAATCCTTTTGTGGGTTGAGCCTCAAGTTGTTGTAAGGGCTCCGGATTCCGCCTTGAAGGATTCCGATAAAGAAAGGTGGACCGAGCTTTTGTGCGAGGTTCATCGGAGAATAGGGTGAGGCCATTTGTGGCGTCTTGAGTTTGAAACTCACACCCCTCCAACGAGACGTACTCCCCTAAAAAGGAGGAACTCGGGAATACATCCTTGTCTCCGCGTGCTTTCCTATCGGTTATCCTTTCTAGTTATTTACTACTTGTATCTTATCTTGTTTAGACTTAACTTGTCATATAGGTAAATTCACCATAGTTGCATATCTAGAGAATTTACCTTTTAGTCAAGCCTTAATCGAAAAAGAATTAAAAATTGGAGTAGCACCTATTCACCCCCCCCCCTCTAGGTGGCCATACGATCCTTTCAATTGGTATCAGAGCCTCGGCTCTTTATTCGGGCTTAACCGCCTAAGAGAAATATGGCCTTCGATGCCGATGGGAACCCTCTTGCTCTTCCGGCCACTTCGGTTTCCATGGAGGACTTCACTAACTTGAAGACCTCTATGGAAACCAAAATGGATGAGTTGCGTGAAATGATGGCAAAACTCACGGAAGCAAAGGTAACCGCATCACCTCCTTCTCTGGAGATTCCTCAAGTGGAGTTAAAGGAGAACGAGGATAAAGGGGATCCGGGGGTGGACCAAAATAAAAATGAATCCCCATCTAAAACACCTAATGGGAAAGGAGAACATGCTAGAGTTCCTTTTGCATACTCTCCCGACCTACCTATCCCTCATCCTCCTATTCACTTAAGAGGAGCACCACCTAGTCTTAATGCATCTCTTTTACTCATTGGCAATCTTCTATGAAATCTCACTTGAAAAGTGGTTGCATAGGTCTTTGGAAGATCATTGTGATGGATACAAGGCGGTGGATGAAAATGATTTGACAAGGCGAGAAGAAGTTGAAGCTCAACTAAATGCCACCGCTCTTGATGTGATCCGTGTTGCGGTGGGTGAGAAGAACATTCATCACATCGAAGATTGCACCACCGCTAAGGAAGCATGGGCATCTCTCACGGAGGTGTTCGTTGGAAATGAGAGCATGAGGAGAAATAGATATGAAGCCATGAGCAATCAAATTGAAGGCTTCTACAAGAAAGATGATGAAACTCATGAGGAGATGTATCAAAGGCTCAAGGCTCTTGCTTCCGCATATAGAGACCTTGGTGCTAAACATGTGGATGATACTTACATCAAGAGGAAGTATGTGAATGCCCTCATGCCGTTTGAAGAGACCGACTTGAAGAGTCTCCAAGGAAAGCACAACTATGACACCTTGACCTCAAATGAAGTCATGCAAGAGATGCAATCTTACAAGGTCCAAGCCCAAATTGCTAGAGACTCTCGTGCCCGAGCTATTGGAATGGCCCAAAGTTCCTCACTTGCTTTGAAGGCCAAGGTGGTGGAACAAGATGAAGACCAAGATCATGAAGAGGGAAGTTACTTGCACCCGATGAACTCATGAGTGCTCATAGAGATTATGTGGCTCTCATGGCAAAGACCTTTTGGAAGAATCCATCAAAGCTAAAGCTTATGTGGATCAAAAGCACAAATCAAGTGGTTACAAGGTGGGCAACCCAAAAATGAAGACTTGCTTCAATTGCAAGATCAATTCCACTATGTTGCCAATGCCCTTATAAGAACCGTGAAGAACATGGAGGAAGACTCATTCTCAAGGAAGCTTCAAGTTCTTCTCCCAGAAGCCTTACTTCAAGAAGTTCATCTCCAACAAGAAGCTACCTTCCAAGTGTTGGTGGTACAAGAAGAATATATGTCCGGGGAGGAGAGTGATGAAGAAGAAACAACCACAAGTGGAGTGGCCGCTTTAGCCATTGCTTCATCGACAACCCCTTCTCTCTTTGAATCCCCCAATGATAATGTCACCACCAAATCGCTACGTGCCTCATGGCCAAGCTCTCCGAGGTACACCTTCCCCTCCTTCTAAGACTATGAATGAAATGCATGAACTTATGAGTCTTAGAGTTAAGGAAGAAAATGTTGCTTTGGATTTCTTGATGACTAACTTGCAAGGTGAATGCAAGATTCGGCTTGAGATTCTTATGATCAATATGGCATGGCACAAGATCTCCTAGAAGAAAAGGGGAGACTTGAAAGAGAATATGCTAATGAGATCGCTTCCCTTACCATGGCTATTGAGGAAGAGCATGAGCTTCGAGTTTCTCTTGAGGAGAAGCTTGAGAATATTGATGAATCTCAAAATGAAACTCTTTCTAAAATCATTAAAGAACGTGACCATGCTATTGCTAAATACAAGTTTTAGAGAAACAAAAGGTCGTATTTGGTGTTGGTCATAATAGACTAGCCGATGAGCTAGAGATGCTCACCAAGGCTCACAAGGCCTTGGAGAGTGAACACTCTACTCTCACAAGTCTTTTGAACAACTTCAAATACAATCTACTAAAATTGATGTACCTAGTTCCTCTACTTCTTCTTGTGATCATGCAAATGTCATTGAGGAAAATGCTAGGTTGAAGGATGAGCTTGCCAAGGCCTCTAGCCCTCAAGGTGAGAAACCTCTTTATGAGCTCTTGCAAGCGCAAAAGCTACACATAGGGAAGGAGGGCCTTGGTTATGTTGCCAAGAAGAAAAGAAGAACAAGAACAAGAAGAAGGCCAAGCCCGCACAAGCAAAAGAGACTACCATTGCGAGTGGTGATGCCACAAGGGGCAATGCCACTCACAATGACTTTGCGGGAAAATACAACCCTTCATATGTTCTTATGAAATCATAGATGGTTGTGTTTTTGCTAAATATGTTGGCACTTCATATGGAGATGATTATCACTATGCTATTTGGGTTCCAAAGACCCTTGTGACTAACAAAAGAGGACCCATTTCACAATGGGTACCTAAAACAAAGACTTGATTCTTGTAGGACTTTTCTTCCGGTGGATCTTCATGGCTCATTGATAGTGGGTGTTCATCTCACATGACCGGAAGCAAAGAAGTAGTAAAGGGCCTATTGAATCAATTACTCACATTTTCTCATGTCACCGTCGGGAATAATGCAAGACTTAAGGTATTGGGATATGGCAAGGTAGTGATCACTCCGGAGTTATCCATTGAGAAGGTCCTTCTTGTTGAATCCCTTTCATATAATTTACTTTCCGTTGGTCAATTATGCAATGTCGGTTACACCGTTATCTTTAATAAACACCACGTGACCATCCTTTTCACTCAATCTCTTAAAGTAGCCTTTGTTGGATTTCGTGTAAACGGTTTGTATGTGGTCGATTTCTCGAAAGAGACCACTCAAATCGCCACGTGTCTAATGGCTAAATCCGACAAGGGTTGGCTTTGGCATCGCCGGCTAGGCCATGTCGGTATGAGAAATTTGCAAACTCTTGTGAAGGGTGGACACGTGGTAGGACTAACCGATGTTAATTTTTCCAAAGATCGTCCTTGTAGTGCTTGCATAGCCGGAAAGATGCATGAAAAGAATCACCCCAAGAAGAGCATTATCTCCACTGAGAGGCCTTTGGAGCTCCTTCATATGGATCTCTTTGGGCCTCCCACATATGATAGTCTTGGTGGCAAGAAATATTGTTTGGTGATTGTGGATGATTATACAAGATATTGTTGGACTTTCTACCTCAAGAGGAAGAGTGAAACTCAAAAGATATTCATTGACTTTGCAACCTTAGTTCAACGCCAATATGACTCCAAGATTTTGGCAATAAGAAGTGACAATGGTACGGAGTTCAAGAATTACACTATGGATGATTTCCTAAGTGGGGAGGGCATTCAACACCAATATTCCGCTGCTTATACTCCCAACAAAATGGTGTCGCCGAAAGGAAGAACCGCACTCTTATTGATATGGCAAGAACTATGTTGGCCGAATTTCATTCCCCATATAACTTTTGGGCCGAAGCCATCAATACCGCTTGCCACTACTCCAACCGGCTCTTCTTTCGTCCTCTCATGAAAAAGACACCATATGAACTCCTTATCGGTAAAAAGCCAAATGTCTCTTACTTTCGCGTATTTGGATGCAAATGCCATGTTTACATTAAAGGTTGCCCAATTGCTAAATTTGAATCTAGAACTTTTGATGGTATTTTGTTGGATATGCCGCAAACTCCCATACTTATAGGGTCTACAACATATCCACCGGATGTGTTGAAGAATCTATGAATGTGGAGTTTGTCGAGGATAATGGCTCCCAAGCGGAGCATATTGATCATGATGATGTAGGTGATGTACCTCCATCAAGCCATAAGAACTATGGGCATAGGGGAACTTATTCCTATTGAAGAACCTATTATGGACACTCAAGAAGAAGGAACAAGTTCTACTCAAGTTGAACCATCCACCTCAACCATTGATCAACAAGCTATACAAGAACAAGATCATGATATTCATCCACATGAGAGCAAGATAATGGTCAAGACCCACCCAACTCTAGTGGAGAACAAGAACATGATGAACCCCCATCTCCAAGAACTCCACTTCGGGTTGACCATGAACAAGAGAAGGAAATGATGAAGATGTTCGTGTTGGTGAAACAATTGGTCAAGCCATAGAACGCCGAGTCATTCGGCGTGCATCAACATTGGATCATCTACAACACTACAAAGAAAATATCCTTGGGAGTATTCGTAAGGGTGTGTCCACACGTAATCAATTAACTAACTTTTGTGGTCATGTCTCTTGTTTGTCTAGCTTAGAACCTCTCAAGGTATATGATGCTCTTGAAGACATGGATTGGGTTGCGGCCATGCATGAAGAATTGAACAACTTCGAGCGCAACAAAGTATGGTCATTAGTTGAAAGACCCAAAGACACATCACATAATGTCATTGGAACCAAGTGGATATTCAAGAACAAGCAAGACTCACATGGTCAAGTCATTCGCAACAAAGCAAGATTGGTTGCACAAGGCTACACCCAAATCGAAGGAGTCGACTACGGTGAAACTTATGCCCCCGTTGCTAGACTTGAATCTATTCGTTTATTGATTGCCTATGCATCTACTCATAACATTACCTTATATCAAATGGATGTTAAAAGTGCTTTTCTAAATGGTCCACTAAGTGAATTAGTGTATGTGAAACAACCTCCGGGTTTTGAAGACCCTAAATTTCCTAACCATGTCTACTTACTACATAAGGCCCTTTATGGGCTCAAGCAAGCTCCACGTGCTTGGTATGATCATCTCAAGGAGTTCTTAGTAGACCATGGTTTTGAAATTGGGGTAATCGATCCCACCTTTTTCACAAAAAGGATAAATGGAGAGTTTTTCGTATGCCAAATATATGTTGATGATATTATCTTTGGTTCTACTAACCATGAATTTAGTGATCAATTCTCTAAGCTAATGACCAAGGAATTTGAGATGTCCATGATGGGAGAATTGAAGTATTTTCTTGGCTTTGAAATCCACCAATATAGAAGGAACATTCTTATGTCAAGCCAAGTATATTCAAGACATGCTCAAGAAATTTGATATGAACAATGCCAAGCCATATAAGTTTCCCATGGACTCCAAGGCGGATCTACACTTAGATCCGAAGGGTAAGGAAGTTGATCCCAAGCTTTATCGTTCTATGATTGGATCTTTACTTTACCTTTGTGCATCTAGACCGGATATTATGTTTAGTGTGGGTATGTGTGCAAGATTCCAATCAAGTCCTAAGGAAAGTCATGAAACCGCGGTTAAAAGGATTCTAAGATACTTGATAGATACTCCTAACTATGGTCTTTGGTACCCCCATGGGACAAGCTTTGATCTTGTAGGTTATTCGGATGCGGATTGGGCGGGTTGCAAAATGGATAGAAAATCAACTTCGGGTACTTGCCAATTCCTTGGTAGGTCTCTTGTGAGTTGGTCTTCCAAGAAGCAAAATTGTGTGGCCTCGTCCTCCACCGAAGCCGAATACATTGCCGCCGGAAGTTGTTGTGCACAATTATTATGGATGAGGCAAATTTTAAAGGATTATGGTGTCATTTGTGACAAAGTGCCTCTTTTATGTGACAATGAAAGTGCCATCAAAATTGCTCACAATCCGGTACTTCATGGGAAGACCAAGCATATTGAGATCCGGTATCATTTTATTCGAGATCATGTTGAGAAGGGTGATATTGCAATCAATATGTCAACACCAAGCATCAACTCGCCGATATGTTCACAAAGCCTCTTGGTGAAGCAAGATTCAAGGAGTTGAGAGGAGAACTAAATGTGGTGGACATAAGCAATTGGACTTAGTGGACTTCTTGCATACCTACCCATATTAGACAATAGTAATTTGGTTTGGTGTAGGCATGGACATAGGGGGAGTGCGGTCCTAATCCATTGGACTATCCCTCCCCCCATTATGCCGATAGCAAGAACTCATTTTATCTCTATACTTTCATTTTATGAATTGTGAGCTTAAATGACGAGTAGTGGCCGTGAACCCAAGATATATCTTCGCGGTGTCACACCACGCACTCATATATGGTGGCCTTGGCCACCGCCTCTTCCTTGTGAAGAGTTGCTCTTGTTTGGAGTTTTATTTGGATTTTATTGCCTATCCGATGTTCCTTATGGGAAACACACTCAAATGATGGTTCTCTTTGCTTTATTTGTTTTTTTTTACAAAATTGAGTATGAAGTACCATCTTTCAGTAACTTATGTCTTAACCTAAGCCATCTTATCTAAAAACATGCTTCTCTTGCATTCATACATGTCCCCACCAAAATCTGGTACTATTGGAGCAATTGGGTCCGGAGACTCCGGCCTAAAACCCCGGAGACTCCGGTCTGACCAAAGTCTCCGCACCAAACCTCGGAGACTCCGGCACATCCGGAGACTCCGGTGTGTTTGGTCCGGAGACTCCGGTCTCGGCTTTTTCGCTGGGTTCATTAAGGGGCACGGGGTGGGGAGTTGTTTCACAACTCCTCTCACACCCCCGCTCCCCAAACTCGCCCAGCCGCCGCCAAGTGCTCCAAGGTCGCCTCCGGCCGCTCCCCGCCGCCGGAATCCGCCGTGCCACCGGCTTCCCCACCTCCCAAGCGTTGGGGATCTTTCTCTCCGCCGTTTGGATCTCACCATGAAGGACACGGCTAACAAGAAGTATCCCGGTCCTTCATCCTCGTCCTCGAACATCAAAAAGTCAAAGAAGAGCAAGCTCCAAGGTCGAGACTATTTGATCTATGATGAAGAACAAGACAAGCATGTGCAGAGTGGTGCTCTTAAGCAGAAACAGGCTGCTGATGCTAGAAGGGCTAGGCAAGAGGCTGCCTTCCTTCGAGAAGAAAGGGCCAAGAAGGCCAAATTTGACAACTTGACCACTTTGAAGGGGTTGAACAAGGAAGAATTTCGGACAATGAGGGCGCAGAATTTCTATGACATGCCAAACAACTCCACTGATGGTCACTTTTGGAGAAAGGAGCAAGAGCTCATTATGAAGGAAATATATGCCAATTTGGACCCAAAAGCTCTTGTGTGTCCTCAAAAACCGCTGAACTTTGACGTGTTGGCCAAGAAGACATACTTTGCGGATGCATTATGGGTTGCTAGGAAGATTGGTCTTGAGCCCCTTATCACCACCCAACAAGACTATGATATTGACATGGTCCAACAGTTCTTTGCCACTCTTGTGCTTGGGGATGAGGAGGACACCAAAATGACATGGATGACGGGGCCTCTCAAAGTTAGTGCACACTACTCAGAATTTGGAGAAGCCTTGGGGTATGTGTTCAAAGGTGTGAATGAACCCGTTGGTCACCGGATGCATGTTGAAGGCGTTGCCTATGATAAGAAGATCCTTGCCCCTCTTGCTGCTAGAGGAGGTGCCCTTGCTACCACCAAAGGACTCAAGCCCATCTACAACATCTTAATTCGCATGTTTCGTTGGAGCATTGCACCTCAAGCCGGGAATACGGATGCAATCCGTGGAGCTCTTGTCAACCTCATGTACCATTGCCACAAGACATACCTTGCAGGTCCGAATTGTCAAAGGTTTGAGATTGATGTCATGGATTTTATCAAGTGTGAGATCAACATTGCTATTCATGAGAGGAAGAATCCTATGTATGCTCCCTATGTCATGAAGCTCATTCTCAAGAAGATTCCCAACCTCAATCAATCTCATTTCAAGAAACACACATATGGCACCCTTCAAGTACTCCGCCATCACCTTACTCCGACCTCTTATGAAGAGATAGAGGAGCAAGAAGCTCCTAGGGCAAGAAGGAAAAATGCCACTCCACCCTCTTGGGATCAAGGTGGCAAACAAAGAGTCAACGAGGAGTTGAAGAAAGTTTCTTGGTGGCAAAGGGCCATGATGTGTATGGGTGTTGGGTTGCACAAGGAAAATCATCAAACTTATGTCACTAACAAGAAGATCTTGTCCAACCAAGCCAAGATGATGAAGGAAATGCGCAAGATCAGCAATGGTGGTATCACTCCTCCTCGCAATGAGGGTGATCCCGAAACTCCGCCATCCGATTCAACTATCTCTCTTGACAAGTGGAATGAGGACACATTTCATTGGTCTGATTATGCCGAGGTGTCCTCCATGCCCTCCTCTTCTCGCAACACCGGCAAGGCTCCTATGCGCTATGAAGAAGAAAGTGATGAGGAAGAAGATAGTGGTGAAGCAAGTGATGCTGAAGATGATGATGGGAGTGGTGATGATGAGGACAGTGATGCTGACAGTGATGAAGTCGACGAGTGATCGCCTTGGGTTCCGTTAGCATCGCTCTTCGACCTTTTTGGTGTTTCGATGCCAAAGGGGGAGAAGTAGTTCTATTAGGCTCTCTCACCGTGGGATTTGCATGGGTCGGACACAAGCACGTGCGTTTACCATTTATTTGCGCTTGTGTCCATTTATCTTATGTCATTTGAACCTATTTGCTTTGGTTTTAATTTGTGAGACTATGTTCCAATTTATGGTACTTTGTGTGGTATGAGACTATGGATATTCCTATGGTTGAGATGATATTATTATTATGGTCTATTATTGTGCATTGGTCTCTATGTCATATTATTATGCACAAGGTATGGTTCCTTTTCATCTCAACCCTATATCATGTTATGTCTCATGTTTGTGTAATTTACCATGTTCCATATATTTCATGTGGTTTGTCTCCCCTCTACATGTTGAGCATTTGTATTCAAATGCAAACTACTTGTATGCACACTTGCAGGGGGAGCCTCGATAATTGTGGTATGTTTTATTGCAAATCCGAGTGTTGTCATCTAACACCAAAAAGGGGGAGATTGAAAGGACATATTTTATGTCCCCTATGTTTTGTGTGTTAGGCAACAACACTAGGAATTATTTAATATAATGTTAAGTGGTGCAGGAATGAAATGATACAATTACACTTTGCATCAAAACAACCAGACAAGAAAAAGAAGCTTACATTTGCCAGTCCAGTCCGGAGACTCCGGGCTACTTGACCGGAGTCTCCGGCCAATTCGAAACACTGGAGCAAATGCTACTCAGGACGGCAGCCGCTGTATGGGGTGCGGAGTTACCCCGGAGTAATACCGGAGTTTCCGCACCGGCCGGAGTTTCCGGTCCAGCGGTCCGGAGTCTCCGCCCCAGACAAGATTTTGAATCGAAGAAATTCCACGACGGCGCGTGCGGTATGGGGCCCGGAGTCACCCCGGAGTAGGTCCGGAGTTTCCGGCCATACCGGAGTTTCCGGCCTCCCTGACCGGAGTTTCCGGCCTGCAGAGAAGAAGAGCATCGCGACGGCTGCTGCGGTATCTGGTCCGGAGTGGGGCCGGAGTTTCCGGCCCAGGCCGGAGTTTCCGGTCTCCAGGTCCGGAGACTCCGGACTTAGTGGACAGAAAAACGGCTAGTTTTCTGGAGGGGTATTTATACCCCTCCACCTACCTCCAGCTCTTTAGCTCGCCCAGATCTGAAGTACACCATTGTTGCAAGCTCAAGAATCACTAGATCTCCCAATCCCTCCACCCAAACTCGTTGATCTTTGGAGGATTGAAGGAGAAGGCCCGGATCTACTACTTCACCAAAGAGTTCTTCATTTCCCCTTCATTCACTTTGAGGGATTCGAGCCTAGGGTTTCCACTAGGAAAACCTAGGCATCTTGTTGTTCTCACTTGCTTGTTACTTTTGTGTAGCAGGTGTTGTGGTGATTGAGAGCCCCCAATCCTTTTGTGGGTTGAGCCTCAAGTTGTTGTAACGAGCTTTTGTGCTCCGGATTCCGCTTTGGAGGATTCCGATAAAGAAAGGTGGACCGAGCTTTTGTGCGAGGTTCATCGGAGAATAGGGTGAAGCCTTTTGTGGCATCTTGAGTTTGAAGCTCACACCCCTCCAACGAGACGTACTCCCCTAAAAAGGAGGAACTCGGGAATACATTCTTGTCTCCGCGTGCTTTCCTATCGGTTAATCCTTTCTAGTTATTTACTACTTGTATCTTATCTTGTTTAGACTTAACTTGTCATATAGGTAAATTCACCATAGTTGCATATCTAGAGAATTTACCTTTTTAGTCAAGCCTTAATCGAAAAAGAATTAAAAATTGGAGTAGCACCTATTCACCCCCCCCCCCCCCCTCTAGGTGGCCATACGATCCTTTCAGTGGGGGTGTGAGGCGCGGCGGCGGGCCGGCGTGGAGGAGGTGCGGAGGAGGAGGCGCGGCAGGGGCGCGTCTCGGGCGGCGACGGCGGATAGGAGAGGCAGGGGTGGGACGGCCGGGGGCGAGGGGCGTCCGGGCGCGGAGGAGGCGGTGCGGGCCGGGTGGAGGAGAGGAGAGGGAGGGGTGGACCGGCCGGAGCGGAGCGCGGCGGCGGCGTGCGAGGGTGGGAGCGTGAGTGGGTGGGAGCGTGTGTGCGTGCGTGTGTGGTGTGGAGGACGACGGGGTTGGGGATAAGGAGAAGAACCTGTGCCGACGGTTTTACCGTCGGCATAGGTGTCATTTTTTTCATTTTTCATATTATTACCTAATTTATTAATTTTTTAAAAACATCATAATTTATTTCATTATAATTTTACTAGTAAAAATGCCCGTGCGTTGCAACGGGAGGAAAAATCTTCGTCGTTCGAACTCTTAATCATCCTCTCCAACATTGTCGACAGTTTTGAGTTCGCCGGCGAATTCTCATTTTATTTTGACCGATGTGTATATGGGTTTGTGGAGAGGAGGGCACGAAAAGACTTATTTTGTTGGCACGCCCTATGATTTCATATCTCTTTGACAGCAAACAATTTAATGTAAAATAGAGCCGTATAATTCGTCGTTAAATTGAATTGCATTCAATAATTCATAAGTTTGCAATCTATTTACATATTAAGTGTAGACATATTCTGTCTATGGATTTTTATCTTCTATACCTAATAATAATTCAGATTAGAACCTTTTGTTTTTTGGGAAGGAATATTAACTAAGGTAATGATAATAGTTACCGTTTATTTTGATGAGGGGCCAAGCAGTGCGGACGGAGAGTTCCGGTGAGAGCGACGAGATTCCGGCTGTCGCTGTGAGTAAGCGGGGTTTCAATGTTGTCGGCAAGACGGCAGTGGACTCACGGCCACACGGCGATGCTTGTTCTGGTTCTCTGGGAACATCGTAGCCACCTATATTTATATAAGCGAGTTTGACTGATCCGAGTTCTTGCAAGAGTAGGACACGAGTTCTACTCGGCTGCATATTGCTAAGTCTGATCAGTACTCCTTATCTGAGTAGGATTAGGATACAGGGTTATTTGGAATTGGATCGCTGTTTGTATTTTGATAAGTCAGATCATTACTCCTTGTCCGAGTTGGATTAGGATACAGGGTTATATGGTAAGATTGATTTGAATCGCAGTTTTCTTTTTTATTTCCGATTACAAACATGTATCACTAACCGGACTGCTTAATGGGTTGCAATTAATCAGCTGATACTCTTTTTACGTTTGTGGTCGATCCAGTCCCAGTGTAGGCTGTCCGCTCCTTACTTTTTATTCCACGGTCGCTAGGTTGCTCGAGTCTCAACATTTATATGTGACATTAACCGGTTAAATAAAAAATGTACTATTTATGCTCTTACGGTACACACTGTTAGGAGGAAAGGCATTCTAATTATCCTGGTGAAGCATGCAAATTACTCTCATGGTAATTTTCAGTTTATCTCTTTTTTATCAATCACTCTCAGATTGTCACCTACGATCTCTCTTCCCTGTCTCTCATTTTCCTCAGACAGCCATGGACACAATATACTACATGACTTTCCTGAATTGTGAAAAGCATAAAGTGCTTGATTATACTGGGTACTTCTAGCTCAGAAGGAACGACTGTTTTTAATCATATTCTTCTTGGCGTATATCTTTTCCTTTTCTTTTGGCGTCCAACCTCTAAATTGTTGTCTGCACTTGGTCTTGTACTGCACCGTAGTATGCAAAATCAGCAACCAGTTGTTGTCTTAAATGGCCAAAATAACATTTTTGAAGTGAATACAGTACATCATCATAATTATTTGTGCTTTGTATTCATACGATAACTAACTCGAAGGCAAGTACAGGGTTTTGGACACAAAGAAAAACATTACTATTGGCTAAACCTAGGTAGCTCCTGAAAGTTGGACAAACTAAATTTTAGAAGTGCGTGACAGCCTCCAGGAGCATGGAGATAGTTTTGGAGCAGCATTGGCGATGTGGCTTCTTTATTTTCTTGGTTGCCTTGCGATCTGACGGACTTTTGGAAACATTGGCCCAGTTCGAGCCCACTTCGAGCGGTGGCCCAGTTTGAGTTGAGCCCAGTTCGAGCTGAGCTCATATACGTGTAAATTCATACAGCCAATTCGAGCCCAGTTGGAGTTGAGCTCCCAGGGTCTCCCAATTCGAGCCCACTTCGAGCGGACGCGACACGGACGAGCTGAATCGTTTTTTGACTTACCAGTGGCATAGGTGGGTAATTAATTGCAACTTTAGGGGCAAATCAGATGACCTACCAAACCAAACCAAATTGCGGAAGCCTTAGTGCCTTTATTATTAGGTATAGATAGAGTTTTATTTTAATTTATTCTATTATATGGTAGGTCCACAAGCGAATTATATTTTATATGATTTATTACATTATATTCATGAAATTATTTTATATCTAAGCGAAACCCTAGACCCGTGGGTAATCAGTTAAACTTCCCGTCTACCCCCTAGACCGGTGTCGAAAGGGGGTAGGCCAGTGGAATTTTTTGCTTGTTTGTGTTAGGTTAGGCCATGTGAACATAGCAAACTAGGTTTGGGTGGGGTTCCGACGCTCCGGGGCCCCGCTTCGGCGAAACCCTGAATCCGCTGGAAAAACCTAACGTTTCCGTCTACCCCCATAGACGTGCGTCGAAAGGGGGTAGCCCAGTGGACTTTTTTCCTTGGTTGTGTTAGGTTAGGCCATACGAACATGAGAAACGAACTTTTATCACAAATCGACACAAGATTGCCCCCGTTTCGCCCGGAACGGGAGTTTTCAGCTATAAGTCCACACACTTAGTAGAGAGAAAGTGAAGCCGGTGATGTCGGTCACACCTAGGAGTAGATTGATTGGACATTTGAAACACACAACACACTTGTATACATATGGTATGTCACAACCTAGGTTTGGGTGGGGTTCCGACTCTCCGGGGCCCCGCTTCGGCGAAACCCTGAATCCGCTGGAAAAACCCTAACGTTTCCGTCTACCCCCATAGACGTGCATCGAAAGGGGGTAGCCCAGTGGACTTTTTTCCTTGGTTGTGTTAGGTTAGGCCATACGAACATGAGAAACCAACTTTTATCACAAATCGACACAAGATTGCCCCCGTTTCGCCCGGAACGGGAGTTTTCAGCTATAAGTCCACACACTTAGTAGAGAGAAAGTGAAGCCGGTGATGTCGGTCACACCTAGGAGTAGATTCTTGGACATTTGAAACACACAACACACTTGTATACATATGGTATGGCACAACCTAGGTTTGGGTGGGGTTCCGACGCTCCGGGGCCCCGTTTCGGCGAAACCCTGAATCCGCTGGAAAAACCCTAACGTTTCCGTCTACCCGCATAGACGTGCGTCGAAAGGGGGTAGCCCAGTGGACTTTTTTTGCTTGGTTGTGATAGGTTAGGCCATACGAACATGAGAAACCAACTTTTATCACAAATCGACACAAGATTGCCCCCGTTTCGCCCGGAACGGGAGTTTTCAGCTATAAGTCCACACACTTAGTAGAGAGAAAGTGAAGCCGGTGATGTCGGTCACACCTAGGAGTAGATTCTTGGACATTTGAAACACACAACACACTTGTATACATATGGTATGGCACAACCTAGGTTTGGGTGGGGTTCCGACGCTCCGGGGCCCCGCTTCGGCGAAACCCTGAATCCGCTGGAAAAACCCTAACGTTTCCGTCTACCCCCATAGACGTGCGTCGAAAGGGGGTAGCCCAGTGGACTTTTTTCCTTGGTTGTGTTAGGTTAGGCCATACGAACATGAGAAACCAACTTTTATCACAAATCGACACAAGATTGCCCCGTTTCGCCCGGAACGGGAGTTTTCAGCTATAAGTCCACACACTTAGTAGAGAGAAAGTGAAGCCGGTGATGTCGGTCACACCTAGGAGTAGATTCTTGGACATTTGAAACACACAACACACTTGTATACATACGGTATGGCACAACCTAGGTTTGGGTGGGGTTCCGACGCTCCGGGGCCCCGCTTCGGCGAAACCCTGAATCCGCTGGAAAAACCCTAACGTTTCCGTCTACCCCCATAGACGTGCGTCGAAAGGGGGTAGCCCAGTGGACTTTTTTCCTTGGTTGTGTTAGGTTAGGCCATACGAACATGAGAAACCAACTTTTATCACAAATCGACACAAGATTGCCCCGTTTCGCCCGGAACGGGAGTTTTCAGCTATAAGTCCACACACTTAGTAGAGAGAAAGTGAAGCCGGTGATGTCGGTCACACCTAGGAGTAGATTCTTGGACATTTGAAACACACAACACACTTGTATACATACGGTATGGCACAACCTAGGTTTGGGTGGGGTTCCGACGCTCCGGGGCCCCGCTTCGGCGAAACCCTGAATCCGCTGGAAAAACCCTAACGTTTCCGTCTACCCCCATAGACGTGCGTCGAAAGGGGGTAGCCCAGTGGACTTTTTTCCTTGGTTGTGTTAGGTTAGGCCATACGAACATGAGAAACCAACTTTTATCACAAATCGACACAAGATTGCCCCCGTTTCGCCCGGAACGGGAGTTTTCAGCTATAAGTCCACACACTTAGTAGAGAGAAAGTGAAGCCGGTGATGTCGGTCACACCTAGGAGTAGATTATTGGACATTTGAAACACACAACACACTTGTATACATATGGTATGGCACAACCTAGGTTTGGGTGTGGTTCCGACGCTCCGGGGCCCCGCTTCGGCGAAACCCTGAATCCGCTGGAAAAACCCTAACGTTTCCGTCTACCCCCATAGACGTGCGTCGAAAGGGGGTAGCCCAGTGGACTTTTTTCCTTGGTTGTGTTAGGTTAGGCCATACGAACATGAGAAACCAACTTTTATCACAAATCGACACAAGATTGCCCCCGTTTCGCCCGGAACGGGAGTTTTCAGCTATAAGTCCACACACTTAGTAGAGAGAAAGTGAAGCCGGTGATGTCGGTCACACCTAGGAGTAGATTCTTGGACATTTGAAACACACAACACACTTGTATACATATGGTATGGCACAACCTAGGTTTGGGTGGGGTTCCGACGCTCCGGGGCCCCGCTTCGGCGAAACCCTGAATCCGCTGGAAAACCCTAACGTTTCCGTCTACCCCCATAGACGTGCGTCGAAAGGGGGTAGCCCAGTGGACTTTTTTCCTTGGTTGTGTTAGGTTAGGCCATACGAACATGAGAAACCAACTTTTATCACAAATCGACACAAGATTGCCCCCGTTTCGCCCGGAACGGGAGTTTTCAGCTATAAGTCCACACACTTAGTAGAGAGAAAGTGAAGCCGGTGATATCGGTCACACCTAGGAGTAGATTCTTGGACATTTGAAACACACAACACACTTGTATACATATGGTATGGCACAACCTAGGTTTGGGTGGGGTTCCGACGCTCCGGGGCCCCGCTTCGGCGAAACCCTGAATCCGCTGGAAAAACCCTAACGTTTCCGTCTACCCCCATAGACGTGCGTCGAAAGGGGGTAGCCCAGTGGACTTTTTTCCTTGGTTGTGTTAGGTTAGGCCATACGAACATGAGAAACCAACTTTTATCACAAATCGACACAAGATTGCCCCCGTTTCGCCCGGAACGGGAGTTTTCAGCTATAAGTCCACACACTTAGTAGAGAGAAAGTGAAGCCGGTGATGTCGGTCACACCTAGGAGTAGATTCTTGGACATTTGAAACACACAACACACTTGTATACATATGGTATGGCACAACCTAGGTTTGGGTGTGGTTCCGACGCTCCGGGGCCCCGCTTCGGCGAAACCCTGAATCCGCTGGAAAAACCCTAACGTTTCCGTCTACCCCCATAGACGTGCGTCGAAAGGGGGTAGCCCAGTGGACTTTTTTCCTTGGTTGTGTTAGGTTAGGCCATACGAACATGAGAAACCAACTTTTATCACAAATCGACACAAGATTGCCCCCGTTTCGCCCGGAACGGGAGTTTTCAGCTATAAGTCCACACACTTAGTAGAGAGAAAGTGAAGCCGGTGATGTCGGTCACACCTAGGAGTAGATTCTTGGACATTTGAAACACACAACACACTTGTATACATATGGTATGGCACAACCTAGGTTTGGGTGTGGTTCCGACGCTCCGGGGCCCCGCTTCGGCGAAACCCTGAATCCGCTGGAAAAACCCTAACGTTTCCGTCTACCCCCATAGACGTGCGTCGAAAGGGGGTAGCCCAGTGGACTTTTTTCCTTGGTTGTGTTAGGTTAGGCCATACGAACATGGGAAACCAACTTTTATCACAAATCGACACAAGATTGCCCCCGTTTCGCCCGGAACGGGAGTTTTCAGCTATAAGTCCACACACTTAGTAGAGAGAAAGTGAAGCCGGTGATGTCGGTCACACCTAGGAGTAGATTCTTGGACATTTGAAACACACAACACACTTGTATACATATGGTATGGCACAACCTAGGTTTGGGTGGGGTTCCGACGCTCCGGGGCCCCGCTTCGGCGAAACCCTGAATCCGCTGGAAAAACCCTAACGTTTCTGTCTACCCCCATAGACGTGCGTCGAAAGGGGGTAGCCCAGTGGACTTTTTTCCTTGGTTGTGTTAGGTTAGGCCATACGAACATGAGAAACCAACTTTTATCACAAATCGACACAAGATTGCCCCCGTTTCGCCCGGAACGGGAGTTTTCAGCTATAAGTCCACACACTTAGTAGAGAGAAAGTGAAGCCGGTGATGTCGGTCACACCTAGGAGTAGATTCTTGGACATTTGAAACACACAACACACTTGTATACATATGGTATGGCAAAACCTAGGTTTGGGTGGGGTTCCGACGCTCCGGGGCCCCGCTTCGGCGAAACCCTGAATCCGCTGGAAAACCCTAACGTTTCCGTCTACCCCCATAGACGTGCGTCGAAAGGGGGTAGCCCAGTGGACTTTTTTCCTTGGTTGTGTTAGGTTAGGCCATACGAACATGAGAAACCAACTTTTATCACAAATCGACACAAGATTGCCCCCGTTTCGCCCGGAACGGGAGTTTTCAGCTATAAGTCCACACACTTAGTAGAGAGAAAGTGAAGCCGGTGATGTCGGTCACACCTAGGAGTAGATTCTTGGACATTTGAAACACACAACACACTTGTATACATATAGTATGGCACAACCTAGGTTTGGGTGGGGTTCCGACGCTCCGGGGCCCCGCTTCGGCGAAACCCTGAATCCGCTGGAAAAACCCTAACGTTTCCGTCTACCCCCATAGACGTGCGTCGAAAGGGGGTAGCCCAGTGGACTTTTTTCCTTGGTTGTGTTAGGTTAGGCCATACGAACATGAGAAACCAACTTTTATCACAAATCGACACAAGATTGCCCCCGTTTCGCCCGGAACGGGAGTTTTCAGCTATAAGTCCACACACTTAGTAGAGAGAAAGTGAAGCCGGTGATGTCGGTCACACCTAGGAGTAGATTCTTGGACATTTGAAACACACAACACACTTGTATACATATGGTATGGCACAACCTAGGTTTGGGTGGGGTTCCGACTCTCCGGGGCCCCGCTTCGGCGAAACCCTGAATCCGCTGGAAAAACCCTAACGTTTCCGTCTACCCCCATAGACGTGCGTCGAAAGGGGGTAGCCCAGTGGACTTTTTTCCTTGGTTGTGTTAGGTTAGGCCATACGAACATGGGAAACCAACTTTTATCACAAATCGACACAAGATTGCCCCCGTTTCGCCCGGAACGGGAGTTTTCAGCTATAAGTCCACACACTTAGTAGAGAGAAAGTGAAGCCGGTGATGTCGGTCACACCTAGGAGTAGATTCTTGGACATTTGAAACACACAACACACTTGTATACATATGGTATGGCACAACCTAGGTTTGGGTGGGGTTCCGACGCTCCGGGGCCCCGCTTCGGCGAAACCCTGAATCCGCTGGAAAAACCCTAACGTTTCTGTCTACCCCCATAGACGTGCGTCGAAAGGGGGTAGCCCAGTGGACTTTTTTCCTTGGTTGTGTTAGGTTAGGCCATACGAACATGAGAAACCAACTTTTATCACAAATCGACACAAGATTGCCCCCGTTTCGCCCGGAACGGGAGTTTTCAGCTATAAGTCCACACACTTAGTAGAGAGAAAGTGAAGCCGGTGATATCGGTCACAACTAGGAGTAGATTCTTGGACATTTGAAACACACAACACACTTGTATACATATGGTATGGCACAACCTAGGTTTGGGTGGGGTTCCGACGCTCCGGGGCCCCGCTTCGGCGAAACCCTGAATCCGCTGGAAAAACCCTAACGTTTCCGTCTACCCCCATAGACGTGCGTCGAAAGGGGGTAGCCCAGTGGACTTTTTTCCTTGGTTGTGTTAGGTTAGGCCATACGAACATGAGAAACCAACTTTTATCACAAATCGACACAAGATTGCCCCCGTTTCGCCCGGAACGGGAGTTTTCAGCTATAAGTCCACACACTTAGTAGAGAGAAAGTGAAGCCGGTGATGTCGGTCACACCTAGGAGTAGATTCTTGGACATTTGAAACACACTTGTATACATATGGTATGGCACAACCTAGGTTTGGGTGGGGTTCCGACGCTCCGGGGCCCCGCTTCGGCGAAACCCTGAATCCGCTGGAAAAACCCTAACGTTTCCGTCTACCCCCATAGACGTGCGTCGAAAGGGGGTAGCCCAGTGGACTTTTTTCCTTGGTTGTGTTAGGTTAGGCCATACGAACATGAGAAACCAACTTTTATCACAAATCGACACAAGATTGCCCCCGTTTCGCCCGGAACGGGAGTTTTCAGCTATAAGTCCACACACTTAGTAGAGAGAAAGTGAAGCCGGTGATGTCGGTCACACCTAGGAGTAGATTCTTGGACATTTGAAACACACAACACACTTGTATACATATGGTATGGCACAACCTAGGTTTGGGTGGGGTTCCGACTCTCCGGGGCCCCGCTTCGGCGAAACCCTGAATCCGCTGGAAAAACCCTAACGTTTCCGTCTACCCCCATAGACGTGCGTCGAAAGGGGGTAGCCCAGTGGACTTTTTTCCTTGGTTGTGTTAGGTTAGGCCATACGAACATGAGAAACCAACTTTTATCACAAATCGACACAAGATTGCCCCCGTTTCGCCCGGAACGGGAGTTTTCAGCTATAAGTCCACACACTTAGTAGAGAGAAAGTGAAGCCGGTGATGTCGGTCACACCTAGGAGTAGATTATTGGACATTTGAAACACACTTGTATACATATGGTATGGCACAACCTAGGTTTGGGTGGGGTTCCGACGCTCCGGGGCCCCGCTTCGGCGAAACCCTGAATCCGCTGGAAAAACCCTAACGTTTCCGTCTACCCCCATAGACGTGCGTCGAAAGGGGGTAGCCCAGTGGACTTTTTTCCTTGGTTGTGTTAGGTTAGGCCATACGAACATGAGAAACCAACTTTTATCACAAATCGACACAAGATTGCCCCCGTTTCGCCCGGAACGGGAGTTTTCAGCTATAAGTCCACACACTTAGTAGAGAGAAAGTGAAGCCGGTGATGTCGGTCACACCTAGGAGTAGATTCTTGGACATTTGAAACACACAACACACTTGTATACATATGGTATGGCACAACCTAGGTTTGGGTGGGGTTCCGACTCTCCGGGGCCCCGCTTCGGCGAAACCCTGAATCCGCTGGAAAACCCTAACGTTTCCGTCTACCCCCATAGACGTGCGTCGAAAGGGGGTAGCCCAGTGGACTTTTTTCCTTGGTTGTGTTAGGTTAGGCCATACGAACATGAGAAACCAACTTTTATCACAAATCGACACAAGATTGCCCCCGTTTCGCCCGGAACGGGAGTTTTCAGCTATAAGTCCACACACTTAGTAGAGAGAAAGTGAAGCCGGTGATGTCGGTCACACCTAGGAGTAGATTATTGGACATTTGAAACACACAACACACTTGTATACATATGGTATGGCACAACCTAGGTTTGGGTGGGGTTCCGACGCTCCGGGGCCCCGCTTCGGCGAAACCTTGAATCCGCTGGAAAAACCCTAACGTTTCCGTCTACCCCCATAGACGTGCGTCGAAAGGGGGTAGCCCAGTGGACTTTTTTCCTTGGTTGTGTTAGGTTAGGCCATACGAACATGAGAAACCAACTTTTATCACAAATCGACACAAGATTGCCCCCGTTTCGCCCGGAACGGGAGTTTTCAGCTATAAGTCCACACACTTAGTAGAGAGAAAGTGAAGCCGGTGATATCGGTCACACCTAGGAGTAGATTCTTGGACATTTGAAACACACAACACACTTGTATACATATGGTATGGCACAACCTAGGTTTGGGTGGGGTTCCGACGCTCCGGGGCCCCGCTTCGGCGAAACCCTGAATCCGCTGGAAAAACCCTAACGTTTCCGTCTACCCCCATAGACGTGCGTCGAAAGGGGGTAGCCCAGTGGACTTTTTTCCTTGGTTGTGTTAGGTTAGGCCATACGAACATGAGAAACCAACTTTTATCACAAATCGACACAAGATTGCCCCCGTTTCGCCCGGAACGGGAGTTTTCAGCTATAAGTCCACACACTTAGTAGAGAGAAAGTGAAGCCGGTGATGTCGGTCACACCTAGGAGTAGATTCTTGGACATTTGAAACACACTTGTATACATATGGTATGGCACAACCTAGGTTTGGGTGGGGTTCCGACGCTCCGGGGCCCCGCTTCGGCGAAACCCTGAATCCGCTGGAAAAACCCTAACGTTTCCGTCTACCCCCATAGACGTGCGTCGAAAGGGGGTAGCCCAGTGGACTTTTTTCCTTGGTTGTGTTAGGTTAGGCCATACGAACATGAGAAACCAACTTTTTCACAAATCGACACAAGATTGCCCCCGTTTCGCCCGGAACGGGAGTTTTCAGCTATAAGTCCACACACTTAGTAGAGAGAAAGTGAAGCCGGTGATGTCGGTCACACCTAGGAGTAGATTCTTGGACATTTGAAACACACTTGTATACATATGGTATGGCACAACCTAGGTTTGGGTGGGGTTCCGACGCTCCGGGGCCCCGCTTCGGCGAAACCCTGAATCCGCTGGAAAAACCCTAACGTTTCCGTCTACCCCCATAGACGTGCGTCGAAAGGGGGTAGCCCAGTGGACTTTTTTCCTTGGTTGTGTTAGGTTAGGCCATACGAACATGAGAAACCAACTTTTATCACAAATCGACACAAGATTGCCCCCGTTTCGCCCGGAACGGGAGTTTTCAGCTATAAGTCCACACACTTAGTAGAGAGAAAGTGAAGCCGGTGATGTCGGTCACACCTAGGAGTAGATTCTTGGACATTTGAAACACACAACACACTTGTATACATATGGTATGGCACAACCTAGGTTTGGGTGGGGTTCCGACGCTCCGGGGCCCCGCTTCGGCGAAACCCTGAATCCGCTGGAAAACCCTAACGTTTCCGTCTACCCCCATAGACGTGCGTCGAAAGGGGGTAGCCCAGTGGACTTTTTTCCTTGGTTGTGTTAGGTTAGGCCATACGAACATGAGAAACCAACTTTTATCACAAATCGACACAAGATTGCCCCCGTTTCGCCCGGAACGGGAGTTTTCAGCTATAAGTCCACACACTTAGTAGAGAGAAAGTGAAGCCGGTGATGTCGGTCACACCTAGGAGTAGATTCTTGGACATTTGAAACACACAACACACTTGTATACATATGGTATGGCACAACCTAGGTTTGGGTGGGGTTCCGACGCTCCGGGGCCCCGCTTCGGCGAAACCCTGAATCCGCTGGAAAAACCCTAACGTTTCCGTCTACCCCCATAGACGTGCGTCGAAAGGGGTAGCCCAGTGGACTTTTTTCCTTGGTTGTGTTAGGTTAGGCCATACGAACATGAGAAACCAACTTTTATCACAAATCGACACAAGATTGCCCCCGTTTCGCCCGGAACGGGAGTTTTCAGCTATAAGTCCACACACTTAGTAGAGAGAAAGTGAAGCCGGTGATGTCGGTCACACCTAGGAGTAGATTCTTGGACATTTGAAACACACAACACACTTGTATACATATGGTATGGCACAACCTAGGTTTGGGTGGGGTTCCGACGCTCCGGGGCCCCGCTTCGGCGAAACCCTGAATCCGCTGGAAAAACCCTAACGTTTCTGTCTACCCCCATAGACGTGCGTCGAAAGGGGTAGCCCAGTGGACTTTTTTCCTTGGTTGTGTTAGGTTAGGCCATACGAACATGAGAAACCAACTTTTATCACAAATCGACACAAGATTGCCCCCGTTTCGCCCGGAACGGGAGTTTTCAGCTATAAGTCCACACACTTAGTAGAGAGAAAGTGAAGCCGGTGATGTCGGTCACACCTAGGAGTAGATTCTTGGACATTTGAAACACACAACACACTTGTATACATATGGTATGGCAAAACCTAGGTTTGGGTGGGGTTCCGACGCTCCGGGGCCCCGCTTCGGCGAAACCCTAACGTTTCCGTCTACCCCCATAGACGTGCGTCGAAAGGGGGTAGCCCAGTGGACTTTTTTCCTTGGTTGTGTTAGGTTAGGCCATACGAACATGAGAAACCAACTTTTATCACAAATCGACACAAGATTGCCCCCGTTTCGCCCGGAACGGGAGTTTTCAGCTATAAGTCCACACACTTAGTAGAGAGAAAGTGAAGCCGGTGATGTCGGTCACACCTAGGAGTAGATTCTTGGACATTTGAAACACACAACACACTTGTATACATATGGTATGGCACAACCTAGGTTTGGGTGGGGTTCCGACGCTCTGGGGCCCCGCTTCGGCGAAACCCTGAATCCGCTGGAAAAACCCTAACGTTTCCGTCTACCCCCATAGACGTGCGTCGAAAGGGGGTAGCCCAGTGGACTTTTTTCCTTGGTTGTGTTAGGTTAGGCCATACGAACATGAGAAACCAACTTTTATCACAAATCGACACAAGATTGCCCCCGTTTCGCCCGGAACGGGAGTTTTCAGCTATAAGTCCACACACTTAGTAGAGAGAAAGTGAAGCCGGTGATGTCGGTCACACCTAGGAGTAGATTCTTGGACATTTGAAACACACAACACACTTGTATACATATGGTATGGCACAACCTAGGTTTGGGTGGGGTTCCGACGCTCCGGGGCCCCGCTTCGGCGAAACCCTGAATCCGCTGGAAAAACCCTAACGTTTCCGTCTACCCCCATAGACGTGCGTCGAAAGGGGGTAGCCCAGTGGACTTTTTTCCTTGGTTGTGTTAGGTTAGGCCATACGAACATGAGAAACCAACTTTTATCACAAATCGACACAAGATTGCCCCCGTTTCGCCCGGAACGGGAGTTTTCAGCTATAAGTCCACACACTTAGTGGAGAGAAAGTGAAGCCGGTGATGTCGGTCACACCTAGGAGTAGATTCTTGGACATTTGAAACACACAACACACTTGTATACATATGGTATGGCACAACCTAGGTTTGGGTGGGGTTCCGACGCTCCGGGGCCCCGCTTCGGCGAAACCCTGAATCCGCTGGAAAAACCCTAACGTTTCCGTCTACCCCCATAGACGTGCGTCGAAAGGGGGTAGCCCAGTGGACTTTTTTCCTTGGTTGTGTTAGGTTAGGCCATACGAACATGAGAAACCAACTTTTATCACAAATCGTCACAAGATTGCAAGAGAGACAAGATTCACATACAATACTTCCGAGAGACAAGATTCGCGACGTTATTTTATGTGGGTGGAGACCGCTATTAGGCGTAGCTATATACATATAGATATGAATAAAAACATATTAAATTTAATTAAGAGTAAATTTAATTGACAGTAATAAATAGATACATAAAATTGAAGAAAAAAAATGGGTAACCTGTGCCGACGGTAAAACCGTCGGCATAGGTTGGTCTGGATACACGAGATAAAAGAAAAAAAAAAGGAACCTGTGCCGACGGTTTTTACCGTCGGCACAGGTTTGTGTCGACGTCACCTTTTAGTCGACGGGGAGCTGTGCCGACGGCGATATTTGTGCCGACGGTGACCGTCGGCAAAGCTATGCTGTGCCGACGGGGATATATGTGCCGACGGCCAGCTTCGTGGGTGGCCTCGTAGGGCTCCTGTGCCGACGGCCCCGATAAAAACCCGTCGGCACAGGGTTTGGCCGTCGGCACAGGTTAGCTCTGCTGTAGTGATTAGAGCAAACAACCCCCGTTAAACGAGCCATCGGGAGCGGGAGTTGGAAAATGTCGATGCAAAACGAGGATGGAGAGCAACAATGGGTCGACCTTTGGTCGCTGGGAGCGAGGTAGCTAGTCTCGGACGTAGGTTAAACAAGCTTTCGTGAGCGGTGGCTGGAAAATGTCGATGCAAAACTAGGATGGAGAGCGACAATGGGTCGGCTTTCGTGGTCTCTAAGGACTCCCAGTGACGGATCGCTCTGAAAGGGGTGATTCAGTAGGGGAGGGCGGAACAGGGCCATCCCATGAGAGGTGGGTGATCGAGAGGGGGGCTCCTCCGAGCGCAAAAAAATCATGGGTGCCTTCCCTAGGTACAAAGTCGATTGCCTCAGTTCAAACACAGGAAAAAAACAACAACTGAAAGGGCCTTGGTTGTACAAAACGCCAAGTGTAGCCCGGGGTACATGTGACATGTTTTTGAAATTTTTACCAATGTGCAACTCGAAAACGCCTTGTATTTTGAGCCACATAAATCAGACAAATTTTGTAGGTTCAAATTGTGGTACTGTTCACTACTTCAGACTAACATTTTTTTATAATATAACACAACATATAATACGTTGTATTTCGAGTCGAGAATTTACACAATGATACTCCCTCCGGTCCGAATTAACTGTCGTGGATTAGACTGCAGCCATGCACAACATGCAGTAACAGCTGCAACAATTAATTCAGATTAAAGGGAGTGGAATACATCATTGATTACATCCAGAATATCTAAAGATTTTGGTGAAACTTTCAAAATTCGTTTTTAAATAAAGAGCTACATGTAACCTAGGCTACAACATGCTGCACTATTGGTTGTAGCATTTTCTCAGATTGGGGTTTTCTTTCTCCCGAATGGAAAGCATCAGTCGAGCGTCGGGGATGTCAATAATTTTCTGTTCGACTCCGGTTTAACGATTAAGTTGTAGGCATGTTCAGCAAGATTTCGAAAGATATCTAGCGACACGGCGCGAGTTAGTTCATCCCGTCGAAAATTCTTGGCCTTGCCACTCGGCTCTCGCGTGGCGCCGCTGATTCATTCGCCCTGTCGCACAAGACGGGCAGCCCGACGGCGTAAAGTGATCTCATAACCGACTGAATCACATAAGAGGTATGTTACATTATGAATTAGTGATCGATGAATCCATGCCATAGTTTGCATTACTACTTGTGTTTATAATTTATATTTCCTCGTGTTCTGTAATCTATAATTCTCTAGTACAAGCGGTATAACTCCATGCCCTAGTTTGCGTTACTACTTGTTTTTCCTATTTTCAGAGTGGCTCTAACTAGTGGCAGATCTTGGGGCCAAAATTTTGCCAAATATTAGTGGATTTTACAGCACTCCCCCCTCCCCTCCCCGGCATACACATAGCTCTGTCCCTGGCTCTGACGCCTAGAAAGGCTCTATCCAACAGTGGCCATAGCCGCCGCGCTGGCTGCATGCTGGTTGGTCTTGAGATGGAACGACAGTCACTCACGCACAGCACTACCTAGCATGCTGGCCCTAGGGTCAAGGGGCCTCCCCATCATTGGGGAGACGCTCGAGTTCTTCTCAGCGACCCATCGCTCGAGTTGATCCTGTTCTTTAAGCGGCGTCAAGAGAGATAACTAATCAATACCGGTCTTACTCCAGCCTCATCGTTTTCAAGTTTGCATATATGAATGGAAGTGATTCAACAATGAAAAAATTGTACATAAAAATTAGTGAAGAACACTACATAAACAAGTGGTTCAATATAATACAGTTTTTTCCAGCATCAGAGGACACGGTTACAGGGCCATGCTAGGTGATATGGGCGTACACAAACACGGCAACAAAAAACAACGCCCATGCAAGCTACAGTGCTACTACCAGATCGTGCCCAACCCAACAGCGCACGAGAGCTTCGACAACTCGATTTTGACGGCGATCTTGCGGTAGATGCATGGTGTTGGCCGTAATTGCAACACGCTGAAAAACTTGGCCATTTCGCTATTTCCATAGGGTCCACACAGTGAGGAGGACAAGGGAGTCGCTGCCGAGGAACACGAAGACGCTCGTCAGGCCACCATTCGATGAGTCTTGTATCGGCCGCCGGCATGACTGCATGCATGTTACAACGCCGTAGTAGGTTGTGCCAAACTTTCCTGGCAAAGACGCAATCCATCGCGATGTGGTCCGCCGTCTCGAGCTCTTGGTCACATTGGGGCATATGAAATGAGAAGTTTATCCATGCCTCAACATACGATCCGCAGTCCACAATCGGCGTTGCATTGCCAGCCAAAATATGGATCTTGCACTTAGCAGGACCCCACGTTTGCCAAAATGGTTTTGCCGCACGGGAAGAATTCTAGTGCGCCGGCGTGGAAGATCTTGTATGCTGAACTCGCGGAGTAGTAACTAGATGGTGTGCACTTCCACTTCACGTGGTCCGGTGTCCCTTGGGTTAGGATAATGGGATGCAGCATATCAACTAGATCGAGGAACTGCACGAGCATGGGAATCGCTAAGAGGGCCGGTGATATGGATCCGACGGCGCACCAACAAGGCTTCCTCCACCGTCCTAGTCTTCATTACGTTTGGAAGTTAGATTTCTGTAAAAATAGAAATTTGTAAGTTGAAACTCAAAACATTTTAGCATCTACGAAAATGTTACTATTCATTGCTGAATTTGTCATTTCATAACTAGTAAATAATGAGTCGGTGATATGGAGCGTCGGTTATTTTTGTTTCTGTTTTCCGGCCACACCTTGTCGTTTGGATTCGGGAGAGCTACCTTACCCGGCCGTCTCGCTAGCCAGCTCCATGCAGCGCATCATTGTGGTTCATATCGTGAGACTGACAGGATAAATCTTTAATTGAGAGCGGGGTTTACTATTTGTATTTTGTAGGATCTGAATCTCTAATCATTTTCAATCATACTGGGCTGTTTGTGTCGGTATAGCTGCGTGTTGCGGATCTCCAAATATACCTGCCGTATCCTGCATGCATTACATATGGTATGGTTGTACCTCTCTAATCATGCGTACTGCACTTTTTGTCTGTATACCTGCATAAATGTATCATGTTTATAGTTGTAGCTATGTTCTGTGTACGGTTTCATGGAAATAATATTGACAACAAAGTTGCTATGTACTAGCATCATGCATGTGGGCGATTCTTTCATTTTGATCGCCGCGCCTATTGAAAAACCCACTCAATGTTTCGAAGATAAATGAAAAACAAGTCTGGGAGTATTCGTTTTGGGTGGAAAGTGTATGGCAGTTGGCCGCTGCCGGATCTAGATGATCTTCTTGTTATGGTTGGAGAGAAGGGAGATCTGGTTACTATGTTAGTCATTTTCTCCCAGATCATGCACGCACGTAGGATCGATTGGGCTAAACCTGGCCCGGCCGGACTTCGATCTCGCGTGATCTCCTGACGATCATCGCTACTCCGGGCTGGATCTGACACAATTCACACGCAAGAGCTACCTAGTTAAATCGATCACCACGGAGAAGCTAGTTGGGTGACGATGACAGATCGACCTTGCAATTCAAGCACGTACGCGTAGCGATGCCACCGGCCAGGGACATCTACGTGTTGTGGGTGTGGCACGAAACTGGAAGTTTCCACCGTGAAGTCACTCGCTTACCGCCGGTCCCGGCAAGACGGAGACGGAGCAACACGCGTCAGAACTCAGAACTGGCCGGCGAGGCAGTTATTCCGTCCTACTAGTACTCAGCTGGTATAGTTAGACTAGTCACAATGGGGAGTAACATCAGTGCCACATAGGTAAAAAAATTGATGTGGCGGTTAATTAATGAGGAGAGAGATGGTTGTGGTAACTAACTATGTTACCATAACATCACACATTTCAAGTCAAGATGAGTGTATAACCTATTAAATATGACACTACACACATGTTACTCCCCACTATGAAGATAGTAACTTTTTTTTTTTTTGACACATCCAAACTCCCACATCTATTCACCAATCGAACCACATACAGAGTACATAGATCGAAACAAAGAAGAACAACAAGTAAGGAGAGGATCGGGAAAGCAACAAGGAGCGCCGCTGCTGCGCACCACCTTCTTCAACCTCGAGACGAAGAAGTTCTAGAGGTCAGAGGTCAGGTAAAAAAACAAGACGAAGAAGTTCCCGTGCGCGCTTGTACTCCCACATCTATTTTTTTTGCACGGTATTAACAAGTTCTAGAGGTCAGGTAAAAAAATTAGTTCTAGAGCTCCCAAAATGCCACTTGATTTTCCAGCCAAAATACATTCTCACTCATTTATATCCAAAAGTCGAAAAGAACACATCTGACGAGCAGACGAACTTTTTCTATGTACATCGACTTATTAGGCCGGAACGGATTGGGTAAAAAACTCCAATTTTCCGGCCAGAGGCAGCTGAAAAGCTGATCCCGGCGGAGTATGTATTGGGGAGGAATTTCATTAATTCCTGTGTATAAAACTCTCCTAGTATCCTAGTATGTACAGCAGTGTTTCGCTAGTCACTATGGCATGTCCACGTCTTTTTGGTTACTGGTTGTCGCCGGCGCGGTCACCTGCGAAAGAGACTGCGGAGAGGCGGCTGGGCCGGGGGCGGAACCCGGCGGCGGCGCGACTCCGATTCTGCGACTGCGGGGACGGCGCGAGCGCCCTGCGCGCCCACGTCCCGCTCTCGGTGCCGACGAGACGCACAAGCGCGCTGCCTATGCGCTTGGCATCGCCCAGCCTGCTGGTGCTTCCGCCTGTCGACACGGGGGAAGGCGGGGAGACTGGCTTGCTGTGGCCGTGGCCGGCCGGGGCCTCATGCTTGCGGTCCTTGTGAAGGCTACAGCGGAAGGAGCCCGGGTGATTCGTCGGGGAGCACATACAGGAGCGCCGGCTCTTGGTGGCGGCGGACGACGCCGACGACGACGAGACGCTGACGGACTTGCCCGGCGAGCGGGCGGCGAGCTTGACGCGGGTGGGCGAAGCGGAGCGGTAGTTGGGAATCGTTAGGACCGGGCCGCTGGGTCGAGTCGCCGTCGCCGTCGCCATGGTCGCCGAGAGATCAGTCGAATTCAGGAGGCGGTGGCTCTGGTTTGGTTGGTATCAGTTCAGCTGTGGTGGTTGGCTGGTGGTTTGGCAACCTGTGAGGCTGTGACTGTGAGTAAACAGAGAAGCCAGCGGCCTTGTTCGTATTTATAGAGCAATGGTGGGTGGGGAAGAACCGTGGGCATAGGCCAGTGAGCGCGTGGGCGGCTGTGCCGTGGGCGAGGATTCAACTATTATTATTTTCGAGCATAGATTCAATTCTATTGAACCAAATGAATTTTATAGATTATAAAAATCCTGTACAATTCCTTTGAACTAAAAAAACCCTAGTTATAGATAGAAGTAGTGTTGAGCCTACGTTGTTCCTTTCTTGAACACTACGTACTGTATAGAAGTATCATGCTGCTCCATCGTATACGAGGAACTTGCACACATATTTTTAGCACACCGTGGATGTGTCGACTCGGCCAGAATCCGGTACATTCCCGTGTGCAGCCCACCGGTTTGGTTGTCAGTAAACCGGTTCCGGCACACTGAAAGGATGGACCCAGGAAAGAGGAAGTTATCTCGGAACACTCAAATGCCGTGAACGTCAATGGACTTCTCAATAAAAAAAACGTCAATGGAGGGTATGGCCAGGTTGGCAAGATTAGGACCTGATCGACGTGACGCGCTAACAGACGGCAGCGAGCGGCCGGCGAAACATGGCCGTCGCGTGCGTGAAACCCGGCCGACCTCCAGCGTAGCGAGCGCCCCGGCCGTATGTAGTTGATCGAATATGATTACAGCGACCTTTGTCTGTTGCAGCGTGGAGCTTGGTGCGATCACTAACGACACGGCTATAGCCTGGAAATTACCGTCAATATATATATCCGCTCTGCCGAATCGATCCTAGCTAGCCACAGCCCACAGACCACAGGTACTCGTTAACTAACCAGCTACTCGTAGTAGGCAGTATGAATTATACTCCCACCGGAATGCACGTACTAGGACGAGCTAAAATATGCCCATTTATTCCGATTCAGCAACGATCGCCACCAGGATTAAGATTCACGCACGCAATATAGCCTAGCCACCATCTTAGTTACTGACATCAACTAATTTTCTTACCCAAGATCTAATTCTAGTCACGGCTGATGACGGCGTAACAGCTTTAGGCGTGAGAGCAACAAATTTTCTCAACGGAAGTTGTTTTTTACATGCTGCCCTATATTTCTTTGTGGCAGTGATGTATTTTTGTATGAAGAAGAACAGTTCAGGCTCCAAGGTTTGCATGGGCCTTGTTTCTTTGTAACGTTGGGCCAATTTGTGGGCCTGGATGGCGAGGTTCCGGTAGATTACGAACCACTAGAAGCAGGTAGAAACCCTCAAAAAAAAAAACTAGAAGCAGGTAGAGTAACTCTTCTTCCCTAAAAAAAGAGTTGTACCTCTTCTAATTCTCCAAAAAAGGTAGCAACTCTTGTTTTTGTCTTAAAAAAAAATCTTCTTTCTTATTTTTTTTTATCTCCGATCCATAATAAGACATTTATTTTGCATTCGCAAATAAAAAATAACACACTTAATAAGGAACCTCAGTTAGACTATTCTGAATTTCTGACAGAAACTCACAATCGGTGAAGGAGTAGTGCCCGAAATGTCCTGGTACATGCTCCTGCGACATGCTTAATAAGGAACCTCAGTTAGACTAGACTAGTGGTACGTCTGAGTCGATGGCTTGATTAGTCCGATTACTATACCCCTGGTACTTAGTCAAAACCATGACTCTTAACGTCAGAGGGCACTTCCACGACTACGACATGCAAGTTTACTCTGCAGATTACGTACACGACTATTTCAGCACCGCATGCAGGATTTCTCCAGGATAAGATTAGGAACCGATCGCCTGCTTGCTTGATTTGACTTAGCTCAAAGCAGCAGCGCTAAACCAATTGATTATCGCCGTGCAAGACGATGATGTTCTAGAAAGGAGCAAAGAAACGGCGGTCCCTGAACGCGACGGGCATGCTACACGTAAACATTTTCTCGAGGGTAATCAAGTGCCCGGTCGATAAGGATGTAAGCGGACATGTCCACGGACGTGCCCGCATTGTCCGTGTTGGCCGCGAGTGCAATTTCCAGGATTAGCAGGTGCCCGCGGCGGTACACGCGCGGACAACGCAGGTTTAGCAGGTTTTGCTGGACAAATTGTCCGCAAAAAAGGTAAGGCAAACTATCAAAGACCATGTGAAGCCAGATGGTGCAGGCGCGGTGACGAGCGCGTCCAGACCTCTGTTTTAAATAGCCGGCTATCACCCGGCTATAGCCTCGTGAGAGGGTCCGCGCTATAGAAAAGGTCTTTGTAGGCTATAAGGGTAATAGCCGCTAATAGCCCGGCTAAATTAATTTAGCCCCTGTTTAGCCCCTTAGCCGCTATATTTCCGCTCATGGATCCAAAAAAATTGGATCAAATTTGTCCCGCTCAGGCCAAATTTTTCCCACTCGGCCCAATTTCGGGGACCAAAGGTCGACCAGAGCCCTAAATTCTTCTTGTTCTCTCCTCTCTCTCCCAAAAATAGAACCAAGAGGGGTGGCCGCCATGTCATGTGTGAATTATTGATATGTATATACAAATATATTTTGCCCACACATTGTTTTGTTCAATTATTTAGCAAAACGGCTATAAGGCCTTAGCCGCGCTATAGCCCGGCTATAGCCTTTTGTAGCTTCTAAAATCGCCGGCGCTAAACACAATAGCCCGCTATTTTAAACAGAGGTCCAGACAAGCCGGCGCCGCTGCCGCGAACGATGATGATTAGGGCGTATTACGGCACGACGCAGAAACGATGAGCGGCCGGCCTCCCTGGTTCGCTCTTGCCGTCGCCAGTGGTCGTCGCCGGGCAAATTCCGTGGGGCGCGGCGGCGGCGGGGCTTTGTACGCGCGGGATCTCCTCCGGCGCGGTCGCGGCGGGGCGTCGTTTTTCCGGCGGCGGCTGGACGACGGCGTGGCATGGGCGTTGCATCTCCTCCGGCTGCTCCCTCCCCGTGGGCATGCAGCGGCGGTTCGGTTCCTGTCAGCGGCGGCTGGCGTGCTAAGGCCAAGCTAATCGATCTTGAGGCCAACACAACCGGCGACGAACATCACAATCATTGGGCGACGCCATGACGCGGGTGCTCCCGACTGCAAGCTAGTACAGCCTAGCAGGATATGCCGGCCTAGCAGGATATGCGGATTGTGCCTGCGAGGCCTACTTAGACACGGCAGTTTGTCCGCAACGCCGCAAAGGCGATTTAAGCGGCGCGCCTGGAGCGGGCCTACAGACGCCCGCGTCCACCTGCACCCTGACCGGTCGACTTGACCTAGGCTACCAGATCATCATCATCTACCGGTGAAAAGATTACCGATTGCATTTTTTAACTACCGATTGCATTTTTTACAACGGGTAACTCGATGCGTGCATTACATGCCACGGGTTAGGTTAAGTTAGGTCGCCATCTGCAGTGCAGCCTCAAATATGTCTGCGTGCCTTTGGAAGGAAAAATAGATGTGCGGCTCGTTTAACCTTCCAAGGGACACATTCTAGAACACTTGTACCGTCTCATGACTCACGATGTAATTAACCAAATCTTTGGGTAGATTAGACTTGACTTTGTGCTTCTCGTCATGTGGTCAATTATGTTTTCATCACCGCCTAAACGCTAGTAAATGATTAGGCATGTGGGTGGTGTCTGAGCAATCCAAAACCATCCATAGATTATGCAAGGTTAGTGATCCAAAGACTGGAGGGATAAACACCTCCCATCACTATAAGAGAACCTATTTATAGGGGCATTTTGGTTGTGGCATTTTTTTGAAGTGCCTCTAAAAATATATTTTAGGGGCATATTTCACCAAATGCCTCTAATAATGACATTTTTTGGGGCACTTTTCACAAAATGATGCTAAAAATAGCATTTTTTGTGGCACTTTTAAAATTGCCTCTATAAATAATATCTTTAGAGGCATTTCTAAGATGCGCCTCTAAAGATGACATTTTTTAGGGGCACTTTTTCAAAATGTCCTTATAAACACTATAGACTTTTCTTAAAAGTATACAATACCGACACCCAGCAATACCATGTGGATATCGTACGCGACGTGGATCGATTCAGCTATCCATTTATGCAAACCTTCGAACTTATATGATCTGTAACATTTATGCATACATCATGATGATGTAATGGTGATGTCATACGTACATTTATACATGACTAGCATACTCTCAAGTTTATCGGAAATTCAATTTGGTGCTCGGGCTCAGATGCACCCGGAATCCTGTCCCTTCCTTCGCATTGGGATATGTGACAAGGCTATCGTTCAGAAGATTTTAACCGTGGTAAAACATGTCCCTCGGGGCACTGTTTCGGATAGCCACAAATCCTCTGCCCCCGATTCACCCCAACGCCCACCTCCTCCTCCCCGCTCCGCCTCCGCTCCTCTCTCCAGCTCCTCCCTCGTCCCCGCCCCCGCCACGTCCGCCTCTGCTCCACTCCCGGCGGCGGCTCCGACGCCACCGAAGACAAAGCTGACGCCACCACCAAGGACGACGACCTCGCGACGCTGGCCAGGAAGGTGTTCGACGCGTACCGGAACAGCGACAACGACCTCCGGACCTTCCACCAGAACCTCGTCGACGCGGGGCTCGCCGACGGGTCGGAGGCTGCTCTCGCCTTCGCCGACGGTGACCTCAGCCCCGACCTCGGCGTCCTCTGGAAGCTCCCGGCCCTCGCGGTCTTCTCCTTCGCCGGGGTGCCCGCGCTGCTCGGCTACCTCGGGGACGCCGCGGGCGTGGAGCGCGTGCTGGCCTGGATGCCCCTCGTCTACTCCGTCGCCACGTTCCTCGTCGGGTCGCTGCTTGTGGCCGACGCTTCGGTCGGCCACGATGAGCGGAAGGAGCTGGACAACCTTGGAGCGGCCGACCTCGCGTTCCTCGAGTCGGAGGAGGTCCTGCGGCGGATGACGTGGCGGGTGCCCTCGGCGGCACTTGCGGCCACCGCGGCAGGCGAGGCGGCGCTGCGCGCGGCCGGACAGGCGACTGGGACCGCCGACCTGCAGCCGCCTGCCTGGGTGGCGTTCCTGCTGTTTGGCCTCCTCCTGGGCGTGCCGTACGGGGTGCTCTCCGCGAGCTTCGACCCGGCGGTGCAGGGGTCATGGCTCGGCTGGGACGAGTTCGTCAGGAACATCCGCGACGTCGCGCTCCGCGCCGAAGACATCGACGGCCGTGACCGCCGCCGCAAGTAGATGCAACGGCCGGCGGACAGGAATCTCCGCCGTCCTGCCCCCGGAGCACAGGACGAACGCGCCGTCCTGCCCGTCGCCAGCCGTCAAGGCGAGGCCCTACCTGCCAGGTCGCAGTTAGCTCGCTCCCCTCTTTTTTACCACGCGAGCCCACGTCGTGACAAGCACAGAATAGCAATCTCGACACACCCCCAGCCGTCCAGATAACGGGTGTATCTGTGCTCGGGAGCCAAAATGCTGTTCTCCAAGTTTATCTTTTATTCTCATTTCTCTCTCTCTCACAGCTCTGTTCCTCCCGCGCAGCTCTCTCCCGTTCCCCTCACACCGCCCGCGCCGCCGCCCATGGCTTCGGCCGTCGGCGGCCGGCCCCGGCGCCGCGGCTCTCCGGCCTGGACTCTCCTCGCATATCTCCGCCGACTCCCTGCCGCCGACAAGCCGCTCCGCTCCCGAGTGCGACGCCGCGGCTAACCCTAGCCGTGGGGGCTCGGCTCGGCCGCCGACGCGATTCCCGCGCCACCGCGCCCTCGGATACTGCTCCTCGTTGTATACAACTCCCTCCTACAGCTCAGCCTTCGAGCCGACGCTCTAGTGACTCTGTTGTTCGAGGCTCCCTACCATGTGCCATCCTTGCGCGCTCGGTGTTCGAGCAAATGTGGCGCCCAGGTGAAGGTGGTGAGGAGCTTCTACCTCGGGGCCCTACGCAACCTCGCCGTCTCGGCCTCACCTAGATGCATGGCGCCGATTGGCCTCTCCGATGTTATGGTGGTATGGTGCTGGTGTGGTGGTGGTGCTGTTGTGGTGCGGTGGAATAGGTACCCCTCTCTCTTACTGGATTCGCTCAATTGTCATTACTCATGTTGTTACTAGTTCACTTGCTGACTACCTACAAGGCTACAACCATTTTTCTTCGCGAGCATACTTGAGTTCAAATTCCTCTAGTAGCAGCTAGCGAGTGATATCGGCAGTTGCTGTCAGTTTTCCCCGCAAACAATTCACTAAGTAGTCAGTATTGGTTGTCCCTGAATTGTGTGCCTAGATATGTCATTGCTCGTATCAATGAAATCAGCTAGATCTGTACACCCCTCCTGGGGGAAACTGTGGTCTCTAGGAGAACTTAAATCTAGCGAGCTAGTGCCATGTGTTTTAGTTGCTCTGAATGAAAAACACATATGCTTAATGATGCATACGCTGCTCAATTCGAGCACATTTTAGATTAACAAATGTGTAGCCTTGATATTTTTTAGTTGCAACCCAAGATCATCTTAATATCAATGGGTACAGGTGAATATGGTTACTGAATGTATGTCTTTCTGCTCGAATTTTCATGTCATGTTTTGATTCACTTGGCCTTTCTGTCATTGCATCCGTTATATGCATAATAACTAAGTAAACTAACACCAGCCTGTGAAGGAGTTTAATTGTCACCATGAGCTAAGTGGAATTTACTCAAGTACAATATTAGCGTTGGCTAGCCTGGCAACGAGCTGGAACTTAAATTTGATCCACTAAATAAAGGTACATATCTTATTCATGTTGATATGAGCATGTAGTCACCATGATCTTAGCAATATGCTTTGGTGTACTTAAGTGTCAAGGAAAGTTGCAAAATAAACCTCAGACTGAAAATAGTTACACACTCTTACGTGTATTTTTCCTTGTTGTATGCAGCTCTTCAAATGTTTGTCCGATGGAGATGTCTGGTCAATCTGATACGAGCAAAGTGTTTGAGGACAGATCATTTGTGAGTTGTGACATCATCCTTAATTTGGTAAGCCTTCTCTTAGATAACCAGTTACATGTAAATATGAATTTTGGCATAAATTGTTTGTAGTTGGTTTCCCTCCTCTCTTTTTGCCAAGGAAAGGTAAGACTCCACTTTCCTATTCATATCTTGAGTTCCTTTTGTTAGATGGAAGGTCTTCTTGTCCGTTGATGCATGTTGTAATAATGTTCTCGTCCTTTCCGATGTCCCTGATACCTCTGAAAGAATCAGGTTTCTGCACTTGTTTTGTATGCTATGGCATCCCAATCTTTAGTGATAGAGTTTGTACCACGTTGTTGGTACAAAATGGCATCAGCTCTGTTTCTGTTTAAAACTTGGATGGATTAGCTATATATCTTGCTTTTTTATCTCTACTGAAAGCACCTTATATGTGTAAACTTGGATTGATTAACCATATTCTCCCGGAATCTGAGAATTTATTTGTGTTGGTTTGCCTGATTTGATTTTGATAACACATAGCCTTTTTAACCGAGAAAAAAAATACTTCATATGATTTAAAAAATTAGTAGTAGCTTCATATTTAACATTGTGACTAGACATTGAAATAAGTTAGTCATAGATTCGTACCTTATGTTAACATGTTATACCTGGCTGCGGGGATAAAATACTCCTTTTATTAAGGGACTGCTTCACATTGTTGCACTGAAAAAATTCATGGCAGAAACACGGGACCTGATCAGTCTTTTCAGCCATCGAGTCTTGGTACTCTGTTTTTGTATTGATACTATGTTTTTGTATAATTGCATCATTGTCTTGGTACTCTGTTTTTGTCTATGGGCTCACCTGGTTGAAATATTTACTGCTTCTTTCTACTGTTCTTGCTCATTGAAATATTTATTTCTTCCCTATATATAGGTGGAAGAATCAACTGCTGAATCTACAGTAGTGCAGACTGGGAGAACAAGTGGTAAATCAAAGAAGCAGACTGGGAATGCAGTTGGTACCAAGTAGTTAATGTTGATGTTTGTCCAATTTCTGTCAGATTGTAGAATAGACGTTTCCTGTCAACTTTCCTGTATAAGATGTCATGAATGTTGTCCAATTCCTGTCCACTTTCCTGAATTCAGATTGGAGAATAGATGTCTGTGCAATTACTGACAGAGGCATTTGATTCCTGAATGTATGTTATGAAGTATTTTATGAATTCCTGAATGTATGTTATGAATTATGTTCTTGACAATTGAATGTTTGCTGCGAATGCAACTACTTTTTACAGTGCCATTAAATATAATTGGTACTTATATTGATTAGAAGCATTCCTACAAATGCCTCTAAAAATAGGTAGAGACATTTCAAAAACAGTGACACTAAAAAATATAGAGGCATTCTAGAAATGCCTCTAAAAATAGTTAGAGACATTTCAAATACAGTGCCACTAAAAAATATAGAGGCATTTTAGAAATGCCTCTAAAAATACCTATTTTTTGGGGCACTTTCCTTAAAATGCCTCTATATTTTTTAGCAACACGATTAAATGCAACACTATTAAAAGTGCCTCTAAAAATACTTAGAGGCACTTTTTTGATTATTAGGGGCACTTCAAAGTGCCTCTAATTAAAGACTGTGACGTAGTGCATATCACCAATGTTGTTAATCTTGACGATTGATCCGCTGCACCAACTTTTCCGGTTGGCTGCGGAGGAGGGGTTGTTGAGACCGATCAGAACGCGCCCGGTTAGATTCACCGTCTCCTTGTACGCGGACGACGCGCGCATTTTTTTGGGCCGGATCAGCAAGATATGCGGGTGGTGTGTCAGCTCCTGGACGCATTTGGCAAGGCCAGTGGGCTGCGGATAAACTTGGAGAAATCAGAAGATTCCCCATCCAATGCAATGAGGATCAGATCTTGGCGGCTTTGGCAATCTTCCCGGCGAAGCGTGGCTGTTTCCCTTGCACCTACCTAGGGCTTCCGCTCCACCACTCGAGGCTCAAGGCGGTGCACTTTCAACCGCTGATTGACAAGCTCGGAGCGCGGCTCGCAGGGTGGTGGGGGAAGCACTTCACGAGAGTTGGCCGAGTTCTCCTTTGCCGCTCTGTGTTGTCGGCCATGGTAATTCACCACCTACTGGTGTTCAAGCTTCCGAAGTGGGTGCTGCGCAGAATTGAGAAAGATCAAGAGGAGTTTTCTCTGGATGAAATCGGGGGATGCGCCCGGTGCCCGCCCGCACTCTCTGGTGAATTGGGGCACGGTATGTCGGCCAAAGAACCTGGGCGGCCTCGGTGTTTTCGACTTGGAAAAGTTTGGACGTGCTCTACGTCTAAGGTGGCCATGGTTCTCCTGGATGGAATCGGATAGGCCATGGAAGGGCATGACATTACCATGCGACAAAGCGGACATGGAGCTCTTCCGCGCGTCCACAGATATTTCGGTGGGGGATGGAGCCAAGTGCCTTTTTTGGCATGATCGTTGGATGCCGGACGGTGCACTCAGGTTCCAGTTCCCTGAGCTTTTCTCCATTGCCACTAGAAAATCGAGAACGGTCCAAAAAGAACTGCACGACAGAAACTGGATGAAGTCGCTTTTCCGCATCTCCACTCCAACTCAGATTGACCAGTTTGTCTCGCTATGGGAGCGCTTGCGTGGGGTGGTGCTGCAACCACGCCCCGACGCCATTGCTTGGAGGTGGACATCTTCTGGGGTGTACTCAGCGGCATCGGCGTACCGCTGCCAGTTCTCCGGTGCATGCCATCCTTTCCGGGCGGCAAAGATTTGGAGGGCGCACGCGGAGCCAAAATGCAGATTCTTCGCTTGGCTCGCCGTCCACGGCAAGATCCTCACGGCGGAAAATTTGGCGATTCACGGCTGGCCTCATGATCCCATTTGCAAGCTCTGTCGAATACACCCGGAAACAACACGACACTTGCTTCTCGAGTGTAGCTTCACTACGGCGGTACGATAAACGATCTTCGGATGGAACGGTTCCATTGGAATCGTTCCACCTCCACTAGGACATGATATTGATGGATGGTGGGACAGCATGATTGCCGCGAACCCAAAAGAGAAGAGACGCGAGGCTAGCGGAAACTTCTTCTACGCCATGTGGGGATTTTGGAAGGAGAGAAATAGAAGGATCTTCCGGAACACCGCGCTACAGCCGGACTTGGTGGCCCACCTCGTGTGGGAAGAGATCGAACAGCGGAAGTTTGCCCACACTCAGGACCCGGAGGAAAACTAGTTTTCGATTCAATCTATATTTTGTGAAAGACAATTTTGCTTCGGCAATGACCTTGTAATAATAACTCTTTCTATCTAATCGGACGGTAGGATCGACTGCTTTTAAACTAAAAAAAGAGAAGGAGGAGAATTTTCTTGGCTGGTCGACCCAATTGCTCGGGCGGCCCATTTCGCAACATGGCCTGGGAAGGAAAACATCCCGCACGCGCGGCGCGCGTGCACCGAAGGGCACGAGATAATTCGGCGCGTGCACCGAAGGGCCCGAGATAATTCCAGCACGCTCCAAGTGGAGCGCACACGCCGTCGGTCCGTGCCGCAATATCCACTGCTCTTCCCCGCCCGCCCGCTTGCTCCCCCACAGCCATGGCGGCGCTCTGCTCCGCCGCCTCGCCGACCATCTCCAGGGCCGCGGCCCTCAGCCTCACCGCGCGCGGGGCCGCCTCCTTCCTCCGCCTCCGCCTGCGCGCCGCCTCGCGCTCCTGCTACGCTGCACCGCGGGCTGCGGCTGCGGCGGGGAAGGTTCCGTCGTGGCGAGGGCAGCGGCGCTTTGCCGCGTCGGCTGCTTCCACTACGGATGAAGAAGAAGACGTTGATACGATGATCCCGCCCGACAACCGCATCTCGGCCACCATCATCACCGGCTTCCTCGGCTCCGGCAAGGTTAGGGTCCCCAACGTTTATGTATAGCGCCATGATGCGTTCCGAGCTTTACACACGCTTCCCGTGGCGGCGTTGAGCATTTGATTGAGAGATTAGCAAATCGTTATTGAGCATTTTCAGCTAGCTGTAGAGCTTTATAGAATGTATTGGCAAATGACAGTAAGACCAGTTGTGCAGCCATGTAGCTGTGGCACTTCAACGCTCAGTCAAATTTTGCAGTAAGACCAGTTGTGCAATACTTATTAATTTGTAAAGGGATAATTCAAGACATGTAGAACATCCCTTTTGAGTTTTGAAATAGCAGCTAGTAATGGTTTTCCATTCGTTGAATGTTTATACGGGCAACCCTTTGATCGATGAATTGTTAAGATAAGAATACTCGTCTGACCTCTTAGGACGTGAGTTCTGCTTATATACCTGTGCACCTTCTACATGTTTTTTTTCTTTTCTTTTTAGTGTTTATTGACTTGTGTTATCCTTGTCTTTGTTCGATTCATGAACTGCCTTTTGTTCTTATCCACAGACAACTTTACTAAATCACATATTGACATCTCACCATGGGAAGCGGATCGCTGTCATTGAGAATGAGGTATGCCTGTATGAGTAATTTGTTGTTGTGGTATGCTTATTCTTGAAGTGCCTGAGCATGGTCAGTTTTTCACCTACATGCCGGTCTTCTCAATCTGAAAGTTTCATCGTAATTTACTTAGTACATCAGTGAGCAATCGTTTTAAAAGGCCATGACATCAGCTAAAGTAGGCAAGGTGAAGCTTATTTGATCTCATTGCCTATATTACAGTATGGTGAAGTTGACATTGATGGTTCGTTAGTTGCGGCACAAACTTCTGGAGCTGAGGACATAATGATGCTGAACAATGGTTGCCTTTGCTGCACTGTGCGTGGTGATTTAGTACGAATGATCGGTGAATTGGTTGACAAGAAGAAGGGAAAGTTTGACCATCTTGTTATTGAAACCACAGGTAAGCAACTTGATAGGATTTATACTACAATCAAGAAAACCTGTGAGGTGTAAAAGTTTCGAGGTTAAAAAATCTCTTCAACTAAAAAAAAAACTCTTCAACTTAATTTGTTTTTTAGTTATTGTTCGATTGCTTTATCATGTGAAGTTCTCTCAACCTCTGTCTATCCTATTTTTTTCAGGTTTAGCAAATCCAGCACCAATTATACAGACATTCTACGCAGAAGATACAGTATTTAATGATGTCAAACTGGATGGTGTTGTTACTCTAGTAGATTCAAAGCATGCAAGGTTGCATTTGGATGAAGTAAAGCCCAAGGGTATAGTCAATGAGGCAGTTCAGCAAATTGCATATGCTGACAGAATTATCATTAACAAGGTAATTGTATTGTAGCCAACACAAGTTGGTTAATCTATATTAGTCGTTTCTAATTACTGTGCCTTCTTAATTTTATTTTGATCCTTGCTGGGGGAAGAGCTAATTTCTTGTTCTCTTGTAGACTGACCTCGTTAGCGAGCCTGAAGTTTCTTCCTTGGTTGAGCGCATAAGGGTCAGGACAGTACATTCAGCTTGCTCTTTCTTGGCCATGTGGTTGTTCCTTACATCATGTTTCGTGCACGCAGAGTATCAACAGCATGGCTAATTTGAAACGAGCTCAGTATGGTAAAGTTGATTTGGATTATGTGCTTGGAATTGGAGGCTTCGATTTAGAGAGGTTCCTTTCTTTCATCGCCTTTTTTTGGACTTCTGCTTTCATAGAAAGAGTACCATCTTTCAGATAATTATATTCCCCTAAAGCAGTCCTATACCTCAAAGGGAAAGAAAGAAACACATCAAGATAACCACATCACGTATTGAACTTTATCTAAATTATTCAAGCACACAGGAATGATACATTATCCTGCAAGTGTAACTATGGTAGAGCCACATGGAGCTGCTCGCTAACACTGGGAGATCCATACTTCTTAGGTGGACGGAACTTTGAATTGTTCAACCTTAAATAAATGACACATTATGCTAAATGTGTTAGTATAGTTACAAGATATCAGGCATATTCTGTCTACTAGCATTGAGAGATGAATTTTTTTACTGTCACTCTGACTTGATGGGTTACAGTGCGACTGAGGGTGTCAGTATTAAATGGACGACATCTAGAGTTCATTTAAAATCATGTCATCAATGAACTATACACGCATTTGAACCTCCAGTTGTTTTTCTACGTATAGATGGTTTAATCCAATATAAATTAGTTATTTGTTGGACATATACTGTTTGGGATAGTAAAGAGACACTACTCCACGCATTAATTTTTACGCTTGACAGATACTTGTACGTTTAGTTAGATCTTTACAATCACCGAGCAGTGCATGCATACTACACCTAGAGATTGTTCTCTATTTTCCCTTCAAATCTAGTTCTATATTTAGGAAATGTGGCCATAAAGGAAACTGGATTTTGTTTATGTTTCAGGATTGAGAGTGCTGTCACTGAAGAGCCACGTGATGAGCATGAACATGAACATGACCATGAGCATGAACATCACCATGACCACGACCACGATCACCATCATCATGATCATGACCACAAACATGGTGAGTGTAGTATTATTGTACACCCCTAAATGTGGTTACCCTTATGAATTGTAAGAGTAGTGACTAGTGAGGAAGAAAATGTGCCAAGCCTGCTTCATGACTCAATATAGATTGAGGTTTAGTTACAGAATATTTTGTAGACGTGTTGATCCATGTCTGGATCATAACCCGTCTATTATCACTTGGATGCCAGGACGCAGTCATTCCAGAAGGACAATGTTTCCCATTCTCCAGTACATATTATTTTGTGCTGCACTCTTATTTTTGGCAGTATACAGTTATACACTAACATGAACCTACTGTTTATGAAAAGATTAATAGCTGACGCTAAATCTTGTGTAAAGTTGTGTATTACAATACATTATGTAATCTTGTACAAATGGAGATTCCAAGGTATGCTTTTGCCAAATACATAATTAGATATTTGTACATTACTCTGAGTTCATGAGTTCCGGAATCTCCATTGTTGATGGGGGTACCTGGAACATTGTAAAATCCTCATTGGGACTTTATCTTGGAATCAAAATCCTCTGCTTGGGTGCTGTTCAAAAGAAGAGATGGAACAGTTTTAATGTTTTACTTAATTGCAGTAAACTTAATAGGTCATATATAATTTCATGGTAATGCAGTCATAATAGATATGCTGGAGAACTTCTCACAAGAAAGTCTAATTCTGCAGACCTTACTTATGTGTTAATGTAAACGTCTTAAATATCATAAAACACAATAATATGAAGGATTGAACTCAATGTTGGTTGTTTTTTGTAGACCATCATGCACATGATCACACCCATGATCCTGGTGTTTCTTCAGTAAGCATTGTTTGCGAAGGGGAGATGGATCTTGAAAAGGTCAAACTTAAAATTGCAACATGCAGATATATTTTTCTCAAGATGGCTAAGATGAATTTCTAGACATTTGTTTATGTCCCTGCACATGATGGGGTTATGCATATTGGGACAAGCATTTTACATGCACTTCGTGCAGGCTGACATGTGGTTGGGGAACCTGCTGCTGGAACGCAGCGATGACATATACCGGATGAAGGGGATACTCTCTGTCAGTGGAATGCCACAACGCTTTGTCTTTCAGGTGTGTGCTACTCTTGCCTATAGTTTATGCAGTTCTATTCAGTCTCCTGTTCTGCCATTTACGCTGGTGAATACAAATGATGATTTCTTCTAGTGTCATGTTAAAGACATCTTATAAGATCATTTTTTGGTAGGCAAGGCGTCTCTCTTCAATAAAGAAAGCAGCCTGTCTTTCCTTCCATGTTCTTATTTTCCATTTTAACATTTGAAAAGCCATGGTGCTGCAAAGTGGCTCTCTATTTTACCCTGCTAGTTATCGTACCAACATCCCTGCGATCAAGCATCGTTTGCTTGATCTATATAGTTCTTTTTATTTTTCTATCAAGGCTTGTGTTCTTGATGCTAGAGTATCAATGGACAATTTTATGACCTGTCTGAAGATTCCATGTTTAAGGAGCAAATTGCTGGGTGTTCTGCTATCGTGGTGTTTAAACGCCGTGCATTCTGTATGACCTAACTGCATCCCTGTTTCGCATCTGTAGGAGTGCACGACATCTTCCAGGGATCTCCCGACAGAATGTGGGAACCAAACGAGCCACGCATCAACAAGATCGTGTTCATCGGCAGGCAACTCAAGCGCGAACAGCTGGAGACGGGCTTCAAGGATTGCCTGCTGAAGCAATGAACAAGAGACCCCAGAGCTTGTGCGCACGGGATGGATCTCCAGCTTCATGATTTTGAGCTTTGCGGCTGCAGAACTTATCCTCGGGAAGTCGAAACTGATATTTTTGGTCGAACTAGCATGACATGTCCGATGTATATATAGATTTGGGAACAGTTCCATTACCATCCTTGGAACCTTTGCCGTCGTGTCCTTCATAGCTGTATACTGCACCTCGATGTAATGCACGCTGTCGCAACGTGACCTTCAGATATTTATACTGTCCTGTGATTTGCTTCGTGTACCACCACTGTTATTATTACCATTGTTGTTCAATCTAATTTCTAATATCTAGGGAGTAGTCTGTAAGGGTCTCTATAGTGTGCGTTTCATTTCAAAATAGGAAAATGTAATTATAATCATGTTTAAAACTACTGTATATTCCGGGCTCAGTTCTGATTCAAGTAAACAAATACGGTTTTTTCCTCGCGACGGCAACAAAAAAAAACTAGCGGCTGATGGGCCGGCCCAACGGGAGGAAAGCTAGTAGGACACGGCTGAAAGCCTTGAAGACGAGCCACGCTTCGCAAGCATATATCAAGCCCAAACCCATTCAAAAAAATAAAAAATCAAGCCCTAACCCTCGCCTCCTCCCTTTCTTCTTCACAAAGAAAGAACTTCCGAACACAGAGAGAGAGAGCTCAGCGGCGACGATGGCGAACCCCAGCGGCACGATGACGAAGAAGGAGATCGGCGAGAGCCACGACGTGCTCCGCTTCGGCGTCAACGACAGCGTGAAGGGCGACCTCGCGCCGCCGCACCCGCTCCAGGCCACCATCCACTCGGTAACCGCCTGCCCTCCCTCCCTCTCCGATCTCTCCGCGCCCTCGAAACCCTAACGCCGCTTAACCCGTGTCGTTGACACAGGAGACCAAGTTCTGGGAGGACAAGAAGAAGTTCGGGACGGAGGCCATCTACGGATCCGCCTTCAACATCCGCAGGGATCTCGACGCCCAAATCCTCGCCAGGTAGTTGCCGTTCGCTCGCCGCCCCTCCTTCCCCCCTCCCGGAAAAAAATTAGGGTTCTGATCTTATGTCGTTTCCGTGCGTTGGAGTCCCTGGCAGCTGATGTATGCGTTAGAGAATTTAGCGGTATCGCGTGTCTTGCGAGAAGTGTCCGTGGGGATTTGGGGGTGGACTTAACCAGTGCTCTGAGCTCGAGATGTGTTGATGTTTTTGTGGTCGGCAGTGATGTGCTAGCTTTCCCGTGTGCCGTGTTAGATAGATAGCCTGTGCGTCAACTATGTATTACTCATGTTAGGTTTTGTTATTGCTGGAAGTAGGCACTAGGCAGCAGTTGAGCTACTTGTGTGGATACCTGGCTTACCAATATGGGCCTGTTTTCAAATTCCTCAAATCTGCGAGCTTCAAATTCCGCTAGGAAGCTTTGCAATGTCGTCCGCCGGCGCCGGAGGCAAGCCGTCAAGGTCCGCCATCGTGGCGGACACGGAGAGCTGGCACCACCTTCTCACGATCCACGGCTACTCCAGCACCAAGAGCATTCCCACCGGAGAGTGCGTCAAGTCCCGCCCCTTCACCGTCGGCGGCCATGTCTGGTTCATCGACTACTACCCCAATGGCGTAGATTCCGAGGTCGCGGATTACGTATCCATCAGATTAACCTCGACGAAGATGTTGCAGCGGAGGTGAAGGCGAAATGGAACGTCTGCTTAGCCGGCGAGAAGGAGGAGGAGGCAAAGCAAGTGGCGATGCTGGCATCGGCATCGGTGTTCAACTTTGCCTCCCGGGCGGCTGGAGGTACAAAAACTTCATCAAAAGGGAGGTTCTGGAGAGCTCCAAGCATCTCAGGAACGATTCGTTCACCGTCCGCTGCGACATCGTCGTCGTCCATGGCTGCCGCGCGGTGGAGGAGCATGGGGCGCCCTTTGTCTCCGTGCCCCCGTGCGACCTGCGTGAGCATCTGTGGGAGCTCCTCGAGACCGAGAATGGCGCCGATGTGGTGTTCGAGGTGGGCGGCGAGACCGTTGCTGCGCACAGCTGTGTGCTCGCAATCCGCTCCTCGGTCTTCTGCGGCGAGCTCTTCGGACTGATGAAGGAGGGCAATGCTGCCGGCGTCGTCGTGCGCATACAAGACATGGATGCAGAGGTGTTCAGGGCGTTGCTCCATTTCGTGTACACTGGCATATTGCCGGAGATGCAGAAGGAAGAGGAAGATGAGATGTGGCAACACCTGCTCGTAGCGTCGGACAGGTACGACATGGGGCGGCTGAAGCTGATTTGCGAGGATAAGCTGTGCAAATACATCAATGTGGGCACGGTGGCCACCATCTTGGCGCTGGCGAGCAGCACCATTGTGTGGGGCTAAAGAAGGCTTGCTTTGATTTTCTAGGCTCTCCAGCGAATTTGAAGGCTGTCATCACCACTGACGGATTCCAGCATCTGAGCAGGAGCTGCCCTTCCCTTATGATCCAAATCGTCGCCATGTCCTTGGTGTCTTAGCTGAGATATGGGTGGCCAGTGTTAGAGCAATTGTGAATCATGGCTTCTAGACTAATGTAATCAGGTAGCTGTCTTACTAGTATGTGGCTGCATCTTATCCAAATTAATGATCGGTGTGCAAAAATTGGCCCCATTTTGCTCCTGTTTTGTCTGTTGATTGCATCTCTACCAGTTACAGGAAGTGCTGTGGAATCAGAGGGCATGGAATGCTCAGGTTTTGGGCAATGCAAGCTCATAGCTTCCAGGTCTTTGCCATGACATATTGCTTGCTCCAGTTTTACCAATGGGTACTCCATGGTTCTTGAAGCTTATTTAACTTGTGTTATTGTCACTTACTTCTCGTGATACATGATTAAATTTACTCTTAAATTTCTAAGGAGATGCAAAGGTGTATCACATTGTTTCAGCAATCCTTGCAAACTTTTCATGGATACCATCTTTCAATTGAACCTCCACTTGGCATGTTACTGTTAGTTCTCTGGTTATATTATTTCCAATGCACATACAGAATGATTCGGATGAGTTGTGCAAAGCATTTGCCTTCTCATTGCTAAGGAGATGTGGTTTCTCATCTACCCTGCATGTAATCAACAACTACTTCGTTATCAGATAGCTTGATCATTGCATCTATACATGTTTTTTTAAATATATCTCCCTTTTAACTAGTTGGACATGAAGAGATTTAGTTACCAACGAATTCTGCAGGGTATGGTATAATAATCAATACCCACACCTTTGTGGATGTGATGATTTGGGAACAGGGACATCATGAAAATTCTCTGTCAAATCATGAAAATCAGTTTGCTTCAGTGGTATGTGCTAAGTACCTGTTAACATTTGCTTATGTTTCCAGTTGAGGTGCCACGTTGGTAAAGGGCACTGGGCATTCTCCACACAAGTAATTTGCATGTGGATCATAGGATGCTACCTCAGTTCAAAAATTAAAACATCCAACATTTTCTTGTCATATTCTACATGTAGTCAAGGCTGGCTGAGGTCAATATTCAGCGGCTAGCAGTAAGCTTTAATTTTTATTAATAGTAGTGGATTAGCCAGATCTGCTTTCAGTTTCATATGACAGAAAATGCACGAGATTGTGGCTACTGCTATACAATGTTTTTCTTATATTATATTGAGTGTTGTCGTTCGTTTTAAAAAGAGAGCAGAATCGTGTGGAAGTTTGATTGTCAAAGCTATGTTTCATTTCTCTCTACTTTCAGCCAAGGGCCAGCCTTCAACAAAAGTTTTAGTGTAACGCTTTTGTTTGCATTTCACTATTTTCTTTCTTGTTTATCTATATTTAAGAGGTAGTATACCAGTGATGGCAAGGGAACCTGGTTGAGGTTCCACGGGATCTAACAGGGCCATCCATGTTAGAGCAACAAAGAGGTTCTAATTTGTATGCAATCCTGTATTTCATTACGAAGTACATTAACTTGCAAGTGTCTTACTAAAGCAACACAAACAAATGTGGCCATTTCCTTATTTCGTCTTTAAATAGTTTGGTATACTTGAATCATAAACACATCAAGCGAGCATAACTTCTTTTCTGTAAAAAGATAATATCCAGTTTAACATCCATATGATATGAGTTGTGTTTATCCTTGGGCCTTTGTTATCTTTGACCATTTTTTGCAAGAGTTATTACTGTCATTTTGTCTCCTTTCTGCATTATGCCCTTTAAAAGTTATGAATCGAAGTTGAATCTGAAAGTAAGATTTTAGTTGATTCGATACACGAATAGTCCGTGCTTAAGGTTCTTATCATAGATATAAGGCTGATAGTTTCTCAAGTAAAAAAGAAAACCTTATTAGCTGATGTGGTTATACTGTTTACCAATGTGTCTTCCACTTGTCATTTATAAATTATTATATGCTTAAAGTACTATATTTACCTAGGATGCACTGGAAATATGTACTGACCTCTGTTCTGTACTGCCGACTTTGCTATGTACTGACCTCTGATATCCTTTTAACTATTTTATACACTAGTATTATCGTGTGATGATGTGATTTCAGATCATCAACCACCCAAGATGGAGGTGGAAGTACTGACTGATCGACTAATCGAACGGCGCATGCAGATTTCAGCAGACGAGAATGCACATTTTGTATTACGAAAACAACTCTTCATAGCCAACAGAGCATGAACCGAAGAGACTGGGCACTCACCCTTGGATGCTTTCTTGTGCATTTGTCCACATTCCTAAATCCTACAGTAGTTGCTGCAATGCAGCGTGAGTGTAGTCTTTGTTTTTCTTCTGATTCGAGGGAATGTAGTGTAAACCTTTGTTGCAACTTGCAATCGTGGACTTAATAAAACATTGTAAACTTCGAATTGTAAATAACAGTACTCGAGTTCATTTGTTAGAAGGGAGGAAGTAGTGTGTGTGCATAGAAATTGCTTCAGCCAGTAGACACACAGACTATGACATGTGTGACCTGGTGCTGGCGAACCTTCCAGAGGAATCCATCGGCTTCGTCTCCTTCCTCCGTTCCTCACTTCCCTTCTGCCGCCGCGCCAAGCAACGCCCCATCTACGAGAGCTGCGACCTCCAATCCTGCGGAGCAGGCCAGCGATGTCGCCCGTCAGTGCTGGCACCAAGCCGTCGAGATCCGCCATCGTGGCTAATATGGCCAGCGGCCACCACCTTCTCACGATCCACGGCTACTCCGGCACCAAGGGAATTCCCACCGGAAAGCGCGTCAAGTCCCGCCCTTTCATCATCGGCGGCCGTCGCTGGCGCATCGACTATTACCCCAATGGCAAAAGCTCCGAGGTCGCGGAATACATATCCCTCTCCTTAGTCCTCGTCGAAGATGTCGCGGCGGTGGTGAAGGCGCAGTGGGACATCTGCCTCGCCGGCGACGAGGAGGAGGAGGCGGAGCAAGTGGCTTCGCTGCAATCCAAGTCCGTGGACGAATTCGCCTTCCGGGGCGGCTGGTGGTACATGAGCTTCATCAAAAGGGAGGAACTTGAGAGCTCCGGGCATCTCAGGAACGATTCGTTCACCCTCCGCTGCGACATCGTCGTCCTCCAAGGTTGCCGCGCGGAGGACACGGCGCCGGCCTTCGTCTCCGTGCCCCCGTGCAACCTGCGCTGGCATCTGGGCGAGCTTTTCAAGACTGAGAAGGGCGCGGACGTGGTGTTCGAGGTGGGCGGCGAGACCGTTGCTGCGCACCGGTGTGTGCTCGCAGCCCGCTCCTCGGTCTTCAGCGCCGAGCTCTTCGGACCGATGAAGGAGGGCAATGCTCCTGGCGTCGTCGTGCGCATACAAGACATGGATGCAGAGGTGTTCAAGGCGTTGCTCCACTTCGTGTACACGGGCTCGTTGCCGGAGATGCGGAAGGAAGATGAAGACGTCACCTACCAGCACCTGCTCGTCGCGGCGGACATGTACGACATGAAGCGGCTGAAGCTGATCTGCGAGGAGAAGCTGTGCGAGTACATCGATGTGGGCTCGGCGGCGACCATCTTGGCGCTCGCCGACCAGCACCATTGTGAGGGGCTGAAGAAGGCTACCTTGAAATTTCTAGCCGCTCCCGCGACTCTGAAGGCGTTCATGACCACCGACGGCTTCCAGAATCTGAGCCGAACTCTCATGGTCGAGCTCATGGCCATGTCCTTGGCACACTAGCTGAGAGATGGGTGCCAGTGATATAGCAATGGTGAATCATGGTTTCTAGACTAATGTAATCAGGTAGCTGTCTTAGACTCTTAGTAGTATATGGCTGCGTCTATCCTAATTAGCCATTGCGATGCTAAAATTAGCCTCATTTTGCCTCTGTTTTGTCAGTTCAATGCATTTCTGCAACTGTGCCAATTAAAGCCCATTGGAATCGGAGGGCATATAATGCTCAGGTTTTGGCCAATGGTAGCCCATGGTTTCTGGATCTGTGTTATGAGATATGGCTCATCTATTAGCAATTGGTACTCCTTGGTTTCTGACCCTTAACATGTTTCAAAAATGTTACCCTTGTCAATTTTCATGGATGACTCTTTTTTAGGTAAATGTGCTTATCGAACTTCAACTAGGCATTTGACTGTTAGCTATCTGGTTGTATTATTTCCCATCATATCTAGTAATGCCTTCACAAGGAGATGTCAAAACAGTATCTTTTGTTGTGTGTTAACAACCTAGTACATTTGTTATCAGATAGCTTGGACATAGCATGACACTGGTCCTGGAGTTTCCTTTTTTTGCAAAGAAGTATCACATATATAGTTTCAGCAATGACCCTTGCCAATTTATCATGGATGACTTATTTGCAGTTAGCTCTGATGATTGGGCTTCAGCTCACACCTGTTACTTATCTGTTTATATTGTTTCCCATGCATTTATAAAATGCCTTGGATGCGTAATGCAAAACACTTGTGCTTTCTCTTTCCCAAGGAGATGTCAAAATAGTCTATCACCTATTCTGCATGTTAATCAACAAGTATTTTGCCTTTTGTTTAAAATAAAAAACAAGTATTTTGTCAGCAGATAACTTGATCATTGCATCTACACTGGCCCTGTAAATTTCTCGCGTTTGCTTTCTCCTTGCGAGTCAAAAGTCATGTTTGACACTAGCCGGAAATGAAGAGAAACGAGAGACTGCACTACCAGGAGAGCTCCTACGTCGGTTAAGGGCAATTGCACTACTTGGAATTCGCATGGGATCATTGGATGTTATCTCAGTATACAAAATTAAAAATATACAACATTTTATTTTCATGTTCTGAATGTGGTCAGGCTGCCTGAGGAAGTGTAACTCAATCTTCAGTAGCCAGCAGTAAGCCTAATTTTAGTTTGTAGCAGTGGATTAGCCTGATTTGCTCTCAGTTTCATATAATAGAAAATGTATGAGATTCTGGCTACTCCTATCTAATTTTTCCCTTAATCTTATATTGAAAGCAGCGATTTGCTGTGTTCATGAAAAAGAGTATGTGTTCGGTGTTGGTAATAGGCATTGTCAAGAAAAATACAACACTCATTTGATTACCCGAATTTCCTGGAAGTTGAACGTCAAAGCTATGTTCCATTTATCTCTACTTTCAGCACAAGGGCTAGCCTTCAGCAAATGATTGAGTGAAATGTTTATGTTTGAATTTCACCATTTCATTCGTATTTATCTTCAGTACTATTATAGTTGGTTATGGACTCCTTGGTTCTCATGATATTTCATTTGCTTGTATTGATTTGGTTGTTTATTTTATTGATCAATGTATGACACTGATGTCAAGGAGAAAGTAACCTCCAAGGACTTGGCTGAGGTTTTACAGGACGTAACAGGGTCATCCATGTCAGAGCAACACAAGAGAATAACACGGTCTCTCGAAAAGCCTCAGCTATCAGGGAACATTACGTGTTGGTGAATGAAAGACATATCTGTTTCAATCAGTGGCGGAGCCAGGAATTGAGACGAGGGGGGGGGGGGGGGGGGGGGGGGGGGGTGGGGCGAATATATAAGGTTTAAAAAAATTTAAGACACAAAATGAGTCTATTTAAAAAATTAAGAGGGTCTCGAATATTCAATTTTCATTACTCATAAAGTACGGCTACCAACATCATGAAAATATATAACATAAAAACAACTTATGAACTGCTAACATGGTCTCCTGCCACAATTCGCACTTTGGCAGCCACCATATGATCCAGTATAGTGGCGTAATAGATACTTACAACATGTCCAAAACTTGTGAGTCTAAATATTAGGGAAATAGGAAAAATGGATGCGAAAACTGGACATATGGGGAAGTTGGGGTCATATATCCTGCTCCCCGAAATTAAATTCCGGGTGATCAGGCAATTTATCTGAAACTAGTCGGGTAGTTTTTTGGTTCCGGATCCTAAAAACAATGGGTCTGGGAGTGAGCAGGGAGGAGCCAACAACGGGTTTGGCGACGGAGCGAGCACGTCGTATTTTCCGGTACATCATTATGGATTGGACTAATCTTTCTTGTAGCTATTCCGAATTCTCTCATTTCTTAAATTTGTTTAGTATTTAGTTTTGTAGTACGTATTTAGTAGAGAAGGTCGTGGTCGCTAGGTCGTCCTCTAGCCATGGGCCTATGTCCCCTTAAAGTGAAATTTGCCCATTTTAGGCTGAAAGACAGGCTAGCATACCTCTTGTCAAAAATTCGACGTGAACCTTCCGTATCACTAATGGTGAGGCGCCGCTGCTGGTTTCGATGAAAGGGGGTCCCTGCTCCGCCCCTGGGGAGGGGGGCGGCTGCCCTCCTCGCCCCCTACTAGCGCCGCCACTGGTTTCAACTACATGGTACATCAACTTGCAAGTAACTTACAAAAGCAACAAAAAAAAAAGTGGTTGTTTTGTTTGTTTTCTCTTAAATTGGTATCCTTAAATCATAAGCACATCAAGTGAGCTTAGCTTCTCTCTGAAGGCGACCCTGACACTGAACTGTAGGTTTCTGCAGAGCTGCAAATGTTTGAAGCAGCATTCCTTCATTATTTGCAGTGCAAATGCATATGGTTTACAAATATAATACACAGTTTAAACATCCTTTTGCTACTAATTCAAAATATAGAACTATTGGGAACTCATCTGTGAGTAGTTAAAGAGTTCAGTATTCGGATGATATGATGTGTGTTTATCCTTAGTCCTTCTTATCCTTTAGTTTTTTTTGTTTTGATAAAGAGCTTTTACTGTCATTCTTACCCTTTCTGCATGAGACATAGTACTATATATGAAAGTAGGTGCGATTCAGCCTCCATTTCGCTGTCCACGTTGCCCCAATTCTTCTGGCCGTCCGATCTGCGAATGGACGCCCACGGTTGATCCACGTCGCCCCCAAAATGCATACCACTGTAGCACTTGACTTTCTACCAATCAGAACGCGCGCACGGCGCCATTTTGCAAAAACAAACTCGCAAAGCAAGAAATTGCCCCGCAGTCCAAATTTTAACGCTGCGAGGGACCTATTCGTGATTCCAGAAAAATCCACGGACTTTTCTGCAAAACAGTCCGCAAAATCCCCCCTCCCCCTCTCTGTCCCGCGCGACGCCGGAAATCACCGCCGCCGCCGACGCGCTCCGCCGGCGTCTTGCTCCTCCCCGCTCAAATCGAAGGCCACGGTGTGCTCCGCCGTCGCTTCCTCTTCATCCTCGCCGACTCTCGCGTCCTGGGATGCCCGCGAAGCGCCGGATTCATCGCCGGCGTCGGCCTGCTTCCTCCGCCGCGTGTGCACGCCGCCGGGCACGCTCCGGCAGCCTAAACGTGGCGGCGCCGCCGCTTTCGGGGACACCGCGCCCACACGCGTCCACCGCGCGCACGCTTGCGTCCCAGCACGCGCGAACGCGTCGCCGGCGTGCTCGCCGTGCCCGCTGTGCGGCCATTGCTGACGTCCTTGTGACATAGCAATGGGGCCCACCAGTCAGTTTTTTCTTTTTTTAAAAAAACATAAAATGGAGACATTTCTATAAATACCCATCAAAAAAATATAAAGAACACATCAAAAAGTTCAAATAAAAAAACAAACTATTTACGACAAAAACCAAAACATGTTCAAATATTTTAAATTGGTCAATATTTTGAGACAGTCCAATTCAGTAAATATTAATGAAAAATAAAATCACATTTGAACATTTAAAATTACTACATAATTGCAGATACTCCACAATACATAAACATGCTCACAAACATGTTCGAATATTTTGAATTGGTCAATATTTGGAGATATTCTAATTCAGTAAACATTAATGCAAAACATGTTTGAATATTTTGAATTGGCCAACATTCAGAAATACTAAAATTCAGTAAATATTAATGGAAAACAAAATCACATTTGAACATTTAAAATTGTTAAATAGTTGGAGATACTCCACAATACATAAACATGCTCACAAACATGTTTGAAAATTTTGAATTGGTCAATATTTGGAGATATTCTAACTCAGTAGACATTAATGAAGAATAGAATCAAACTATTTACGACAAAGAATAAACATGTTTGAATATCTTGAATTGATCAATATTTGGGGATACTCTAATTCAGTAAACATTAATGAAAGATAAAGTCAAATTTGAACACTTCAATTTCCTACATAATTCGAGATACTCTAGAATATATAAACATGCTTAAAAAAATACTAACTACTTATGGCGAAATACAAACATATTTGAATGTTCCAAGTTGGTAAATAGTTGTATACAAACTAAGTGAACTTTGGAGTTCAATTAAAAATTTATGGCACCATACAACCATATATTTGAACATTTCAATTCACCAACTATTTGGACATACTCTACACAAAAAATTCCAATGGATTTCAACAATTCGAATTACAACGGGTGCGGTGAATATCTAGACAAAATCCAAATTGACTTCCTCTAATTATATGCATTTAAATTTTTTAAATTTCCAGCAAATGGAAGTATCTCTAAAAATTCCCATCCGGAAAATATGGAAAAAATACAACAAAATGCTCCCAAAAAAATACTAATTATTTATGTCAAAAAGCAAATATGTTTGAATATTTTGAAATGGTGAATATTTGAAGAAAATCCTAATGCACTTCCTCTTTAGAACTATTTCTAGAACATGAAAGTATTTCTATAAATACCCTCACAAAAATAAATGCTGATTATTTGTGCCATATAATCAAATTTCAAATTTACATATTTCAAAATTTCAAATATCTTCGAAATCTACTCATTTTACAAACGTACAAATAATTCGAATCTAAAAACACCCCACCTTGAACAATTTTCGAACTCTAAACAATTTTCAAACGCAAACTTCTTCGAATTTCACTAATTTTCAAACCTACACAATTTTTAAATGTGCACATTACCAAATTTAAATTTCATTTACTACACGGGCGTGGCATTGCCGCGCTAAGTTCCCTAGTTTATCTCAAAGTAGGCAGTAACGGATTTCATGCTATCATTAGAAGATCCTAGGACGGGACACAAGTACTCCTTGTTTAACGTTCTTATCATATATAGAACACTGAAAGTTTGTCAAGTAAAAAATGAACTCAAATAGCTTCTGTGGTTATACTGTTAACCAAATTTTCTTCCACTCTTCATTTACAAATTATGTTCTTATCCCCTGCCGATTCCGGCCATCTCCGACGACCCCCGGCGCTGCCGCTCAAATGAACAGAGTCCCCTCGGCGTCCCCTATCGACTCCCCCCCAGCGCCGGCCATCCCCGCTGCTCCGGTTTAATATGGTTTAAATTTAATTTCATACGTGGATTTATTGGCCATGCGGGCACTGAGGTGCTCATATGGGTAGGGTGTGCGTGCGTGCGTTCATAGGGGTGAGTGTGTGCGCGTGTATATGAGCGCTTACGTTGTACTGTGTTTCGTAAAAAAAAAAATCTTGCTGATTAATAACCGTGCTTGGGGCCATGTGGACAGTTAGGATATTCCTGGCGCTTTTCTTTTCTTTCGCTTTCTGTTTTTGCGCACGTGAAACTTTCCTATTTGACCGGCAGCTCAAACTCGGGTTTAAGCAAACGCTTGCTCTCTAGATGTGTCCACCATGAATTTTGGCAACCAAATCTTTGAGTGTGGTTCTGTCCGGCGCTTCGGCATCTACATGCAGTCGGTGGCGGCAACAATTCAAATAAGCTTTTTGTTGTGGCCTTTTCAAGTTAATTAACAATGTTTCCTTCGCCTGCGGAGGTATAGTACGTAGTTGCATCAGATCTAGCTAAGGATGGAGATGAACTATATTTTTGCTTGACGTGCAAGATGGTCAGCCCAGTATCGTTGTCGGGGAACTTCAACTCTTCAACAGTGGTGGCGTCGAGATAGAGCGCCGACAAGTGTAGTCACGACTCACAACTCACCAATGTTCGACCTGTGTTTCCTTCCCTGCTCACCTATTAATTACGATAGTATCCACAAGGTGTTTTGGAGTTTTTCGAGAGTAGATTTTGGCTCCCAAGCTCAACTACTCCAGGTTCTTTTCGAAATTTAAAAAAATACGAAAACAATGAAATAAATATGAAAAAATAGGGGGAAACATATGATAAATTTCCAAATATGTGCAGAGCTTCTGGAAGAAAAAACATTTGTGGTGCTCTGTGAAAAAACATAATCAGTACTCGTTTGCGGCAACAACAAATTCCAAAACTGAGCACTGATTTTTTTTTTGTACAGTGCATCACAAAAAAAATTCACAAAAATATAGACATATGGGAAAAATTAGCATATGTTTGCTCTTTTTTTCAGGTTTTTTGAATTGTTTTCATATTTGTTTTGAATTTTGAAAACGGGCAGGAGCAGGTGAGCTCGGGAGTCAAAGAGGATTTTATGAGTTTTTCAATGTTTTTATGTCACCACTTGTTGTTAAATTTTGCAGTATTTTGTTTGTTGCTCCCAACATTAATTATTTCCTTACCATGAAATCAGACCTATGTCGTGTGGGGAATTTGGCCAATTTCTAGTGGAAGAATATTGTGGGAAATTTGGCCAATTTCCAGTGGAAGAATATTCTCCAACATAAGCCCTCTGCTCTGCTTCATCCCCTTCCTCCATTCTTCCCCTTTCGCCGGCGGCGCCAAACCCTAGTCAAAGCAGCAGCAAGCAACGCCCCCGAGCTCCCAATTCCGCGGAGCAGGTCGGCAATGTCGTCCACTGGTACCGGAGGCAAGCCTTCCGGGTCCTCGTCTGCCATCGTCGCCGACACGACGAGCGGGTTCCACCTTCTCACGATCCACGGGTACTCCAACACCAGGAACATTCCCATCGGGCAGTGCGTCAAGTCCCGCCCCTTCACCATCGGCGGCCATGTCTGGCGCATCGCCTACTACCCTAACGGCGTAAAATCAGGGGATTTCGCGGCGTACATATCCCTCGATTTAATCCTCGATGAAGATGTCGCGACGGCGGTGAAGGCGAAGTGGGACTTCTGCCTCTCCGGCGAAAAGATGGATATGGAGCAGCGGGTCCTGAAATCGTTGTCGCTGGCATTTAGATCGGTGGACAACTTCGCCTCCCGGAGCAGCCGGTCCTGCACGAACTTCTTCAAATGGGCGGACCTGCTGAGCTCCAAGCATTTCAAGAACGATTCATTCACCGTCCGGTGCGACATCGTCGTCCTCAACCCTTGCCGCGCGGTGGAGGAGCAAGCGGAAGCCTTCGTCTCAGTGCCCGGGTGCGACCTGGGCCGCCATCTGGGCGAGCTCCTCAAGACCGAGAAGGGCGCCGACGTGGTGTTCGAGGTCGCTGGTGAGACCGTCTCCGCGCACCGGTGCGTTCTCGCGGCCCGCTCGTCGGTCTTCGCCGCTGAGCTCTTCGGACCGATGAAGGAGGGCAATGCCACCGGCGTCGTCGTGCGTGTAGAAGACATGGAGGTGGAGGTGTTCAAGACGCTGCTCCGTTTCGCGTACACCGGCTCGTTGCCGGAGATGAGGAAGGAGGACGAAGACGTGACATGCCAGCACCTGCTCGTCGCGGCGGACAGGTATGGCATGGACCGGCTGAAGCTGATCTGCGAGGAGAGGTTGTGCAAGTACATCAATGTGGGCACAGTGGCGACCATCTTGGCGATAGCCGAGCAGCACCATTGTGAGGGACTGAAGAAGGCATGCTTGAACTTTCTAGCCACTCCGGCGACTCTGAAGGTGGTCATGGCCACTGACGGCTTCCAGCATCTGAGCCGAAGCTGCCCATCTCTTATCGTCGAGCTCTTGGCCATGTCCTTGGCACACTAGCTGAGAAATGGGTCTATTGGTATAGCAATGGTCACGCATGGTTGCTAGAAATATACTCTATTTAGTGTATCGCTCCATCTATCCTAATTTACAATTGAGATGCAAAATATAGCCTCATTTTGCCCCCTGTTTTGTCAGCTAATTGTATCTCTGCAACTGTGCCAATTAACAAGGAAGTGCATTTGAATGAGAGAGCATGGATTTATCAGGTTCTTGGCAATGGTAGCTCATGGTCTGTAAATCTTTGTCATGAGATATTGCTGCTCTATTAGCAATGGGTACTCCATGGTTCCTAAACCTTATTGAATTATGTTATTATCACTTAGTTCTTGTGGTACATTTTTTGATCTGCCCCATCTTTTGCAAAGTTTCACATCGTTTCAGCAATGAAACCATTGTCAATTACCATGGATGACTAATTTGCAGATAGCTGTGATAGTTGGACTTCGCTACTGACTTTACTTATCTGTTTATATTATTTGCCATGCATATATCGAATACTTTGTAATCAACAGGTACTTTGTTATCAGTTAGGTTGACCTAGCATCTACACAGACCCTGTAAAACTCAGGTTTGGCATTATTGGATGAAGAACAAAAAATATATTGTTACCGAAAATTTCTGCAGATATGGTATAACGATCAATACCCATAACTTTGACGATGTGGTGATTTGGCAATAGGGGTGTCATGAATTTTTCTGTCAAATCATGATAATAAGTTCGCTTCTAGGATCGTTGTTGTCACCAAACTGAACATTTTGCTTCTGTTTACCAGTAGAGTTGCTATGCTGGTTAAGGGCAATTGTATTGCAAGGAATTTGCATGGGATCATTGGATGTTATCTCAGTTTAGAAAATTAAAATCATCCAAGACTTTCTTTTAATGTTCGGCACGTGGTAAAAAAATGCTACTTAGAACATTTGTAGCTCTGAAGAAAACATTTGTAGTATAATGCCGACTTTAACACATCCTCTTACCATTAGTTCGAAATATAGAACTATTGAAAACTCATCCGTGAGTAGTTAAGAGTTCAGTATCCAGATGATATGATGTACGTTTATCCTTTAATCCTTAGGCTTTGTTATCTTTGACCATTTCTTGATAACGAGCTTTTCCTGTCATTTTGACCCCTTTCTGAATGATACGTTTATTTCAAGTTATGGACAGAAGTAGAATCTCAAAGTAGACTTTAGTTGATGCCTTTCGGTAGTAAGTAGTAACAGATGTATTGGAAGAGCCTGGTTATGCAAGGGATTCCACGCTATCATTAGAAGATGTGCTACGACGGTACAGAGGTAAACATTACTTAATGTGTTTATCATAGATACAGCACTGACCGTTTCTCCAGTAAAAACAAACCCAATCAGCTTCTGTGGTTGTACTGTATTATTGTTAACCAACGTTCTGCCGCTCCTCATTTATAAACTATTTTTGCAGTACTATATTTAATTTAGGATGCATTGGAACTAGCATTCCTGAACTGTATATTGTCCTCTGTTTTGTACTGCTGGACTTGTTATTTCTTGCCCTCTGTGGCTCTGTTATTCTCTGGAGTCATTTATGGACTGTTATTTTGTCATGTGGTTTCAGATCGTCGATCACCCAGCAGGCAGAAGACTGTTATTTCTGTTTTAACTTCTAAAATACCGATTAATGAACAGGGCTTGCAGATTTCAGCAGATGGGGATGCAGACTCGTTCTGGCTTTGTCTCCTGAAAACAATTGTCCATAGCCTGTTGGACAGGAGATGGGGAGCGTGAACAGGAGAGAGTGGCCACTGACTATTGTTTTCTTTCTGTTTCGAGAAAATGCAGCGTCAATGTAGTGAACCTTTGTTACAATTTTCAGACTTAACTACACATTCTAAACTTCGACTTAAAATGGGATCACAAATGTAAGCTTACCAAGTTACCATGGACCGGTCTTTCACAACAGGAGGCTAGCCAATACATGGAAATCATAATCTAATCTTGGGTTCATATGAACTGGATACAACATGACGGAAAATCATATATCGTTTTGAGAAAATATATGATCCCTTGCGGTAAATTCTTCTAACTTCTAAACTTTGCGAGAGAAGCCATGCAACTTCAATTAGTTTTGCTCAGCTAATATAACTATAATATTTGTTGGCCAGAATTCACATGTATAGCCATGTAGGTGCTTCATACTACCCTTGATATGTGTTGACTGTTTCGAAGATATTTTGCATCTACCCTCCGTACAAAAATATAAGATGTTTTATATATTTTTAATATGGACTACATACGAATTCAAATGAGTGAATCTAAACACTAATACGCGTCTAGCTACATCTGTATCAGAAAAATGCTAAAACATCTTATATTTCAAACGGAGGTAGTAGCTGATATAAACCATCTCATTGGTGGTTACGATGGTGGTTCCAGCCATCATAGATCAACTTCTAATGTGTACACTTGTTGAAAAAATCCATTCCAACTTGTCGTTCTTTTGTGTCGGATTATTTTTCGGCTTTATTCTCCCCCCCCCCCCCCCCCCTTGTTTCTGGTCGAATCTTCATTATTAAGGCCGGACATGCTAAACTTTCATCCTCTTCTCCCACAAGGCCGTTTTCCCTTCGTATCTGGTCACCATCTAGGCGCGGGGATGCGGAGGGAACTTATTTATTCGTTCCATGTGTATTCCATTTCTTGTAGTTTCTGGTTCTCGTGTCCTAGCAGTGATGTTGAGGGGTGGTGTCGTTGTGGCGACGAGATAGGTCTCTCCAGCTTTCTCCCTACCCTGACGGTGTTCACTATAACACAGGTGAAATGCTAGCGAGGACAAGGTCCCATCGATCCGGCAACCTTGGGGCACAACCTTTTCATCCAACCTCTTCAAGAGTGGTGGCTTCGAGACAGAGCGTCGACAATGGAAAAAATGCAAAAAAAACAGCACATGTGGTTAGGGTTTCAAAAAACGACACTTTTAAAAAAATGCCGCAAGATGCCACGGGTTCACCCTACCATTTTTTAACAAAATAAAAAATGTGGTGTTTTTTTTGCTGTTTTCTCGCCCGACAACCTTGGGGATGACCCACAAATGTAACAATGTTCGATCATCTTTGTCCTGTCTCTATGGACAGGCTCTACTTGAGGTAGCTGAAAACCCTAAGTTCGTTTGTTGATTTATGGGAGCGCCTACGTCGCAGTCGACTGAGAATTTCTTACGTCTCAGTCGACTGCTGACATCACATATTCGTCAGCTTTTGGGCACCCTTCGCATATTCCTTGAGGCCGTAAACATTCAGTGGTTCGTTGTGAATTGTATACTGGGCTTTTTGTGTAGTTCTGTAGGATGTTTTCCTGTACTTTTGTGGGCTTTTTTTCTCCTTTCTGATTGGCTACAGAAACTATGGCCTGTGTTGTGTGATTGCATCCCGTGGTAGTATTCTAGCCCAAGTACTGCATGTCTACCCACTCAAAAAAAAAAGTACTGCATGTCTAGGGATCACGTGAAAGCAAGAGTAAAACACACAAAACGAAATCCAAGAACAATTTTCAAAACCTCGTGAACATTTTATCAAATCAGTTAACCTAATGTCGAAAAAACTCATGACAAAAAGTTCAAAAGCACGTGAGTTTTTTAAAATCTTTTAACCTATTTCTTGAAATTCGCGAATGCTTTTCTAAACCTTGTAAAAACCGGAAAACAAAAAGCTAGAAGCATAGAACCGCTCCAATCTAGCGCGGGGAAAATGAAAACGGCAAGCGGGGATAAACGGGTGGCAACAAATCTTGATAGAAACATGCAACTAGGTTTAAGTTGCACGCACTTCCTATTAAAAAAGTGAAACACACATCATTTAAGGTTCAAAATTCTCAGAAGAGAATAAAGAGCGCCAAATTAGTTACACAATTCTCAAAAAAATAAGTTGCACAAGTCTCGATAAAAAGTGTAACTAGTATGTAGTTGCACTTTCCTAAGCGAAAAGTGCAACATTCATTTGAAAAAAAAAACGGCTTATAAATTCTGAGTGTCGAAAAAATAAAAGAAGTTTGAAATGGTACTTGCACAATTTCACAAAAAAAATGAGTTGCACAAATCTAAATAGAAAAGTGCAACTGATTAAGTTACACTTTTCAGTCCAAAAACGTGAAATTTGCATCATTTAAGATTCAAATTCTCAAAAAGATAAAAGGAGTGATAAATCAGTTGCACAATTCTCAGAAAGGAGCTGCACAATTCTCAATAATAAAGTGCAACTAGTATGTAGTTGCACTTTTCTCGAAAAGATAAAAGGAGTGATAAATCAGTTGCACAATTCTCAGAAAGGAGCTGCACAATTCTCGATAATAAAGTGCAACTAGTATGTAGTTGCACTTTTCATTTTTATCACTCTCAATTAAAAGCAAAAAGTGTGAAATGGGACTTGCACGACTATCAAAAAAGGAGTTGCACTAATCTCGATGGAAAAGTTCAACTAGGTTTAAGTTGCACTTTCCTATTAGAAAAGTGAAATCCGCATCGTTTAAGGTTCAAAATTTTCAGAAGGAAAAAATTAGTTGCACAGTTCTCTAAAAACGATTTGCACAATTCTCGATAAAAAGTGCAACTAGTATGTAATTGTACCTTCGTAAGTGAAAAGTGCAACTTTCATTTGATAAACTGGTTATAGATTCTGGTTCTAAACAAAAAATAGGAAATTGAAATGGTAGTTGCAAAATTCTCAAAAAAAAAAGGAGTTACACAAATCTCAATAGAAAAGGGCAGCTAGGATTAAGTTTCACTTTTCTATTGACAAAAGTGAAAGTAGCATAGTTTAACATTCAAAATTATCAAAAAGAAAAAAGTAAATCAGTTGCACAATTCTCAGACAATGGAGTTGCACAATTCTCGATAATAAAGTGCCACTAGTATGTAGTGCCACTAGTATGTAGTTGCAATTTTCTAAATGACTCTCAATAAAAAGAAAGAGTGTGAAATGGTACTTGCACGACTATCAAAAAAAGGAGTTGCACAAATCTTGATGGAAAAGTGCAACCAGGTTTAAGTTGCACTTTCCTATTAGAAAAGTGAAATCCGCATCGTTTAAGGTTCAAAATTTTCAAAAGGGAAAAAATTAGTTGCACAGTTCTCTATAAAAATGAGTTGCACAATTTTCGATAAAAAGTGCAACTAGTATGTAATTGCACTTTCATAAGTGAAAAGTGCAACTTTCATTTGAATAAACCGGTTATGGATTCTGATTCAAAATAATAATAAGGAAATTGAAATGGTACTTGCAAAATTCTCAAAAAAGAAGGAGTTGCACAAATCCCAATAGAAAAGTGAAGCTAGGATTAAGTTTCACTTTTCTATTGACAAAAGTGAAAGTAGCATCGTTTTACATTCAAAATTCTATACAGGAGAAAAAGGAGTAAATCAGTTGCACAATTCAAAGATAAAGGAGTAGCACAATTCTCGATAATAAAGTGCAACTAGTATGTAGTTGCACTTTCCTAAGTGAAAAGTGCAACGTTCATTTGAATAAACCAGTTTATAGATCTGATTCTCAAAAAATAAAGGAATTTTGATATCTTACTTGCACAATTCTAAAAAACGGAGTTTTACAAATCTCGAGACAAAAGTGCAAGTAGGATTAAGTTGCACGTTTCTATCGAGAAAAGTGAAAGAAATCCGTATCGCTTAAGATTCAAAATTCTCAAAAGAGAAAAAATAGTGATTAATTAGTAGCACAATGCTTGATTTTTTTTTGCACAATTCTCGATAAAGAGTGTAAGTAGTATGTAGTTGCACTTTACTAAGTGAAGAGTGCAACTTCCACTGAATTAAATCGGTTTATAGATTCTCGATTCTAGAAAAAAAACACACGTACTTGCACAATTGTCAAAAAAGGTAATTTATTCCTTGAGTCAAATTAACCAAAAAAAAAATGCATTGTGAATAACAGAAATCAAACCACCGTAAGCTTGCTCAGCAACAGTTATATCAACAAAAAAATTGGACTCGCGGATAGTTTAGTTTAGTGTCACGCTTACAAAATTGGAAAATAGAATTCCCTGAAAATACATGTACACTTTCACCATAGCTGGAAAACTACAAAACACCCCGAGTAGCTGATTTGAGTGGTGCACTCACAGAACTGCAAAAAATACAATGGCTAACTCACTTATAATTTCTATTCGCAAAAAAAAACTCACTTATAATTGGATTTACACACGTCCCCATAAGCACAAAGATATAGTGGAGTTTCATTTGTACAACTACATAACAGATATAGTTGGAAATTCACACAGATATAAAGGAACATGCATCCACAAATATACAGAAACCTCATTAACAGAATGCACATGTAGTAGAGCTTCATTTGTACAACTAGATGACATATGCAATTATAAATTCAGACAAAAAATAAAAGGACAAATGAGGCATCCAGAAAAGTTCAGAGACATCATAACACACTCAATATCCCCATCACCTTCCTCAATCGTTTAATCAGCTGCACCATTAGCCATACCATAGGTCGTAGAACACAGCACAAACCATGAACACACAAAAATATCTCAGCAGCACAAGCTAGCTCCCGATCTTTCCTGTTGGGCTTGAAACAGTCACAGAAACACAATACAATAAAAGCCCACAAGCAGCGAGACAAAGGCCCGTGAGAAAATTCGTCAACAACTTGTCTAAAAAAAAAAACTAGGATAATCGCACGGTGCAGCAGACTCGACGGAAAACTTGATCGTACGGCGTACAAATCGACTGAGACATAACAGAAAACCAGTCACCTGAGACTTAGCAATTCCGTTTATAATTGGTTTTATTGAGCGTTGATTGCTCTCGAGTCTCGACCTTAATTGTTTCCTGAGCATGAATCGGATCCGAAGTGAGAAAATGGACTTTACAGACAATGACATGTGGGACCCAGTGCCGGTGATTTTGGCAAATCTTCCGAAAGAGGCCATCTGCAGATCTGCTTCATTTCCGGAATTCCCTTCCTCCGTTCCCTCCCCTTCACCACCGGCGGCGCTGAACCCTCACCAGAGCAGTAGAGCACACAGTTCCGCAGATCAGGCCGGAAAATGTCGTCCGTCGGCGCGGGCGGCAAGCCGTCGATGTCCTCGTCGCCATCGTCGCCGACACGTCGAGCGGTTACCACCTTCTCAAGATCGACGGGTACTCCCGCACCAAGGGCATTCCCACCGGAGAGTGCGTCAGGTCCAGCCCCTTCACCATCTGCGGCCACCGCTGGAGCATCGACTACTACCCCAACGGCATACGCCCGGCGGTCGCAGACTACGTGTCCCTCGTCTTGATCCTCGACGAAGATGTCGCGGAGGCGGTGAAGGCGCAGTACGATTTCTGCCTCGCCGGCGAGGCGGAGGAGCCCGAGAACGTGGCGGCGCTGGCGTCGGCGTCGGTGGAGAGATTCCCTTCCCGGAGCTTCTCCGCGTACCCTATGTTCGTCAAAAGGGATCGCCTGGAGGGGTGCAGGCATCTGATGAACGACTCGTTCGTCATCCGGTGCGACATCGTCGTGGTCCACCGCTACCGGGCGTTGGACGACGCCCCGGCCCTCCTGTCCGTGCCTCCTTGCGACCTGCGCCGGCACTTCGGCGAGCTCCTCAGACCGAGAAGGGCGCCGACGTGGTGTTCGAGGTCGGTGGCGAGACCGTAGCCGCACACCGGTGCGTGCTCGCCGCTCGCTCCTCGGTCTTCAGCGCCGAGCTCTTCGGACCGATGAAGGAGGGCAATGCCGCCGGCGTCGTCGTGCGCATAGAAGACATGAATGCAGAGGTGTTCAAGGCGCTGCTCCATTTCGTGTACACGGGCTCATTGCCGGCGACGCGGAAGGAAGATGAAGACTTCACCTACCAGCATCTGCTCGTCGCGGCGGACAGGTATGGCATGGAGCGGCTGAAGCTGATCTGCGAGGAGAAGCTGCGGGAGTACATAAATGTGGGCTCGGCGGCGATCATCTTGGCGCTAGCCGAACAGCACCGTTGTGAGGGGCTGAAGAAGGCGTGCTTCCGTTTTCTCGCCGCTCCGGCGAACCTGAGGGCGGTCGTGGCCACCGACGGCTTCCAGCATCTGAGCAAGAGTTGCCCTTCTCTTATGGTCGAGGTGATCACCATGTCCTGCACATCAGTTGAGTGATGGATACAATAACCAGATAGTACACTGGAATCAGAGGGCTTAGAGTGGTCAGGTTCATGGCTTGTAGATTGTCATGAGATGCTGCTCTTGTTTTACCAATGGGTACTCCATGGTTTCGTTACTTTATCGACTTATGTTATTATCACTTAGTTCTTGTGGTACATGATTTCTTCTGCGCTGACTTTGTAAGGAGGTACAAAGTAGTATCACATTGTTTCAGTAGTGACATCCTTGCCAATTTAGCATGGATGGCTATTTTTCATGTCAGTTTGCGGATTGAAATTCCACTGGTTACTGTTAGATATCTGGTTATATTATTTTCCAAGGATATATACTTATATGTAATGCAAAGCACTTGTGCTTTCTCTTTCCCAAGGTGATGTAGAAAATCTCTTATCTACTCTTCCTATTAATCAACAAGTACTCTGTATCAGATAGCTCAATCCTTGCATCTACACTAGTCCTGTCTGTAAATTTCTCATTTTGACTTATCCGTGTGCATCAAAACTCAAGGTTGACACTAGTTGGAAAGAAAGTGAACAGATCTTGTTACCACCGAATTATGCAGGGTATGGTCTCCGACGATGTGGTGATTTGTGAACAGGGGCATCATGATTTGTTTTTGTCAAATCATGAAAAACAGTTGGCTTGAAGGATATGTTTTAAGTACATGTTGACACTTTGCTTCTATTTCCAGTAGAGGTGCCACGTTGGTAAATGGCAATTCTCCATACTAGGAATATACATGGGTATCATGGGGTGCTGTCCAATTAAGAGAATTTTAACATCCAAGATTTTATTTTCATGTTCTGCATGTTTTCATGGATGCCTGTGGAACTATAAAATGATACTATTAAGTGGCCAGCTGTAAGCCAGTTAGTTTTTGCCTGATTTTCTCTCAGTTCATACGACAGAATGCATGAGAGGTTCTGGCTACTAATGTACTTTTTATATTTTTCCTATCCACCAGAATTGCTTGAATTTTTTTATGTTCTGTATGCCTTTTACACAACCTGTCTATTTCTCTGCAATTTCTCTATCCAAAACAACAGTGCCATGAACAAAAATTAGAAACGATTTTTCCTTTTCATTTTCTTTTATGTGCACACAGATTTTCTTAATATTTCGTTTCCTGAAACAATGACAAATCACAAATATTTCAGCGTTACAGCTTACTTCATTTGCAGGTGAGCCTGCTTTGCTTCTCACCAACACTTCCTCTAACCTATGATAATAACAGAATCATATCTCACCAAAACCAATCATCAATCTATCTACATGCAGGTGCATAGAAGCTGGGGATGTGAGCAAACACAATGGAGTACGGGCCCACGGTTATGGGCTGTGTTCCCTCTACCTGAACACACTCCAGCTTCGGGATGCCTCCGTTGGCATCAGTAGCCAGCACTTTGCCATTGAGCAGCATATGTTGGCTCTGCAGGTTCCCATCTTTGGGGGTGAGGTGGTATTCCTCTCTTGTGAGCCCAGCTGCTTCGCCGAGCTTTGGGAAGTGTCTGAACCTTCTGTGCTCCTTTTTGCGCTGTAGGGATGCACGCCCACATGTGCACCCTCGCTCGTCACATAGATATGGTTTGTGCTGTTGCCGCTGAGGTTGATCAGAAGCAGGGTGATCCCTTCCTGGAAGATTCAAAGGGAGAAAATTAAGCATGGGTCAGTTAGTTAACACAGTGGCGGTGGCAAAATGGTAGGGGGTCATGGATCGCCGGTGATTATTACCGAATCTCTTGCACAATGTGTATAAGCACGGATCTTGTTTGTGCCGTTGAATGTCGTGGAGAGAACCTTGGTTCCCATGAGGCGATGCCATAGCAAAGCACTGCAGGAAAAAGGCAGGAATAAGTTGCATGAAGATGGCAAGTTTGGCACCATGTTGCACTCTACAAGGTTGCATTCAGTGTATGGATCCAATTCTTAGATTAGACACCAAGTATGTGCTGCCAGATTCTACAAGTTTGCGCTTTTATAAGTAGAATCTGGCATTCTGCATGTGTATGCATCTGCCGCCAGTCATCTATACATGGTTTATGGTGTTCATGGCCTATAGGATAAAAGGGCAGTAATTTCTCTTGTTGCACAAATTTTCATGAAATTTAGGAATGTCAGTTTACCTGTAATAATCAGGATTTGGTTCAAACGTTGTTGTGTTGAGAAGGCCGTAGTTCCCTCAACCAAGGTTTGCCTGCAGTAGCTCTTTGTGTCATACTTTGCTGACATCCCGAGCTGATCCAGGTACCTGAAACATCACCATGCCGTACTTGGTGAATACCTACTTCAGAATTCAGATTGTAACTTCCAAGTGCTGATCGTTCTTGGCTTACCAGAAACTGAACACAAATGCATCAGTTACAAGGTGGTGGCCGCTGTTGTAAGCCCCTCCAGCTTCGCCGACCCAGGCGACGGTGGATGTCCCTGCGGACTTCAGTATCCCCTGAAGGTTACTGAACGTGCTTACCATACCATCAAGGTAGACGGGTCGAGAATTTTGTCAATCAGATGCGTGTCAACACCTGGTACACCCGAAATTGTATCCGTTTATGTGACTCCAGTTCTCCAATTCATGTGCAAAATTGATGGTCAGTTATGACGAGCATACCAGGGCCTAAATTGTAGATATGGTGAGTGATGACATCCATTTGGTTTGGCTTTGTTTTGGTGACGAGCTCGGTGAACCAAGCCGCGTCGAAGAAGCCTCCCGGCCCGAGTACAAGCGGTGTTGATCCTTCTTCGTAGGCTTTGTCAACAATTTGGTTCAGACTGATCATATCCGCGGCATATTGGTCGGCATCAATTCGTGCTCCAACTCCAGTGCCGCTGAGTTCGTTTCCTACAGTGAGAGCAAATTAATTAAGTTCCCAAAACAGCTGTACAAAAGGTACTGCTTAGAAAGATTGATTTTTAAGCAAATCTTTTGATTGTGAAGCACAGGATGTATCCGAAAAGTATCCCTTTTGTACATTGATGCGTGAAAAAGCCAAGGTAAGCATCATTTATGATCATTCCCTTGCTCTTCACAAGTGATGATAGCGAAGCATTACCTAATCGATGCCGACATTCTTGTCTGGGTTTTTTTAGTTCAGACCTTTCAGGATTTGTTTTAGTCATACTTACCAGGATTCTTTTCCTACCGTAAAGTAACTTCAGAATGATATTATAGCAAAATGGAAAAAGTTACTTTTTGCGATTATATGTTTGCATATATACAGATTATGTTGTAAACATACCAAGCTCCCAGCCATGCATATCATATCCCTTGCTGACAGTGTAGCGAATGAAAGACTCTGCATTGGTGTAATCCCATGGCCCTCCCAAAGAGCCATCAGACATTGGAACCCGGCCATTCAGAGCATTCAACCCAAAGATAATTTGTGCACTGCAATCATCAGAGAGACAGTGAGCCAATAGAGTCTCAATCTGCTTTATCTCCATTTATTTACTTACTTATTTGCTATTTTTATTTTTGTCCTGATATCGAGTTGATGTTTCAAGTACAGCGATAAATACCCGGATTTCTGGAAGAATGCATTGAGCTCGTCCCATCTGTGCATCGGCAGGCAACCCTGCGTGAACCCGAACATCGCCGACGTGTTCTTGGCGAACGGAAGGCACGGCTCCCCCGTGTCGCCGGTGCCGTAGACCAGGACGTCCTGCAGGGAGCCGCCGAGCCGGAGCTTGATAGGGGAGAACGCTGCAAAAAGAAAAAAATCGCCGGAATTGGTTGATACCGTGGAGCTCACTCTAAAGAGATGCCATGATCTTCCTTTTTTTGTTTTTGATGATGGATATGAGTACCAGCATTCATGAAAGCGAAAGCGGTGGCCATGGCTTACCTTTCACGGCGTTCAGCAGGATTTTGCTGGAGAGATCCTGCAGGGAGGAAAGCATTCATGAGATGTGTCAAATACTCAAATCACATAACCATTTTGGGACGCATGAATGGATTCTCAGAAGAAAAAAAATCACATGGGACAATTTATTTCCCGCGGAAACTGGAAACACAATAGCGGCGCGCGCCAAAAGTAACTGAATTACGAGTACTGCTACGGAAACTTTGTTAATCTTGAGTGAAGCTTAACCATTTCTTTAATAAGGATGGTTAGGCTAGTGGTAGTTTATTAGTGGCCAGTACGCACTAGGCTTTTTTTTTCATCTGCGCATGATTGGTACGGCCAGAACGGGAAATTGCCCGACAGAATTCTTATCCGTTCCAACACACCTCCCCCAAAAGATCCGTGCCGTTGCCGACACGAAGAAAAACAATCAGCCAAACATCCTCGATAAACGCTGCCGTGTTCAGTCACATATTCTACAGGGCCGAGTTCGAAAACAGGATTTTTAAAAACACTCAGTCTTGGCAAGTTTAGTTTCAAACCTCATGGAAAATTATTATACTACATGCTTTATTTATAAAGCAGGGCTAGTGGGCTACGTCCTGCTTCGAGAAAATTATATTATACTAGTAAAAAAACTAATTCCCAAAAAAAAGTTACAGTACTTGGTACTAAAAGCAAGGAGAGGGAAAGGGAGGTGACGTCAGGCAGGCAAGTACCAGGTTGAGGAGGGAGGCGAGGCCCCAGGCGCAGGTGCCGTAGTCGCACTTCTCCGGCGGCCACCAGTCCAATGTCGCGCACACGAACGCCTCGTCCGTCTCCGCCACGGCGGCCCTCGCGTCCACCGCCACAGCCTCGCAGGCTCCCTCAGCGCCAGCTGCCGGGGCGGGGGCGACAGCGGTCGTGCTCTCTGCGGCTGAGGAGCCACCGAGCGAGAAGACAAGCCAGAAGAGGCAGAGCCCGACCACCCGCAGCAACAACCCAGCCTCCATGCCGAAGAACGGAGAGCTGCTGAACCAGAGGATAGAAAAAACGCAATGTCCCTTGCTTGCTGCCGTCTGCTACGCCATGGATGGCATCGAGAGGAGGAAGCTCGGCGGAAGGGAGAGAAAGCTCACGAGAGCAGCTGCTGGCTTCTTGGTCTGGCGTGGTGGTTTCTTGGGGGGAAGATGGAAGATATTAATGGGTTTGCTTGTTTGGTAGGGGGAAGAAGCTTGGAATCTTTATATGGGGAAGGAGGGAGCTCAGGGCAGAGCAGGTTGGCAGGCAACACCGCAACAGAGCGAAAGCATAGCATTGGTCACTGGGGAGGCAGTCTGGCAGAGGTATAGTATTATTATCCGTATTATTATACCCAAATATTCAAGTATTTTGGGGAGTATTATACAGAAATGGCAATGCCTCCTGTACGGTTGCACTTGTTCTCTTGAACCGTTCACGTGTCGTATGTATAATTGTATATGCAACAGGCTTACCTGGTTTCGTGAACAAAAAAAATTCTTTGGTGCTTACTGCTTAGTCAAATTTTGTAATTAAGTACAATTAGTAGAAATGATAAGCAGTGAGTATTAATCCATGGGTGGTTAAAATGCAAGCCACATCGATAGATTTCTTGAACCGGTACGTACGTCGGTATGTGAAACAGAGCCGATCAGCAGGCGATTAGGTCTTCCATCCCAGCCATCGGCGACGCCGCCGGTCTTCCGCGCCTCCGATGGCCTTCTAGGCCTTGGAGGGGTGGCGGACCCTGGCCTCTCGCCGGCGGGAGGGTTCCCGTTTATTGTTTTAACTAGTTTTTGTGTCTTCATCCAGGTGGTGAGGCGACGGCAACAACCCAGTGTCAGAATAAGGTACTTCCCGCTCTATCCCCGTTCCGGTGGTGCGCCGAGCGCTAGCGGAGGGCGCGTGAAGCTGTGTGTCCGGCAGATCTCCCAGGATCTTGTCCGTTTTCGTGTTCGTCGGTGTCTTTGTAGGTTAGATTGTTCCAATCTACAGTTTTCATCTTTGGCGATGGTTGCTGCTCTGATGTGCTGACTCTTTGGGGTCTTAGCACGACAACTTCCCGTCTGTCTACTATAACAATCTCTCATACGACAAGCTTTGCCCGACTCCAGAGAGGGAGGGGCGAGGACAGCGGCGCGCCTTCGGCTCGCTTCAGTGTTAGTAGTCGTCGCTAGGTGGTCGAATGACCTTTTTGTACAATTCAAAAAAATGACCATTTTTGTAATTTTTATTACCTTTTGAGTCTTTTGTACTGTTGTGGGTGATTAATAGATCGGTGGTCTTTTTCTCAAAAAAAAAAAAACTCTGGAGAAAATCACATGTGAATAGTAAGAACGTTTTTCTTCTTCTTTTGGTGTCTACATGCAAGTGGCTCGTATCATGGTCCATGGACAATACCTCTTTTGACGAAGCTAACCTTTTGGAGCTGGAAAGCTCGTCTTCTCTGGCCGGCGGTCCTGAGAAGACAAGGACGAGGACGAGGACGAGGACGAGGACAACTTGTGTAGGATCTAACATTGAATAGGATCTAGATCAAATTTTTTAAATGATCAAAGCATGTTCAAATATTTTAAAAACAAATTGACAACACACATCTATGTTATATGTGCAAACCAAAAAAATTGCTGCTTCAAATTCGACCTCTACTTAGAGAAGCAAAAAAGAGAACTTTCAGTGTGAACACTATTCACTCAAAGCTGACACTATTCACAGTATAATTTAAGCTCTTTGTTTCTCTGATTGTAGATCGAATTTTGTGCTTTTCGGGAAATTTTCGGGAGTATAATTTCAGGTATGATGTGTATTTTTTTTTTCAGATTTTTTAAAAATTTGTAAATATGATTTTTGTGACGTGATCCTATGATCTCACCTAAAGATCAGATACAAGTCTCCCCTGAGAAGACAAAGCTTGCGGAGCAGAGGAGAAAGGTTCTTTTTTTTGGAGTATATCTATCTATTATATACTATTTTGAACACTCTATCTATTATATATTAAAATGAACATGCGGATTTTTTTTTTGAGAAACTAGGTTAATCCACATCATCCAAATTATTTGGACTGTCAGATGATTAATTTGTGGCTGTGATATAATAAGTCGTAATTAATTACGTAACACCTCGAACGTGGCAATCACCAGCCGTGTAATTCAAAAAAAAAATTGGGAAACAAAAGCATCAGTCAATTTAATCAGATTGTATCGGTTACCAGCTGAATCAGATCGATCTGCTAGCTGGCTATGATTTGATGAGTCATAATTAATTACGTAACACCTTGAACGTGGCAGTCACTAGCCGTGTAATTCAAAAAAAAATTGGGAAACAAAAGTATCGATCAATTTAATCGGATCGTATCGGTTACCAGCTGAACCAGATCGGTCAGCTAGCTTAGTATATAGGTAGTTCTACGTGCGTCCGGCCGGTGTAATTAATAACTACTATAACGTTCGGCACACTCTCTAGTCCAAAGAATAAAACACAGCAAGGATCCCGTATTTGATGGACTTGGGTCTGCCAAATTAAGCTGATCGTATCGTTGGTGTTCACCACACAATATCATGTCACGATGTATTTTTCTCCTTTAAAATAAAATCAAGATGGATCTACGAAAAGGACACCATTTGTGATTAATGCAACTAGGTTGTTCGGTTGTTATTCCCGGAAATACCGGTGTTGCTACTTTTGCCGATGTTGGTTGATTACATTAATGGACACATGTGTGCAGTCTTGGCATTGCGGCTCAAAATTACAATTATGGGAGAACCCTCGTTGGTATTCACAGATCTGTGGTTTGACATCTGTGTCCTTATACGGCTGTCTTCAGAAAAGTATAAGACTGTGTCATGAAAGAAGAAAGAGTTTGAAGATCTCGAAGATTTGCTTGTTTCTTTTAGATTTTATTTTGTAATCATTGTATTCATCTCATGTATCTCTACTATGTACTATTCGGTACTATAATATATGGCATTGATTGTCAAAAAAATAGAACATGCTGAATAATTGAGTAAGTCACGTCACATATATGTGCGCATGGTGAATATGAAATTAATTGTCCTATATTTTCCAGCCATGAAAATATTAACAGGTTAATTTGTCTAATTTTTCTCTCACCTCTACCGTCTCACGCCTGAGTAGTAGGTCGGTCGATTTCTCTCGCAACGCCATGGTAATCTGAGAAAGACGAGAAGACTAAATCGATCGATTTTGTAGTCAAAGACGAGCCGCCATCATAAATCGGATTTTCTCCTCTACGGCAAAGCTTCCACATATTACCTTGATTTGATCGCCGCCGCTAAGTGAAATAGGGACAAGAACCATCAGCTAGCCACACACTTCCATCTACCATGAAGGCCAACAAGCAGCTATGCAATGACCCGAATATGCGTGTATGGCTGACTTACTAAACGCCGAGCAAAGGCTTGCCTACGACGAGATACTAGAGGCAGTTGATGGTAAAGTTGGGGTGTATTCTTCGTCGATGGTCCGGGAGGCACTGGGAAGAGATCGAAGAAAATAAGATTGCCAAAAAGCTAGCTAGGGAGTTTTAACAACAAAAAAATGGTGGTGAGGGGCAAATTGTGTCAAGTATTTATTAAGATGTTTTAGTTGCTAAATAATTACTCCCTTCGTTCCAAATTATAAGATGTTTTAGACATTTCAATAAGTACTGCATATGGACTAAAATGAGTGAATATACATACTAAAAGACGTCTAGGTACATCTGTTATCAGAAAAAAAAAGCTAAAACATGTTATATTATGAAATGGAGGTAGTATACTTAGTGTGGAAATAACATTGGCACAGCAGAAAAAGAATCAAGGACACCAGAGAGTGAGTGGGAGAATGTTCACGAGCATAATGAAGCAACAAATGTAGTGGTTTGGATCGATGGTCAAGCAACATGGGCAATCAGAGCATGATGAAGCAGCAAGACATGAGTTTTTATAAATCATAGAAATCCTTCGTTATAATACAATTTTGCCAGTTATACAAAAATGGCAATGCGTCTTGTACGGTTACACTTGTTCTCTTGAACCGTTCACGTGTCGTACGTACATGCAACAAGCTTACCTGGTCTCGTGAACAAAAAAAAATTGGTGCTTAGTGTAAATTTGTAATTAAGTACCACTAGTAGAAATGATAAGAAGTGAGTATTAATCCATGGGTGGTTAAAAGCTCAGGAGAAAATCACATGTAATTATTAAAAAAGTTATTTCTTTTTCTTTTTGGTGGCTGCATGCAAGTGGCTCGTATCATGCTCCATGGACAATACCTCTTTTGACGAAGCTGCCTTTTGTAGCTGGAAAGCTCGTCGTCTCTGGCTGGCGGCCGTGAGAAGACAAAGCTAGCGGAGCATAGCAGAAAGGTTCTAGGAATCCAAATCCACCGTGCTCTACAGCATGGATGGATCTGCAGCCTCTGCGCTTAATCGTAGTTTATCGGTAAAAAACACTGCCACGATCCTCGCCATGCCGTCCAGAAAGGAATCAGGTTTTGGTGTGCGGAAATGATACGGTCCATCACCAACCACACAGTGAGGTGAACCGAGTCGTATATATCAGTTGTCCTATTCTTCCTCTCTTTTTTAGTCATTGGTGTCATGTTCTTCCGTGTTGGGAACTGGTGTTTAAAGGTTTTAATTTTACTCATAAATTTGAATATCCATGGATATCCAACCAGAATTAACATATATCAGTTGTCCTATTCTTTTTCTTTTTTAGAGCATGGTGTCATTTTCTCCCGTGTTGTGAACTGGTGTTTAAAGGTGACAATTTTACTCTTAAATTTGAATATCCATGGATATCCAACCCGAATTAATATATATCAGTTGTCCTATTCTTCTACTTTTTTATAGCATGTTATCATTTTCTTCCATGTTGGGAACCGGAGTTTAAAGCTAACAATTTTATTTATAAATTTGAATATTCATGGATATCCAACCCTCATTAATATATATAGGTTGTCCTATTCTTCTTCTTTTTAAAGCATCGTGTCATTTTCTTCCGTGTTAGGAACTGGTGTTTAAAGGTGAATATTTTACTCATAAATTTGAATATCCAACCCGCATTAATATATATATGTTGTCATATTCTTCTTTTTTAGAGCATGGTGTCTTTTTCTTCCGTGTTGGGAACCGGTGTTTAAAGGTGACAATTTTACTCATAAATTTGAATATTCATGGACATCCAACCAGCATTAATATATATCAGCTGTCCTATTCTTCTTCTTTTTTAGAGCATGGTATCATTTTTTCCGTGTTGGGAACCGGTGTTTAAGGTGACAATTTTACTCATAAATTTGAATATTCATGGACATCCAATCCGCATTAATATATATCAGTTGTCCTATTCTTCTTCTTTTTTAGAGCATGGTGTCATTTTCTTCCGTGTTGGGAACCGGTGTTTAAAGGGGACAATTTTACTCATAAATTTGAATATCCATGGATATCTAACCCGCAATAGTAAGTTGTGAGTAAGATTTCTTGTATGCAGATAAAAGCAATGAATAATCCGGTTACTCGTGGATCAGACATTGACATCACTTGTCACCTATTGTACGGTTACCCATAAATTTCTCAATAAATATTTATAGTTAAAAGGGTTTTGTTTTATGGAATATGTGGGCTCGAGAGATGTATCGCTATATGCTTCTTAACCCCAAGCGCACACCCATGGTCTCTAACTGGTCATCCCTTTTCCTGGCCCTAGCATTGTTTGGGCCTTAAATCTCTAGGGTCCGTGTAATCGATAAGTACACGGCACCTCCCCCATCTTTAAAGGGTGAGCATTTGCATTCACCACTCTATAATGTAATCGGCCATACAACTAAAGTGCAATATTATTATTTTTTGTTTAGGCATACATACATTGTATATTCCGGCTATCCTAACAGATTTGGATATCTCGCACCGTGCAAAAAACAAAGGAATCTTGTTCATGATCGGATAGCCGGGATAGGTGTTGCGCCAAATAATTTTAAGGTGAAGTTCAACAAGATCAACCCATCCAAGCGCAGTTGCATTGAGAGAGCATTCAAGGTTTTAAAGATGAAATAACATTCCTTCTGAACATTCTAAAGTACTCCATGGAAACCCAAAAGATGATTTTTATCGTTACTATGAGAATGCAAAATTAAGTTCACGTACATGAAGGGAAAATCTCCATTTTATTAGATGTGATAGGGATCTGGAATTATGTGCAAGAAATTCCAGAACAATACAGAAATATACGCTATTCATTTGGGTGCATCGGATGTATCAACTCCAGAGGAAAGTGGTCCGGACATGGATGAGATTAGTGATCGTCCTACCACAATTACTCTTAGTTGTTGATTTCAGGGCATATTGGAGATATGTGCCAAATTTATTTGCAAATGTGATGATTTTGTTGTATGAAACATTTGACATATTATTCTTCAGTGTCATCTCAAATTTTCTTGCTCCCCGTTGGGCACAATACCCTCTGAGCCCGTCCTTCCAAAGTGGCCTCAATTCCCCTCATCCAGGTGCGAAAGCTGGGGCAGAAAATTGCTTAATAGATCTTAGCCAATTTGAAAAACAATAAGTTGGACTAAAACATTTTATGCTCCAACCAAGTCACCGAATATAGGCTTATGGAGACGCATCTAAGATTTTAGGAAGCTAAGGATGAACTGGAACTAATTGCATGAAATTTTCTTCTCGTCGGTCATTTTTATTGATCTCAAACTTTTTTATCGCCTGTCTACCTAGCTAGGCCAAGTCGAAGGATCTTTTGAGCCTGTTCCTATTAAAATAAATAGTATTTATAGTAAACTTTATAATTGATAACTTATCTTTATTTAAATACAATAGTCTCGGGGTGCGTCCGGCGGCCACTAGTGCTCTGGTCCACCGGCAATATGCTGTGAGGAAAAGGAATAGAGAAAGAAAAGAACATGAACATGCTGAGAGCTATGGTCCACCAGAAAGTAAAAATAATAATTTACCCCCATGTAACATTTTAAAAATGGACTCCGCACGTCAAGAATGTAGTTAACGGGTCTAAAATGGATGACTATTGTTTTTTGAAAAGAACCCAGTGGATTTTTTGAAAAAATTATATATCCCAGTTGATTTACGAACTTCATGCGCATTTGTGGTGGTTTTTTGGAATTTCATGACGGGGCCATTAACGACGGTCCGAACCGGCCGTCTCCGTGTTTCCACGTCACCTCTGACAGTGGGTCCCCTGTCAGCAATAGGTTCAGCGCGAGAGAAATCGAGCATCGGTGCTATTTGAATGCAACCACCGCAATGCTGATAGATTTTTGAAAAATATTGAATATTGGTGCAGTTGCGAAGTTCTCGCTGAATTGTGCTGGTTTTTTGGATTTTTCTCGTGGTCATCCTAATGGGTGTAAGTGTTAACTGTATTAGTTAGATCGTGCGCATGTACAGTCAGTCAAAAAAGGGTGCACAACATTTTGGATATGTGGATCTTCAAAAAGGAACACGGACATGTTACTATTGAGAAGTTCAATACATGACTTCTGTCTATGCTTCCAAAGGTCATACCAGTAATTCTCAAATCTCGTGAAACATTTTGCCAATAGTGTACACAAACTCTACTGTTAGGCGTGGGCTTGTCGGCGCCGCTTCGGTGATGGTCTCCTTGGTGGTTTCTTGTGAAGTCGGAGTCGCTGCAGGCTGTGCAGCTTGATGACGATGACACGGGGGGCAACCTCGACGATGACTCTAACTTCGGTGGTGTGTGTGAAGCTTGTGTGGGTAGTCAGGGTGGCTGTGTGTGCCCTCGCGACGGTCGTGTTACATGACGGTCGCTGAGGGTGTTGTTTTGGTTTTAGGCCGACGCTAATTAACCGATCAATTCTCACTTCTTCTTAATTAATGAAAATGGCAAGTCTTTTGCCTTGGTTAAAAAAAAATCTTATTCTTCTCCACTATCGTCCCATAAATGGCTGGGCCACAACGGGACACCTGCTCCGTCCAACAGACAACGTTGGTGCACCTGCATCATCGTCTGATTCGTCTTTAAAACTCAGAATCTGCGGCGCCGGGTTACTGAAACCGCCGCAAAACAATCGCTTCTATAACTTTCCTTCAGCCTGTCAATTCCCTCAGTAGTTTGTTTATCAATTATTACTTCCTGAAGTAAGGGATAGAGTAAGAGAGAGGAAGAAGATTGGGTATCTAATGATGGGCGTGTCAATTCTTTCTATCTATTCGAACGGTGGTACGACCACCTTGTCCTAAAAAAAAAATGATGGGCGTGTTGATCGTAAGGCTTGCCGCTTGCCACGGGCAGATCAAGGCTGCGTTACATGACCATGACGATGACCAGATTTTCCCCTTTTCTTTGATCGGAAGTGACCTGTTTTTTATGCTAAGATTCGGATGGGATTGTCCAGGCAAGGCAGATGAGAGTGAAAAGAGGAGATGACAAGACCGAGCCGACGGAACATGTAGGCACATGAGAATTCACGGTACTTAACCCGAAACCGCCATATTTACTTAATAGCGCCGTGGAGAGTGGGATGTGTCTACTGTCCATGTTAGTTGCTGTCATCTCGTTGCGACCAGTAATTCAGCGGTGGCATCATCGATCCCACTGACGGGAGCATCGTTGAGAGTGGGCAGTGGCGGAGCCAGGGCCCGGCATGCCCGGGCGCCTGCCCAGGCTAAGTTGGCCAACTCCCTTATAATACTACTACAAAACAGTGATTAAAGAGGTAGTTTAGATGGGCAAATACTTAACAAAGCTAGGACAGCTAGACTTTGCCCAGGCTAGAACGGCAACCTGGCTCCGCCACTGAGAGTGGGACTCGCTGAGTTCAGCTCAGGTGATGGATGCATCGTTGTAAATCAGTAGGGGTCGCACCACACATGCAGACTGTCCTTCCCTGAAGGAAAAACATGCAGCATGTCCTTTGGAGCTAGCACGCGGGCATAAATATCAGCATGTCATCAATAAACGACTCGCGTACACCATAGCCCATAGTGTTACTATGTATGCATGTGTTGAGATGTGCATGATTGGACTCTCGCTGGCCAGTCTATAGTACGCCTAGTACTAGCTAGTAATCACACAAGTTTAACTGTGCGTGGTCCATTTCGGGATTGTGCAACATACTAATACGTGTAGTGTATTTACGTCTTTCCCTTTTTTGATGCAAAAGAAAATACCATCAAATGATCATGAAACGAACATGCCATCTGCAAGATTTTTTTTTTAGAAATAAAGGGCCCCGCCCCTGGTTCCATTCTATTAAATGCAACCACCGCAGTTCTTACATCAGTTCAAGCACCGAAAAACTCTAGGCAAAAGCCACAGACAGGCTGGGGTAAAACAAGGGAAAGAACAACACCAACAAAAGAACTAAAAAGAAGACTGGGGCAGCTTGACACCCTCCAACAGATCTTCATAGGCACGCCCCTGTAGCCATCTCTTCAGCATCTCCGGCGGTGGATCGTCCTTTGAATTGGTGCCGCCCAGCGCCCGCAGCATCACGACATTCAGGTCCAAGCAATCCTGAGCAACTCCCCCCGCTTGTGGTCTAGCTTCTGAATGTTTTGGTCTAGCAAGCTGGAATGTTTGTCCAGGCATAACAATTTCCAGCTTCTAAGTATTGTCACCAGTCTTCGCAATATCTCCTTGACACCTGGCCATTTTAGCCCCTGAAAACACTATCTCATTTCTCACATTCCAGATACACCATAGAGTAGCAGATGACATAATATTAATAACCGAATTTTTATTTTCGCTAATCCACCATCTAGCAATAGATTCGAAATTTGACCCAATATCCAGTTCCATGGTTTCTGAAATGTAAGACCAAATTGTTTTAGCAACCACACAGTCAAAAAAGAGGTGACCCACAGTTTCAAGTTCAGAGCAGAAAAGACAAGTCTGATCATCTAGTTGCCGGCGTTTACTAAGGTTAACCCTAGTCAAAATTTTATCATTCGCTAGCAACCATAAGAAAATGTGAATCCTAGGGGGTATATGCAGCTTCCAAACAGCTGGAGTATGTACAGGTACCACCCCACGATTGTTAACTATAGCATAAAAAGAACTAACCGAATACTCTCCTGATGGATGAAACATCCAAATAGGACTATCATCTTCATGAGTGAGTTGACAATTATCCATCAAAGCCACCAATTCAAGCCACCGATTGAAAATATTCGGAGAAACAGTTCTCCTAAAAGTGAACTTCAAATTACTACCATCCCACGCATCTGCCACTGAACAGCAATGTTCATTGACAATCACATACAGATCCCAAAAGGCAATTGCCAGAGAACAATTACCTATCCAGGTATCCTCCCAAAACATAACACTTCTACCGTTCCCAATATTCCATCTGTAACCAATTTTGGCTGCAGATGCCGCCCACATCACTCCTTTCCAAAAAGAAGAACAGCGGACAGGTCTCATATGAAACAAGTTGGGTCCATCTAGTAATCATCGATCCATATGTTATTTCCATGTAACAATGTGTGCATAGCGTCTTTTGCCATCTTGAAGATGCCTCGTGCTTTGCTTCGCTTGTGGGCGAGGGAGACAAGCGTATATAGCCCCATAACATAACCGAACAATCAAGTGTGTAAGTGATAGATAGTTAGATAGGGTTTGGTTGTTTGGTTTGTTAGACGCCATGGGGGAAGTTGACGCATCACCTAACCAAAATTCAGCTCGGTCATGGGCTCATTGATCCCGATCACATCAGCTAGATGTTGCCTGCAGGCCGGAGACTCTTGTACATACTATGTGACAACGTAGCATACCTATGGCGTATTGTGTGCGTTTGATCCGGTGTACCGGCCGGATGCGTCAAGTCCTTTTGCTTCTATAGCATATTGATCAAGTTAGTGGAAATCAATAGCTTCAACAGTGCATCACGTAGACAAGATTATAGCATCTCTAGCAAACGCGAAAATCCTTAAAAGTTTGGTCAATTAAGATACCGAGCCGTTTTTTCCGCCCGAACAAAGCCCGTAATGGTCCAGTCCTTTAAACTTTTTAAGGTGGCCGGTAAATCGGCCGGCAAAACCCATATGCTTAGGGTTCGGTACGGGATTTAATCTAACCCTCTCTTTTTTTCCGTATCCGCCATGATTTCTCACCGCCGCCGCGCGATTGACCCACTCTGGCGAGCTCCGGCGCGAGATCCAGCCCTCCGCAGCCCCAACTAGCCCCTCCCCACCACTATGTGGCCCGTCAACAGCTCCCGCGGTACCGCTCGGCCTAGGGTGGACGCGCAACGCAGCCGCGCATTGATGGGTCCATTTTATATATCGTTTTGCTTGATGTTTTGCGAATGTCACTTTGAAATCTTGTAATATTCTGAGCTAGCTTCTAACTTTTTTGAGCGATCGCGCAACCGCGGCTGCCAGTCCAGGCGCAACCCGTGAGTGTGGCATAGGCTTTTTCCAGATGGCATGCACGGCGCCGAAACTGGCTCTTCGTTCACGGCCGCGCGTGCTCCTTCGCCACCCACGCTGCCCTCCGACGACGAGAGTGAGCTCAACGACACCTTCGATGCCGCGGACCTCACCGCCATCTCCGACCAGGAGGAGCTCGAGCGGGTCGTCGCCGCCAAGTCCATCTGCTCGGAGAAGCGGCATGTGAAGCGCCGGTGTGTCCATGACGAGCCGCTGGAGGCAAAGAACGCCGACCAGGTTGTGTGCGGGCTTCCGCAGGACGCGGAGAACCGCGTGCGCGACCGCAGGTGGCGTCTGGAGGCGATCCTCCAGATGCCAGTTCATCGACGTCTCCGACGAGGACGAGGACTGAGCTCGGGGGCATCGCGGCGGATGAAGGCCTGTTGATGTTCCTGGAGCCCCTTTTGCGTAGGGTTAGGGTTAGATTCAGGGATCTACCTCTTTATTATTAGTTTAGTTAAAAAATTATGGAAATTATGTAGCTTGCCTATGATCTGTACTGAACTTGAAGATGAACTGGTGGATATTCTCTAAATTTCTCCCGCGAAATTGATTAAATATAAGGTTCGAGTGCAACATACTAATACATGTAGTGTCTTCATACAAAGTACGTACAAGTGTTTCTCTTTTTGATCGACACGGATTCTTGCAAAACAATTATCAATTGATCATTCAGAAATATCAACTACTCCCTCCAATCCGCTATAAGTGTCGTAACACTAATCACGTACAAGTTGAACGTACAACATGCGTCACTTTTTACGGATCAGAGGAGTAGCTTTTCATGGAAGATACCAGTTTTTTGTTTTTATAACTTTGAAAAAAAACATTACCAGTGTTCGGGGGGCTGGCTGCCATTAGAGCTATGCAGGATAAAGACGTGAAAATGCAGAACTCCCCACAAAAGACAAGACACAAAACAAGCTTTCGCTGCCCTTCTTATTTTTTTAATTATATCAATAACATATATTCAAAAGGTACAACAAGGACATAATATTATTTCCACAAAAGACTTAACGGTCAACTACAGTCAACTGATAGAAACAACATTTTTGGAATGACAATACTCGTTTAATGGCATTCTCGGAATGACGACTAATTTGATGGCATTTTCGGAATGTAGCAATTATTTGATGGCATTTAAAGAATTTTCTCTACAAGAATAGTCGTCACGGGCAAAGATCATGAAACGAACATGCATCTGCAAGATTCATTTTCCTACACGTACAAGAACATACCATCAACACTCAACAGAAAGAAGATCCATATGTAAATTCCGTGGAACAATGTGTCTAGCGCCTTTTTGCCAACTTGAAGATGCGTGTCATGCATTGTTTTGCTTTGCTTCGCTTGTGGGCGAGAGAGACAAATCCTTTTTCTAACATATCAAGTTAGTAGAAATCAATAGCTTGGACAGTGCAGTACGTATCCAAGGTTTACCAAGATGGAATACAACACAGATGCATGCAGGGGAGCACTAACTACCTTAACGTACGACATATTAGGATAGAGAAGTATCCTTGTGACATTGTCGTTGTGCTGCGTGTGTCAAATGCCAATCATGGGATCAAAAAGGTCAGAAATGTTACGAGAGATGAATGGACATTACATGACATAGTGTGTGCATTGGATTGGAACGTCTCGGGGCAGTGGACTTAATATTTGGACCACAAACATATCGCACCACACTTGACACGGAAGCACTTTTAACACCAAAGTCCATGCTTCGAAACCCGAGAACGAGATAATGACAAAAAACCACCACAATTGAACACGAGTTGACGCGGAACCACCACCTTTGGGTTTTCCGACACATAAATACCACTATTCGGGACATGCTGTGACGCGGAGCACTGATCTCCCGTGGTTAGTCTTCTAACCATGTTTCTGGCAGGTGGGACCCACCAGTCAGGTGTACGTGGCAAAAAAAAACCTCAAGGCGAAGAGAGAGAGAACATCTGGTCAACGCACGACACCAACGCGCTCGCCCGCACCCGCGTGGTCGGAGCTCGCCCGCCGAGGCGCTGCAGCGTGAGCACGGCCTTCTCGCGCCCGCCGAGGCTGGACTCGGCGAGGCGGACGAGCGGCGGCAGCGCGCCCTCCGCCACGAGCATCCCCTCGCAGCCCCCCGACTCCGCGAGCCGGCACACCACTGCCGCAGGCGCTGGCGCCGTGAGCAGCTGCACGAGCGCGCCGACGTTGGCGCGGCCGAGCGCGGAGACGACGCTCCTCTCGTCCCTGTCCAGCGCGCCCAGGAGCCCGTCCACCGCCCGGCCCTTCGCGTCCCCGTGCCCGATCTGCAGACGCGCCAGCAGCTCCCGCACGTCCGTCGTCGGCGGCGGCGTCGGGGCGGCCGAGGACGCGTCGGAGAGCACGCCGGTTCGGACGAGCAGCGAGCAATCGCGTAAGTTGACGTCGAGCCTGCCGGCCAGCGCGTCGATGGCGCTCTGCGTCCGCAGCTTCCCTGCGACGGGCGGCTGGCGGCCAGGCGTGCGGCGAGCTCTGGCCATGGCTCGGGCGAGCCCCCAGCCAGGCGCGGGCAGGCAGCCGTGGGCGACGCGCGGCCAGGGGCGGCGGCCATGGCCGTGGGCGACGCGCGGCCAGCCGTGGCCACGTGCGGGCGGTGCGGCCAGGGGCGGCGGCCATGGCCGTGGGCGACGCGCGGCCAGCCGTGGCCACGTGCGGGCGGTGCGGCCAGGGCGAGCGCGGCCGTGGGCGACGCGTGGGGGGTGGCGGTGGAGGGCGCGGCCATCGAGGGAGACTCGCCAAGGCGGCGCAGCGCGAGCTCCTTGTCCACTATTCCGTCAGCAGAGGCGGCAACCGGAGCTTAGGGAGAGCTCGGGTGAGGACTGAGGAGGAGCTACCGTGTGCGTTGACTTGGAGGATAGGCTGTGTGGTGCGGTTCAGAGGAAGAGGATGAGAGAGCAGGGAGGATGACAGGTGGTCCCTGCATTAATTTTAACAATTCATTTATTTTGCTCCGTCAAATTTTGCCACGTGTGCACTGACAAAGGGCCCCACCTACCAGAAATGCTGTCAAAACGCTAAGCAGTGGTGATCAGTGCTCAGCGTCACAGCATGTCCCGAATAGTGGTATTTATGTCGGAAAACCCAAAGGTGGTGGTTCCGCGTCAACTCGTGTTCAATTGTGGTGGTTTTTTTATCATTATCTCCCCGAGATATGGGTGTAAACGGATCGGATCGGATCGGATTTTGCCTCTACCATATCCTTTACCATATTTTTTACTCGGATTCGGATCGGATCGGATAATGAACGGTTGCGGATTCGGGGGCGGATAGATATAATCACGGATTCTGAACGGAAACGGAGCGGATTCGGGGCGGAAAGAAAATTATTCGGATCGGTATGCGCAATGTACATCATCAACCCACATAACCAAAAACAATATCTCAACAACGTAATAATCTAACAAAGTTGTACTCTATTAGTTTAGACAAATAGAACTAACTACAAATTGTGCTCCACAAATGAACTTCACAACTCACTAACTACAAACTGTGCTCTGTTAGTTTAGATATTTCGGTAGAAAATCGGATTATTCGGATTATAACCATCGGATAATTCTAATTAATATTCGGATAATCCATATTCGGATGCTATTTTACATACCATATCCTATACCGTATCCGGGTGTTCAGTTCGGAATCGGATATCCTTATCCAGCAGATTGTTCGGAACCGGATATGGATTCTTTAAAACGGATTCGGCGACGGATTCGGTACGGAAATTATCCTATCCGTTTACACCCCTACCCCGAGAACACATATCCTTTGAAACGGGGCAACTAGCGCACCCGGCCGTTTCCGGTTTACCAAATGTTTTCAAAAAAATCTGAAAAAGATGGGACATTGACATAACATAAATATAAATTGTCGTAAAAATTTAAGCCTAAATTTGAAACATGGCATCAACAGTGAAAATGACAAATTTTTATCAATAAAGACGATGGGCCAAATTCAAAGCCCAACTTAAATTTCAGCACTATTTATTGTTAGATTTGTCTATTTTATTTCTTGATGTGTGTTATGAATTTAGATTTGAAATTTTGTAACATATCTTAGATATGAATAATTTTTCGAATTTTTGAAAACATTTTAGCTCGTCAAACAAAATTTGGTTCACTAGGTGCAGCATTGGGTTGGCTTCACATAATGTTCTCTCCAAGCCCCATGGGCTCGGACCTTTTACTTGCTTATGGCAATGATGATCGAAAGCGTACTAATGAGCTAGAACTAAAAACACATCAACTAACACAATATTTAATAGCACGAGAACGGGAAGTAAGCAATCATGACAGTTAGAGCAAATCTAGTTTGTGTGACTACAACTATATTTAATTACTCCGACGGAAGTAAAAGGGGAAGGCTATAGGGATTGTAGCATCCACCTGACCTTGGTTGTTTTAGGATAAATACCAGAATTAGGGATTTTTTTAATAGATTAGTTGGTAAGAAGTTGACTACCTCATCATGCAACTGCTAAAAAAGCAACCCTCCTCTTCAAGCAAGATATCAGAAAGGCTTTGACCATGTTAGATGGGATTACATCCTCGAGCTCCTCCAACAAATTGGGTTCCCGCCGCGTTTTCGTGATTGGTTGGCGGTTATCTTCACTACATCTTCCTCGAGAGTTCTAATCAATGGCATCCCGCACTAGTGGAAACAGGCCACTGGTCCTGGGTCGTAAGGGCCTCTAGTACCGGGTGTTCACCCGGGACTAGCAAGGCGACACTAGAGCCCCCCCCCCCCCTCTAGTACCGGGTCCGTTACGACCCGGAACAACAGGCTCCCACGTGGCCGCCGAGGCGCGGGCGTGGTGGAGGACCTCTAGTCCCGATTGGTCATACGACCCGGGACCAAGGACCTCACACGTGGCAGCCTGTAATTTTTTGTTTTTCCTCCCAATTTAATATTGAAAATGGTGCAAAAAAATATGCGTTTAATTAATTAAAAACAGAAACTACATATAACATATCAAAATGTTCATAAATAAAAAATATGTTCACGTCTATCCGGTTACATGGAGGTGCTCATAACCGGACTAGAGCCCGTCTATTCGATTACACGTGTGTGGAGATCATAACCGGGACTAGAGCCCGTCTATTCGGTTACACGGGAGATCATAACCGGACTTCACCGCTATTCTCCATTGTATTTTCCTTTTGTAGGTATGACTTCGCTGAGCAGAAACCCCGCAAGTTCCTCTGCTAGTGCTTGAAAGCGCTTCTTTAGTGGCATACTCTCGCCGCAATGGCTCTGCCTATAAAAGAAGAGATCAATACGAATATTAATCATGACTATCAAAAATTATGAATGACACTGGAAATCAATTGATGAATATGATTGTTCACGTACGTCTAAAAATTTCTTGGGTCCCGCTCAGTGACCGAACGACGAATCCACTCGCAAACGAAATATCCACAAAAATTGGTCCCCTGTGTTGCCTCTCGATCCACTTTACGAGAATAGAATTCAATCAAATCATAGTCAACATATAGTGTATTGAAAATAATAAAAAAGAGATGCGCGAACCTAGCTAGACCGTACTACCTACCTGTGGGTGAACAAAAGTCAGCTGTTCTTCAAATGAACCTGAACCCTTTGTCCTCGCTTTGAATTGTTTCCAAACCCTGCCGGGCAAAAAAAAGAATAAATGAGTTATTAGTTGCTTGATATCTCTGAAATCAATAAGAGAGACTGATATAGTGCGATAATGTTTGAAATTACCTTTGGAGCGTATCTAGAATGCTTTGGTACCTCTCCTCAGGCCAGTCCAATGAGTCGTAGACTTGAACTCTTGATCTATCAACTTCAATGACTAGCAGAATGTAATGATCGCTGCGCATGATTATATACACGTCAGTAACTCATCAGTTACACTTAATTTGTACAAGCGAGTAACACTCTCTTACCTGAAGAAGTAAGGAAACATTATCTCAGTGTTGAAATGTTGCTTCATTAGGGCATTTAGCAAGTTCTCTTCCGTGTCCTTCACGTGGTTTTTTAGTGTCCTTGCATTAACTCGTACTGGGTTAACGAACCCAAAGCCATAGATGCCCTTTCTACCACATTCATCACTCTTCATTCTGCATAATACCGTAGTGAGCATAATTAGCGATGGCAATGAACGAGCTGAGAGCTAAAGACTTTATCTTTTTTGAAAATAAATGAATTGAATCACTTACAGACAGTAGGCACCGACGAGAGCCAAGTCGAGGGAGTCAAGGTTGTATAAGTACCAGAGTTCTTCGAGCTGAATTGTGAACATGTCTTCACCCGCGAAATGATTTTTGTAACTTTCACATAGATCAAAAAGTCATCAAATTTCTTTGTGGTTTTCATGTACCAACTATGGAGTTTCGCATACATGTCGGTAGACACTTTATCTGATCACCTCGCAGCAGGACCTCCCCCATTTCCATTTCCATGAATCATCTACATCAGACGGAAAGAGATTTTCGTTGTCCAGTTGAGCAAGAGTAATACCAGCATCTGCAGCAAAGTCCTTCTTCAAGGATAAAGTAGGAATTAGGTCCGTCACGGAGCCATGACCACTGGGTATAACTACGAGCGGGGCTATCGACTGGTTTGCCTGTTGTCCGAGCTGGGCAACGTCTCTTTTCCCTCTGGCACTACTACTTCTCGTCTTGGGAGCTACTACTTTTACTCAGAGCTCGTAAATAGTTATCTGGCTTATTTTTCTCATATTGCGATGGTTCCGTGGATGAATCCAATAGCCCACTTGTTTTCCTTTGCAGTAAATGTTTGCTTTTCCTCGGGTTTTTTTCCGTGCAAGCTGTCTTTTGTGTCTGCATCCACCCACGCATCCAATTGCTCTTTAGTCATGTCGCAAGCTCTGAGGTTGTCAAGGCTTTTGGGTACTTTTGGGAGGGGCGAACGTCGGGGTCTCGCCCGAATCCCATGGACGACGAAGTGGCGCCCTTCCTATGTCGGGGCTCAGGAGTCGGCTCATGCGGCGGCGGAGTCGGATCATGCGGCGGTGGAGTCGGCTCATGCGGCGGCGGAGTGGGCTGACGCGGCGGTGGAGTCGGCTCACGCGGCGGTGGAGTCGGCGCACGCGGCGGCGAAGACGACTGATGCAGAGGCGACTGATGGTTGTCGTCCCCTTCATCGTCATCAGGTGGTGAATCGTGAATTGGCGGAGACGATGGTGGCCTTGGCGCCCAGCCTTCAAACTTGATGTATTTCTTCCGCCATAGAATTAGACCACCCACGACGTCCCCTAGCACCGACTCATCATCAGCTCTTGGGAACTCAAGGTTCAGTGATTCATATCCTTGTACAACTTGATCCACGCCGACACGAGCAAATCCATCTGGAATGGCATTGCCAAGCCACGATGCTGTAGAGTCAATGGAGAATGCATAGCCGTCCGCCGCCTTCATGGATAAGTTAAATACTGGGACATGCAGCTCACAAGTTGTTTTCCCGTGATATAATCCACGGGTAACTTGTCTCATCATCACCGACCATAACCGAGGAAGCCACGCTGCTTCTGCGATGCGATGGGCCGCGTTGACATGCTTGTTCCAGCTGAAGAGTTGGCGCCCCTTGCTCACGCATTTGATCTATTTGCTTCTGCTGCTCCTTATAGAGAGCAACCATCTGTCATGATTTCTTTCTAAGATCATCAACCGGTCTGACTCCTGCTGCTCCTTCCTCCTCTTTGCTCTCAATCGGCTTCTATAAGAGGCACGGTCCTCGGGAAACCCTTCAATCCACGGCACTTCTCCTAAGCCTCGTGTTGATCCTCCTTTTTCTTTGGTCCCGAGGGCCTCTGACAGCTCGTCCTTCTCTCTGTCGGAAATAAACTTTCCCTCTTTAGACTTGGCAATTAAGTCAATAATTTTTTTTTGGGCTCCGTTGACTACTTTGCTTTCATCAATTATTAACTCCCCGTTTCCATGTCATACTCCCCTCCATGCGCAAGTAGCCAATTCCTTATCCTTCTGTCTCATTCCTCTGTGACCGGGGTGAGCCCTTTTGCACGCAACTCGGACTCAATTTTTTCCCACTTAGGCTCGGCAACTCGGTAGCCACCTGGCCCCATCTTATGGTGATACTTCTTTTTCGCTGCATTATTCTTATTCGTTTGCGACCTTTTCTTAGCTCGTTCTGATTTCTTGTACTCCAGAAATGCAGGCCAGTGAGGCCGCTGCCTCTCTCGTGTGCCAGTGAAATCCGGAAGTTTCCCATCTTCTTCCCACTCACGGAATAATTTGTTCTTATAGTTATTGAATTGTTGAGCCATCTTCTTAAGAGCGAAATGCTTGACTTTGTCCGTCATTTTTTTGTCTTCACCTCATCTCTTGCCCTGATGCCGCCGCCGCCGCCACTGCAGCAGCAGGAGTACGACCCGGACGAGGTCTAGCGTGGCACTACGCCATGGAACGCGAGCAGGAGCAGGACCTTCCGCCGCCGCCGCCCCTCTGCCTACCGGCCTCGTTGGCCAGTCCTGGGTCTTTACCGGCGGGAGCTGGGAGGCGCCACCGGAGCAGGAGCAGGAGGCGCCACCGCAGCAGCAGGCGCCACCGGAGCATCTCTGGACCCCGCCGCCCTTCATCATCCTCGACGACTAGGCGGCACCGGCACCGCGACGACCGCCCCCCTCCCCCTCCAATGTAATGGCCTTATCAATGGCCTCCCCCCAATGTAATCGGCCGTTTGTGGCCTAATTATAATGAAATCGGCCCTTAGGCCCTAAAAATCTGTTCTTGTTTGCCAACTCCGGCGCCGGCCCCGTGGTTAGGGTCCGCCGCCGCCGCCGCGCGCTAGATCAGAGAGAGAGAGTAGTTGGTCGGGGGGACGAGCTCACCGTGGGTCGGGGCGAGCTTTGCTTGCTCGGGGACGACGATCTTGCTCGGGGAAGAGCGGACGGCGGCCGCGCCCGGAGCAGGAGCAGGACGGCGACCCACGGTGAGGGCGGCAGCGGCGCGGGGACGAAATCCGGCAGCCTGGCGGCGCAGGGGGCGGCGTCGTCTGGAGCCCGGAGGCGGAGCGTCGATTTGCTGGACTTGGCAAATTTTCGGCCCGAGCCACTAGAAGTAGCGCCAAAAAGGCCTCTAGTACCGGGCCGTGGCTCCACCCGGTACTAGAGACCCTCTAGTACCGGGCCGTGTTACCACCCGGTACTAGAGGTCCCTCAGGGCCGCGAAAATTTGCGCGCCAAGCCCAGTGGACCTGTAGTACCGGGTGGTCGCACGGCCCGGTACTAGAGGTTAATTTTTTTAATTTTCTGGTTTCTTACTTTTTTTATATCTTTTGATTTACTTGTCTAAATTAAGTAAAAATTGCTTTCATTTTCCTGTTTTCTGTTTTGGTTTAAAATGAAGTATCACATGCGCTTGGTTTTAAATTAAGTACTACATACGCTTAATTTAAAATCAATTCAAAAATTTATAAATCAAGTACTACATGCGCAGTGGATCATTTCACATCACAAAGTTTGATGCTACATCAAAAATTTATAAATTAAGTACTACATTCCGCCACCGCCATACGCTTGATTTCATTGACATGTCTGTCTTGTCCTCCATACTATAAATTATATAAAAGTTTAATAAATTATTACACATCATGAACAACATCCCTATTTAGTCTTCGCTTTTTCTTTTGTGAGACCCTTTCTTCTGATCGCTCCGTAACCATGGACAAGGGTCTGCATATAACTTGAGACTTGGGTCAGTGGTCACTTTGAAGGGCGGAATTTCATGAAATGAGAGTTTCCACCTAGAAGAAATGGGTTAATACACGAAATGGGAGTTTCCACCTAGAAGAAATGGGTTATAGCTAGGGAACCCGAATGTTTTGTGTTTGAGCGCCACTTCGATCCAAGCAGCGGTAAGACGTCTCTGATGATCTACAACCGGCCGGCAAGACATCTCTGATGATCTGCAACCGTTTGGAACGGTCGCAGGTCATCAGAGACGTCTTGCCGCTGGTTGCCCAAAGATGCCTCTCCGAGTGACGCTGGAATGTTTTGTGTGAGTGAGTAACCTGTCTGAGGAGGGGGGCTATATATAGGGTACGTGTGCTTCTTTAGTCCCGGTTGGTAACACCAACCGGGTCATGTGGCTCACGAAGTGGTCGTGATACTGCTGATCCAACAGCTCACAATCCCTCAAAAGAAACACACCCCTGATCCAACGTCTCACAAGCGCTTGAAAGAAACACACGATCCGTGTGCTTCTTTAGTCCCGGTTGGTAACACCAACCGGGACTAAAGGCGGGCTTTGCGGTCACGACACGTGTCCTCCCCCAGCGTTGCCCTGGGCACGTGTCCTCCCCCAGCGCTGCCCTGGAGGTCTTTATATATTGTCGCCGACGGGGTAAACCCTAATCCAACATTCCTAGCCACGAACGCATCGTCTCCACGAGATGGATCCGCCACGCCCGCCGCAGCGCCTTCTGGACGAGGTCGAGCGTGCTCGGCAGAGCGCGCTTGGGCGCAACCGCGGGAGCCTATCCCGCCGTATGCCCACGAGCCCGGCGTGGAGAGGAATGCCCAGCTACCGGCCTCCTGCTCCACCAGGTGCCGCCGCACCTCCACCTGGCGCCGCTGCACCTCCACCAGGCGCCGCCGCTCCTCCCGCGGAAGGAGGACGACGACTTCGACTGGAGCGACGACGGGGAAGAGGGTTGTGGGTTGCAGATACAGGAGGCCATGGAAGCCTCCTTCCAGTCTGTCCGCGACTACCCTGTCCAGCGAGCAAAGACTTCCTACCAGCTCAAGGCGAAGGAGGCTTCCGAGCTGGATTGGGCGCTGAAAGACTCATCCTCCATGGATCTTGCCCTCCGCCGCAAACGTGCGCGCGAGAACCGGGCGGCCGCCCACGGGGCTGGCTCCTCCCGCCGTTCCCCTAATCCTAATCCTACGGCCTTCGAGCCAGCAAGTCCGTTTATGTAGAATAATGTTGGTGATGTTGGATCAGGGGTGTGTTTCTTTCAAGCGCTTGTGAGACGTTGGATCATGTGTAATAATGTACTAGAGGTTAATTTTTTTTAATTTTCTGGTTTCTTACTTTTTTATATCTTTTGATTTACTTGTCTAAATTAAGTAAAAATTGCTTTCATTTTCCTGTTTTCTGTTTTGGTTTAAAATGAAGTATCACATGCGCTTGGTTTTAAATTAAGTACTACATACGCTTAATTTAAAATCAATTCAAAAATTTATAAATCAAGTACTACATGCGCAGTGGATCATTTCACATCACAAAGTTTGATGCTACATCAAAAATTTATAAATTAAGTACTACATTCCGCCACCGCCATACGCTTGATTTCATTGACATGTCTGTCTTGTCCTCCATACTATAAATTATATAAAAGTTTAATAAATTATTACACATCATGAACAACATCCCTATTTAGTCTTCGCTTTTTCTTTTTGTGAGACCCTTTCTTCTGATCGCTCCGTAACCATGGACAAGGGTCTGCGTATAACTTGAGACTTGGGTCAGTGGTCACTTTGAAGGGCGGAATTTCATGAAACTTGTCGTAATCTTCTGACATGTCTGTCTTGTCCTCCACTCCCACGATGGTTCTTTTCCCTGAAAGAACTATGTGGCGCTTTGGCTCATCGGCTGATGTATTCACTTCCTTATCTTTTCTTTTTTTTGGCTTGGTAGACATGTCCTTCACATAGAAAACCTGAGCCACATCCTTGGCTAGAACGAATGGTTCGTTGTCGTACGCAACATTCGTGAGATCCACTGTAGTCATTCCGTACAATGGGTCTTCCTTTACCCCGCCCTCTCAGGTTGAACCATTTGCACCAGAACAAAGGGACCTTCAAAGAAGGTCCATAGTCAAGTTCCCATATCTGCTCTATGCAACCATAATATGTGACCGTGGCCTCATTCGTGCTCTTATCATCAAAGCGGACACCACTATTTTGGTTGGTGCTCTTTTTATCTTGGGCGTTCGTGTAAAATGTATTCCCGTTTATCTCATACCCTTGGAAAGTCCAAATAGTCGAAGATGGCCCCTTAGACAACAAGAACAGCTCATCTGAGACTGTGTTGTTGTTGTTCAGATGCGTTTCCAACCAACCGCCAAAATTCTCCATGTGTTCCTTTGCAATGGCGGAGTCATCCATCCCCGGGTTGTTAGAGCGTACAATATCCTTGTGCATCTGGATATACGGAGCCACCAAAGTGGAATTATGCAGAACTGTGTAGTGTGCTTTTGTGAAAGAATACCCGTCCCTGCATATGTATGATTTCTTTCCTAGAGTGCCTTCTCCACTTAGTCTCCCCTCATGTCGCGATTCAGGAAGACCAATCGACTTAATGCCGGGAATAAAGTCAACACAAAACTCAATGACCTCCTCTGTTCCATACCCTTTGGAGATGCTTCCTTCTGGCCTAGCACGGTTATGAACATACTTCTTCAACACTCCCATGAACCTCTCAAAGGGGAACATATTGTGTAGAAATACAGGACCCAGAATGTGAATCTCGTCGACCAGGTGTACTAGGAGATGTGTCATAATAGTGAAGAAGGATGGTGGGAACACCAACTCAAAACTAACGAGACATTGAGCCACATCCTTCTGTAACCTTAATAGAGTGGTTGGGCTGATTGACTTCTGCGAAATTGCATTGAGGAACGCACATAGCTGAACAATGGATACTCGAACATTTTCCGGTAGAAGCCCCCGCAATGCAACCGGAAGCAGTTGAGTCATCAGCACGTGGCAGTCATGAGACTTTAGGTTCTGGAACTTTTTCTCTGCCATATTTATTATTCCCTTTATATTCGACGAGAAGCCAGACGGGACCTTCATACTGCTCAGGACTTCAAAAAATATCTCCTTCTCTTCTTTGGTAAGAACGTAGCTAGCAGGACGTAGACGTCCTTTATCCGTCCTCATTGGATGCAGGTTCTTTGGGTCTTTCAAAAGTTGCTGGTCCTCTCGTGCTTCCGGAGTATCTTTTGCCTTCCCATACACGCCCAAGAAGCCTAGCAGGTTCACGCAAACATTCTTCGTCACGTGCATCACGTCGATTGCAGAGCGGACCTTTAGGATTTTCCAATAGGGTAGTTCCCAAAATATAGACTTCTTCTTCCACAGGGGAACGTGGTTGTTAGCGTCATTCGGAACAGACTGTCCGCCAGGACCCTTTCCAAAGATTACATCTAAATCCTTGACCGCATCATATATATCTTCACCACTTTGGAGGGGTGGCTTCGGCCGGCGATCTTCCTCACCTTTGAAATGCTGCTGCTTGCTTTTCTTTCTTAGGGGATGCTGAGTTGTAAGAAATCGACGATGACCCGGGTACACATTCTTGTTACCTACATATATACTTTCAGTGCTATCTAAACAGTGTGTGCATGCATTGTATCCCTTGTTCGACTGTCCTGAAATGTTACTAAGAGCAGGCCAATCATTGATGGTTACAAACAACAACCCTCGTAGGTTAAATTCCGCTTGTTTGTACTCATCCCACACAGGTACCCCTTCATCACGCCACAACTGTAAAAGTTCATCAACTAATGGCCTCAGGTAGACATCAATGTTGTTACCGGGTTGCTTCGGGCCTTGGATGAGCACTGGCATCATAATGAACTTCCGCTTCATGCACAACCAAGGAGGAAGGTTATAGATACATAGAGTCACAGGCCAGGTGCTATGACTGCTGCTCTGCTCCCCAAAAGGATTAAAGCCATCCGTGCTAAGACCAAACCTTAAGTTCCTTGGGTCACGTGCAAATTCCTTGTACTCTGTATCGATTTTTCTCCACTGCGACCCATCAGCCGGGTGTCTCAACATCTCGTCGCTCTTGCGGTCTTCTTTGTGCCATCGCAACAACTTGGCATGCTCTTTGTTTCTGAACAAACGTTTCAACCGTGGTATTATAGGAGCGTACCACATAACCTTGGCAGGAACCTTCTTCCTGGCGGGCATGCCCTCAACATCGCCAGGGTCATCTGCTCTGATCTTATACCGCAATGCACCGCATACCGGGCATTCATTCAAATTCTCATACTTCTCACCGCGGTAGAGGATGCAGTCATTAATGCATGCATGTATCTTCTGCACATCTAATCCTAGAGGGCAGATAATCTTCTTTGCTTCATACGCACTCTCGGGCAATTCGTTACCAGCCGGCAGCTTGTCCTTCACTATTTTCAGTAAACTCCCAAATCCCTTGTCAGATAAACCATTCGCTGCCTTCCATTGCAATAATTCCAGTGTGGTACCGAGCTTTGTGTTGCCATCTTCGCAAGTTGGGTACAACTTTGTTTTGTGATCCTCTAACATGCGCTCCAACTTCAACTTCTCAAGTGTAGTTTCTGCTAGGGTATGTGCATCAACGATGACCCCACGTAAATCATCATGTATGATGGGATCATCTGGTACCTCTTCATCATCTTCCCCTGTTGGGTTACCAACATATTCAGGGTACATGTAGTTGTCATCGTTCTCTTCTTCTTCGTTATCTTCCATCATAACCCCTTTTCTCCGTGCTTGGTCCAACAATTATAGCCGGGCATGAAACCAGAAGTTATCAGGTGGAGGTGAATTCTGTCTGTGTTAGGGTAATCCTTCTCATTCCGACATTCTTGCATGGACAACACATAAAACCATTGGGCCCCTTGTTATCCTTAGCCACATTGAGAAAAGATTGCACGCCATCCATGTACTCTTTAGAGCGTCGGTCAGCGTACATCCACGGATGACTCATCTGCAAATCACCGCTAAAACCCATTACGATAAACCAACATAATAGGAAACATATCATATTCATTAATACAAGTTCATCACATTAAAACCAAAGTATAGTAGTGACCAAATGTAATACATAGTTCTCATAAAACATAAATTAATTGAAACTAGAATACAACTATCTAAAGAATTTAAATCCAACAACAAATGCGATCAGAATCGCAACTAAGGTAACTATTGAACCAACAGCATAATGATACCAAGCCTCTTGACTAATGACATATTTTCTAATCTTTCTAAGCTTCAAGCGCATTGCATCCATCTTCATCTCGTGAACAGCGACGACGTCGGTAAGCTCGACCCCGTGAGCATCAACGATGTCGGCAATCTTCAAGTCCAATACCATCTTCTCTTCTAGGCATTGGAGACGAAGATCTTCACTTATCTTCAATTTTGCTTTCAAATCGTTGTTTTCTTTTTAAAAAACTCTACAATAGGGTCGGCTGGAATTTCCGGTTCAACTACCTCCTAAATAAAAATATATCTATGTCAATTTGGTCGGCATGATTGTTATAAACACGAAACAAAATAAATAGTGATAAAAATATACCACATCCGAATCATAGACCGGACGAGGGACGACGGGGACGGATATCAAAACCATGACACTATACATAAAAAACATAAGAAAATTATACAAGAAAAATAATTATGCAATCAAATCATACAAGTAATTTTGTAAAATAACAGATAAAAGAAGAGGCTCACCGAGGTGGTGCCGGTCACGGGATGGCGGGGGCTATCGACGGCGGTGAGGACCGAGACGACACTAAAATCCACAAATAATAAATTAATTTGAGCTCAAAATACATAAAAAAAATGAACTACCTAGCTTAGGCATTTCATCAAACACCTAGGTAGCACTATAAAAATGAAATGAGCTAAACTTGTATGGAAATGGCTAAAATTCGGCCGCCGGGTGAAAGGATCAAGTGTTGCTAACCCTTGGAGATGGGTGCCGTCTATCTTGACAAATCTTGGAAAAAAATGGGGCTACACTTGAGCTTGAGAGAGGAAACAA